>CAOKZL010000209.1:1232500-1832500 GCA_948472985.1 Iguana delicatissima | reverse complement strand
TTGGCAAGGACAGTCCTGATTAATTTTGCCATATAAAATAGGCAATCACACCCTGCTGTAATGATGGGCTGGCTCTGGAGCATTACAACAGCTTGTGTCTCATTCTGCTTTTAAAGTGTCCCAGTTTCTTTCTCACTGCATCTCTCCCTGGTCTTCACCATACTTCAGTTGCTGAAAATGAAACTCAAACTGCAGAAGTTGCTTGTGTTCAATTAACTTAGAAGAAGGGAAAGGAGAAGTGGTGACAGAATCTTGCCCTTCCTAGTAGAAAAAAGCAAACTGCTGCAGCTTCCCCTAACTTGTGTGTTCTTCCTTACAATAACTTCTTAATGAGGAAGAACACACGTTACTTGACAATATGTGTCCTGATTTTCATCTCTAACTGTTGGAGGACGTACCATGCAGTTTTTAACAATAAAACTGTTTTATTGTTGAAAGAGATAAGATGTATTTTGGCATTTGAAGAGGGATTAAAATAAGTGCATGAGCAGAAGGTGGCTAGCCCTGTGCTCCTCCACTGCCTTCTCTCTTGACATGGAAAGCAATAGTGTGAAAAGGAGAGATCCGCATATAACCTCTCCACATGACCAAGAACCCTGATTGTGGATTGTACGATGAGGCCATGCTTGGCAGAGGTTCTGCTTTTCAAACTGTTGCTCTGCTTGGAAAGAGAATGACAACAAAGGGAAGGTGGAGATCATCCGCTTCCTCTCTTCACATATTCAGGTTTAACACCATCCTGAACAGGGTGTATTCCCATCTACTTTGGCCCTGAATTATCTGTCTTGCAATTCTAAAACGGGGTGTGCTTTTTTTCTCTTGTATTTTACCCAACAACTTAGTGGGAGTATTTGTGAGAATATTCATATGCAGGCAAAGAAAGCACTAGGACTTTTTCAGGTGGGCAGATGTCTCATGGAGCTCTTCCCAATAACATTTAGAAAAATAGAGGGCTTGGTTTCCTAGCAAAAGCCCTTTCCCCCTGTAGTTTTCCTTGAAGAGGGAAGTTCACACCCCTTCTTACAATAAAATATTGTTTTTATGGATCCATTATTTTAGTCGCATCTCATTGTCATTGCATATTCATGCTTTCATGACATTATGTCATTGTTATGAATGTATATAAAAATACTATATAAATCATCCTAATGAGATGAACAATCAGTAGGGCTGCCTCTTTGTCATCCAAGGTGTTACTTGTGACCTGGATACATTATAAACACGCAATATAGATTGCACAGAAATTTATTCAATGATATAAATGCTCACAAACTCCATCAGTGTTATTCTTGTCATGACTTAATATCAAGACCAGGGGTCACCTCAGTGAAACATCCTCCAAGCAGTATCCTGCCATTGTGTAGGTAAGGCCAGTAAAATTCCAAAGAGGCCTCCTTATTTATTGATAACTACTTCATTTCCCTTCCTTCCATCCTCAGTAGACAGCATTAATTCTGTTTCTAATTAGAATTGCACAATTTAATTCTTCTGCTCTGGGCTATACAGAAGATACGGTTCATGTAACAGCAGCTTGGAGCGTACACACTCCTTGTAATCTATTTGTAACTTGTGCTGCAGATGCTCAAAGAAGCAGCACTTCTGATGTTACAAACTGCAGTTGGGCATACACCAGGGATCATTTCCTCAGCATGCTGGAGGATCACTCTGTGAACCTCCCGCTGTGTTTCTCCAGTTGAAACCAATCTCACTGCTGCTGTAACACAGCTATGCTTCTGTTAGCAATGATGACTCAGTACATTATTGTAGATGCTTCTCCTTCTGTGAGTCAAGTGTCATATACAACAGTCAGTGGGAATTTCTATTCTGTTTATTGTTCATCTTCTTGTAACTAGTGGTTATCTTTAACAACATATACTGAAGAATTGTATCATATTAAGTGTCCTTCAGGCCAACTCCTGGAATGGGCTGACTTTATTTTAATAAGTGCTAAAGAAATGTAAGAATAAATGCTTTTCACAAGGCTGAACAAATATACAGAAAGTAGTACAATATGTTCAGTAAGAGAATTGCATGCACGTACTACATGCACAGCATGTTAATGTGTAACAAATAGACCACTCCAGAGATCCAAAGATCCAGATATCTGGCACACGCAGGCTTCCTAGTTCATTTCAATGGGAAATTACTTCTCAGATGCTATTCATAACACCTACTAAAGTTCAGTGTTAAAACATGTGCCTTTTATGTCCTTTGTAAAGGAACTGTGAGATACTCTTATTTTGTGTGTTGGCCAACTGGAATAGAGTTGGTCAACTAGTATAAGTCTCAGAATATATGCAAAAGGCACATTCTAATGAGATCAATGACCAATATTCCTATTAACTGAGCTGATTCAAAGGATATACATAGCTGCTTCATGGCAGCAAGCACAAAATTCATACACTTGGGCACTTTCATGTGTTACTTCAAACCTATCCTTCAACACTATTACAACTTTTCCTTCACCTACCACCGCCTGGCTGATCCCAGGTTCTGGAACTCTTTCTACAGGAAGCTAGATTGGCCCCCTCTCTGCTCTCCTTCTTCCTAGATCCAAAGATATTTTTATTTAGACAGATCTTTGGCTATTAATTTATTGTTGCAGAAGGGTAATTTAGTGAGCGATACTGTGCTTTTATTTTATAATTTAAGTTTTAAATGCCTTTGATCTGCTTTAAATCAGTGCTTTTAATAGGATGGCTTATTTAACTGTGTTTTTTAAAAAAAACTCTCTCTTTACAATAATTGTTTTTAGCTGTATTTTGTTTCAGTCTACACTGTGAGTTACCTTGGGAAAGGTGGAATATAAATAAATAAATAAATAAAATACAATAAATTCAATGGATTTTATTTTTTTCCAAAGCAATCCTGTTTATGTTTACTTTGAATTAAGCCCTATTTCTTCAATTTATATTCAACCTTTTGGTTTAAAAAATGTCACTCAAAGCAGCCAACAATAATAAAATTCAGACCAAAATAATTGCAAAGAGGTGCATTAAGACAGAAGAGATTCAAAACAATTAAGGACACATCAAATAAAATACAAAAATACAAGAAAGATACAAAAAGTATCAATCCGCTATTCTCCCATGTGAGAGAAAAGTGAGATGTAAATTAAATAAATAAATAAAACCATCCAACAACAGTCTAGCTTAAATGCCAAATGTTTGTCTGAGTGAAAAGGTCTTGCTGCTTGCACTGAGATGGGAGCAGCCTAGTCTCCCTTGGACTTACTCCCAATGAAAGGTACACCAGATTGCAGTCTTAGGCCATTTCCACACTACAGTGCTATAGTCCTATTCCATTTTCAACATCAGCCATTTCCGCACTACACTGTTATAGTGCTATTATTCCACTTTCAACATCCTGAGGAACTTTGGGGTTTGTAGTTTTCTGAGACCAAAGAGTTCTTTGGCTGAGAATTCTAAATGCCCATCCCTAAACTGCAAACCCCAGGATTCCACAGGATGTTGAAAGTGGAATAATAGCACTATAACAGTGCATGAATTGCTTTAATTTACTACCCAGCCTAAGCCATTGCTGAAGTTGTTTTGCACATTAGCAAGCAACCATTTGTTAAAGCTTACAAGTACGCTCATTTAGCAATCAATCATACAGTGTTCATCCAATATCTTCACATGCTGCTATTCTGATTGGGGATAAAAAACCTGTTTGATGCAGACTTGTGCTTTAAAAAATAGAGCTAAGCAAATTGCGAGATAAATTTTGATTTTAGGGACCACTTGTAATTGACAGCACGTGTCTTTTTGCAACAAGTGTACTCAAAAGATATCAAGGTATTGTAACATTGAAGGAGCGTATGCAAAGGTCACAATACAGTGGAAAAATATAAGAGGATGGTGCAATTGTTTATTCTGCATCACCAGTGTTTGGAAAAGTTACTTTTTAGATTACAGTTACCAAAACCCTCAGCCAGCATGGCCACCAGGCTTCTGGGAGCTGTAGTTCAAAAAGTAAAAAATTCAAACTCTACCAACCACATTGTACAATGGGCACATCCCTTGATGCACATCATTGTGATGTGCATAGGGAGCTTTCTGCTTGTAATGAAGAACATTGGAACACATGCAGTGCACTGGGCTGGAAACTCTTTTCACCATAACAATGCTATCAATTGGTGATATTTTACTATCTGCATCTTTTCACTCAACAGGAAAGATTATGCACAACCAGTCATAATGTTCATAAAAACCAAAGCAAGGACTTGAGCTCACCAGCAATTTCTTAAAGGTATTTAACAGAAAACAAGCATTCTAACTATAACTAAGTGTCTCTGTAGGAAGACACACAAAGAGTTTAATTTAGCAACAGTCTGCACCATAAAATATTAGTCAAGTACTAACATAGCCATTAATACTCTTTTTTAACAGAAGGCAATTTCACAGACTCATTTACCAACTGGAATCTCCCAAGTCTAGTTGGTAATTGTGCTTTTTATTCATCTCTGTAAATTCCATTTAGTGCTTTTTAGCTGTTTCTTAGCATAAATGCATTGAATGTTGTTAAATTGGATTAATAGCTTTTATATGTAATATATATTATGTATTCATTTAACTGGAGGTGTTTCAACTCATATTGCTGCAATCTCTTTTTTAAAATGCTGCTTTATTTTGCAGATTTTATTTTATGGACTTTTTCCCCTTTGGAAATACTTTTCACAGTATACATTTATGATACATGCCTTATGAATGAAGACTTAAAGACTATAGGAAGATGAACTTATGGTCATCTTTAGTTCAAGTCATGTTGTTCCAAACAAACCTGGGGAGAAAATTAATTCAGAAGGGTTACAAACTGTATAAGAAATCACAAAAATCTTGAAGGAGGATTTAACACAATCACGCTGACATTGGCACTTGAAAGAGAGGCAAAATTAACTCATTATATTCTAGCCGAATAACTCTAAACTCTACTGTTTCTAAACCTAAGATTCTCCATGATACAAAAAGAACTCACCTCACAGAACTGGAATTAGGTTTTTGATGTTGGATTTCATTTCACTGGCTGTTGTAAAGTTACCATGAAAAGGATGCTTGAAGGTCCTGAGCTATCAGCCACTGACCTGGAACCCAAAAGCAAGCCCACATTAAGGTTAAAATAGGCATTCTTGTATTTGACTCCCTGCCTGGCCTCAACATACCACTAGTGCTGCTTTCATAGAACCTAAAATCCTGTTTTCATAGATCCTAAAATTTTCATAGGCCATAGGCCAGAGCTTTCCAAACTGTTCATGTTGGTGACATACTTTTTAGACATGCATCATTTTGCAACACAGTAATTCAGTAAGAAATTCAGTAAGTAGAGACAGCCCCTTCACCTGAGCCTGGCCTACCATCACCACTTTCATCGGAGTCTTCCTTGGCTTGGGGTAAAAGAAGAAACCCCTCCACCTGTTACATTCACGTGACACACCTACACACTGCAACCGACACACTAATGTGTTGTGATACAGTTTGGAAATCTCTGCTATAGGCACTGTGCCTAAAGTGCCTAATGAATAAGACGGCCCTGCCCAGAAGCACTCAGAAGTTCATAAAGTTAATTTAGAATAAAAGTTATTTTAAAAAATAAGGTTAAAGAAGTTTATTTACAATAAGGTAGAAGTTTAGAGTTTTAAAAATTAAAATTTGAGATAAAAGAAAATAAATAGATTCCCAAACATACGAGGAAACTTTAAGTACTTAAACAACATTGTCAGGGATAGATCCTAACAACAGGCGGTCTTCTAGAATCACTTCTAAGGGCATATCCAATACTTCTAAAATCTTAGAGACATGACACCCAATGGCCTGAGAACAAGTTATTCAACTCCAATAGTCTTAATGACATCATGTTACCAATGCTAAAATCTAAATAACTCTGGCAAAATCTAAATGATGAGTCTTTAAGCAATACTCTTAGCTATAAATGTTCTCTCAATCCCTCTCCTCTATGGTTAATTATTGCAAAGTTTATTGGCATTTAAGCCGGTATATCACAAACAGAACATCCAATCTATAGATAAAAAAAAATGCACCAGTACATCTGAAAAGCAATCCATCAACTTCCATGTTCTTTTAGCTATCTGTATGCCAGATTTCCACCGCAAATCACAAAAATAGACTATTTAGAACCTGTTTGCAAGAAACAAATCAACAGATCAGCAAATTATGATTTTTGCCTTAAATGTTTAATGATATAGAGGTCTGTGTTGGCCATTGTTTATTAGACCAGTCCTCTGACATAAGAATTGGAATGTCAAATTCGAAGGCTATGAAATCTGTGCTTAAAGGGTTTTTTTTAAAAAAAGAAAGAAATAGATTAATATTTTCCGTTGAATCAACAACTCCATGCATTTGACCAAATAAAGTTCACTACATGCCTTAGTTCTTCAAATATCCTCTTAACTTTACAAAACAAAGAAAGAAAGAAAATTCAGTCCACAACTCTTTCATTGTCATAAATAGAAGGAAGTAAATGAAATGAGATCTCATCAAAAATACAGTGCTTTGCTCCATATTACGTCATGAACTTTGCTAACCACTAACTCCCCATCTATGTCCCATACATTTATTTCACCTAGCCCCTGTTTCCCACATGCAAAAGATTCAAAGCAAGTACACACTCCGCAAAGTACTCACAGAGGCCCTTAAATTTCAAGTTTTGGATTATTTTTAAAAGATAATTTGCTTTAAAGATAGCCATTCGCACATTCAAGTCTGGAAGACTGAAAGTTTCAACATGCAGCCTATGAATATCTGTTTTGGTCCCCATCCAGCTGAAATTATTCCTATCAGGCCTAATGAAAACCAGCAGAACGAAAAATCAACTAACTTAAGTCTTGCTGCTTTCAGTGGAAATTAGATTGTAGTCCAATGAGTGCTAATAAAGTAAGTGAGGTTTACTCTGAAGAAAATCTGCACACAATTGGATTGCATTCAACAACAAACCTTAGCTGGATTGGAATCCTTACACTGACTACACGTTCCATTTTATAACAAAATATATTAATGAAGTCTTATTCTTAGAAGATAGATAATTAATGCTTACCACCCAACCCTGCCACCTTCTGAGTATCTTCCTTGCTTCCTTCTTCCATGTAGAAAACAATGTCCTTTACATTCTTTATTGTGGTTTTCAGGCTTGACACTGTAGAGAAGAGAGAGATACTGTGTAGTTCTAAGAATTATCACCAGCATAGCTCCCAGCATGAATTGTCCTGTTCCTCTGTTATTGCCGCACACTAATAAAAGCTGAACAATATTTGCAGGTTTTGTGAGACAGAACCAAGTGATTCATATTTAATCGTACTGTTGTTCACCCTGGAAACTAGTTTCAGTCTTCCATCTGATGCAAAATGTGTTCTTGTCATTTGCATACAAGATATATTTTATTCAGATGTTTTTATCTCTGAAATCTATATCATTCTTTCATTCTTGGGACAAATGTTGTCAGTGAGATGTTAATATACCCTGGCTGAGTGTAGATTTGGCAGAAAATCCTCCCCCACCCAAAATATTCCTCATAAAATAGTATGGATGTTGTAGATTGTCAGTTCCAGACACCATAGATCAGTGGCTTTATAATAAGAAGCACTTCCTTGACAAAATGGTGTACAGTAGCCTTCTTTTTTAAAAATGTAGGATTCCTTAATTTTGTTTGCAAGGTTTTTTAAAAAAAAAATCTTTTTTAGTTTATTTCAAAGTTGCAAGTTTGTATTACAGACAATTTAACTTTTGACTTCCATTTCTGATCATTTTTAATACAGTCCTTATATTCAGCAGGTTTTCAGGGCTCCCAGTATGTTAAAATATCAGCTACATGTTTTGTCACATCTTTATGAGAAAAGCTAGTGGTTGCAGAGGGAAGAAAGAATCAGCAAAAATTGAGCCCCCTTTTTACTTTGCTCACCTACTAATTTCGGGGGGGGGAACAATCAAACTAAGTAATCCCACACTTAGTGTTGTGCAAAATCCCCTTTTTCCTATTTTCTGAAAGTTTTCTTCCTCTATAAAACAGACTTCTGTTTTCCTCCCTTATTACTAAGAGCACCTAAAATACCTTTAAGCATTTCTTTTGGTGGTGTTTTTGTCTTTCCTTTATTATTTCAAAGTAAAGAAATGTGCTCTTCTTTCTTTCTTTCTCTGATTCCTCAGAAGTGAGCCTCAATGATGCTAGAGTAAGTGGGCCCTGGTGACATCACAAATAATGAGCTCTGGTGACACTATTAAGCACCATGCATTGAGTATCGACTACAGTTGCTCAAATCATATCATTCAAACAAATGAAGCACATGTAGTCTAAGAAATGAGAAAATATTTATCTAATTGGACATTAAGATTTTCAACCTTAAAGGGAAAAAAAAACATTCTTTTTTCAGAGCTCTTTTTTAACACCTGTGCAAATATTGCCTTTGAGAACATGCGGAAGTTGTAGTTCAACCTAAGGAAGTTTCACACATGCCACTTTGAATAGAAATTATTTCTCCCAGTTCTGTTATTACCACTTTTGCATCACTGATTTCAGTACACCATGGGAATTGTCATGAAGCTAAAGAAATTTTTCCTTTTAAGTCCTTCCTTCCATTAACCAGTGTCCTTAGTGGTCTGTCTATCTATCTTTCTTTCTTTGCTTGCTTGCTTGCTTTCCTTCCTTCCTTCCTTCCTTCCTTCCTTGGAAGAATCATCATAATCATCATCTGATCTTCACATTCATACTAATGCTGTTAATAATCATTAAATATTTTCAGGAGGAGAGAGATGATGGTGATGAAGGTAAGAACCATACTTCTAATTCTAAAACAATAGAACAATAGGGTAATAGAAAGCAACAAGACAATTATATATAAATGCGTATCTACTCAGGACCCAGTCCTATTGAGTTTGTGTGACTTACAACTTTAAAATGGCGAGACTCTAGCATATCCCACTCATTATTCCAAGGATTTGTTTGGGGAGGGGGAAAAATGGAGAGTTGGAGAAGGGGAGCAGAGAACAAAAATGATTAGTACAGCTACAGGTGGAGGTAAACAGAGAAAAAAAGAGGATAAGAAGGAAAGAGAAGAGAACAGAGAAGGAGAAAAAAAGACAAATGTAGACAGGATAACTGGAGCAGGAAGGAGAAAAAGGATGAGGGAAGGAGAGACACTAGAAAAAGAGAGCAGATGAGTGCAATGAGGAGATGTGGGGGAAAGGAAGAGAAGAAAAGAAGATGTTTACATAGGAGCTGCAGACTGGGAGGGGATGTTACCCTGATTTCCAGGGGTCCTGGTCACCGTGCTCAATATAGTATGTGAA
Organism: Iguana delicatissima; assembly: GCA_948472985.1. Classification (NCBI taxonomy): domain Eukaryota; kingdom Metazoa; phylum Chordata; class Lepidosauria; order Squamata; family Iguanidae; genus Iguana; species Iguana delicatissima. The sequence continues at coordinate 1,823,204 of CAOKZL010000209.1, read as the reverse complement.
ATGGGAATTAGGCTGAGCACACATTAGCAATGTGAGAGGCAGGGTAACGTAGCAAGATCTTGGAGCCCAATGTATACTAGGTCAGTCCAGACCAAAAACCAAGCAGAATTAGTTAAGAAATTATTTCTATTTTATTTTTATTAAAAGTCAGTTACTGCACACTTACGCACATCTGCACTCACACACACAAGACCTAAAAGAAAATAAAAAGGGAGGAAAATTGATAGAGGAGTTTTCGGGGGTTTAGCGGGAGATACTGCACCTGGTCCTGAAGTCCGAGACGTCAGCGGGAGGAACGAAGATGGATCTCAGCACGTGGAGGCTGAGGGGAACGCTCAGCAGGCAGAGTGACAGCAAGCAGGGAGGAAGCTGGGAGCTATCCAAGGAACCGCTTCAAAGCAGGGGTTTTATAGGGGAAAACATACCTGGAGGGCTAACCCTTTCCTGGGGAGAACAATAGGTAAAAGAGCTAAACAAAGCTCTTAACGACGGACATCTCCAGCTTGATAGGGTTTGATTGCCTCTGCCGGGGTTTAACAATAGCCTCGGCCGTATGGAGATTGTCCTTGCTTGACAGTCAGATTGTAATCCTGTCAAGCTGGTATCGGTGCAGGGGATCCTTTTGTGTGCTTAATGTACTTTTGATGGGGCTTTTACCTGTGCATGTCTGGAGGTCTCCTGAGGCGATGTGATGGAAAATTACTGGCCTGACCAAGGTTTTTTATTTTATTTTTTGGCCACTCAGCCGTGCTATTTTGCATGCTCATCTGGGGGCCTCACAAGCATGTGGAGAGATATATGTATTTTTAATAGCCAATTTTATTACTGTTAAACTGTAGACCCTGGGCTCAGGTTGATCCACCATAGTAACAGGGAGAAGGAGTAAGAGAGAGTGAAGGAAAAGAGAAGATTATTTAGCTAGGAGCTGTGGTACTGGAAAACAGAAGAAAGAGGACAAATAAGAAATAGGAGACCTGAGGAACAAGAAAGAGATGAGTGTAGCAAGAGTTGAAGTTGCAGAAATAAAAAGAGAACAAGGGGGAGAAGATGTTTAGTCAGGAGCTGAAGGGGAACAAGAGAAAAAGAAAAAAGACAGAGAGACCTAAAAGCAAGTATAAAAAGAAAAAGGAATCAAACAGTTAAGCAGTAGTGAAGGAGAAAGACATTCATAGTATGCCAACCATGGTATAACAAGACCAGACACAGAAGATTGGGTCACTTAATAAGGGCCACTTAATTTGACCTAACAAACAGGTTAGGTCATACAGGTTAGGCTAAGTTGTTTTGGTCTGGAAGTGAAACAAGAGGGGGAACAACCTGATGTGGGTCCAGCTGAGGGCAAGTGTCAACCCCTTGACAATCTCCTCAGACTTCCCTTGGGCAAAAGAGCTCAGCCCTAAGGGCAATCCAAATACTATGGTTTGTACCCCAGCCACCCATAATTGGAAGCTAACCCAAGGGACTCTCATCCAAGTCCCATAACTCTGTATGTGAGAGCCCAGATCCTGGTTTAACCTCAAGTGTAGCCTCCATCCCCCGTCCTCCAGGCATCTACATATTCCCCTATGACAGTGGCTCTTAATCTGGTGTCCAGGGACCCCTGGGAGACCATGGAACCCTCACACGGGGTCTGTGAAGCCCTGCTGCCAGACACCAACAGCAGTGGCAGCAACAGGGACATGACAGAGGAGGCGGATTGCAGGTGCTGAAATTGTTACCTTATTTGCAAATGAAGAAGCAGTTTGGGCACAAGCACATGTACTCCTGCTGTCATATCCCTGATGAAAAGGACACAGCAGCAAGTGTGTGTGCATCCCCAAACTATGCCTCTGGAGACCAGGGTTTGAATCCTCACTTGGCCATAAAAACCCACTGGGTGACCTCAGGCAAATCACATTCTCTCAGCCTCAGAGAAAGACAAAGGCAACAAATCTCTCCAAGAAAACTCTCGTGATAAGTTTTCTTATGGTCACCATAAGTTAGTTTTCAAAGGAGAGATTAATGATGGCTATGAAGAATATCCCCATGTCAGCAACACTTTCTTTTTGTGAGCCTTCAAGTCATTTCTGACTTACAGCAACGCTAAAGTAAACCTATCACAGGGTTTGGTGTTGTTTTTTTTCTTTTGGCACGGTTTGTTCAGAGAAGAGTCACATTTGCCGTCCTCTGAGGCTGAGAGAATGTGACTTGCCCAGTGTCTGAGTCAGATTTGAATCCTAGTCTCCAGAAGCCTTTAATAAATAAATCAATATCTGATATTGAAATGCATATTTGAATATTAAAACCTAAATTTAAATATTTAAATCTTGAGTTAAGTTTTGGGGGACCCTGGCAACAAATTATATTTGCAGGGGTTCTCACTGTCCTATGCTGCTAATCTCTGTGAGCCTTTCACACTTTACAATTATAACACTATTATGATTCCACAGCAACATCCAATGGAAGCCTTGATTCTTGAGGCCAGAACACTCTCTCTCTCAATCTCTCTCTCTCTTACACACACACACTCATATACCACTATCTTGGCCACCAAGTACCTAAGATAAACAGTCTACTAATACAAAATTCACCAAATGTTTGTCTTGAACTTTTTAAAAAGCTATTTCTTTTTTAACAAATTGTATCAGAATGATTGAAAATTCAGCACACTTTTTTCAAAGCTGCTACTATTACTTATCCTACTGAGCTGTGAGCATAACAGTGATCACAACAGGGGAAAAACAAACTGATGTTGCCACCAAGAAATGACAAGCCTGAACTGAGTTTCAAACACGATATATAGATCAAACTTGGCAAATAAAAACTGTTCTATTTCCTACACCAAATTTGATATGACTGACACAAAACACTGATAAAGAAAGCCAGTTTCACTGATAAACTCCATTCATAGTGGTTCTCCCTGTAAGAGAAATTGTCCTTGACTTTCAGATATAGTATCTTCTTCTGTGCTTCCGAAAATAGGTGACTGGTGAAGCTTTGCTCATTCAGATAAAGGGGAACAGTGACATGATTTTTTACTTTTGAACCCTTTTGGCAAAGATGCAAAAGTCTAGGTGCCACCACAGATCCCAGTCACACAGTAACCAGTCTGGAGGTGTAGAGAAGGGCAAACAAGGAGATTTTCCCTTGTGACCACCAATTTAAAGGAACTTCTCTAATCATGTGAGGAGAACAAACAGTCAACCACAACTTTCCTTGTTTAATTCAAGAGCACTGGCAAATCCTCCAACATTTTGAAAGAGGGAACTCTCTTAATCTGCATATTTCTAACACTCCTATCCCTCACCAAAAAATCACAGACTGGATGCACTACAGTTTTTTCTCCTTTTTCTCCATCTCTTTCTAAGGAATGAGCTGGAAATTACAGTTAGAGCAAAATAATAACATGTTGAATACATGTATATCAAATGTATCTAAAGTAGGAATAAACTAAGTTAAATGGAATTTCGTTGGCATAATTTACATTAATTTATTGTAAAAATTTAAATTTAATAACTTAATTTGAATGAAATTGAGTAGAAATTTGTGGATTCCTCTTTAACTGCCCTGGCAAAATCCTATGGAAACCTGGAGTTTGCAGTTTGGTGAGGAACTAAAAGTTTTGACTAAGAAGTCTAAGTAGTCTTCCCTAAACTGTTAATGGAACTACTGGAGTTAAAGTGGAAACATAGCACTATAATTCTATAGTGTGAAAGGGCTCTTGGTTCTGGTTGTAATCTGGTAAAATTCAGGAAAACAGTGAGGAGGTGGCCAGGTGGAGTTTTACCTACTGTCCACAGTAGCCACTTTGAAGCAGCTTGCAACTGTAGGGACCAGCAGCAATATAAATAAATAAATAAATATAAATAAATTATATATATATATATAGTGAGTGGGCTGCTTTGGAAACAATTATCGACTATATAAAAGTCAAAGTTTGTCTGTTTGTGAGTTTGTCTGTTTGGCTGTGTCAGGCAGGCGAAGACCTCATATGATTGGCTGTGTCAGGTGAGAAGACTTCATATGACTGGCTAACTGTGAAGATTCTATGGAATCCTGGGGTTGGCAGTTCAGGGAGGGGCGTTTAGAATTCTCAGCCAGAGAGCTCTGAATAGGCCGGTTGCTATGGAGACAAGGCCTACCAGCAAGGAGGAGGGCAGTGTATTCCCTCAGGAACCCAACCTCTGCATGTTAATAACTCTGAATACCGACTGGATTGGAGAATTTGGGGAAAAGTTAAACATACTGGACACACAGGATCTCAGATCTGTGTATTTCAACTGCATCTAATTCCTAAGGTAAGGTAAGGTAATTCCTAAGGTATTTCTAAAAAGTATTACCTATGAGAAAATAAAATCCCAAGCAACACCAGGTAAATACATTAGTATCTAGTATATAAAAGTCAAAGTTTGTCTGTTTGTCTGTGTCAGGTGAAGACCTCATAAGATTGGCTGTCTAAGAAGATTCTATGGAATCCTGGGGTTTGCAGTTTAGGGAGAGGCCTTTAGAGTTCTCAGCCAGAGAGCTCTTGGGCCTCAGTCAACTGTGTCTGTCTTGTGGGCCAGTTGCTATGGAGATGAGGCCTAACAGCAAGGAGGAAGGCAGTGTATTCCCTCAGGAACCCAACCTCTGTATATTAATAATGCTGAATACAGATTGGATTGGGGAATATGAGGGGAAAGTTACAGGTGCTGGACAAGACAGTTGGGGGAATTAGAGACACAAGATCTCAAATCTTTCTAACAAGTATTGCCTATGAGAAAATAAAATCCTGAGTAATGCCAGGTATGTATGCTAGTTCTATATATTCTTTGTCCTATATATTCTTTCAAAAGCCGTGCATTCAGACACACACACAATTATGCATTACTGAAGGTGTTCATCTGCAATTAAATTTATTCTATCATATCCTGTTTTATACTAGAATATGCATCAGATGTAATCATAAACTAATTGTAACAGTATCCCCTTTTATTCTGATATTCATACCTCATTCTTCAGCCATCTGGAGCTGAAGTAGGCAACTGTTGTTGCTCAGATGTTCTTGGACTCCATTCCCCATGGTCAGCTGTCACTGCTTCTACTGGATAGGGCAGATGGGAGTGACAATCCAACAACATGTAGAAGGCCACAGTTGCCCAACAAGCTCTGCTGTTCAAGTGTCAAGAATGTTTTATGGAATATTTAATCTCAAGGGGTTCTGCTTGTAACGATTATAGAATACCCACAATTTATGCACCTTTTCGTACAGCTTCCTCCTGCAGAAGTGATTATGGAAAAAATGGTTGACAGAAATCTAGTTAACCATAGTGGACATATATGTCACCTTCTATGCGCTTGAGAAGGGCAACTTTTACTGAGAAACAGGCAAATGACCAGACGTTTCTTGGTTCAAAGGCTAAAAGCCAGATTTATTCAGATACAAAAGTGTAAAAAGTTATATAAGTTCTAAAAGTCTGCTTCACAGCAGGGTGGCGGGAGGTTCAGAACAAAAGCAAGGGATTTGGCAAGACCACCTTTTTATCCATGTCTACATTATACACTCCCACTGCGGCATTTTTCCTCCAATCACAAACTACCTTCTATATAAGGTAATGTCCAGAGGGACAGCTTAGGTGAGATAAAGCCATGAGTCAGCAGAGGGGAGGGGCTAGCACTCCTTTGTGGACATGACTACTTCACTAGCTTGAAATGGTGATTGTCCATCTTTTGCTCACATATAGAATCATAGAATCATAGAAATGTAGAGTTGGAAGAGACCACAAGGGCCATCCAGTCCAACCCCCTGCCATGCAGGAAAACCCTCAAAGCACTGCCTGTACTAAAATGTTTAAGAGACATTCCAAAATCAGTATAAAGCTAAAACAGGGATGCCGAGAGCCAAACTGGATGTTACAATGGAGTCATACAAAAAGGGCAGCCATACTTGCTTTGCAGAGTACATACTATTTGAAGAGTGACAAGAAAACATTTCTTTCTGTATTTGTACATTCACACACATATGTCCACAAACTTGCATGCACAGTCCCAGATACATTAGTTAACATTAACTCACAAGCAATATAATTTGATTTAAAGATATTTCAAACACCATTCCCCAAATTTCCACTCAATTTCATTTAAATTAAGTCATTCAATTTAAATTATTAAATTAAATTAATATAAACTATGACAACTAAATTCCATTAAACTTGTTTATTCCAACTTCAGATACATTTGATATATATGTACTTCATAGTTGGTTATTTTCTTCTACTCCACCTACATGATTGCCAGCTCACTCTTTGACTGCACTGCCACCTCTCTTTCCAATAGCACCAGCAACACTAACTGAAGCCATAAAAAGGTTTTAGAGCCTTTAAACTATGCCTATCAGAGTATCCCTCTGGAGATCCTATGGTTTTTGACACTCAGAGAACAACCCTTTTGAAACCAGGTATTAGAGTGTTACCTGGAAACAGTACTTGCTCAAAAATGGAGTTGATTCAAAAAGGATTGACACTGAGGAGCAAGGAGTTATAGGACCTTTCTGCACTATACTGTTATAGTGCTATTATTTCACTTTCGACCTCCCATGGAATCCCGCGGTTTGTACTTTAGGAAGGGGCATTTAGAATTCTCAGCCAGAGAGCTCTTTGGCTTCAGTATATTACAAACCCCAGAATTCCACAGGATGTTGAAAGTGGAATAACAGCACTATTATAGTGTAGTGCAACAACTCATGTGTGTGCTGGCCTTTCGCTTGTGTACTCTAGATATCCTGCTCATTGCCTGCCTGGATTTTCTGACCCTGTGTTGCCCACTGGATTCCTGGACCTTTGGACTGATTCTTGACTACATTTCTGTTCCATGCTGAATAGGCAAGCATTATTGACTGTGACCAGCCTCCGGCTAGCCCAGCACTCCATGCTAGGCAACAAGCAATATTTTCTGGGGCTCAGAGTATGTGACACGGCCAGTGTCACCCAGTGGGTTTCCATGGCTCAGCAGGAAATCAATCCCTGGTCTCCAGAGTTGTAGTCCAGCACTCAAACCATTACAGCATGAGCAGAGGACAATGTAAAAATAGACACCTGGGATGGTAGGGTCTGTGCACAGGAAACTGAAGATAAAAATCTCCCATTGACTATAGAATGCACAAATTAGCATGGTTTGTCCCCTTTTAGTTGCTTTCTTCTTCTGTTTTCCTGCATAACAGTTGTTTGCACAAGTTCTTACCTTCTGAAGTGCTTTCTACATTGGGCAGAATGGATAGCTGCTAGGTCAGCAGAATTAAGTGAGGGAGTCAGGTGTAAACATTAGAATAGATAAATATGTTTGAAGATGATTAATTAAAATTTCAGTAAATAGTTGAAGAAAATGTGCTCCTCCCATCTCCCCTCAGCTCATACATAAATCAGAAAAACTCAAGCTCCATAGTCTTTTTTACTCAAATAATTCCTTAATTTATATCCAAAGAGGTTTATAGCTAACCGGTATCACCTGTGACAGCCACAGGTAAATCTCAGATTGGAATTGCTGTTCCAATCTAAAATGGATCCTTTCTCATATTGCCCTCAGCTCCCTGGTTTATGAATTTTGTGGTGTGTTAGGATACCATTCAGAGATAAGAAAACACCAGAGATTAGATATGTTCTGTGTAAATGTTCTTTCTTTCAGGTGGCTGGCGGGGTGGGGAAGGGAGAGAGAAGCTTTTAAACTTGAAGGAATGTTTCAAAAATCTTTCCAGAATTGATATGTGATGTATTTCACTTTTTTACACAAGGTGACAGCATATGTGAGATGTAAAGACAAGTTCAGTCAGGCAATTACCCCTTGTTGATAGCAGATTATTTCCTCTACTAAACTCAGAAATAACTTCTTTGTGTATAAGTTACTGCTGTGCTGGGACACTGTAATTTATGTTCCTGTCTTTTTTATGAGTATATTTATTTAAATCAGTACAGTTTGGAATAGTTCTTTTTCTCCTATGCCTCCATCTTCTTTGGAGTTATACACCCTCTTACATGTAGCATGGGAGAGTACATTTGTTACACAGGAGGAGGGAAGGGAAGGGGATGATGTATAGCCAGAGAACATTTTTAATGTCAGGAATCATATCCCTTGTGCTTTTTCCCCACATAAAGAATGTAACATTCATTTTCTACAGCAGTGGTTCAAAAAGAAATTTCAATGAAGCAACGTTTAGAGAGTTCCCAGGCACTGTATTCAATGGCTACTGTCAACATACATAGAACTGAACCTAAATAAAGCTTTAAAATGAGGAGAAAAGAATATAGCACTCAGATTTATTTTAAAAAACCCACACAACATTTTAGGAAAGACAATGAGCAAGATACTGGATGGGGAGATGTAGCATAAAATTCCACCCAGACTGATCCTGCCTCTGACCCTACTCCATGGCCATTTAGTGCCTGATAGAGAGTGCTGGGGAGCAGAGAAGTATACTGTTATGAGTCTATAGCCACACAATGACATCATCCTCCAGGAGCTATGGTGGACCTGGGAGACCCTGGTAGATGCTTTAGTCATTGTATGTCTGGCTATAGGCAGACTTCTCAGCTACCCCCAAAACACACTTTCCACTAGCCATCAATGACCATGGGGAGGAACCCAGCATAAGCAATGGGTTTTGATTGGGTCACAGTCACCAAAACAAGTATGTCACTAACATACACAATACGTATTATGCATTTCCTTACAAAACAGGAAGGCCCTTACCACACTATGTTGTGATCCCATGTTGTCCCATCGTGATCCTGGCAATGCCATTGCTGGGATTATGCTGGGACCCAAATGCTCCCCAGTGCACCAGCTGGCTGACGGTGGATGGGTAGAGTTTGGGACACACTCTTTCCTTCCACAATACAGCCAGCTTCTTCCTGGGCTGTGTTGCAGAAGAAAGTGCTTGATAGCACTTTCACCTTTCCCACACACCCATAGCAGACAGGATGATTGCATGAAGGGAGGCCATTACTGGATTTTTTCCAGTAATGCTATATAGCATTATCATGACAACTGGGAATGCAACAGCAGCGGAATCACAACAACATTGTGCAATGGCACACATCACGGACCAATAGCAGCACATCTCCATGCTGGGATGGCACCATCATAAGATAAGGGCTTAAGTCTTATTGAATTCAGTGTGGTTTATTTCAGAATAGCCAGACTAGAAATGTCCTATTAAAGATTCGTTCCTGCTGAGCAGACAACACACAAACTCTTTGTTGGACCATACAATTATGCTATTTTTCAAGGGACTGAAGTGCCTCTTGAAAAATTAGAGCAGCATGTTGGATTCACAGATCATTTTATATCCATCACAATAGTCAGATTCTATACCTATGGCAAAGACATCATGAGGATGTGGTTCATGGTCAAGGTGGACTTCACCCTACACTGGCAAGTGATATCCCTCTCCCCACACACACAATTGGATCACATGGCACTAGCAGACATCATTCCAGTTGATGGAATAATTATTGTCTAATGTGCCACATGCCATACTTGGCAGACACAGGGGAAGCCAAGGAGCATCCACACTAACTAGAAAGCATCTACCCACCCTGAGATGTACAAGACCGGCCAAAAGGGAGAGTGGAATCCTGGGAAGCAATATAATGGACCCTCGGTATCTGCAGGGGTTCCATTCCAGGACCCCCCACAAATGGGAAAAATCATGAATGCTCACGTCCCATATTATTAAATGGTGGCAACATGCATGCAGACACTTTAGCACATCCACATACACATTGTCACCATTTTAGGTATAGGATGGAACACTTCACAGTCACTTAAATTCACATATCTGGAGGTCATTTATATGGTGGGTCCACTGTGTTAATACGATTACCTAACAGTTGTAAAAAGGATGTGCATTCACTCTTCTGGGAGATTATATATTTGCTAGACAATCAGGAACTCTGATGAGGTACTGTTCTTGATCATGGGAAATTTGGAAGCACATTCAACTGTGTGCAAGCCCTCTTTCAGATCATCATGCTCAATGCACAGAGATCTGTGATACAGCTAGGGATGTAGGGATACTTGGGAAAGGGAAATGTACAGGGTACTATTAAAACATGATTTAACCCTGTAAGAATGAGCAGGGTATAAGCCTCAGACTAATGTCTGAGGCTTATTCTTCTTTACCTTCCTCAGCTTCTTGAGTATCAGTAGGTTCATATAACAATTGCAGCAAGTCAGTAGGTTCACATAACAATTGCAGCTCTTTCATAAACTTAGTAAACCATTAGATTGCAAACAACTACCACGTTTTCACAAAATGAAACAACATAGTTTGTTACACGTTGGCAATGCTTCACCAAGGGTGGACAAAGTGTAGCCCACTCCCCATATTTTTTGTGGCTCCCAGTGCTTCCCACAATTTTTATTTTTTATAAAAAAAATAACACCAAAGTTCAGCAGGAAACCACTAAATACACCAAGGTCAATGGGGAAAGAATCTATTTATGATAGTCAATAAGAAAATTTATATAAAAGTCGATTTATTTCATTTTTGTTCAATGTCAATAGTCAATACCATATTATTAGTGTTATTATTACTACTATTATTACTACTACTACCACAATTTAAGCACATTTAAGGTTCATTCAGATATAAATATACATTTAATAATTATTCAAGTAGGACTGGGGGATTTCATTTGTTAATAATAAGGGTGAAAATTGTTGATGGATTTAGTAATATTTAACAAAGAATCAATTTTAATTAGTTTTAAGTAGTTGTAATCTGTTTGACATGTGGCTAACTTTTATGTATTTTACCTAAGAGGAATTTTGAAATAAAAACAATTTTAAAATATAAACCTGCAAACAAAAGAAAGTGAAACAAGATCAAGGGCAGCCCTCAAACACACGGCCAACCCGAAAAATGATCCATAGCCTCATTACAGTTCTCAGCTCCTTTGCTAAACCACAAGTAGCATTACCTCTGAATGATACATGTCTTCTACGATGCTGTTTTTGTGTTCCTGAAAAAGCAATTGTGCAAAAATCTCATTGGAATGATCTTTTTCATAACAAGAAAAAAATGTTTCCCATGGCACCAGATAGGTCAATATACAATTACAATCTCATTGATAAAATATTAACAGAAAAACTATTGAAGTAACCAGTTAAACGCATTCATAATTTAAAGCACTGGCAAACAGTTCCTGCTTAAAAATTAAGATGCAAGAAAGTAGCCCACATTAAAATTAATGGGTGCTATGTGGATGCCATATGTTTACTTTAGGCTTAGGTTGGGAAATAATATGTAGCTTTATACACACTGCTATGTGGTAAGTCTTGGCATATGCTGACTTTTTAATCACTGCTACTCCATAGCCGCTGATCTCTTTGCCCTTCCTTCCTCCATGATTTATATTTACTTTCATTAGATTTGCTTCACACATTAATCACTTTTATGTTATTTCCTATTAAACTTATTACATAAAATGTATAAGGGAAGGTCAATAATTAAATGGTGATGGCAAAATTTGGGGACAGTAATGGGTGGTGTCTTTAATTCTGCGCATGGACAAAGGAAACCATTTCTGCACAGGAAAATCTAGGTGCCAGCTTATCTCACTTGACCAGCAAGGGAACTGGAGAGAGGGGAGGGAATTAGATCACAGGGCACTGCATGGAGAGATGAGTGTTTGTGTCCCTGCTGTGTCATTTCAAAACAACCTCAGTTCAAGGGCACTACCCCCATTCTTCCCCAAAGGTGAGCATGGCTCTCAGACCTGTTTATTAAGCAAAGGGACAGATTAGCTCTGTGGATCAGGATGCTATAGAACACAGCTGGGGATGGTATGGCTTTCTAGCTGTTGTTGGGCTAGGACTAAAATCCCTATCCACCCTCACTGATATAATCACTGATGAGGTTTGATAGGAGTGGTCTAGAGGCCCACATGTTTTCCATACCTGGTATAGAATGTGTATCAAGAATTGTCTGCTCATCTCAGATAAGTAAAACAAAATGAGATGAGCTCCAAACAAAATAGGACTGACTTTACCATTAGGCCAAGTGAGGTGGCCATTTTAGGCAATGGATGTGAAGGCCATAACAAGGCTCCTGTCCGGGGCATTCTCCTCCTCTTGAATTGGTGCTCTACATGTCCTGAACTGCTTGGCTGCCTCACCTAGCTGTGTTCTTTCAGTGCCTCATAGAAAGGAAATGCCCATGACCACATAAAGCAGGCAGATAGCCAGTTATCCTAGGGGCACTACACCTTTGTTGTATGATTCAAGTGACATGTGTCAGTACTGCTACTCCCCTGCAGCAAATTGAGGAGAAAGTGAACAGGTATCAGAAAGAGTGCTAAATGAGTGGCCAGCAAAAATGTGTTAGGGTACAAAGTATGTATACAAAGCAGCTGACACTGTCTAAACCAGTGAGTCACAATCTCTCGCCTTTCATATGTTTTGCACTTTGGTTCCCAAAATCAATCAGCCCCAATTATGCTGGCTGGGCCTTCTGGGAGTTTTAAAAATGCTACATTAATAAAAATGTATTAAAAATGCGTATATTACATTCTGGGAAAGAATGTATAAAATACATAGAAATTTCCAGGGAGGCGAAAAACATAAATTCTATGGAAATGGAGTCAGCTAAGAATGCTGGCAGAGTTCTGAGAAAAGTTACAAAAATGAGACTGATAGACTTTTGACATACCTAGGCCAAAACTACAAGTACAGTTCACAAAATTACAATTTGGTTACCATCTTCTCAACAAATTGTACAGATGAATCACCCAGCCCAGACTGGAACCCTGGATAGTGGGAGACAGAAGTTTTTGCCCTCCCATGTTTGTTATTTGCATTGCGGGAGCTCCCATCCATTTTGTCATTCTTTACTAATCCCCTGCAAAAGTACAACAGAAGCAATCAATTGCTGCATCATCAAAAGCTTAAATTTCTATACACACTGTTCTTATGGCATGGAGTAGAGGAACAGTCTGAAGAGTATTGTTGAAGAATATCCACACAACAGGCACACCAGCCATATAGATATTCTGGAGTAATTTCTACACAACAGGTGCCTAAATTAGATGTGGAATCACAAAACAGCATGCCTACTCTATTTTGATGTATTTGTTTTATTGATTTAGATAATTTATATTAGAAAGCAGCCTTTTAGAGACAAACTCTGCCTTCTTTAGCTATTCCCATAAGGCAATTGTAACCGAATTAACATCATATGATACTCTTTAGTTACCAAAGGTAGGGGGGGAGACACATAAATGTTAAAAGAGCATGGTAGTAGCATTTTGGTAAAGTAGTATATGACAATAACAATAATTGACAGAAGACCACATATTCCCCAATCGCAACACTAGTCCTGGAATAAAATATTGAAAGAGTTTTGTATGAAGTAGCCTAGCAGAAGTATGAATAGTACCATTATCCATGGGAGTGAAGTCATACTATCACAATATTAAGGAACCTTTGTTTCAAACTTCCACCCACAGACACAGGATCCTTCACAAGTAATGAAAAGTGTTATTTGACACCAGTAAAGCACACCAATTATGTCAAGTGGATCTGCAACTATGAAATGAACTATAATGAATGAATGCTTTATGAGTGTGACTGTAAGGACAAGCTTTTCTGCCTGTTTCTGCAGCGTGTGTTATCACTCTGGTAGAGAGCGTTTGGACTGAAGAGCAAGCAGCCACAAACAGTAGGTCTCCTTCTGTTGTTGAACCAGGATATAGTAGAGACTGCCTCCAGCAGGAAGACAGGGCATTGATTTCTACCAATGCTTCCCTTCACCTACAGATTCCAGGTAAGGGCTCATGTTTTCCCCTTCCTTTCCATGTATCTGCATTCACTCCCCAGTCCCAGCTGTTCTTCTGTTCTTGGCCTCCATAGAAATTTCTTTCCTAAAGACAGCCATAATAAAGCAGGTAGGTCAACCTACCTAAAAAACATATCCATGTCATTTGATGCATTTACTCTCAAACTAATCCTTCTTTTCCTAAGGCTTTCCTATCCTACTGTATCTGCAGAAGGAGAGCTACCCACCATAAAGAATTCCAACAGCCTAAATAATTAACTCAGTAAAGTATAAGATTATCTTCTTCATTAATCAGGAAATCTAGTAAACTTAGCTATGTATGAGAAAAATGTAATGAGGTGGTAACAACAGCTCTAACCATTATGCTCCACCTGGGGGCCAAGGTATACAGCTTTATTGTGGCCCTGGATCTTGTGGCCAGTAGCAAGAGGGAAGACTTTGTTGTTGTGTGCCTTCCAGTCATTTCCAACTTATGGTGACTGTAAGGCCCTTTCCACACGGGCATATTGCCCACGCTAGGGCGACCTCCCCAGGAGGTCTTCTACACCGCAAGGCGCGTGAGGGCGGTTCACAAATGGGAGGTTCTAAACCTCAAACCACCCTTGCGCGGCCGCGGAGGTGGCACTGCGAGTCTTATAAAAACCACTTCTCAAGTGGTTTTTATATGACTTGCACGCGTTGCCCCATCGCCGCGCCCTGTTTAGAACTGCAGGGACGCGTTAGCGTGTCTCTGCAGAGCTGCCCGGGGGCGGGCTTCCGGCTGGCGCGCTGCCCTGATTGGCAGAACGCCGCTGGAAGCCAGCAGCAGCCATTTCAGGCACTGCCGAACGCCACCGAAATTTGCCGCTGTTTGGAGCGGCAAACGCGTACTCCCCGCAGGGATGGAGCAACCCGTTTTGCGGTAAGATCCGTCCCTGCGTGTGCCCCCCCATTTACCCACCCTGCGTGTGGAAAGGGCCTAAGATGAACTTATTACAAGGTTTCCTGGAGCTGAGTGTGTGTGATATGCCCAAGGTCATCCTGTGGGTTTCCATGGCTGAATGGAGAATTGAACCCTGCTCTCAAGAATTGTAGCCCAGTGCTCAAACCATTACACCACTCTGGCTCTTTAGAGGGAAGGCTATACTTCCCTTGTTCCTGCTGCCCTGTGATCTTGTCATAAATCTGTTGGAGTAATTCCAGCATTCTCTCTCCCACAGCATCTTGTTTTTAGAGCAAGTTGACATAGATAGCATAGGGCTTCCTTTCTTTTTGCATTCCAAAGCTTCACCATTTGCCTTTGTGTCATTTAAATGCATTTTCATAAAAACCTTTGGTGTTCAGGTGATCAGATCATGTGACCCGAGATTGTTGCTTGGGTCATCAGTCTTATAAAAGAAAGCCCTTTCTCAGATCTCTCTCTTCTCCTCCATTTTTGCTTCCTCTTACTCCTCTCTGACCATGCTTCGCATCTCCATCAGAAGATGGTGAGTTAAGAACAAAGCTACTATCTTACCTGACCTATTCATTAGCTAGTTAGGATGTAGGTTCCCCAATGCACATGTAAAAATAATAGCCATTAGTAAACTTTTCTAAGTTTGTAACCTGAAACTGCTTGTGTTGTTTTTGTTTTTTTAGTCAGTTTCAGATCAGAAAACCCACACAGAATTTGAACACGTTTTTTCTGCTACCCTGCTAAAAGAAGGCTGAATTTCGGCTTTCATAGAATTTCCCAATAGGGCTTACACCCTAGGAAACTCTAATTCCCACCAGAATCAAGCAGCAGAGGATCCCAAGCAGAGTCCTGAAAAAGGTACAAAGGCAGGACAGGGGGAGATAAATTTCCAGTTCATATGTTTGTAGAAGAAAAGCTGGAAATATTAACAATGGTAGCAAAGAAATATAAAATAAGGAACAACTCACTGCTATAGAAGCATATCTTCATTTGACATAAATACCATTTGACATAAATACCAGCCATTTCCCATGGTCACTAGGTTTGTTCCTGCTGGACTGCTCTATCCAGCTGCTCTTACAGACCTATTTCCTTCCTCTTTTCCCCAACTCTATTTTGCTTTACCTCTCACAAAACACTAGAAGAGCATAAGCTGTGTGAAGCAGAAAAATTAATCAAATTCGCCCAGTGTGAATAATTTGTTCCAGCTGCAAAATTCAGGTTGTGTGATTACAGCAACTCATTCCAAAATAAAGAGCATCCTGAGGGCAGTGGTGTCAATAGTTTCAGCAGCAGAAAGCAAAGGAGGAAGCCGTTTCAAGGGCAAAAAGGAGGGGGGACTATAAATGGTGACCAGATGACTAGGAGTACCATACTTTATTCTAAGGAAAGTTTCTTCGTTTTTAATTGGATAGTGTCAAAGATAAATGTTTGCAAAGGACAGCTTCCCTAAAACTATAACGGGAAAAGTAGAACTGTCAGGATTTTTCCTTTTCCATTAGGCTGTAGGAGATAGAAGAATTCTTTTGAGGATCAACGTTGAGTAGTCCTCTCTGCAGTCTTTGTAGTGGAAGCCCCATACTTCTGGCATTCTCTCCCTCAAGAACTGTATATGGCCTCCCCACTATGAATATCTCATAGTAGCTAATGACTTTTCTTTCTCTTGTTCTGCCTATAAGGTTGTTGTTGTTTCAGCTAACTTCTTTTTAATCACATTTTTGGTATAAGGTCCTTTCTAAGGCATTGCCTTAAAAAGCAGAATAGAAATATGTGTGTCTGTGTAAGCTATCAAGCCGCTTCTCAAGTTGTGACAACCCCATGAATTTCATAGGGCTTTCTTAGGCAAGGAATACTCAGAAGTGGTTCTGGTATTCATTGATGATTTCCCATTCAAATACTAACCAAGGCTGACCCTGCTTAATGTCTAAGATCAGACAGGATCTAATGCCTTTACAGTATTTAGGTAGAAATATATTATGTAAAATATGATACTAGATTAGCTCCTGGAGCATAAAGAAGTGTAAAGGATGCATCTGGACTGGTACACTAAAATTAATGCAAGTAAGCTGGGAATAAGATGAAAGAGTTTTACAAGCTTCTGCAAGTGATTTTACTTGACCACCATTTTGCCACATATGTTTTTCTTGTTGTTATCAAAAGGAAGGGAAAAACTTGTTTAATGCTGCCCTTTTCCCGTGACATTGTAGTTCTTTTTCAGCTGTAGCATTATCTCAGCCATACTACTCCTACAACTAGAGTCAGAGATATGACAAATGCATTGTGACATTTCCAGTGCAAATCACATTATTGTCCTCTGAGTACTAATTTCAACAGCAAAAGCAAAGGTAATGCTTCTGCAGAGTAGCTAAACAACAAAATCATTATACCACATTACTGGTTTGTATCAAGGGCTTTCTATGTTATCATTTGTAACAATCCGAAGCTGCAAAGCTACTATCTTTATAAAAACGATTTCTCTGCTGCGTGATTTGTGGCACTAGACAAGGAGACATGCCATGCCCTTACATCAGCACCAATAACAGCTCAGAATGAGTGTGGGTGTTAATGACATTGTGAGTAGAAAAGTACAGGGGCCAAGATCCAAATCCCACAACAATCTTCCTACAGTAACACCAGGTCTGCCAGTGGCATTTTCTTGGATCAATTCCAAGGAACTTACAAGATGAACTTTCCTTGACTTTGTGATACGTTACCATCCAGTCCCTGTGAATCCCTCCAACAGAGCCATATATATGTATTTCTCTGAGGAAGTGTCAGCCAATGTGCTCTGCCTACACTAAAGAGTACAATTGTTTAACACTTTGTCTGACAGTTAGCACGGGTTGTATCAACACACCAGGGTGCGTCTTTTATAATTTAGTTTGAATGGATTTTTGACCCAGGAATCAATGAGCCCTTTAGAGACTGAGTAATATTTGCTTCCTGAAAGACTGTGCAATAGCAACAAGGTCACAGTTTACTGTCAATTTTTAAATAAAAAAACTTACACTTGGGGCACTTAACATATTTTGACAAGGTGACCCACAATTATCCATTAGCGTTGTATTTGTCTAAGCCCCTCTGCATTGAGATGCAAGGACTATGAAATAGTTCATTGATGTCCCACTTGGGGGTGGGGAATAAGGCAAGTGGGACTTTTCCAAGGTCTTTTGCAGCCAGAATACATCTAGCTATTGCTGTATTGATTAAACATTTGGGTAGTTAATCAACACAGCTAAGCCCTTTTAACCTGCCATGTGCTGTATTCAAAAATAAAAGTCTATTAAAAAGAACCACAAAGATGCAATTTTTATTTCCCCACATAGCACAGAGATATATATATATATATATACACACACATACATAGATACAGACACAAAGAGAGTCAAAAAGCAATTAGATTAAATCATGTTTCTAGTGTGAATTCTGTCATTATTTGTCCTGTTTATTTAAAGTTACATTAAATTTTGAGCAGGATACTAGAGTATATTTTGGATCCAGGGGCCCCTTCAGACTACATTATTATCACAGTATTATTCCATTTTAACTGCCCTGATTGCAGCCCATAGAATGTTTGGGTCTGTAGTTTGGTGAGATACAAAAGCTCTCACTGAGAATTCTAATTACCTCTCCCGGGAATAGGAAATCCCAGTATTGCACCAGATGGAACCATGGCAATTGACGTGGAATCATGATGCTGTCATCCTGTCATATAAACGGGCCGAAGGTTTAGGCATGTGGAAGGGGAATGGCAGAAACAGACTTCCCTGTCATTTGTTCTTCCTAACTTCCCCTCCAGCTGCCCTTACACCCCAAATACTATCCCAGATAGTATGGAATGGGAGAAGGGGAAAATCCACAAAAATTGGGTGGAGATGGTTAGGTTCTTTGCTCCTATATAGCAGTGTCTCTGAAATTTATGTAACCTCTGGAGGAAAAGTTGGTGAGAAGGTAGCAGGTATCTGGTTTCACTAGCCTGGTTGCACATATCCAAGAATGACATTGTAATATTGGTCACTACCATCCTCTGTGCACTACTGAAACATTTGTTATCGGAAGAATTTCTATCTCAATTTTGGCTACCTATACTCCCAAGACAACTCAGGATAATTTGAAAGCAATAGACAACAGGATCACAATGAATTACAAAGATGCACAAAAATAGACAACAAACATATTTCACAGCAGCAGGAAAAAACACTGTGACTTGGGCTGCTCATTCAGCATCTCTTTCCCTGAGATTTCAAGACCAAAGCCTGAGACTAGAGGATGGGTTCCTGTAATGGAACAGCAGCAGTCTCTCATCATGTTCTGGAGCGGTCCTCTGAGGTCACAGAAGCAGGGGAGGCACGGGTCAGGAAACAAAGCCATAACTGCCTCTGGGTCAGTTGACCATGGACACAAGGGCACTCTGAATTGATGGCCCTAGAATTTTGGTAAAATCCAGCTAAGCAGAATCAGAAAAAGAAAATACAGCATTTTTATTTTCAACAACTGGGCAAGAGGCAAAATGTAGCCAGTAGCATCAGTTCTTTTTCTGAGTCTACCTACAGCATGTGTTTTCCGAGTCTACCTACAGCATGACCTTACTGACAGCACACTTACCTAATAACATGTAGGGAAATTTTTAATTTTTCCAGCCTCTATGCTGCTGTTTTGTGGAAAGTCTCCTACCACACAGGGATCCTCCCCTGCCCTGCATTGCTGCTGCTAGGACTCACACAAGAAGAAGATTCATGAATCATGAGCCTGGCTCTCTGCCTTGCTCCAAATGGTATCATCATCCCAAGTACATGTATTTACCCACTGTATCTATTCCATCACCACCACTCCACCATACTTTTCTTGGTGCATTGATGTTGACCAAGCAAATTACACATACAAATACTTTGACATTCAGCTGGAAAGCCTTGTTTCCAACTGGAATTGGTTGAGAAGGTTTAAGCTTTAAAGCAGTGGTTCTCAACCTGTGGGTCCCCAGATGTTTGTGGACTTCAGCTCCCAGAAGCCTCAGCCACTATGGTCAATGCTCAGGGCTTCTGGGAGCTGAAGTCCAAAAACATCTGGGGACCCACAGGTTGAGAACCACTGCTTTAAAGCCACCTCGCCTACAAATATTCAAGTTTCTTCTCCTGCAGTGCTTCTCACCTGAAAATGTACCTCCCCACTTGAAGACTCAGGGAAGCATAGCAATTCCATAAAACTTTAACTGGTGCCCTGGGATTTGGCAACTTTAATCTGAGACAAACCAAACATCTGATGAAACAAGAATATCTTTGATATTTGACTAAGGTCAAAATAGAGGCAAACATGGTTCTGGAGTGAGAGATTCTCATAATAGCCTTTTCCGCACTAGACTGTTCTATGCTATTATCCCACTTTCAACATCCTTTGAGATCCTGGGGTTTTCAGTTTAGGGAGAGGCCTCAAAAGGCCCATCCCTAAACTGCTAACCCCAGGATTCCATAGGATGTCGAAAGTGGATTAATAGCACTAGAACAGTCCAGTGCGAAATGGCCAATATAGACCCTACTACTAAGAAGGCCCTTTGACCCATCTCAGCCAGCTGAACCTCTGAAGCCAACTGGAAAGTTGCTTTTTCACCATGTGTTTGTATCATTATTGCAGTTGTTATTTTAGTCATTTATATCCCAGAGTTTTCCTAGTGCTGAGATTCAAGGTGGCTTTACAAACTATTAAAACCGAAATAGACTAAAAACATGCTGCTCACAAATGTGCCATTCCTGCATTGCATGGCTGTGGTATGACGGGCTCACCTTTACGGGGCAACAAGAGTTTCTCTTATGCTTTCATAAGTGGGAGGGAAAGAGACACTATGGAAACACTATGGTGACCCAGTCTTCTTCCACATTTTAGGTGTTTAAGGATTCTAAAGGATTTTTATAGCAAGGGGGATAGATAGTAGTTAACAATATATCCCTGAATATATATTAACCATAATCAGGAGGGATTTGGATAGCTTCTGGCATTACATGCTGATCATGATACTTGACAGAAGAGAAGATATAGTACTAATTCGATATGGATTGTTTCAGAGATTGCATAGATGAATATATCTATGTATGTGTGCAGATCTTACGTCAAACTGAATCCCAGGACAGCCAACAACAGAACCTTTTCTATCATTTTGACTGACAATTGGGGCTGTACCCCTCCCTCATTCCCCCAGTAGGGATAGCTGCAACTAGGAGAAGTACGTAGCAGTCAGATTTAGTCTAGCTGATATTTAGCCACAAAATTTGCATGAAATTTAACAAGACCCATTAAAAATCAAGTTTCTTACTGGTTTTCATTATCTCACAGCAGGTTCCTTTTAATCTTTAAACCTTGAAAAAGACCTCTGCATGGACCTTGATATATATCATGAATTAGAATTTCTGAACACACCTCCCTCTGAATCACTACATCTTCAGAGAGTGATAAATATGCATTGTGGAGTCGGACTCATCTGCCACTGTGGGAACTGTATTCCCCCTGCTCAGCTCAGTAGTATTCAGAGATTCTGAAAAGGCTCCCATACACATAGTGTACCTAAAACCTTCTTTGACAACTCTTATCTCTGGATGACTCCCTGGTTGAGAGAACAAGGCATGCTTTGCAGGCCACAAAGCACAAGCAAATATCAGCATTCCATTAAGATCTAGTGCAACTACCATAAATTCCTGCAAACCCTGCTTAAAACCCACAGCAAGTTCTAACCCACATGGAACCTGAAACTTCCAGTGAAAATTCTGCTAGGGAATGGTGCATGATGATTATATGTGTTACCCTGTTTACTGGGGGTCCCATGAGGGACACCAAAACGTGCTCAACTATAGGTGGGGAAAATTAGCTCAGAGCACTGCTTTAGCATTACGAGAGGCAGGGTAACTTAGCAGGTTCTTGTAACCCAGTGTTTACGGGGTCAGGCCAAGTCAAGGAGCAGACCGGTTTGAAAGCAATGAATGATCTTTATTACAGGCACACAATGTAAGCAACACACGCATACAGATAACTAAGGAAAATAAAGGTGTGAGTAAGATAGAGGGATTTTCAGGGGGATACTTGATTCAGGTGATACAAAACCTGTTCCTGAAGCCCGGAAGAAGATAGAGAGCGATGCTGGGGTTCGGTGTGGCTCAGCATGTGGAGCTGAGGGGAAGCTCACCAAGCAAAGCAGCAGCAAGGTGGTCTGGAACTCGGGAGCGATCCGAGGAAGGTCTCAGAATCAGGGGTTTTTATAGGGAGAAGTGTGACTGCAGGCTATGCCTTACTCGGGGACAACAATGAGTTTTGAGTGTGAAACAATGTCTCCAATAGGTCACAATTTAGCATGATGGAATCAGAGCCAAATTAACAATGGTGTAGCCAGTATGCAAATACGCAACGCTTGACAGTGGATGGTTCAGCCTTTGTCAAGTTGCCTGCTCGGGGCAGGTAGCGCGCATACATAATATAATGTTTGCCGGGGAGGTCCCTGAAGCTGCGATCTGGCTATTTCTGGCGTGCCTGTATTGTTTGAGAATATTTCAGCAGTTAAGCGCCGAGCCTAGTTTCGTGCTTGTCCGGGGGCCTCACAAACACGTGGAGAGGGGTGGTATGGTAAGGCCGAATTATGATATCAAAGTGATATCTAGTGCTATTGCCAGGTAGGCCTAAACTGCTGTAACATGTGCCTTCTAAATTTCTATCATAAATCAGAGACTCCATAAGGCTTTATACCCTGTGAATATGGTGCAGAACAGTAAGAGCAGCAAGAAAGAAATGTGGCCTTTCCGCCCTACACTGTTATAGTGCTATTATACCACTTTCAATATCCTGTGGAATTCTGGGGTTTGTAGTTTACTGAGGCCAAAGAGCTCTCTGGCTGAGAATTCTAAATGCTCCTCTCTAAACTGCAAACTCCAGGTTTCCATAGGATGTTGCAAGTGGAATAATAGCACTATAACAGTGTAGGGCGGAAAGGCCCATGGACTCTGCACCTGAGAAAAGTTCAGGTACTCCCATTACAGGAAGAAGAGATTCTTTGCTTCCCAGGCAGGCTGTCATTCTGTCGGCTGAGGCTCCCCTCAGCCCCTCCCTTATGCTGAATTTTTCTTTCCCCTTGTCTTTTTCCCAGCCAAAGACTTCTGGACAGGTACAGTATTATCCTTCTTCTCATTCCTTCCACTTTTCTCCTATCAATTTTCACCTCTTTCTATTTCAATAGTCCTTGCATGCTTGCATGAGCGTGTGATTCTGAGTGAGTGTGACTGAACGTATTTTCTAATAAAATATCTTGAGTGAACTTTTAGTCTGGTTCTTTCATAATCTGACTCCGTAGACATGGGTTGAAAGATCTCGCTGGGTGTTACCATTCCCTCCACATTGTTAAAAGCCAATGCTCAGCTAATTTCCCCAATTTTGGCATTTTAGAGCAAATCAGGGTATCCCCAAGGACTACCCCCAGCAGTCAGAGTAACAATACCTAATGTGTTGGGAGGGGTGGTTCTCAGAGGCCTAAACCAACCTTCCAGCAGGTAACCAAAACCGTGCTCTTCTACATGGCATTCAGTGTTTGAAATTTATGTTTCAAAACTGGATTCTAAGATTGTTTTTAGACTGCTTTTAGGTGTTTTTTAAAGAGTAATGTGTTTCAAATCTTTGCAATGTTTTAATTGGTTTTATTTGTTCATTGCCTTGGCAGGCCTTGTGGGCTGGGTGGCAAAGCAGAAATACTTTAAATCAATACAAATATAAAAAATTTTGCCTATTGACTCTGTTTCTTTTTTCCTAGAAACTCACCATGAACTGACAGCCAACAGCTTGTAGATCAACACTGGCCCATGGCTTTGAGAGTTCTGCTGTAAAGTGTGTTTGAATCATCTTCTAAGCTCAGCCTTCGGACTATGAACAATTTGAAAAACAGAACTTAAAACACAAATTAAATGATACAACAAAACATAAAATCAAACTTCATCATCCGCACATAAAATAGCTAAACATAAACACTGAATAATTGAACTTTGTTAGAGTAGAACATAAAATAATGAATACCTTTAAAATGAAACTTATATACATGACATTAGAATGTTAAAAGATGTTGAACGGTATTAAAAGATGTCAGAAATACTTTTAAAATATGATATTGTAGGAACCATCACTGGAAAAGCATCTCAATTATCACTCTTTGCATGCATCAGATAAAGAGGAGACTCATAGGGTATCCTTGGCAGGTGGTTATATGTAGAAATAAAATGATCCCTTCAATCAGGGCTGGAGAACAAAGAGACTGCATGCCACAAGTGAGTTCAGGAAAGGAAGAGGCACGAGGAATCATATTGTAAACATATGTTGGATAAGGGAGCACATAAAGAATTTCAAAAGAAAATCAACTTATGCTTCATAGATTATAGGAAAGCCTTTGATTGTGTACTTCATGAGAAACTATGGATTGCTCTTTTAAAAATGAGTGTGTCACAACATTTGAGTGGCCTGATGTATAACCTGTACGCAGGACAAGATCCTATTGTCAAGACAGAATAATGAGAAATGGAATGGTTTCCAACTGGCAAGGGGGTCAGCAAAAGCTGGATTTTAACACATTATCTGTTTAACTTGTGTGCCAAACATATTATACATTATGTAGAATTAGACTCAGAGGAAGGAGATGTGAAAATTGGAGGAAGGAACATCAGCAATTTAAGATACCCAGATTACATCATACTACTAGCAGAAAATAGCAAAGACTTGGAAAGACTGCTGAAGAAAGTCAAGGAAAAGTGCAAAGGCAGGTTTACAGCTGAACATTAAGAAAACAAAAATAATGTTCACATATGATTTATATAACTTTAAAGCAGATAGTGAAGACATTGAAATAGTTCAACATTTTTCATACTTTGGCTCACTCATTAACTAGAATAGAGACTGCAGTCAAGAAATCAGAAGACTAGAGCTTAGAAGGTGTCATGGGCTTCCAGGACCTAGACTCAGACTCAGAGTCTGAGACAGCAGAACCTGCTGAGCCAGGCATAGGCTCTGGCTGAGAGACTGTAGCAGCAGAACCTGCTGAGCAGACAGTACCACCACCTACCCAAGAGACAGAACAGGGGGCACTGCCAGCCCCAGCAGGGAACCCTGCCCCTTCTGACATGGAGAATGACTTACCAATACCCACCTTCACCCAGGATAGGCACCAAAGGGAATACCTACACTACTCCCACTGAATTTATAGCAAGCGGCAATTAATCAAGCTGCGCTAATCTCTGAACCTGCAAAAGCTGAGCCATTCCCTCCAGAACTTGTCAGTGATTAACTGACTGTTTCTTCTGCCATGGGTCTGCCTGTTGTTCCTGGTTCACTGCCCTGCTTCTGACATGGGATTGTATAGACTGCCTTTGATTTCTAGACATTGCTGGGACTGCTGTTTGCTTCATATTTGTGTAAGACTGTTTCCTTCTTAGAGTAAACTAAGTAATTATTTTGTTGTTAGAACTGCGTGCCTCTTATCTCTAGCAACTGCCCTTTGGCTGGCTGCCCAGGCTGAGTATGGACAGGAGGGCAGCTATGAGGGAACTAGATGAGACCCTGAAGTGTCAAGAGATGTCATTGAATACTAAAGTTAGGATTGCCCATGCCATCATATTTCCAATTTCTTTGTATGGTTGTGAAAGCTGGACAGTAAAGAAAGTTAATGGGAAGAAAATCAACTGGTACTATAGAAGAGTTCTACAGATATCCTGGACTGCTAAAATGACAAATGAAATGGGCCCCAGCAAACCAAGCCTGAACTCACCCTAGAAACCAAGACAACTAAATTGAGGCTATTGTACTTTGGCCACATCATGAAAAGACTTGTATCACTAGAAAAGACAACAATACCTGGTACAGTAGAAGGCAGTAGGAAAAGAGGAAGCCTGCGTTACAGATGGACAATCAAGACTCAATCAAGGAAGACATGTCCCTGAATCTGCAAGACCTGAACAGGGCCACTGAGGACAAGGTGACTTGGAGGTCTCTCACCATAAATCAAAGTCAACTTGACAGCATTTAACAACAAGAATTCCAGAGGTGAACCCATCAGTTTTGGCTTTTCTCATCCCTCACCAAACTCCCCAAGGGGAGCTTTACAGATCAATACCAGCATTTTGTATTAGGCCAAGAAACCAGTTGGAAAACAGTAGAGGTAGAAAAGGTCTGGTCTAATTTATTTACAACATCTGCACCCAGTTGTTACCATATTTTGTTCTAGCTGAAATTTCCAAACTGTCCTCAGAGGCAACACCATGCACAACACATTCTACTAAATGAGACATGTGATTACCAGAGCATGGATTACTGAATGACGGTTATTTGTGGTCATCTTCACTGTCTTTGGTAAACAGCCTCAACATTTCACTATATTGAAATTGATAAATTAATACCTTAAAAGCAAGAGGGACAGCTCACAATAAACCTTTAACCTGTTGACATCCTAGAGGATATTATTTATTCCTGTGCTGAAAATGTACTGCATGGCTGGTACTCAAGCATACGTCTGGGGAGATAATATCTAAACTTAACTTTTATTAGCTGCGAGAACACAGAGCAACATGATAATGTTCTTGAACATTTGAAAATCTTTTGCTTTATTGCTTTTAACACATCTTTAATATTTTACATTCATCTTATTAGAGCCAGGAGTCTTGAGATGCTGGTGCTCTTTTTGCACAGTTTTAGAGTTCAATGCACTGCCACAATTCTGAGGGGAGATTTCACACATTTAGGGAAAATGAGGCATTTTTGCAGTAAAGTTGCAAAGTGTGAAAGAATTCTTGTTTTATCTGCCTTACTTATCCTGTTTATGAGTTATTTTGCCTGGAAGTAAATTGACAAGTTGTCAATGAACAATAGGCAGTGCTTCAGCTAGGCTTTTCACAGGTTTGAATGCCTTTGGGCAAAAGGGCTAAATCTGTAGCTTGCAATCTAGCATATGGAGAAGGGAAAAAAGTGGCAATGGGGTGAGAGACATTTACTGAGAAATTTCTGTGGCTGCTGATCTCTAACAATCCATTTGGCCTGGGGTTTATGAATTCATGTAAAAACGCTCTTGCTTCAGATTGTGGGAAAGGGTTTTCTGCTTACAACTAATGACCCAATTTTATTTATACCTGGAACACTGCGGTTTGCTTCACAACCTAAATTTTTAATCATAAAGCTCCACTTGGAGTAGGGGGAAGCATTCCACTGGTGTATATTTTTGTTCTCCAACTCAATACCAGCTCCCTAATTGTCCTAATTAGCGCACTATTGATGTATTTCTCTCTGCCCTCATTATTACTACACCTCTTGAGGTATCAGGCCTATTGTACACTTTTCAGAGTCATTAAGTGAATTTCATAGACACATTAAGGTACCAAGAAGGACCTCACTGAGATCTCTTTTTACTGGATGTCTTATTTATCAGGGGATTCTAATGCACAAGTGTAAAAACGGTGATACCAAAATCTCCCAGGGTTTCCATATCATTTTCAGCAACGTGGTTTGGATGTGAATGCTGTACAATGGAAAGAACAAATACAAAGAGATTGTATAACTGGAGAAGGGGTGGGGGGACATCCAAGAAATAGAGGAGACTGAGCTGCAACATAGTGATTTATTCATGGGCAAAAGAGATCTTTTTAGATATTTATGTACTGCTGAATTTTTATCCTTCATTAAAAGGCACTGCTAGTCCAGAACAAGTTCCTGCTACATTATATTTTGCTATCCACATGTGTGCATAAAGCTTTCTAGTGAAGCACTTAAATGAGACACTAGGATTGTCAAGAACCATTTGTGCGATTTAGAGCATTTCATTGTGAAGTCACCTGCATCCTGCTAAATAAATGACTGACAAAAGGGCTTCTAGACAAATTTGGCTACCACAATTAATTAGTACACATTTTTATTTCTCACCCCCACTGCCTTACAGCAGATTTTTAAAAGACTGAACAGCCTACTTTGTTCACTAATGTTGAATTGAGGAGAAATAGGGGCCAAAGTTATAAGAACAATATTATGTAATACATGAGCTCTGGGCAAGCATTATAGAAGGAAGAGAATAAGCCTGTATACATGAACCCTCCACCCAGCATCTTCCCTCTATGCATCCTGGGCTCATAGTTTTTTTTCTAATGGTTCCTGGTTGCAGGAACCTGGGGTTTGCAGTTTAGGAAGGGGCTTTTTGAATTCTCAGCCAGAGAGCTCTTTGGCCTCAGTAAACTACAAACCCAAGAATTCCACAGGATGCTGAAAGTGGAATAACAGCACTATACCAGCATAGTGTGGAAATGGCCTAAAGCATGAATAATTTGCCTTGGTTCACAGACACTACAAACACATTAAAGTTATTGGACATATTAATACATAACAGAACATGAATTCCCACTGTTGGAAGAGTTTGAAGGTTGGAAATGAGAGGGTGATGTCAAAGGCACCCCAAAATGCTTTTTATAAAAGTAGTGAATAACTCACACAGTGTTGCTTTCCTTTCTCCCAGTCCACATCAGTTGCTGTTGTTGTGGTTAATTCATTTATATCTCATCTTTCTCCCAAAAATGGCATTCAAGGAGGCTGACAACACAAAATTAAAAGCTATACAAAACCACTAAATAAAAGTATAAATATAAGACCTTAAAAGCAGTTAAATAATGTATAAAGCTAAATATTACACATTAAAAACATTAAAATTCATTAAAAGACTATATATAAAGCCCCAAAACAGCATCACACAGCACTGAAATCCCAACCTAGTGTAAAAGCCTGACGGCATAAAAATGTTTTGTCTTGGTAACAGAAGAAGATCAAGGATAGGACCATGCTGGCCTTCTTAGGGAGGGAGTTTGAAACTCTGGGAACAGCCACTGAGAGAGGCCTCTTCCTTGTTCCTACCAAACAAAAGGTGCAACAGAGAATGCCCTCTCCAGGTAATCTTAGAGTTCTGATGGACTCATATGTATTTGTTTTCTGCATTCTGCAGTATGCCTATGTAGCAGTAAAGTATCCAGCACAGAGTAAGGATAATATCCACAATGTAAACAAAGCTGGAGATATGAGGGAATGTGGAAGAGTCATTACAGCTGAGCTTCCTCACCCAAGCCTAGAGATGGAATGGAAATTCATCAGTTTCCCAACTGGGGTCAAATTTGGATTTCCCAACCCCTCCAGAAACATAGGCCAAAAGAAAATGTCAAAAGTTCCCACAAATTCTGAGAACAAATTTTTCTTTGTTTCCAGCACATCATAAATTGTACAGTTTGTGAGAACTGTGCAACAGTTTTGCAGTTAAAACCAAGATTCATAGTCTTTTTTTACTTTGCACAGAAAACTGCATAGCTTCCTGAGACCAAAAAAAACAACAACCCCTCACTCAATTACATTTTTTGTACTATATCCTTGGCTAAATTGTCCCACACCACTTGTTTGCACCATAACCTTAAGTAAAGTGTTCTATCCCATGGCTGTAGCCTTTGCCATTTTGAAAGTTGCACAATTTGTGAAAAATTGCTCATTTTTTATAAAAGGCAGCAATATTGCACAAATAGCCATACGGTTTTGCTGTGCAACATTACTGATTTTGCATGATATTTTTGTTGTACAATATTTTTGTTATGCAACATTGCTGTTTACTGCAATAAAAAAGCAGTCTTGCAGAAAACACACGAATGGTTGCCTGAAAGCCCTCTTTATATATGGAAAGCTGAGTAGTTTTCAGGGTAGGCTGTAGTTTTCAGGAAGATCTGCATACCTTCTGGAAAACTGCAGGTTTCTAGGGAAGCTGTACTGCTTTTGTAGAAAAACTGCACTGTTCTGAATCACTGTGGGAGAAAAAAGTCCTGAGTGTGACAAAGCTACAGGATAAAAAAAAACTGTTTCATGCTTCTCAACATCTTTCAGGACTTGGAGAAATCTAAATTTGCCATCCCTACCCAGGACATACCCTCTGTGTACATATGCATTCATACACACACACACACACACACACACACACACTTTGTGGGTTTTTTTCCCACCAGAGTCTGTGAAATACCACCTTGGGCAGTGGTTCTCAGCCTGTGGGTCCCCAGATGTTGTGGACTTCAGCTCCCAGAAGCCCTGAGCATTGACCATAGTGGCTGGGGCTTCTGGGAGCTGAAGTCCACGAACATCTGGGGACCCACAGGTTGAGAACCACTGACCTTGGGTCTTGTGCTGGGAAAAGGGCAGGATATAAATTAAATAAATAAGTCAGTCAGTCAGTAAGTCAGTAAAATGAAAAATGTTTGCCCAATCATGACATCAAGAGGTGACTAAATCTGGGTGATTCCATAGCATCATCAGAAAGCTACTAAGGGTGAGAGCTGTGCTTTTTCAAGTCATTATGTAGTCCAGTCTGATTGACTGCATGATAATGTGATGTCATCATATTTTTCCTTAGCAACTCTGTGGTCAACAGATCACAGACGAAGATTTAATCCATATGGGCATACAAAAGGTTAAGGAAGAGGGATTTGATGAAATGCCCCCTTCTACTTCCTTTTTTCCTTCCAAAAATCAATCCAGCCATGAAGGCAAACTTTAAGCATATTTTTTCCTTACTTTCTAAGACAACAGAAATAAGCTTTAAAGCAACAGAGATTTTAAAAGAAGAAGGAGAAGCAGCAGCAGCAGCAGCAAACAGCTATGTTCTAAAATGAATATTAATTTTCTTCTTTGAAGCCACAACCTTGTAACATTGTATCTTTAAGTCATACATATTTCTCTACGTTGTAGTTCCCCAGCGGTAACAGCAACTTACTTGTGCCAAAAATGTTTTAAATATATAAATAACTATATATACCTGGAAATGAGGGGAAGGGGTCAGGGACAGTGTGGCAGTGATAATTTTAAAGTCACCATGATCCTGAAACAATGTGCTATTCCATTTGCAATGAACAGTTGAGATCCTTGCTTTTCCTTTTCTTTTTTCCCCCCATGTTGCAGTTGACAACTTCTCAAACATCACTGAAAGACCTGCCTTGTTACAGTTGTTTTCTTATGCCTTAGCTAAGTTTTCCTTAATTATTTCTCCAATTCTGTCAAGCAGTGTTATTGCCCCACTAGTTTAAAGGTTAAACAAAGCACCAAATCTGTCAAAGTGAGTGAAACCAACTGGTGAAGAGCTATCAGAAAGTAATCAGTGCTAATAGGTACATAATGGCCAGCAGTGAGCTGTTTGCACTTAGATGCATCACAGTCGACAGAATACAGCCTTCACTGAAGTCAGACTTAGAGAACATGGGACTCACCTGGCATTATGTGGTTAACATATTTTAGCCTAGAGGGGAAGGGAGTAAAAACTCACATTCATCTCAAATAATTATGGCTACTGCTGCTTTTGTTGTGAATAGCTCACTCCTCATCAGTTTGAAATGTATCAAGATACTGCAATTGTTGCATTAATTTTTTCTCAAGGCTCAAAAACATGAAGGAAGTGCTTAAAAAATTGCTAGTTAGGAAGGAGATGTGATGTACATTTTTTATTATTTGGAGTGCAGTTGACTCAATGGCCATTTCTACTCTACACTGTTATACTGCTAATATTCCACTTTCAACATCCTGTGGAATGCTGGGATTTGTAGTTTACTGAGACCAAAGAACTCTCTGGCTGAGAATTCTAAATGCCTCTCCCTAAACTGCAAACCCCAGGATTCCATAGGATGTTGAAAGTGGAATTAATAGCATTATAACAGTGTAGTGCAGAAATGGCCAATGGCAAGGCTTGGTTTCTGTTCCCAAAAATACAACTGCTGGTTGAATTTTACAACAAAGTTACAAAATCACAGAGTTGGAAGGGAATGCAAGGGTCAGCTATTCCAACCCCTCCCATACAGGAAATACCCAACTATAGCACTCTTAAAAGATCTAGGAGTCTTAGTAGACCACAGGCTGAACATGAGTGTGATGTGGTAGCTAAAAAAGTCAATGTGATTCTGGGCTGCATCAGTGAAAGTAGCATGTCTAGGTCAAGGGAAGTGATAGTACTACTCTATTCTGCTTTGTTCAGACCCTACCTGGAATACTGTGGTTCTGGACACCACATTTCAAGAGAGATATTGACAAGCTGGAATGTGTCCAGAGGAGGGTGACCAAAATGGTGGGAGGCCTGGAAACTATAACATATGAGGCGCAGCTTAGGGACCTGGGTAGGCTTGGCCCGGAGGAGAGAAAGTTAACAGGCAACATGATAGCTATGTTTAAATATTTGAAGGGATGTCATATGGAGAATGGAGCAAGTCTGTTTTCTGCTGCTTCAGAGACTAGGACATGGGTTAATGGCTTCAAACTTCAGGAGAAGAGATTTCATCTAAACATTAAGAAGAACTCTCTGATGGTAAGAGCAGCTCAACAATGGAATATGCTGCGTCGGAGCATGGTGGAGTCACTTTCTTTGGAGGTTTTTAAGCTGGATGGCCATCTCTCAGGAATGCTTTGATCGTGTATTCCTGCATGGGAGTGGGTTGGACACAATGTCCCTTGTGGTCTCTTTCAGTTCTATGATTTTATGGCCATCCAACCTCTGTTTAAAAACCTCTAAATAAGGCATTCTGTTCCACTGTCAACTAGTTCTTACAGTCAAGATGTTCTTCTTAATGTTTAGATAGGCCTTTTCCGCATTTTACTTTTGAAACGGAGTGGCGCATCCTCCAGCGAGGACGTTTACACTTGGGGGCGAACTGGGTCTGGACTATTTAATGTTTGTCCGGACTTCAGTCCATTCCAGAACACCCAGAACTGGTGGTTCCCCATGCTATTGAAAGACTGATTAAAAGAGGACTTTCAATAGCCCAGCACGCCCCAGTCCGTCGCTGCACTAAGTGTAGATGTGCAGGCTCGCGCCAGCGTGAGGCTGCAGATCTTCCAGGGGCTTCTGGCTGGCGAGCTTCTCTGGTTGGTGGAGAGCCTCCGCCAACCGGAAGCCTCCATTTTCATCTCCGGAGAGTGTGTAGCGCAAGCGCGCACTGCTCCGGAGCGTTGTGGATCATCGGGGGAGCTTGCCAGTCCAGTGAGTGATGGACTGCCCCGTTTTCCCCACAAAGTGCAGAAAAGCCCATAGAATCTCTTTTCTTCAAGTTGAATCCAAGTCATACCATAATGCTTTCATACATACCGAAAACCAATCTCTGAAGCTTATCCTTTAAATTACTTTTTATCTGAAACAGAGAGCCATTGACAGGGCCATTTTGCTTAGGTCAAGGTACTCATAGAATCATGGAGCTGGACAAGACCATGAGGGTCATTGAATCCAACCCCCTGCCATGGAGGTACTGCCCCTACCCAGTCCATCTAAAGAAGCTGTTTGGACTTATTGCTCAATCTTACTTCAGCATTGGCAAGGGATAGCATCCTCCACCAACATCTGAGGCAAGTGGAACCATTTGAGGGTTTTGGGCAGGCTACACAGCACATTTCTACTCTTTAAGATAGAGGAATAGCCATGGAGTACAGGAGAAGCAATAGACTACTTCATGAGCCTCCCAACCCTGCATCATCTGATGCCTAAGGAAACCTCATTCTGTTTAACAGTAGAGCCAAATCTGAGCATTTAGTTCTGAGGTCTGTAAATACTGAAGCTGCTTATGCCTTGAATGATAAGGCTCTTATTAAAATTAATTAATTGTCTTTTGGAATGCTTCTAGGAGGTCCCAAAGAACAGCAAACACAAGAATGATATGACGAAAATATGACTTTGTTCACAGTTATAATATCATCTCTCCAATATAAGTATTTTGTATGCTGCACTAGCCAGTTCTACTGGAAGGCTTTTTGCTTGTCTTCATGATCTCAACAACTGTAGTTCTTTAGCAAAAATGTTTCACTTGGATTTAGGTTCCCTGAATCCACTATTTGTTTTCCATTTCATAAAGCCTGTCTACAACCTAAGGAAAAAGAAATGAGACCCTCCCCCTTCAAAGGATACCATTGCAACAGAGACTAGGGATTAATATCTTGCCTAAAGTTAGGGAAATTACATAAACCACTTTAAGATATATCTTAGTTAATTAAACCTTCCTTCAAATAGCTGCAATTTGTGCTACTGGTCCTTCAACACATCCTTTCAAAAAATTTCACTATGTTCCAGCTAAAAATGTTTTTCTGGTGATTGCCCATTTATAGGATTTTAGATTTTCGCAGTTCTGCCTGGAAATGCTGTCTTTAATCCTGAGAACCTTTGTAAAACATGAATTCTAATACAGAGGTATTTTTTGTTTCCCATCTGTTAGGGATAAAGAGATTCCTAATATACAATGTGTGAAAGTTCATCTCACTCTCATCCTGGTGCTTTATTTACTTATTTATATCCCACAGTTCACCCCAATATCGGACTCAAAGCACTACTCGACTACTATGGTAATGATGTATTGAAGAAGGCTGTCCTGTCTTTCAAGGGTTTGTAGTTTATAATTTTATTCCTTTCTATAGGTTTTCCCTATCTGTATCTTCAGTATTTATTTGGAATGAAAACTGGACTACAGAATTAAAACTGACTGATGGGTTTTGTTTTGTTTTGTTTATTTATTTAGTATCCCAAATTTTTCCAACATGGAGCCCGAAGCATCTTCGGACAAGTTTAAAACAAGATACATTTAAAAATCTGATCCCACAAAAGTTTTTTAAAACCAATTAAATTTGCTAGCATATAAAAATTCTCATAGTTTCAGGAAATATAAAATCATTTGAAAGACATAACAAAGATAAAAATGGAGCATGCCCATATCCCATTAAAAGTCCTTTTGCATAACTCATTATCATCAAATGCCTCCTTAAATTAAAAACAAAGTCTTTACCTGTCAGTGAGAGGAAAGCATGGGGGAGAAAGCCTAGCTTCCTATGGGAGGCAATGTCACACACTGAGATAAGCCACCAAGATCCTCTCAGGTATCCATACCAGATAGACCTGGTGAAGATAGTGAAGCTGTCAGAAAGCTCTTCCCCAAAGATCTTAAGACTTGGGCAGGCTGGTATAATGACATGTGGTCTTTCAGATAGTTTAAACCTAAGACACATAGGGCCTTATAGGTCATTATCAGAACTTTGAATTGTGCCCTGAAATGAACCAGTAGCCAGTGAAGCAAAGTAGTTATGTTCTCATCACTGTTACTAGTCTGATGAAGTGGAATACTCAAAGTCTGGTTTTAACAAAAAGGTCCTTTATTTCTACTGTTGTTGAATTCTTGTTGAACATCACCAGTGTAAAATTATGAGAGGACACTAAGGTAGGAGAAGTGTTTTAAAGCACTCTGGAGAATGATTCAAATTCCAGGTACGTTAAGGTTGGATCTTCTTAGCATGTAGAAGTTCACCTATGGAAGCAGTTGGACACTTTTGCCCAATGTGGAACACGTGAATTCACTTCCCTTAGAAAATACTCAACCAAGCATTCTCTTCAGATCCCCTTCTCCCATTTGCTATTAGACCAGTGAGGATTTAGGCAGTAGAAAGATGTCCTGTATGCCTCTGCCTTAGACATACTGTCCTTCTAGAATTTTCCCCATTTGCTCAATCGCCATTTGGAATGCACGGTCACCAATATATCCATGTATGTAAGTAGCTTGATCATGTGACCCCAGGAACTCCCTTCTCTCATTTTCTCCTCCTCCTCCTCCTTACCTTAAGGTGGTGAGTTCCAGCATTCTTGAGCTGCTCCCTTTATTGTTGCTGTGTTCCTCAAAGTCATTTTAGACTTATGGATCCTAAGGCAAACTATTATGAAGGAGTTTGGGCAAGATTTGTCCAGAGGGGATTTGCCATTGCCTATCTCTGAGACTGACAGAATGAGGCTGACTTGCCCAACCTCATTGAGCAGGTTTCCTTGGCTGAGCCCAGATTTGAACCCTGGCCACCCAGAATTCTAGTCCAACATTCAAACCACTACACCACTGTGGTTCTGTCTTTACCCAATACTTTTCTCACTATTTAGGTAATCTATGTATATATGTTTTGAATAGGCATTTCAAAGTAACTAGTAGTAACTCTTTACCTAACTTTGCTAGAGTTAATCTCAGAGGGACGTGCTGGGGATTCAGAGCATCTGCTACAATCTCTTCTGAATTTAAGATGACAGAGATGAAGTTATACATTCAGGTGCACATTGTACATGCATGTGCTTTGGGGTACATGTTTGATCGTGCACTGTTATAATTCACTAACTGTTTGTGCACTGTTATAATTCACTAACAAGGTAGCACTGCGCAACTCCAAGAGTGTAGACTCTCATTCCTTGATGTGGGATCTCTGTCATAATAAACTGCTTTAGAATCAATCAGACTGTTGATCTATCTAGGTCAATATACTGTCTCCACCAGAACTGTGGAGTGTGTGGCCCCCAAGATGTTGTCGCCAGCAGACTTCAGTTATTGCAATTCTGCAATTTCCATCAACTGTACCCAGAATACATAACTGATGAGGAGGGGCAATGGTGATTGCTGTCCACCAACATTTGGAAGTCTACATGTTCTTGGTGTCTAGTTAACTCTGGTTTTCAAGAATTCCTCCAATTTTCAGATTCTAGCAGTTCTACTGGAAATGCCACAACCCTGTGTCATCTACTGTAAAAGTCCCCACACACCTCTGGCACTATAATAACCTTACATAGTATTGATACTTTTATTATTTTTCATCAAGTAGACTTCAGCTCATGGCAACAGTATAAATAAGAGACCTCCAAGAGCCCGAATCATTTGCTTGCCTGCTCAGGTTTAACAAACTCAGAGCTCATGGCTTTCTTGATTGAAGTAATATATCTGTAGTGCAGTCTTCCTCTTTTCCTACTGCTTTCCACTTTACAAAGCATTCTCATGTTTCCCAATAACCCATGTCATCTACAATATGTCCAAAGTACAACAGCCTCAGTTTACTCATCTTAGTGAGAATTCATGCCCAATTTACAGATAATATATATACTAATATACCAATATTAAAATCACTCTACTGGCTGCCACATAGTTTCTGAGCAAGGTACAAAGTGGTGGTTTTATCTTTAAAGCCCACCTCTATTACCCAGAGGACATTTTCTTCCCGCTTCTTCCAGATTGTGGAATGACCTGTTGGAAGAAATTCTACAGCTGGATACACTGTTTTGAGATTAAAATAGCACTAAAGATCAGCCTCTTCCAGCAATCCTTTCCAGCTGATATTTAAATTATGAGTTTTAAAGTGTTTATTGATTGTTTTTAATGTGTTTTGGTTTTATATGTTCTTTTAAATGTTATGTTTTTTAACTAGTGTTATGTGTCCATTCTGTTGTTTTATTTTAACCCCTTGTTCTTCCTCATCTTGTTTCATAGGGATAATGATGATAATGATGATGATGATAACACAATAGGACAAAGCTAAACAAGGGGAAAGTTCATGGATACTGTTGATCCAAATGAGGGAGAAAGTCAGCATTTGAACTTTGGAAGACCTTGCTAGCCCTTGGACTGTATGTTCACACGTCTATTGCAACAACATGATACCTCCCTCTTCCCTGGCTACAGGTATTCTTTCCTTAACATTTGTATAAGTCCTTGTTTGTAATTAATTAATACAGTTCTTTAGATTCTTGATTGTGTTAGCTATTACAACTATACTGTGAGGGCATCATTTGCAATTCCTATTTTTCAGCTAGGGAACCAAGTATATGCAAACATGCACCTACAACAGAGGAAACTCTCAAATTCCGATTTTTAAGATCTGAGCTCAGCTTTCAAGCTGCTAGATCATACAGACTCTCAGAAATAATATAAAGCAGCAATTTCCTTTCTGTTTAGCATTTAAAATTTGTTCTGGGAAATTTAGTTCAATTTTTATTTGCAAGATGACATAAAATAAACCAATTACTGGGAATCAGAAAAGATAGCCAGTAAACCATTACTTTATTTTTGTTGATGAAGAAGTGAAATCCAGACATCTATAGCTTTTGAATTTTTTTAATTACAGTGTATCTAATTGGATTTTTTTTTAAGCATTAGCTTTCACTGGCATCTAATCCTAAGCATTTGTGTTACCATATGCAACTCTAATTCTAGAGAGATACCCTTACAATGACAGAATATCATAATCTCTACTGACAACAGTCACTATACTCAATCCTGGTGCATTTTCTAGGCAGCCATGCTTAGGATCAGGTCACTAATAAAATTAATAGGAAGATTAAATTACAGCTACAAAAGAACTGCCATGATCAAAAAAGAATTTTGAAAATCTGCTACCATGTAAGGAAGGAATGCTTCTTTCAAAATCTTGTCTATCAGGAAGGCCCTATGGCTATAGGCACACAATGGTGTGTATTCACTGCCTCTGGACAATGGACCACAGCGGATAATTTTTAGCTTGCAGCCGTTCAGTGAATGATAGGAAGCCAGTAGGATGCCACAGCTAATTGAAACCACTGGATAATTTTTGGAGAACAGAACACAATTACTCAAAGAGCTTTCTTACTTAGAAGATGCCTCTCCTCTCTTTGCAAAGGATATCACAGTCACCTTTCAAATCACAAGAATCTACTTTTTGAAACATATTTCTCACATACATCATAGCACTTAAAACAGTACAGATGTCACTTGGGGCAGTGGAGCATGCCAGGCCACTGGGGTTAGGAGTGACTCAGAGGAAAGAGCAAATCAACAGCATAACTTTTGTGCAGCACCTGGCTTTCCCTCGGCCATGTTTTGACCAGGCTTGACCTTGTTTAGTTTGTGAGATCTGATGAGGTCAAAGCCTGAGGTAGAGTGAATGTTTCCAGAGAAATCATTCATGAGTGAAGCAAAGAGAATTTAAAAACAGTTGCAAAATGGGAATTATCCAGGAGAAAACTAAGAGGAAGGGCAATAAAATGAAGGGGGAATGTTGGGAACTGGAATCCACAAAATGATAAGATCTTTATTGGGCCAACCAAAAAGGCACAAAATACAGCATGCAAGCTTTTGAAGCTCCACTGGTTTCTTTGTCAGGCAAAGATGTTAAAAATCATACAGGAG
Source organism: Iguana delicatissima (assembly GCA_948472985.1). Taxonomy (NCBI): domain Eukaryota; kingdom Metazoa; phylum Chordata; class Lepidosauria; order Squamata; family Iguanidae; genus Iguana; species Iguana delicatissima. The sequence continues at coordinate 1,784,503 of CAOKZL010000209.1, read as the reverse complement.
AGGAAGATAAAATGAAGATGTTAGAGTTATAGACCTCCATTTTGTCAAGACGTTTTTGTTATCAGTTAAAATGGTGTGGAGGAATATCAAGGCAGAAAGAGGTCACTCATCTCTTTGACCATGTTGGAGCTGGGAGATTATTTGTAAATAATCATAAAGAATCCAGATAATAAAATTTCAATTCTGTTAGCAACAGAAGAAGAGATCCAGGCTGTTTCTGCCCTAGGTGACCCACCACTTTCTTAAGCAGAGAACACTGAATTTCTCAAGAACCCTCTGTACTATTTGCCTGGTAAAGAAGCCAGTGGAGCTTTGAAAGTTTGCATGGTATATTTTGTGCATTTTTGGTTGCCCCAATAAAGGTGTCACTATTTGTGGATTTTTGATCTTGTTATAATTTGCTGTATAGCCAATATGGCCACTTCTGGATTTTTGGAGGGGAGAGGGCTATTGGAATGTCAGTGAAAAATAGTGAAGGCCAGCATTGGGTTATAAATTCCTTTATTTTATCTAATTATTTTTATTTTATCTAAATTATGTAATTTGTTTCCTAATCCTTTCCATCCAAAAACACTCCACCACTACCACTACATATTAATACACATACATCTGCAATGTAGTCTTCCTTTTCCTACTGCCTTCTATCTTACCAACAATTACTGACACATTTAGAAAACAAAAGCTTGGTAAGGTAGAAGGCCATAGGAAAAGTTGAAGCAGGTGGCTAAGTTCAACCAAGGAATCCACAACCCTGAATTTGCAAGACCTGAGCAGGGCTGTTGGTAGCAAAGATGACATGGAGATATCTCATACATAGGGTTGCCATAAGTCAAAGTCAGTTTGATGACAGTTAACAACAACAATATGCATGTGGAACACATCCTGGGAAAGTTTATGTGTATAGTATTGTTTAACTTTCCAAGTAAGAGGTAGGTTTCCCTAAGAAGGCTCAAGTAAACACTAAGGAAAGAACATAAGAAGCTGCTTTATGGTGAATGAGACCAGTAGTCTATCTACTTCAGAGCTAGATTTTGGCAATGGCTTTCCAGGGTTTCAGACAGTGTTTCTGGCCCCACCTAAATAGATCTGGATGTGTATATGATGTTATCAACTATAAATAAATGTATTGCAAAATTGTTCTATAAAGGTATCAGTGTACATAATGCTAGTTAGAAGAAATTAAAAGTGGACATGAAAATGTGATTCTTGAAGCCACAGACTCTTTATTTAACCTAACACTGCGACATTTAAGTTCCCATCATTTAAAGCATCATTTTAACGCCAAAAGTCAGAAGTTTGCAATAGCAAAAGTTAATTCAGAAGGACCTTTCTGTGTTTTTAATTAAAATATCTGAACCTCCTGCCTGCTTTTGCATTTTCCCTCACAAGGCAGCTATTTATGTTTCCTAATATTGAGTAATGCTATTGCAGGAATTCTTTCTTAATCACAGAATGTGTCATTTGCCCTTGAGCACATTCTATGCTCTCTAAAAATAGAACAGGACATATTCCATAGGTCATGTAAGATGGCCACCTTGTGACTCCTTGTTATAAATAAGGGCTCAGGGGTCAAACCTGTCTTCTCTTTGAAGAGGTTACAAGGCTTTACCCTGAAAGCAAAACCGGCCCCAAGCCTCAATAACCAAGTTTCCCAAAGGACTGTGTGGGCAAGCCCCCTTAAATAGCTAAGATGGAGAGAAATGGCACTTCAAATGTCATCTTATACAAAAGTCTGCTCTGGTGTTTGAAATTGTATTTGGAAAGAGGAAACCAATTTCTACACTAATTTTTGAGATGGAGAGAGTTTTGAAAATGTTTACAAAATGATTTGGGCAGAGCGTTCATTTGGTCTTTTCTTTCTGATATTTAACTGTGTCTTTCTGACAGCCACATCATGCTGCTCATCAGTGTATAGATATTGGCATGAGAATCTTAAAGCAAAGAAGCATCTTCCCTTCTCACTCTGATGTCAGAAACCAATCCTGGTGCCACCTGCTGTCTTAGATACCAAAGTCACAAGCAGAGAAGGGCATAATGTGCAGGTGCTTGAAGACCCCAGAGCCCCTCATGCTGAAAAGAGAGATCCAGCAAAAAATGGCAATACACACCCAGAAGCCCTGGGAGATGTAATTAGACATTTAAAGATTACTCCCTCTCCAGGCTGTTTGAAGCCTGAAATAGCCTTCTTAAAAGAAGCATGAAGGGACTGTTAACAGATTACTTAGGGGATTGGGTGAAAGGTTTGATGTGAGGCCAAACAAGATCCAAAAGAAGGAGTGGATGGCCTTCAGAGTCACAGCAGTTCTAGGGAGCTCAAAGGAGCTTGATTCCTTGTCCTTCAGAGGCTTGCAAGATTTTACCCCATCTGGCTTTCCCTGTTTACCATGGCTGGACAAAGTGTCATCTGCACAGAGACCTAACCCAAATGATCTCCAAAGAAGTAGGAATGCCTTTCAATTGAGAGGTTGTGGCTGTTAATAAGAATATCACTGATCACTCTTTCTATTGAACTGAAGGATTTCACATTTCTGGACCATGTTTTCTATCTATCTGTACTGTTCAATCTATTGATTGATCTATTGACCTACCTATCATAAAGAAAGAAAAGTCTAAACAGATTCCCTTGTCTGCTCCCCTGCACACATGCATACTCTTGCAGCTAGGTAACCTCCGATACACACCTTCCAAAAACACCCACACACCCACATAACAGGATACCAAAGCCATACAGATAGAAGCAGCCAATTAGGCCCTTTCCGCATGGGGTTATTAAGGCGGGCCAATGCATGTTGCCACGGAGGTCTTCTGCACATTGAAGCGGACTAAGTTTGGTTTATTTACCTTCATTCCACATGTAATTCCAACTAAATGCACCTCCATGTGGTGGTAAAGTGCGCTATTTGAAAACCAGAAGAAATCAGTTTTCCAATTTTCCAGATCGATCCAATTCATACTTTCACAGTGGTGCAGACACGTACATTTCACACCAATGCAAATTGGTGGTCAGGGGAGGGCTCATGGGAGGGGCCAGGGGGTAGTATGGACTTTTGCACGTAAGCGTGTACACAATGACATACTAAACCATGCAAAAAAAGGGGCCAATCACAGCTGACGGGGCAGGGTGACTGGAACAGCAGGAGTGGCCACGGCGGGGCCAGTGTAGATTCATGAACTCACACTCCTCTGAATCAGAATGGAACATATGCAGTAGCTGTGCAGAAGGAAATGAGGGAAAGTCCGCTTTGTTTCTAGCCCAGAAAATCTGATAAGAAACAGCACAAACCAATTCACCAGCCTCGTGCAGAAAGGGCCTTAGTCTGCAACAGAGTTTGGGGGGGAAGTATTTCGGGTAGTTGTAGACAACTCTCAGACAGCTGGGAGACTCCGGAAGTGATGTACACAACATAGCTCATTTCCACACTACACTGTCATAGGCTATTATTCCGCTTTCAACATCCTATGGAATCCTGGGATTTGTAGTTTAAGGAGGGGCATTTAAGAATACTCAGCCAGAGAGCTCTTTGACCTCAGTAAACTACAAACTCCAGAATTCTATAGGATGTTGAAAGTGGAATAATAGCACTATAACAGTGTAGTTCAGAAATGGCCATAGTTACAAGGTCTTCTCGCTTCACACAGTAGATTGTATGGGTTCCATATATGAGGAATCTTAAAGTTAAAATTTGAAACAAAAAATGCTTCCAGAAAAGCATAAAGTCATTGCACAAATTCAACAGAAAGCAAAAAAAGAAAAAAAGGCCAGCACATCAACATCACCAAACACCACAGATTGGATTGGGGACTATGGGGAAAAGTTACAGGTACTGGAATAGGCCAGTTGCTATGAAGATGATGCCTAGCAGTAAGGAGGAGGACAGCGTATTCCTGCAGGAACCCAACCTCTGTATGTTAACAACTACAAATACAGATTGGATTAGGGAATATAGAGATAAGTTATAGGTACTGGAATAGGCTGGTTGCTGTGGAGATGAGGCCTAACAGCAAGGACAAGGGCAGTGTATTTCCTCAGGAACCCAACCTCTGAATGTTAACAACTCTAAATAAAGATTGGATTGGGGAATATGGGGAAAATTTGCAGGTACAGAAATACAGAAAATTTGCAGGTACAGAAATAGGCCAGTTGCTATGGACACAAGGCTTAGCAGCAAGGAGGAGGACAGTGTACTCCCTCAGGAACCCAAACTGTGTGTGTAAATAACCTGAATATAGATTGCATTGAGAAATATGGAGCAAAGTTACAAGAAATGGAAAAGACAGTTTGGTGAGTTCTTAAGAGGGAAATAAAAACCCCAGGCAATGCCGGGTACATACGCTAGTATGTATGTATGTATGTATGTATGTATGTATGTGTATGTGTGTATATATATTTTTTTTTTCTTCTGCTCTCACAAGGAAACTTTAAGCAAGAAGGCTGCATTCAGCCAGAAGGTGGATCAGACTTCTTTACTGTCCATACCTGCTTAGCACCAAACACTGCAACAACACAGGATTATGTTTATACAACATAGTTACACATTTTACATGCTCCTGATGAAGACAATGAACAACAGTGGAGTAAATGTGGTTTCTGGCTTCCATTAGCATACTGGGAATTATGATAAGTACAATCAGTTGTGGTTGTTCAATCAAAGTGGCAGAACAGCAGATTCAGTTTTTGAAAATCAGATGTGGATTTCTTTATATCAGTGGTTCTCAACCTGTGGGTCCCCAGATGTTTGTAGAGTTCAGCTCTCAGAAGCCCTGAGCATTGACCATAGTGGCTGGGGCTTCTGGGAGCTGAAGTCCAAAAACATCTGGGGACCCACAGGTTGAGAACCACTGCTTTATATGAACAACGAGCATTTTCTCCCTCTTTCTCAGATTGGACAACACAGCAGCTGCTCATAAATGCTATGAGGGCACTTTATAACAGGCACTTAAACGCAGTTGACCTAAGATAAATATTTTAAGTCCTTATACACAATGTTGAAGCTCAACCAAATTTTATCCTGCTAGCTTTTTTCCACAGAACACCATTATGTTATCCTTTCTGGCATATTGTTTAGTAAATCCTGGTATTGCAAAGATGTTGAGATAAAGGCACTTTTTTAAAAAAACAGGACTAGTCAGCCTCCCATTCCAACATTTTGATATTTATCTAGAAAATCAATATGAGTTTTAAAAGAAGCGACTGCTACATTTGGTTATTATTATAAAATGCAAGTCTTCCTTTATCCTTTCACTTGTTAAGTGGGTATGTGGCAAAACTCCAGACCTAGAGGCAAAGCATATTCTTACATGGTTAGATTAAGAGAAAGGCAATATAAATAAAATACATGGGAAATTATGAAAGGTCAGACGGAAGGTATGAACTCAGATTCTGAATTAAGTTCAAAATAGTTCCCTTCACATGTTAATCTTGGAAGAAGAGCACCAAGCTGCTGGGCCAGCCTCGGATATTACACAGCTTCTTTGTCCCACACCCAGGCCATTTTCACACTACACTGTTATAATGCTATTAGCCCACTTTCAATATCCTGTGGAATTCTGGGATTTGTAGATCACTGAGGCCAAAGAGCTCTCTGGCTGAGAATTCTCAATGCCTCTCCATAAACTGCAAACTCCAGATTCCATAGGAGGTTGAAAGTGGGATAATAGCACTGTAACAGTGTAGTGCAGAAATGGCACCAGCGTCCGACATATCAGGTATAGAAGTCAAGGGGAGATAAAACAAAATGTGTTGAGATCTATGTGCAGGAGTTTACACAACTCCAAGAACCTAACTGTACATGGTTCCAGTACGAATGAAAACCTGTATGCATAAATCTCTCCATGACTAGGCTTCTGTATTGCAGATGGTTACAACTAACATGTGAGACAGGATGAACAAACTACTGTATTTGCCAGCGTATAAGACGCACCTGTGTATAAGACGCACCCCACTTATACACTGGCACATATTATTTGCTGACAAATAAGACATACCAGCATATAAAATGCACCCCACTTTCAAACAGTATTTTTCGGGGGGGGTGAGTCCTATACACCAGCAAAAACAGGATGTAATCATAGGGTGGGACCAGCAGCACGGCCTCAGCACAGTTATTTGGGACGTGCTTTGTATGAAAAGCTAGATGCAGTTATACTCTCTAAAGACTCAGGATTTCTGTTTGGGTGTATTCCTAGATTCAGCGCTGACACTGGAGGCACAAATTCTAGCAGTAAGCAGGAGGGCATTGACACAGTTAAAGTTAGTATGCCAGTTGCACTCACTCCTGAAGATGTCTAATTTGGCTATGATGACACATGCCTTGGTTATATCTTGTTTGGATTAGTGTATTGCGTTCTCTGTGGGCCTGCCTTTGAAAAGTGCTTACACACTTTAATTGCCCCAAAGAGCTGCAGCCAATTTGTTCACTGGGCTGGGCTGCATGGACAATACAACTCCCTTCTTTAAATAGAACCACTGGCTGCCAATGTTTCCAGATAAAATTTGAAATAGTGTTTGTGATCTATAAAGCCTGATATAGCTTGGATCTGTATCTCCCTATACGAGCCTGTTCAAGTTCTTCAAGAGAGGCCTTTCTCTCTGTCTCACTACCTTCTCATACTCATTTGGTGGGAACAAAGGAGAGGGCCTTCCTGGTGACTGCTCCCAGAGTTTGGAACTCTTTCTTAGGAAAATTAGAACCGTCCTCTCCTTGCTGTCTTTCTGCTGGCAAGTAAAAATTCCTATTCAGTCCGGCTTTTAAGAATGGACTGTAGTGGGCTTTTAATGGTGCTGTTTTGCCTCCTATTGGTTTTTAAAATGTTTTACCTCTATAGATTTTATACACATACATAATCACTGATGTTTTTGTATGATTTTTGATCTGTACTGATTTTCACAATTGCTACTGGTTGTAGTAGTTTGTAAGCTGCCTTGAGTCCCACTACTGGGGAAAAAAGGGAGAATGATAGCAGCAGCAGCAGCAGCAGCAGCACAAGGTCAGGTAGCCAAGTTAGGAAGAGTTTTTATGTGTCAGTTATTAATTCATTATTACAGTCAGCCCTCCACATTTGCAGGTTTCACTTTTGTGGATTTGATTATTCACGGATTCTTTGCTGTCACCTCTGCTGCCTCCCTATACCATTTTTAATAGGGACTGCAAGCCTCATGAGACTGAGAAACTGCGAGCGAGGCTTGTTAGTCCCTATTAAAAACGGTGTGGGGCAGGAGTAGAGGTGCCAGTAAGCCCCACCAGCCACCCACTTCTGCCTTGTGAAGGCACCCTGATGCCTCAAAGGAATCCATGATGGGTTGAATAAGGTGATCATGCTTTTTTGTGTGTTAAATATGGTTTGGGAGGGCTTAAAGTTATTCACAGTTTTTCCACTTTCACGGGGTCCTGTGCCCCAATCCTAGCAAATGTGGATGGATGACTGTATTTTGTTTTTATTTCCAAGAAGCAGAAATGGTATTCAGGATACCATTAGATGGAGTAAAGCAGCCTTCACAGATGGCAGTTGCTGGGGCAGGGGAATGCAGATCAGTATCAAGGTATCATAGGTGAAAGTTTTGGATGCAACATGGCCTATCTTGCAATGCTGGAAAATGCTGTCCAGTTGCCAATTTTGAAGTCAGAATTAGCCACCAGTCCAGTCAGCTTCTGTAGGTGGAACTGGGACAGGGAGACCATCATACAGTCCTTTCTCTTAGGCAATCAAATTGGGCCAGTTCTGAGGTGCATGTGGTTTCTTTGCCACTGGTCCCAATGTAACCTGGTTGTTCATGACTTTGGGAGGAGGGATGTCATTTCTTCCTCTACATCAGACTTCAAAATATCTTGGGCCAGGCTTGGCTGACAAGGGCATAAGATTAAAACCAAACAGACAATGAAGAGATGTGCCACACTAGAAGCAATACATCATAATTGGAACTCATCAGCAGCACAAATTGACAAAATTGACATGGAATGAGAAGAGTCATATCAACTGGCATTTTATTTAGCAGTTAGACCTCTTTTCATCTTGACTGGACACAAACAGAATTTCCAAAGTTTAAAATAGTCTTAAGCTACAGAATATATAAAACAATTTGGGGCATTTGAGAGAAACATAGTGATGTGTACCAATAAATATGCACAGGCCACCTCTTCAAAAGTCATTTCCTTAGTTTAGTTATTTCTCTTTTTCTCATCTCCTTCAAGCCCAAGACTTCTTTTATACAAAACACTAAAGTCTCCTTTGAACTTCTAAATAGATTGTTTGATTATTTTCAACTAGAATTAACTTTGCCTTCTTATTGTGTCAGAAATCTTCAATAACAAAATATGTCTCAGTAGCCAATAGCTATCAGAGTATAAACCTCTAAAAATGTGTCCATCAACGAAGCTGTTCCATTCTGAGTATGTGGTTGCAGTCATATTCCTGCCCCCACACATCTTATGAATGACTAATACTAGGACTGTCAGACCTTTGGTTAATCTTCTTATAGTTCACTAAAACCCCATGTTTTTGATACTGACAGTTCACCCTGTTCGGTCCCTTCCTTACTCACAGTTGCTATAACTTGCTTTGATCTTTGGCTGTGCACAATCTACATTAGTGGCATATTATAAAATTAATCCTCCCAAGGTTGTTGATGTTATCCTGAGTCGATTCAGCTTGCTCTGAGGGTAATTGTATATATAGTGGTGGAAGGAATTTGTTCTTTGTTTATTCATCAAATGGAAATCAAAGTAAATTAATGCTGGCATCCAGTTAGTGAGTTATGATGACACAAATCCAACATAAGCCATCATAACTCACTTTTTCAGTCTTTGTAGATACCAAAATTCTGTTATCAACCATATAATGACCAAATTGCCCCTCCCCAAAAAAGCTACCTTTTTTCTTCTGCAGCTTCAATGCAGCTGTTTACTGGCTGGTGGACAGAAGCATCTAGCTATATTCATACAGCTGGATGCATAGCAGCAGGCATCCTCTGGGAACTCTCAGGTATTCTTTTGATGTCCCTGCAGATGTTGTCAGTGCAGTGCACCCAGCTGTAGAAAAACAGTTGGATTATTCTCTGCTGCTCTTCCTGCTCTTCACCAGCCAGAAAACAGCTGTGTTGAGGGAGCTGCAGCAAAGAAATGGGGGGAGGTGGTGGATGAGTTATGCATGCGCAACATGTCTCTTGATCCAGAATGTTCGTCTAAATCTTCAAATTAAGAAATACTAGTCTTTATTCTGGTTCAGACAGTATAATCCTTGTCTGCTAGATCATGGTCTATCAACCTGAGACTGAGACCGGAGTCCTCCCCTTGTGGACCTGACTTCTTAACTTGTAACCTGGCTTGTTATACGACAATTTTCCATGCTCTCTGTGCCAGGAAAACAAACTGGAATATGAAGCCCCATTTTGTGGTCTATGAATAGCAGTGTCCAAATTAAACCTTTCTGTTTTCTTGCTCAAATCTAGAATTTCTTTCAATGCCTATAGACTGGAGCCAATCCTCTTCCTTGCATGGAGGACTAAATCAGATGTGATAGAACTATCATTCCATTTCTCCCTTTTGCATATAAAGCAGAGGGTGGAGCGAAATTTTACCATAAGAATAAAAGGAGAATACAGTAAAAGGACACAAATTTCATCCCCCTGCTTCCCCTTACCTCTCTCTAAGGGAGCCATCCCATCTCTCATTTATATGTGATTGGTAAAAAGAATACATCCACCACTGTCACATCTAGTTTAATCTTCACAATTTAAATTACATTAGTACACTTTAAAATACACTATATAAAGTAATGTAAGTCAAGTGTTTTCAATCCACAGGGGATGATGATATTCATGTTATTGTTGATGCTGTTACATACAAATTTTACTCCATTTTGGGCAGACATTACCCTCTATTTTTCCTTCTTTTATTGCACAGGGCCAGCTACTTAGCCTCTCTTTCAGTAAGCTGAAATAAGAAACAAAAGTCATCTCCATTGTGAACTTATCCTGACAAACAATGCCAGACCCGCAGCCTCAATATATCAGTGTCACTCACTCAGCACTCCCCCAGCAAGTAAGCTGCTGCTGGATTTAGCCTTCAAAAACTCCTCATTGTTTGACAAGCTAGAAAAGGTGGTGATACTGCTGGTAATTGGAAGCCCACAACTCCATCCCTGGGGGTGGTCTTGTCCTTAAACTAAACCCCGGCCAACTCCAAGTAAAACACCGTAATTGGCAGTGTGGTTACAATGTCTCTTCCTTCCACTCATCCAAAGGTAAGAGAAGCTGAAGAGAAGACATGGGTGGGGAAAAAACTGGGGCAATATGGTGCAGGAATTAAATGCTGTTGCTTCTATCATGCAGGCATATTTTGTTCCAAGCTAACACTGGGTTTAGTCTTACTTCTCTCATTTTTCCCATTTCCACAGGCTTTAGCTATTAATTAGCATGCATTTATTAGCTGTATTCCAGAGGAGCTAATAGCACAATTGGTTCAATCAGAGTCAGGATTTTGTGAAAGCAGGTCTCTTAAGTATTAACAGAAACATATATCATCAACATTAAGAGCAGAGTCAGCTGGACTTCACGCAGGTTCTAAGATCCCATCACCTGATTCTATGAGTTAATTTTTCTGTAAGTTACTTCATACTTCTGCTCCAACACAGGAAATATGTGCTTTGACTAAAAGGAGTTAATACTCCACTAAGTGTGTACCTGCAAGTCCTTTCTTAGTCTGTAAAAAGGGAGACAGGTAATTTATTTTACCTCTCCTGAGCTGTAACCTGATAACACCATACCTCTTCAAGCCTGCCATCTCTGCTTTAAGACTTAAGTAACTACAGATTGTGTAGGTATAACATCTGGCCAGGATGACTTTTGAACTTTCCATTTCTTTCACAGCCATCCAAATTTTGTAACACCCAGCTTGACAAAGAGTTCTGAAAGACTTGAAAGCCCAGCTTTTTAACATTGATTTAGTGATCAAATAAAGGTACTACCAAACTCTAACTTTTTTTCCCAATGGACCACACAGCTAAGTTTCTTCTTTATTTCCTTTCAGCTAAATAACTAATGAAAACTAGACATATGAAAACCAGTTTCCTTGTATAATTTTGTGTCCTTGTGGTCATTTTGACTAAGTAGACTCTATTCAATTGCTGTAGCTTGGATTCCTTATGCTTTAAAACTGGTAAAAGTACCACAGTACCAAGGAATTGAAAAGGTGAATACATTTGCTGGGGGGAAATGGAGTGAGGAGCCATCATTTTCTAAAGGAGGGATTTGAAAATCCCCAAGACAGGTAGGACTCTGATAATATACATCCAAATAAAGAGAAATCATAGGGCCAGGAGTAGGAGAAAATAATAGCAGGAGTTCTAGCCCAGGGGTCATTCAGAAAAACTCCCTGTCAAGAATATACAAGGGCCTATCACTTGTCTTATAACTGGACATGCCCCAAACTATTTTCCTTTTCATAATGCCTTTATATAGATATGTGATGCAACTACACACTACAAGGGTAACCAGAATAAACAAAGGGCTTGAGAATCTCTCCTCTGCGTAAAGGTTACAATGTTTGGGGCTTTCTAGATTCAAAAAATAAGCGAGTGAGAAGGTGGAAAATGTTAAAAATGAGTAATGGGGAAAACTCAACAGAAATTATGAATTGGTCCATTAAAGAGGACATAATTAAACCATAGAATTGATTACCACATGATATGGTGGACAGCTTTAAACAAGGAATTTACAGATCATACAGCTACTGATCATGCTTGTTATATATGCCTCTCAGATCAGTTTCTAGGGAATAAGAGTGGAAAAATATTATTAGCAGTTATATTGCTATCCCACTTATCAGTGCAAGGCACTCCCTAAGCAGTTTACAACGTATTTAGCTAATTGCCCCCAACAAACTGGGTACTCATTTTACTGACCTACGGAAGGATGGAAGGATGAGTCAACCCAGAGCCCTGCAGGATCGAACTCACAACGTTGTAGCTGCAGTATCGGCATTTAACCACTGAGCCACTGGGGCTTTTTGTTCTCAGGGCCTTGATAGCCACTATAGGAACAGAAGGCTGGAGGAGATATTGTTCACAACACTGGAGAACAGGTTGGACTAGAAGCACCGGCACTGAATTCCAGGGACAAAGAACTACAAATGGCCTTACCATTATGCAACATAAAGCAACCATCTCACAAAGTTGACACTGTTTGTGTTTAAATTAGGTTGTCAGGAAATAACACTCTTTGATTCATTGTTGTTTGTTGTACTTTCTTTTCCAAGGAAAATGCTGCTTAGGTTTTCTTCCCAAGGTGTTCAAATAACTTGGCCAGTCAGGTAACACTGTGATGAGGGGGGGCATTTATTCTTCCCAATTTTAGACCCTGGACTATTTATGTTTAGAAGCATACAACTAATGCATCTTTTCTCCCATCCACCATACTCTCACCATTCCATGTTTTACAACTGCTTTTAGATTCCTGATATGTCAGAACAAAAAAAAAATGTTGCCAACTTGATTTTTTTTAAAAAATTACAAAGAAAGACTCTGACTCGTGTGGTTTCACATTAAAAGCTCAATCCTGACTACAAGAATAAAAGGAAGGTGTTTTTTTCTGCTGCCCTGCTGCTAAATTTGTAGGTGTTATTTGCTACCAAAGTGCCCCTGATTTATGGTGTCCAGGTATATGCACACACATATATATGTACAGTTCTCCCTCCACAAGGTTTGAGACTTGTGGATTTGATCATTCATGGGTGGCTTGCCTCCCCCATTTCCCCCTCCCATTCCTTAATGCAGAGAGAAGATGTCCTCCCCTGCCCTTCCCCTGCCAGCTATGGCACCAGCTATGGTGGGAGAGTGAAATGGGGTAGGATCTCCTCTGCCCAGCTCCCCTTCCAGGCAGCTGAGGGTTCCATTGCGCCAGGGGCGGGTGGCAGAGGGAAGTGGGGAGGGCAATCTTGACTTCCCCACTCTCCTCCCACATGCCCCCTGGGCAATTGCCCCAGGGGCTAGGGGGAGAAGCATGTGGGGAGCACAATCTCGCTCTCCCTCTCTTCTTCAGTCAGTCACCAGCATGATCTTGCCAGGGACAGGTGGGAGAAGGATGCAGGGAGCCTGATCTCACTCTCCTCACTATTCTCCAGCCCACCACGGGCACAATCCTCTCAGGATAAACTGGGAGAAGGATGCAGGGAGTGCAATCTTGCTCTCCCCACTTTTCTCTGGCCTGCCATGGGTGCGATCCTGCTGGGGGCAGGTGGGAGAAACATGGGAGCAACACGATATCACTCTCTCCACTCTTTTCCAGCCCACCACCAGCACAATCCTGCTGAGGGTGGGTGGGAGAAGCATGTGGGGAGCGCGATCTCACTCTCCTCACTCCTTTCTAGCCAGCTACCAGGGCAATCCTGCAGGGGACGGGTGGGAGAAGGATGTGAGGAGCCTGATCTCACTCTCCCTGTTCTTCTCTGGCCCACCACAGGCACAATCCTGCCAATGGCGGGTGGGAGAAGCATGCGGGGAGTGTGATCTCACTCTCCCCACTCTTCTCCGGCTGCCATGGGCATGATCCTCCCGTGCACTGGAGGAGGCCCGCAAGGGCATGCAGGACTGGCGATCGCTCATTTCCTGCAAGTCCCAGGACCTCTGTTTGCTGACAGCAGCTGGCAGGGACATGCACAAAGGGTGATAGCCCATTCTCTGCATGCCCTCAGCCACTGCCAGTGTGATCAGTGCCCACTTGCAGCTCCAGCATGATTGGCCCTGCAGCGAGGAGAGAGATGGCAGGGGGGGCGGAAAAGATCTTTTCCTCCTGGTCACCCTCTGCCCGCCCACCACTCCAGGAGTGATTGCCCCAGCAGCAGTGGGGGCAGGGAGGCTGAAAAGGAGGAAGGCTTTTTTTCTCCCTCTCCCATCTCCTGCCCATTGCCACATGTGCAGGGAGGCCACATGTGCAGGGAGGGAGGGGTGCTGGGGGAGTTATTTGCAGTTATTTCACTTTCACAGTGGTTCTCTGCACGTATCCTCTGTGAATGTGAAGGATCTACTATATATATAAAAAGATAGACAAGCTGTGTTTATAAATATATAGATGTCTATAAATATATAGACATCTATGATAAATATATAGACATCTATGTGTCTCCTCCTTTGGAGGTTTTTAAGCAGAGGCTGGATGGCCATCTGTTGGGAATGCTTTGATGGGTGTTCCTGCATAGCAGGGGGTTGAACTCAATGGCCTCTGGGGTCTCTTCCAACTCTATGATTCTATGATTCTATTCTATGATTCTATGACTATCTATTTGTCTGTCTACAAGAGGAAAGGTTGTTGAATTAAGAAGCAAGATTCCAACAAGGCCATGCTATTTGCACTAACATTAGACCAATTTGCCACTTAACTATCCCCTGTTTGTCCCTGGGTACCGTTTGGGGTCCCCTGAACCATGGGACTATGAACCTCAGCCCTGATGCCCAGACTTAGCATTACCTAAAGCTTTTTCTGCCTCTGGAGCAACATTATCTCATGGCAGACCTATGTCCAAGGCTGCAGCCCTATACAAGCTTATATGACTAGAAGAACCTCCCATTTGTTTGGACTGCTACCATTCCATTTAGCAACAAATGAACTGCGCCTGATTGACAACTACATGTTCAAGGCCTCCAATGAGGTTACAGCTGACATGATTTGAACTTGAGAATTCTGATCAAGTTATTGCTATATTTGAAGAAGAAAGGACATTATTGGCTATATTTTCCCATAATTGCAATAACACTTATAATTCACTGATGTCCTTCAATATTAATAGCCAATTTAGGTTTTCTCAAATCAATATGCAGACTTAGTTCCATACTGCTTTGTCATAAATATCAATATCAAGTGAAAGAGAGTACAGTTGGCATCTTGCAAGAACCAGCAGTACTGGGGCATACAGAAATAAAATACACAGGCCTTAGAAGCATAATAAATAGTTTTTGAAAGAACGAGGTCATTGCACTTCTTCTTCCAAGCAAGTGGCTCATGCAGAATTTTCAGAAATTGATTTGCATTGGAACTGTCCCAGAACGATAATGCCATATTAGCAATAAAAATGCAGCAGAATCAACAATGCTGAAGCATTTCTGTGTGTATATATACTACAAAAGAGTGTGAAGCATCTTATGGGATTCTTTTTGTGCTTAAGTCCTAAAAAGAAAGGTTTTCAGTTTCCAATGTGTCCTAAATAAATGTCCAATTTATTGGCTACTAGATGCACAAAACACATGTCCATATGCATGCACACACAAACGATGTTCAAAATAAGTCCCAAACTGCAAACATTCTCATCAGTCCAGAATTCCTCTTGTCAGAGTTTTCTGACTCTTGAGAAACATATTTTTCAACAATTTTTTGGATATTTTAAAGTAGATTTTTTAAAAAAAGACTACTTTTTCTTCCATTGTTGCCTAGTGTGGAGGGATTATTTTTCCAAGAGAACACACAGTGGTGCCACCATAGCAATTTTTAGAAAACAATAGCACTAAGGTTCCAGAATAACAATAGCAGTTAAGTTCTTAGGAAATTTTTTAAGTAACTTAAAAACTAAAAAATGACCCTGTGAAGAAAAAGGACCTAAGAAGATGGAGCACGTACGGAAGTCATCTCATGACAAAATTTGGGGGAAGACTGCAAGGTGACATACTTAGCTCTAATGGCACAACCCATATCACAAGCAAGCCACCCACAACTGAACTAAAATTTGCTTTTTACTTGGGTTTTTAAAAATAAAGGAAGCGTCTGACAAGAAACAAGAAGTGACATTAGATGGTGCAGCACCATGTGGCACAAATCACAAGCATGTATATATCATAAGGCACAGTTTGGTCAGAAACATGTGAATTACTGCAAGTATATAACCCAGAATATACTACTGAGGAATATACTCATCTAGCACCACAACTAAGAGTCTAGCTGTGGACTAGAAGTCCTTAGTTGATATCTTGCCTCAGCCTAGCACTCATTAACTGACTTTAGGCAAACCACTCTTCTTTCCCCCTCAGACACACAAGAGCAACTGAAAGATAATAATGCTGCCCTCCCTTACAAGACTGTTGTAGGGATTATTATTGCTGTAGTGTGCCTTCAAGTCATTTCTAACTTTTGGCAACCCTAAGGTGAACTTATAACGGGGTTTTCTGGGGCTGATAATGTGTGACATACTCAAAGCCATCCAGTGGGATTCCGTGGCTGAGCAGGGATTCAAACCCTTCTCTCCAGGGTTGTAGTCCAACGTTCGAACCACTATACCACACTGTCTCCCTCCTAAATAGGATATTGGTTAAAACTGCTGTCTCCAGCTCCCTGCAGAGTAGGCAGTCATAGTCCAATGCTCAAACCACTACCCCACACTTACAGATTAAAGAGATGATATAACCTGCAGCATTATAAAGCATGGCCTAATAATGCATATTATTGGACAATGCAATCATTCTTAAAGTATGAGGAGATACTGACTGGGCTGGGGGAGTTCTCAACATATTGTGCATAAGGAAGCTTTAAAAAGAAATGTGGCTAAAACTTTACAACCCAACTGACATACCTATCACTGTTTCCTCACTTTATTAGGCCTAGCAGTTGGTGATACATTTCCTGTCTTTTTTTAAAAAAAAAATTTGGTGATGTGTATTAAGCCATACTAATTCTGGTAGGCAGTGGTTGTGTTATTAGCATGAGAAACCACTAAGTACAGTTTGTGACGTTTAACAAAAAAACTTTCTCATGCTTTCCATTCTTTAAAAAAAAAATCCTTAGTGATCATTTCTACTGTAGGGGTGTTTGGAATATTAATAGACCAGTCCTATTAACTGCCATGGCAAAGGTTATACATGACATTCCATGTATTTGTGCAACATTATAGCATACAACAGAAGTGTACTCGGACAGGATGCTGGTACTAAAGCATGGTTAGCTTGCAGTTCTTGTACTCATCAGATCTACCTATGGTTACTGGACTTTTCCTGGGTATTTCCTGGAGAGAAGGGAGGGGTTCCAAAATCTTCCCAATCCATATAATCGGAAAAGAAGACATACAAACCTGAGCAATACCAGACCTAGAGAAAGTAAGGAAAGTATATGGCCTTTACTTTTTTAAGACAAATGTGCCTTCCACCTTAAGTTTGATGTCTGATTTTATTGTATTCAAGGACACTTAGTTAGGGCCTTGCAAACTCAACAAATTTGACACAGAGAGGGTGGATAGGACTCTGGGTTCAGTCAGCCTTCAATGAAGCTCTGTCCCTTGTGGCTTAATTTACTTCCTCCTCATAAGGCTGTGATAATATCTACCCAACAAATATTGCTCTTCTTTTCTCTGAATATTAATAGTGGGTCTTGGTGCTACCCTTTGGAAAATATGATGGTGCCTAGGACCCAATTAAAACACACGTTCCTTAGAATATCATATAGTGTGTGATTTTTGCCCTTATTGCTTAATTCTTTCCCTAGAGGAAGATCATACAAGATTTGAGAAATTAACAGCCTGCCAAATGAATCCCTTATAGTCTGCATTACTTGCTTTGCAGTCCTGCACAATGCACTAGAATAGTTGAGTCTCAGAGACATTTGTGAATCACTGAATGTAAATACTTAATTGCATGATTGTGAATAACAGTAGTAGCATATAGTAAAACTAAGGCAGACAGATACAGAGACTTTTTCATATGATCTCTCTAATATAATTAGCATTAGAGGTTCTCCAGCAGTAGGCGATTAGAAAGTTCCTGTTTACCAAGTTTCCCAGTGCCATGTCATGAATACTTGTATCTAGGAATCCATGACCCTCCAGATGAATATGGAATATAGCCTCCATCATTCTTGATCAATGACTATACCAGCTAGGGTTTCTGGGAGGTGGAATCTAAGACAATATGGAGGCCCAAAAGTTCCTCAACCTTGCTGTTGAAAATCCATTGATTGTTCAAAAAGTCTCAGCTGACTTGCTGTCTCTTTTCAGAAACAGTGGTATGTTTCTGTCCATTAGTAGGGGCTAAAGTTGAGGAGGTCACCCTCCACACCTGGGTTTCAAAGAGGGCTATATTTCAAACTAGCCATCCCTAGAGCAGCATCATGATTTGTGCTCTCTAGGGATGGCAGAGTATCTAAATACATGTTACCCTCAAGGTCAAACCTCATTACATTACAATGGTATTAAAGAATCAGAAAGAACTTAGAAGCACAAGAAAACACCTGTGTAAGTTTCTTCTATGGCTCTCTATATTGAGATAACTAATTCAGCACTCAATTTTAGCATATATCTTTATACCATTTTTTTCCATAGCCTGCTGATACTCAATATTTTCCCAGACTACCATTCAAACTTTGCTGAACCATCTATTACTTTTGTGGTCATGGCTGACCATGTTTGTTTGTTTGTTTGTTTGTTTTGGTCTTCTGAGAAAGTCTTCTTACTGCTTGATATACATTGATACTGAAGTAGCTCCTGTCTCAAAACTATCAAAGATTCTCAGCCTCATAAGTAGATATTATCTTGGTATATCTATGTAAGAAAAATGTCCAGTTTCAGATAATTATTCACTTAATCTTTCAGAGAAGTAAGTTTCATTCTGACCCTGACTTTCCTGACTCACATGAAAAATCCCAATATGCTTTTCAGTTGAATGATTTTAAGTAAAGACTTCCCCCAAAGAAATTCTGTTCTATGAATCTGCAAGACGCCACCTAAAGACACTGACTGTTTCACAGTTTTAATAGCTGCTGAACTAGAGATTCTGATGCATTTTTTCAAAAAAATTAAAAAAAACCACTTCTCTGTCGGTTTGTCAGTTAATTTCCATACATACCTATCACTTTCTTTTCAAGGTGCTAAAGTCAATTATATGAAACAGTGTGTAGAACAATTCTGCTTATGTGTTTGTATACATTTATTTATTATATTTTGCATATTTATATATTTTGTGAGGAGTAGTTTTTTGTTTGTTTGTTTGCTTGTTTGGTTTTGGTTTTTTGGAATGTGTCAGGGCTCAGATCTTCTTTAATGCCATACTACCCTGATCCCAAATATGCAGAAGACATACGTATGTTTTGTTAACTGCTTTTAACACATTTGCTGCATATGCAAACGTGCTCCTCACTTTATTTTATTTATTATCTCTTTCTTTCTTTCTTTCTTTCTTTCTTTCTTTCTTTCTTTCTTTCTTTATTAAAATACTTATATCCTACTTTATATTGTGGGATCTCAGAGTAGTTTATGAATATAATCGACTTAGAGAGTTTTAAACAATGTAAAATTTAAAATAACAAAATTCAACAGACTAAAAGTGTATTAGAGAAGCTGAAATAGCTTAATAGGTTAGAACACTTAAAGCCATGTACATGGACACTCAAAAAATAAATTAGGCCCCATGTTTTGACCTGGCACCAGAAAGTAGCTAACATTAGAGCCAGTCAGACTTCTAAAGGGAAAGCATTCCACAAAGGGGGCTCTGAAAGAATGAAGGCCTTGTCATACCCTCCTGCTGTGAATTTTATTGATTGATAAAATAACAAGACCAGACACAGAAAACTAGGTTAAATAAGAGGCACATTATTTGACATAACCCATTTAAGTTGCATTGGTCTGCAAATGGAGCAAAGGAGGGCAACCTGATGTGGGTCCAGCTGAGGCCAGGAGTCACCATTTGATTATCTACTCAGCCTTCTCTTGGCAAAACATCTGAGCCCTGAGGGCAGCCCAAATACTTGGGTTCTTCTTCAGCCAGCCATAATTGGAAGGTAACTCAGGGAACTCCTACCCAAGCCTCAGAACTCTACAAGTGAGAACATGAATCCCAGGTTAGCCTCAAGGGTAGTTCCCTTCCCTGACAAAAAAACATGGGACCATTATGTTCTACAGTCCCACCCTACACCAAAAGGACAAAAGTTTCTACTAAGGTCATATATTCTCTCCCCGCTACCTGCCTAATGACAGCCTAGTTATAGATACAGCCCAAAGACAATTGCCCAAGTCCTACAGACAGAGTATGGGGAAGGTGGGGGAAAAAACAGGTAAAGGGGGGAAGTTCCTACTCGGCACAAATGAACAGATGAATCTTACACTGCACTGATGGTAGGAGAGGCAAGTAGGCTTAAATAGCCTACACCTCCACTCCTGTCACATGCAGCAATCTGGCACCTAGTGCTAGTCACAAAGTACCCTGGTATCTCTCATGGAGGCCATCAAATTATTCCCATCCCCCACAGCATCATTTCTTGTGGAGTCCAGATAAGCGTTATATTACTATTTTCAGTATACTGCTCTCACTGGTATGGGAAAGAGATGCCCCCCCCCAACAGTTCTCAAACAGCATACAGAGAGAGAAGTTCTCCTTTCAACTATCAAAGTCCCAAGCCATTTAGGGCTTTAAATGTTGGTAGCATATTTGTAGCATATTTGTTGCCTGTATCATATATGTTGGTAGTATATTCATTATCTTTATAACCTCTCTTTCTTCTAAGGAAGTCAAGGTGATGTAGATGGCCATCATCTCCATTTCTGTTGTCCCAACAATCCTGTGAGGCAATTTAGGCTAAGTTAGCATATGGCCCATGGTCACCCAGTAAGTTTCACAGCTGGGTGGGGATTGGAAGCTAGGTTTTCTGAATCCTACCTCAACATTTTATCATGCTGATGGTAAATCACATGGACCATCAGGATAAATGTTGGTGCACCCTGACTCAGATTAAGCTTCCATCTGCCACAGCAAGCATGTGTATTTCAGTTGAACACTATTTCCTATCTTACTTTTCCCTCCCCAAGTCCCAGCAATGCCTCATCTCTTCAAAAGCAAACATTTTGTAACTAATGCACAATGCTAATAACAGCAAGATAACATAATAGATACTAATGTTTCACAGAGGCATTGAGCTAGAAGACTATTAGGCTCAAGTGTGAATGAAAATGAACCAATCATGTCTAATAAGATGTCTCAAGCATTATCTTGCTAATTTTCTGAGGAGCAGGTACAGACTACAGTGCATTTATGAAATAATTAGAAATCCATCTTAATTGTTTTTTTAATTAACAACAAAATTTTAAAAATACTTCTATCCATTCCCCCTATCTCTTTTTGTATTAATTTTGTTTAAGCTTGGGAAGCTAGTTAGGCCCATGAGATTTTCAACTCTAAACTCAAGAACAGAAAGAATAAGATGGGTGCATTCTTCTACATTACAGAGCCATGTTAAATTAATTTTTCTTTCAAAGCTATTTATGTGTTCCTGCGTTCATTTTCTCTTTTCTGATGTGTCCATAATTCATTTAATGTTTGTTTCCAATTAGCTGAAGTTGTTTCACTAGTGGTACATTTATCATAATACTCATATAACCCACTTGAATGTCATACATTTGCCATGGAGCAAAATTTACTGGTGGCAAGTCTCTGGGTCTTGGATTTCACTCAAATTAATAAGCTCCCTGTTTGATTTCTATGGGTATATTGTGATATTTCCCTCTCTTTAAATACCCATTCCTTTGAGCAGAGTAACAAATATTGAGATTTCCTCTCTCACCAATGGATCTCAAACTTTGGTCCTTCACAGAACTCCTGATTGTTGGCTAAGCTGGCTAGAGCTTCTAGTAGGTGAAGCCTAAAACATCTGGAGAACCAAACTTTGGGAACCATGGGTTTAATATAGTATCTCCTATGTGGGTCTCCTTTCACAAGCTACTAGGAAACAAGATAGTCATATTACAATGCAGCAAAACAGGTAAGTCACCTACTCAATATATCTATATACAATGAACTTGCAAGAGAATATTGATATATCTAGTGGTTCCCAGCGGCTTCCGTTAACGACTAGCATGTTAGCGGGTAGTGAGTCTGCTCTAGGTTTTAGTCCAAGTAAGGAAGGTATCCAAGGTGCTGAAACCTATTTCCAAAATAGGTTCAGCATCTTCGGCAGCTCCTTTCAATTTTGGACTAACCGAGAACAGATTCACTACCCACTAACTGGGGAGTCACCAGCTGCCACTGGTTAGATCAGAGCTTGGAAAGCTACTTTTTTAAAAAAAATAGTTATAGTTTTTATTCCAAGTCCCCAAGGTACTAACAGAAAAGTAAATTTATTATTGAGGTTTTCAAAAGTAACTGCAATAGCTACTTTTAAAAAAACAGTTATATGCTACATAATAGTCGTTTGTAGTACAAAACATACTTTGGTGGCCTTAGGCAAAATTTTAAAAATAAATGCAAGCATAACTCAGAGGGTTTTTTTAAAAAAAAAAAAAAAGGCCATGCAATTAATAAGAAAGTACTAAAAGAATGACATAGAAATACTTCCAGAACTGTGTAGCACTTCCCAACAATGACACTCAAGAAAATGCACATATTTCTTTTTTTAAAAGAAATAAAGACTTACACTGAAATGCTGCTTTTAAAATACATTCTTGTTCTGCCTCAGAAGACCAGCTAATCTAAGAAGGGAACTTCTTGTAGAAGAACCATATGGAATTAAAATATTATTTCCACATTTTAAAAAGTCTTCTGGATTTCACAGAATCATAGAATTGGAAGAGACCACAAGGGCCACTGAGTCTACCACCAACACCTCCCTGCCATGCGGGAATACACCACCAAATCACTCCTGACAGATAGCCATCCAGTCTCTGTTTAAAAGCCTGCAGAGACAGGGAACTCCATCACCACTCAGAGGCAGCGTATTCCCTTGTCAAAGTGCCCTTACCGTCAGGAATTCTTTCTAATGTTTAGATTAAATATCTTTTCCTAAAGTTTAAAGCCATTCCTCTGTGTCCTAGTCTCTAAGGCTTGCTCTGTCCTCCACATTTGAGATTAAAAGTATTTTTGAAAAGGTAAGCTTTTGCAATTGAATGAAAAATAACATCTTTGGACAATATCCAGAGTATACATAGACAATATACTCAGTACTTTAAAGATCATCTATATATGCCTCCCTGAGAATTAAGAACAGCTGAAGGCCCTCCTCTGCATCCCACCAATGAGGACAGTACAATAAGGCAGCTTTCTTAGTGGTAGTAGCCCACCAATCAAATCCCTCCCAGCCCAAGGTCCAACTTCCACTAAATTTGGTTTCTTTTGAGCACCAAATCAAGAAATGGCATTTTATTAAAACCTTTGGAGCCTAACTTACTCCTAAGCATGTGCATGTTTTTTTTTAAAAAAAAATACTCCTTTAGCCTTTTAAAGCTATTTTAACTTCTTGAGTTGTTTAATATGTTTTTCTTATTTTTTTTAATTAAGAAAGAAAGACTATTATAAATACATAGTTGGAATAGTTGGAATAGTCAGAATCAAAATATTAAAAGAAAAAGAATATAATGCAGATAAATAATACACAAGAAAAAAAAGACCAAAGAAAACAGAGTTATCAACTTCCTTTTGCCTTCAACCAAGAACGCTATTGGCTCATTTTTTCTCAAAATTCCCTATTTACCATATGTTGAGATAAAGTTTGAATTCAATGTGACATTTCTTCTATAGATATCTATACACATTTTACACTATGTAAGGAAGTAGTTGAACAAAGGTGGCATCTATACAAATTTCAATTTCTCCATATGCAGAATATAAGTTGCTCTGTGTAGAAACAATAATAAATCAAAGTAGTCAAAATGTAGATGCACATATACATTTTACTTAAAATATTAACTCTTGACACCCCATGTCTTACTAATATACATTATAATTGGCTGCCAATCTTCTTCCAATTTAATATGTTTTTATCTTGTTTAAATTATTCATTCATTTTAATCTAGAACTCTTTAAATTGCTCATACTATTTAATCTGTTTGTTGCCCTGAGATCATAATAAAAGGGCAAGATAAAAATATTTCAATAAATAAATAAATAAATTGTGAGCAGAATTGTACTTCCTTGAAAGTATATGAGTAAAGCCTAGTGAAACTTCAGAGGCCAAAGGGTGTATAAAAGGAACATCAGAAATTAGTGAATACAACATTAGTGGACCAAAATCTACTTTCTGCACAAGTATAATAGCTAGTTCTCCAATTAGACAGACTGAAATTAGTGTGGAAAAATATTCAAAAATATTTGAAAAGTGATCAAAAATATTTTTCAAGTGTTTTTTCAAAATCTTAAATTATTAAGAATTTTCAAAATACAAACAAACAGGATGAGAAAAAGCAACAACAAATTACAACAACAAATGAATATAAAAGACAAATAAAAAAGAAAACTAAAGACAGAAAAAAACACTAAACACTAAAGAGAGACAACTGAGGGGCAGGGTTGAGTGATGAGAACCTCACAAGAATACTGGACTGATCAAATCTTTCCAGCTCAGGACTTATTCTCAGTTAGTTGTTTTGCACAGAAAACAAAATTTTCTGTACACTAAGCAATATTTCCACTATGGAAAATAAGATTTCAACACAGAAATATTAATTCCTGCAGAGAAAATATTGTGTTCTGCACTGAAAATGCTATAATTGGGGATTTATTCTACAAAGCATCATCGTCATCATCGTTTATTGATTACTCAACTGACCATATCAACAGGATTTATTCTAAGTAACATTCGCACATGGTTGATTTGCACAGAAAACACATTTCTGCAAAAGAATTAATATTTCTGCATTGAGATATCATTTTCCATGTAAAAAATGCAGTTTTCTGTGCTGAAAATGCTGTTTTCTGCACTGAACAACCACAAGTGAGTTTTGGACAGAATAATTTCTGAATTACAACTAGCCCCTGAAATCTGTGTGATTTTGAAAGACTTTCTTACAATGGGAAGAAAACTGCTGATATTACTACCTTTGGGAAGAAATTTAGGTGCATTCCGCAGGATGGCACCCACCCTGCACAAGAGGAGCAGGACCATGATGACATTTCTGCATCACGTCATCATGGTCCCATCCTCCTTGCATCACCAGCCAGTGCAATCATGGTGTATTTCATTGACGGAAAAACTACATCACACAAGCCTTCCATCACCGCCAGCTATGTAGAAGGGCCAGAAACATAATTACATGCTTCCTTCCCCACTGCAGCATGGGAAGAAGGTGAATTGCAGTACAGAATGATGAAGCATGTCACTCTCACTCCCCTCTGCCGGAAGTCACGCGGGTGTAGAGGGAAGCATTGGGGACACACTCTCATTCCAGAGGAGGTGCTGCCAGGATTTCGATGGAATTATGCAGGAGAGCATCATCATGTGGAAATGGCCTTAATGAAGAACTACATCACTGAGATAGACCTGTCAGGCAGGTATATCAGGTGTCATGAAAGTACATTTTTAAGTTATTTAATTTATTGTTGCTGTTGAGACTGGTGCCTGTGAGACTTTCTAAGTCTGGTGCCATTCGTGTCAAGCAGCTAAATGTTTTGGCAGAGCCCTGTATATACAGTTCCAATCTGAAAGGAGTATGCAAAGCATAGAAATCACCTAGCTCAGTTCTAGATCTCTCCTGATGCTATTTAAAATCAATATTGTAGACTCCAGGTATGATCCTAAATACAGATATGTTGTGGAACACTGATTGGAAAGAATGAGAGCTATATATTTCCATGTATTTTTATAGAGCAGATGTGTCACACTGGCTCAGAGAGACTAAATTACAAACCAGGATAACCCAGGTTCAGATTTTCCCTCTGTCATGAATTTGATAAGTGACCTTGGACAAGTTATGATGCTATTTCCTTGGTAAGTGAAATGATGAGACTGACTAATCTTATAGATCTGTTGAAATATTTTGTGAAGTTCTTCAAACACTAACAAGGTATGCAAGTGATGAGACTGAGGATAAAGGTGGCAAAAGTATTCAAACCTATTCCAAAAAATGGTTGAAAAACACATTTTTTAAAATGTTGAGAAAACCCAATAAAAAGAATACTGGACAGACAACAATCACAATTCAGTAATCGCTAATTCTGTTCAAAATTTGCCCAGGGTGGTTTTTCCGCAGAAATTAGTATTTTCTGTCCAGGAAATATTTTCTAAGCAGAAAGCAATGTTTTTATGCAGAAATATTATTTCCTGCACAGAAAATATTGTTTCCTATACAGAAAAATTACATTTCTATGCAGATCAATCTTGTGCAAATTTTGTGCAGAATAAGTACCAAATTGTGAATAGACAACAAAAACTGTGCATTTTGAAGACCTTTTCCCAGTGGAAAGAAAAATGCTAATATTTGTTGCTTCCTTTTAAGAAAATTAGCAATGAGTTATGTCTGTACCTAAGGATGTACCTTAATGGTAGAACCATTAAGATTATTCTAGAGCTTAATGTCTTGCACTGCATATGGAACTTAGATGCCCCATCTTCCATGAAGCTCATAAAGGGACTTTGAATGATTTACTGTGTACTAAGCCAACCTACTATATAGGCTTGTATATAGGACACAGTGGAAGGAAGAACTATTTATGCCATCTGAGTCTGAAGCAAGCATATAACATTCATTGAAATAGAAAATTAGAAGTGTTGCATCAAACCAAAAGCCTATATGTTCTGGCACTCTGTTCGCACTGTGACATATTCTATTAATATAATTCCATTTTAAAGTTGTCCAGGCATAACTATACCTTGGGGTAGTGAATTCCATAGTTTAATTATATACAGGTATAACTCAATTAATGAAGTGGATATGTTCCTGGAAATTGCTTCTTTAACTGAAAATTGGTAGCAGAGGTAGAAATAACATTTAAAGAATAGGGATAGGTTCCCACATCACAAGAAAAGGAGAGCAATTCAATGTTTCAGCAAACTTTTTATTCAGGATTAAAAGAATGAGTGTGTGTGACATGAAACAACCAGATCAGGTAAGTCTTGCATAAGTAAACAAAAATAGTTTTAAGCTAGAGACACTTGAAGGCTTCTTTTAAAATGCATCCAAGGGACAACATATTCTTTTGCTGACTTCCACTTCTTTTGGTGGCCATACTTGTAGATCTGTGCTTTTTAACATGTTGGGGGTAGCTACTGAAGTAGCATTACCTGTTCTCCCCTTTCTCTCTTTTTGCTGTTCATTCATGCTCAGTAAAAGATTCTGGTGGCAGCTGCTATTTACCTTGCCAGTTCTAGACAGGCACACACAACTATAGTAGGATCAGATAAAACATATTCCTGTTCTTTCCTACCTTAAGCTTTATTACTTTGTTTACTGCAGACATGCTGCTGCAATCCAATACCCAAACTCTGTTTCTCCAACCCTCCTTCACCATCCTCTCAATTCTACTAAAAAAAAGTTCCAGCTCAACAGAAGACAAGTAGGAAATGCAGTAGCTAGGTGGAGGTAAATAGACTTCACAGAAGGACACTTCACTGACAGAGGCTTTGTTGACTGAGGCATGCCTGTACTGTCTAAAGAAGTGTTTCCTTTTTCCTGGTTCACTGGAGTGGTTCAGCAGTGTTTACTGCTAAATATATATGTACAGAGTTGTATTGTAAGTGGTATTTCCAGTTACAGCCTAAGGCTGAAATATTGAATATATGCACACACAGTCTGCCTGAAATAGTTAATCTCTTTCAAACACACATAAGAAGCTGTAAAGTAATTGTCTCCGTTAAAAAAAAAAATAATATTGAAGAGTTTTCCACTAATGTTTGGAGTTAAAACAGTATTTTGTTCACAATGTGAAGTAGATTGTGTAGCTGCAGACAACAGCAGCTTTCTTTCTTTTTTTTATCATTACTTTCACATGAGTGCTATTGAATCATGAAAGGAAAGTTGCCCTAAACCTTGCTTATGCTAATATTTTTATTTACACTTTATTCAACATCTTCTGTTCTGGCAATTTATTCTGCATCTTTCTTTCCACTATTGCTTTCTTCTCAGGTCAGGTTCCCATGTTGGAGTTCTTGTTAAATTAAGAGGTGTGTGGCTCTTAGAATTTTGCCTCTCTTATGTTAATAAAAGATAAGCATGTGAAAACATGTTAGCTCAGCAGGGAGAGGGATGTGTGATATGATGCCAGCTCTAAAGAGAAATTACTGGTGTGAGGATGGCCTGTGTGAAAAAGTCTTGTGGTGATGCTGATTGAAAGTGAAAATTAGTCGCCCTTTCAAGAGCGTGTGCTATCGGTCCAACCGTGTGTTCTGTAAAGCAGGTAAAAGTATAATCAAGGGTTACCACACTTCTGGAATTAAAAGAAATATTTCCACTGACAGCAAACGAGAAAGTCTAAAAGGGGACAAAAGATTACCTGCAGTGCTTCCTTCAGGTAGCCTTCATTACCATCTCAAGCAAAGAACGTTATTTTATTGTAGCTGTGGCAAATAATTAAGTCTTTTATTTCACTAATTTGGACACAGTATTGTTAGATGAAGAACTTCTGGTTCTTATTTTTGATTTGCATTAAATTTGGGATTTGAGACTAATGCATTCTGAAAACAGTTCAGCTTTTAAATCAGTGTTCTCTCTTGATGTCTTCAGTTACAATGGCCAAACTGGGCTGAGGAAGAGAGAAGTTGTAGCCCAATACATCTGGAGGGAACCAGGTTGGGGAAGATTATATCAACTTGTGGGGCTGAACTAACTTCATTTGTTGTTTCCTGCTTTGGTCAAAATTAAGCTGGCTGTAAATAGTATCCTTGGAAACTAAAAGAGAGACACCTGCTTATTAGGTAGGCCCCCAGCAAAACTGTAAAAGAGTCTAAACAAAGGACAATAAAGTAAAATATTCAGATAGATAGATAGATAGATAGATAGATAGATAGATAGATAGATAGATAGATAGATAGATAGATAGATAGATACGTCTGGACAGCAAGATAAATAAGATTAGTCACGCAGTCTTATATGGCCCAGGCTAGCTAGTCCCAATTGTGGGGGGAGGTAAAATACATATTTAGAATCATAGAGTTGGAAAGGACAACAAGAGCCATCTAGATCAACGCCCTGCCATGCAGGGATACACAACTAACACACTCCTAAAAGATGCAGATCCAACCTCTATTTAAAGACCTCCAAACATACCCAGCTCCTTCAGTGATTCTTCATAACACTTGGACCATTTCCACACTACATTGTATAGTGCTATTATTCCACTTTCAACATCTTGTGAAATTCTGGGGTTTGTAGTTTACTGAGGCCAAAGATGCCCCTCCCTAAACTGCAAACTCCAGGATTCCATAGGATGTTGAAAGTGGAATAAAATAGCACTATAACAGTGTAGTGTGGAAATGACCTTGGTTTCCAGACAGATAAATCATTTATTTCATTATAGTAAAGGAGTTGCCTCTTTCTGTCACAATTACAAAATGAGATTCAATGTCATCTTCTTCTAATATATTGAACTTTTTATGAAAATTTGAAACAGAATACCAAAGAATCTGGTGATGTAATGTAGCATGCTCAAGAACTAAAGGTCAATGATATATACAGGAACTGAGATAGCAGATCTCTGTTTTGCCTGAGCGTCACAAGTTCTGTACTCATCGTGGGAAGAGGTACATCAAACATCTCCCACTTGCATGACTTTACAAACACAAAGGACTTTCATTTAAGTCCAACATGTTCTCTGCCAAGCAAAAGGAATGCAGCACAGAGTCCTGTAAGTATCTTCTGGATACAGAGCCTGGCAGGACCCTATTAGTTGGTTGTAGGCTGAGAAGCCTAAGCTAAGATACTAGAGTCTCAAAGAGGCAGTAAGTCAGTACCAAGAATGTCTCTGCACAAAGGGTGCTTCCTTTCAGCTACCCTCAGTCTACCATTCATTGGCCCTTTGGTAGGTTTATCCTCAGCTCCCTCACAGCCTCTCCCTGGATTCCCAACTCTTTCTCCAAGCCACATAACAAAAGCCTCAGTCCCTTGGGTACTCACTCTTTTCCTGGAGATTCTTCACATCCCTGGTGCTCAGGTCTAAAGAGGACTCCTGCAGCCCCCTCTCCTGGCCTGCAGCTTCTGTATTCCCTCCTCCTTCCAGAGTTCACTGGTTTTCTTTTATTAGTTTCTTCACCACACCCCAGTGCAGAAGCTTTAGCTGAGGTTAGCAGCTGGTTCTCTTTTCCTCCTGAGGCCAGAGTGCTTGGGAACAACCAAGGCAGTGCTACTGGTAGGTTTTTCTCTACCACACTGGGGCTTAGGTATATTGCCCAAATTGCCTTGACTCCCAGCAACCCAACAGCCTTGCAGTGTTACCTAGTTGAAGGGCTTGTGTAGAGAGCAAAACATAGTGGTGTCTCTCTCAGAATTTTCCCTAGTAGTGATTATGAAAAGGGTCCAGGAATGGTGCTTTGCTGCGGTGTACTCTGTCTCTCTTTTAGGCTCCCAATGAAGTCTGGTTATGCAGTGTGGGATAGGCCTATTTTCTTTATTATTTACAGTTAACAAAAACACAGAAAATGGCTCCTGCTTCAAGTTTTCCTTCCTGAGCTCCAACATTCCCTCCTCAGCTGCAAGAAGTATGCAAAGGGTCCTGAAGCCACAACTTTCTCTTCAGTTTTCCTCTCTTACTGCTGCTTTTTCATTTTAAAAATTAAAATTGCTCTATAATGTAGAACTGTATAACATTCATTCATTCATTTCATTTATTATAGCAAACAGCGAGCAGAAACTGTATAGCCACATAAGTAACAAGTGCCTTCTAGGATAGTTTTATAGCACAAGCTCAGTGGTTACTACCGTACCACCTATCACAGTAGAATATATGTAAGTGTCTTGATTGTGATATTGTGCAAAATGTCTTCTGAAAGAATTATCAGGGCTCAGAACAGAAAAAGAGCTACAGAACAGAGCCATTCCTTCAGCTGTCTGAAACATTGTGTTCTTCACATAGCAATAGTGTAAATATGTAAATATCCATGTGGACCAGCAGTTGTGAAAGTGACCATCCATGAGCCAAAAACTGCCTGCCCCTGGTGAGTTTCCAGGAAAAGAAAGAAAGAAACAGTTATAACCAACGGGCACACATGTACAGAAATGCAGTGTCTTTGGCCCACTGGAAAAAATAATATCCAGACCCTCACATCAGATAACTTGGGAAGTACTGTTGTAGACAATCCAGTTTCCATTAATGTACAGGATGGTGAGAAGTCTGTCTTTAATGAGAGTCCTGCTAAAAAAGTCAAAGAGAAGATGCCACATCTATGAACATCTGATATTATAGGGGCCAAAAGTAATGCAATCTTGATTTATAGACATTGCAGTATACAAAATAGTACTAAAAAAAAAAACAGCCCCTCAGGTTGGCACTCCCCTCGACTCAGTTTGGTATGCACAAGCCCTTCAGCCATGCACCCTGGCAAATCACGCAGCTCACCAAGATCTAACACCAGCCTTAAGTAAAAAAGCAATACCAGCTAATTCAGCACAATATGATCTCCAGGGCAAAAAATCACAATCTTGAATGTTTCTCAAAAGAGTGTTACCTGTTCAGTGACCAAGAATCACTACCAT
Source organism: Iguana delicatissima (assembly GCA_948472985.1). NCBI lineage: Eukaryota > Metazoa > Chordata > Lepidosauria > Squamata > Iguanidae > Iguana > Iguana delicatissima. Next base: position 1,753,160 of record CAOKZL010000209.1, on the reverse strand, counting down.
TTTAAGAGACTAGAGTTTCCAGAGAGCCAGGGTTAGCTCTGCCATTAGGCAAAATGAGGTAGTCGCCTAACCAATAAATGCTAAGAGACAAATATGGTAACAAGAGGTTAAATGAATTATCCTGCTGTCTTCAGACATGGCAGCATATGCTGTCCTGTCACCAAACACTGAATAATACTCCACTGCCAATCCATTTGGCACCTCTGCATTGAATTGTGATAGGAAGAGAATACATTTTCCTTTGTATCAGGGAACAAAATGCTTTGGGTGGCCATGGGGACTAAATCAGCTGACAGTCTGATTCATTATAGAATAGATCCATATTTTTATAGTTGCCTACCTCCTGGACTGGGAACTTTCCTCAGGTATGCATCTTTCCTCAGCTAGTCATGTATGAACTCATACACAAGTACCCAAAGAACGTGTCAGGTTCTCTAGATATCCCAGAGACCTTTGACAGTAACAGCTAAGAGTAATAATCAAATATGTGGTTTATCCTAAAAATCACATGAAAAGCATTATAAAAGGACCAAAAACTGTTCCATTAAGTGTTCATGAGAAGGAGTGAAAGGAAAAGTCTGATGGTAGCCTCTTGTCCTGAATACAAGGTTATACATCAGAACAATCAAACGTTTGGCATTTTTTTAAAGAACAATTCATAGTTTTTCGTGATCTACACAAAAGCTTTGCCATAATCTTTAAAACATGGGATGATTTTCTTCTGAATTTTTTTGCCGAGCACCATTATCCAACCTAATTCTTTTTCATTTTCTGAATCCAGTTCGGACATCTGGCATTTCCCACTCCATATATGGTAAAAGTCTTTGTTGTGAGTCTTTGAGCATCACTTTGCTTGCATGAGAAATTAATGCAATGGTCCTATAGCTACTTCAGCCTCCAGTGTCCTCTGTTTTGAGGATTGGAATGTATGTTGAACATCTCCAGTCTGGGGCCAGTTAGAACTAGAGTAGATTCTGTCTCTGTAGCTTGAACAAGCTCTATTGGTGTGCCATTTGTTCCTGATGATTTGTTTCTCCCTTGAGCTCTGAGTGCAGCCTCCACTTCACTTTCTGAAACTGTGGATTTCTCCATCTCCATATGGTTCTTCCTTGAATGAATCTGTCATCTTTCATCTCTTTAACAGAGTTCTTCAGTATACTGTTTCCATTGGCTTTTTATTTCTACTTGGTTGTATTAGGTGGTCACACAGCATCCCCACTCTTAGTTTAAATTTCCCTTTAATTTCTTGGATCTTGTGGAAGAAATTTCTTGTTCTTCTTTTTTATATTGCTATCTTCTATTTCTCTGCCTTGATTATTATAGTAGTTCTCCTTGTCCCTGCCCACAAATCACTGAAATAGGGTCCTGACCTATTTCTGTCACCTTTGACTTCTCATCTGCTCTTAACTGTTTAGAAAATGTTCATCTGTCATCCACTCAGGCTTGTCTTTCTTTTTTGGTTACAGGGAGTCTCTTTTTGCATTCTCCCATAACAATGTCCCTGCCTTCAGTCCAGAATTCTTGCTCCCAGTCAATTAGGCTTTATAGTACAAATCTATTTTTTACATTATTTTTAAATTGTACGAGATGTTCTTCAGGTTGTATTTTGGCACAATGGTAGACTTAGTGTTACTCTAATTTTTGATATTAGTAGTTCATGGTCTTGTTGCCACAATTGGCTCCTGATCTCATTTCTGCAGAGAGAATGGAGGTTCTCCATCTTCTGTTTCCAATTATGCAGTCTCTTTCATTTCTATATTGACCATCAAGTGAGGCCTATGTATATAATCACCTCTTTGGTTGCTTGAAGAATTTTTTTTGCAACAAAATGCTAGCCTCACAAAATTCCATCAGTCACTTTCCTGCTTCATTTCTTGATTCTAGGTCAAATTTTCCTACAGTCTTGGATTCTGCTCTGTTTCCTGTTTTTGCATTCCAATAGCATGTGGTTAACAAGAAGTCCTGTTTTGGTGTGTGATCAATTTCCTCCTGGACCCCTGCATAGAATCTTCTAATTTCTTTCTTCTTCTGCCTCTGTAGCTGGAGCATAAACTTGGATTATGATTACATTGATGGGATTTTCCTGAATTGTTGTGATTTAGTCCAACTTTGCATGCTTTTGTAACAGTCATCCTATTTCTTCTTAGATTTTCTTTTCCTGAGCAAGACGTGTAATTATTTGAATCAAAATGTTCAGATGTACAAAATTTGAATCAAAATTACCTCACTCACCCCAAGTATTGCAAAGTCTATACACCCCATTTTTTCTCTTACTATGTCTAGCTTGCCCTGACTCATGCTTCTCACATTTCGTGTTCCCGTAACATATGTTGTACAACTTTATACTTTCCTTTCACTTCTGAGTGGATCAATAGCTGAACATTCTTTTGGCTTGAGTCTAATTGTGAAATTAGCTACAGAGCTATTCAGAGTTATCATCTACTGTACCCCAAAAGCTCAGTGAGTACCTTCCAAGCTGGAAGTGTCATCTTCTGGCACTGTTCTCATTGTCACAGATACCAGCTGTCCATTGTCCAGCAACAGAGTGCAGGGCCAGCAGGAGGCCATCAATAAGTAATGGAGACAACAGTTAAAAAGCACTTACCTGTCCAGGGTGGAGCTGAAATGAAATTAACATCAGTCCCAGAGTTCAGGAAGCCAGCAGGCAGGAAGGTCAGACAATCTGGAGGTCAGAAAGTCTATAGCACACTGTGGCAACGGCTGGCAACACACAAGCTGTTTCTGGCATCAAGGTACTGCCCAGTGCCTTCCTTAAGAGGGCTAGAGCCAGCTGTCTCTCATCCCAGCCTGATTAGCTCCCAGTGTGTTTGCTGTGTGTCCTCCTTCAAGGCTGCTGTTCACCTGGGAAGCCTGAGTCCTGGCCCATGACACTCTTGTTTCATCTTGGATCATTTCATCACAGTGTTTTTCCTTCTGTGCAGTACTAACAAGTGTTAGTTATGATGACACTCTCTTTGTCTCTGAGAGATCCTCCACCAATGTCACCCTCCCCAGCCCACGGCTGCTGACCAGTAGCTGTTTGGAACATATAGTCTGGCTCCTCAGCAAAAGCCTATCTGATATGGGCAACCCTACCAGCAGCAGTGCTACCAGCAGCATAACCTCTTGTCTCATAAAACTACACACTCCCACCATTGTGGAAAGTTAGTGCCATGCTGATGCTTGTTGTTGATTCGTGGCTTCAAGTCATTTCAGAATTATGATGACCCTAAGGTGAACCTATTGCAGGGTTTACTGCTGCGGAGAGTATGTGACACACCCAAGTTAACCCAGTGGGTTTCCATGGCTGAGTGGGGAATCAAACCCTCATCCTCAGGATCATAGACCAATGCTCAGACTCTTACAACATGCTGGCTCCATGGTGATACTACTGTGTGTTAACAGGCAAGTAAGTACCTATGATACCTTTCACTCCAGTGTTTTCCAAGTGTCTGTTCACATAGTGGTTTTCTTCATTAGGGATTTCTGTAAGCAGATCAGTAGATACGTCTAGATTACTTGATTCTATAAAGAATTTGGCAGAGAACAAGGCATTTGTCCATTCTGGAGTCTCACACACCTTGCAAAAGTGCAAGTCATGCATGTGTATATGACAGAGGGAATCATGCTATACCTACTGTTTTCTTGTCTGAGCTGTATCTACCTTTCAGACCAAGGGAAGAGAGTCAAAGAATCACAAAAATACCCAACATGGCATCAAGAAATAACAAAAGGGTGTGGGTTTTCTCCCAGAGTGTAAGCATTTATCATTTTTTGTTTCCTTTTAAAAAAAATAGTCCATTTTCAAATAAAATTGTAGAGAGGTGTACCTGACATTTAAAAATTCTATCGCAGAAAAAAACTTGCTTAAAACCAAACATAAAACAGTTTGAAAATACTAATTTGACCTGAAAAGTATCTCTCTCCCTTTACTTTTCCCAGTTTGCCAGCACATGTTAAGCCCTTGCGTTCATGTTGCGTACAAAGTTCTAATTCCTTATATGTGGAACTGCTTGCTCTGTGTGTGTGTGTGTGTGTGTGTGTGTGTGTGTGTGTGTGTTTTAGTCAAGTTGCAACAGACCGCCAGTGACTCCAGCTGGGAAGGTGTGAAGGGCTTTAAAAAAAAAAGTGGTCTCCAAAAGTTACTTTACTTTCCCTGGAGACTAATTACACATGAGAGTCTGCCTGATCATTTACAGGTTTCCTGAGCAGCTCATTGTACAGTAGTCATTTTACCACCTGATCAGTCCTCTTTTCTTGCTTCTGTTTGAAATAGGGGTGCTACCAATCTTGGATCCATTTCAGGACTCATATAGTGCTTTGGCCAGTGCTAGGGAATAGATTAGCATTCTGATGTTGCTAAAGCCACATGGTCATCATTATAAGGATCCTATTAAAGATAAAGGGATCTGCTGCAGAAAGACAGGGCCAGATAATTTAGCTCATGTGATTGAGTGATAGTATTAAGTGCTTAAATTGATAAAAGCCTACACTGGTTACTGCCAGTTTCTTATAGTTAATAGGTTATCCTGTTTTATAATTACATTATCGTTTGTTCATTTTTCATTGAGCTTGTCCTTTCCAAATGCAAAACTCTGAAAGAAGGGAAAAATTAAAGTGTGTGTGTTGTTCTCAGTGGATTAGTTTCTAGGATGATAGATGTGATCTCAGATCTACAGCCAGAGGGAAAACATGCCATTGCCAGAATTTGCAGGGTGTGGAAAATGGCTAATTAGTAAAATAGTGGACATCAAATAAACTGGCTGAGTTTAGGAACTCTGCCAGAAAAGTATATAATTTTTCTTCCAGAATTTCTGACCAAACAGGGTTGCAGAGCTCATTGAGAGATCTTGGCAGCCTTACTTAACAACAGAATCACTTTCATTTTTCATGTATTACTGTGTGTTTGAACCACACAATTCACTTGTAAAAAAAATTTGGAACAGTGGATATAGCTGCAAAATTCTGATCACAGGATGCATGGACATTCATGATGCTTCTGTCAGTTAATTGTCTCTTAATACGAACTCATGGCTCAAAATGTCATTTAAACCTGCAGCATGCTGTAACCGTTGTGTGATTTTCAGCACCAAGCTCATCAAGAAGAGCAGCGCTTTTGTTAAAAGGTGATAAAATTTACTAGCCATTTATTTTCACAGCATTGGCTAATTTTGTGTATCCTAAAATATTGGTAAAAATATATTGGTTCAACACCAAGAGCATAGGTTATGACCAATTTTTTTCTCACCCTTTTTTACATTGAAATGGGATACAAGGCAGGAATGTCCACTGTCTCCTTTAAAATTCAGTTTGGTCTTGGAACCCTTAGCATGTGCTATTAGACAAAAATTCCAGGATCAATGGACTTGCACATGTCAGTTTAGAATTTATGTGAGGTTATGTGAGATATGCACTTAAAATATGACAGCCCCTTCTCCCAGATTGGTGTGGCAGTTCCAAATCTGATAAGACACCCTGGCTTTACTACACAATTTTGCCTCCCCCATTATAACACCATATTTGTGTAAAAGGATGAGGTTTTTCAATGTTTTTTTAGAACCGCTTAAATAATTTTATGGTAGTGGGTTTTCTGCCTTGCTTATCACTGTAGGCTACTCAAACCAAGTCAGTGTTTACAAAGATAAATTGTAACATGTATTAAAATAACCATTAGAATAAAGTAATATATTGGAGTTCATATGCAAGTCAAGGTTGAACCATTTCCTCAGTGCACTTTTTAGACAATATAACTGTTCAGAAACAGTTCAATTATATTTTTAGACTTTCATAGAAGGCGCAATTATCATATAGCAAACACTTTGGCTGGACTCCCACCAAGGCTCCATCTGCCATCTAGGTCACACTCTCTGACCAGATCCTGCTAGGGCTTCTGCCTCTCACTAGGCTTCACTGCAAACTAATTCTCCCAATACAGCCACACTGTCTGGCTGACAGAAGGATTCTTCTCCCTAGCTCCTTGCTAGACTCTCACTGAAGAAATCAAAATACTCGCAGGTACTTGACTTTTTAACTTTTTCCCTCATCCACAAGCCCCTCCCAGACACAACTGGATTGGGTTTCTCTCCTGAGGTGCTATTCTGGTTGCCTAGCAACCTGCTTCCAAGCTGCATTGGCACTTCAGATAGCCACACCCCCAGAGCTTCATCACACTTGTGTTATTAGACAAAATCCCAGGATCAATGGATTTGTGCATGTTGGTTTAGAATACAAAAATATTCTTTTTGCAGATGATCTTTTGTTGTTCATTTCAAAGCAGAAGTAAACAGGAGGCAAAGTTCCATGTCTGATCTATTTTCAAAAAGCCCAACCTGCTTCAGCTTCTATCAAAGTTGGCCTGCCTCAGTGGCTACACAACTGCAAAAATTTCTAGTAAAATGTACACGGAACTGTGTCTCCTGTTTACTTCTACTTTTCATACATGCTTATCAGTTCTCTCCTTTTTCAAAGCCCCAAGAGTTGATCCCTGTTTTGGTACAGTTGATTAATAAATTTGGTAAAATATCTGAGAGTATTCAATTAAGTAACTCAAATCAGAAATATTGCCAGTGGGAGACAAGATGGACTCTAGTGTATTTAAAGCATGGCAGTTTCTATAGTGCACAAATTCTATTACTTATTTGGGTATAATTATTCCTAGGGACCTATCTTAGATCATTAATCTTAATAAAAGCAAGCTGATGAAAGATATTTCGCAAGATTGAAAGAAATGGGCAGGCTTAAAGATGAATCTGTGAGGTAAGATAAACACAATTAAAATGACTGTTATACCTAGATTTTTTTTTCTTCTTTATTTATTTATTTAATTCGTTTATTTATTTATTTTTGTGGAACTCCCTTACTTATACCTTCATTGGGGTTTTGGGGAAGGGCTCATCTTCTCCCAGAACTTCAATAAAAAGGATGCAAATTCCAAAGAGGGAAGGTTTGGCTTTCTGAGTCTTCCCACATACCATCATATATAACTGTTATCTTATATTAATTTCTGGGTGTATCCACTTCAAGTAAATAATCCACCACAGAGTCTTTATTTTCTAAAAAAATAAAAAAAAATAAAAAGGTGAATAGAAAAAGGTAGAACTGAAGGGAGGGGGAGAAAAAAGAAAGTCCTGTCTCTACTGTGAGCATAACACTAGATCTAGTCCACAAAGGGAAAAGTCTGTGATTTACTATTTATGATGTATTAGCACACGGGTTTCTATTTTTAAAAGTCTGCATACGCTGTTAGCAAAGTTAGCAAATATGTGCCTTACAGTGTGTATTATTATGTTAGTTAACAGAAAACAAAATAATTCTGATTAGACCTGTCTCATTTATTTCAGAATTGTCTATATCTGTAATTCATTAATTGTTTATGGGTTTTTTAAAAAAAACAGGATACGAAAGGATCAGCACTGAACGACTGGGATGCAAACAGAAGTGTTTAAAGTGGCCAACCCTAGCTTTAGAATATCCACTGCAGACTAACCATAGCTGAGCAACTTAAGAGTGTTAGAAGACTTCCTCACTATATGAAGTCTTGTGGGGGTCAAAGTTACATTGATTTATCTGTCCGTTTTTGCTAATTTTCCCAAACTTAAGAGAGGGGAGAAGAGAGGGAGATCAAATTAAAAATCTGTATCTGGTATGAATATTATAATTATATAACATTGCACTAACTCATCTGATCCATTGTAAAGCTATTATGGCAACCAGTTTTGTGAAGATGAAATATCCTAGGCATTGGTATATTTTATTCAGAGCGGCTGTTTGTTGGTATCAGAAATCTTTGAGTCAGAACAAAGATTGCACTTTCAGAAGAAAATTACACTAAAACTCAATGGGGAGGTTGCTTATGTGTAAGCAACTTCATGTCAGGGATGTATAAACGATAATCTAGTGCGTTCTGTTAAAACATCTGTTTTGTTTTTAAATCTAACATCAGCACGACAATAGTACCAAATCCCCCAAATTAAGTTTTTCCTCCTAGCTTCTTTTGTAGTAATAGGCTTGCATAATTATCTGGAAATTGAGTTGAATAGTTAGTTATACAAATGTTAGTGAGTACCTTCATTTGTGGAGGTAATTAAAATTTCTGAAAAGAGGGAAAGACAGTTAATTAAAAATTAGAAAGCAAAAGAAAGCATACCTTATACTATAAGTTACACTTCAAATGTATTCCATTTTGAAAGAATGTAATGGTTAGCATTTACGCACATTCAGAGGTTAAGTTTTGATTCCATGCATAGCATGTTCTGAGGCCAATGATATTCATAACTGAGTCATGAGGATACATTTAACAAATGTACTGTTTAGTAAACAGAGGGGCTGCCCCAGTTCATGAGCTTAATGTGTATTCCAAGTCCCTTCTGGCTTTAATCATCAGTTTCATTTTGAATTCCCAATATCGAAATTAATTGCAGGTGTCTGCTTCCAACAAGAGTGTAGTCTCTAAATTATACATGTCAGTGCATCACTTACACCATGTCACATCCTGTTAAATTTCTTTTCGTTGCAACTCTATATAACAAAATGTGACACTAGAGAAGTTTTAACATATTGCGATGTACTGATACTTTGAGTTATCTCTGTGTGACCAAGATGAATGGACATAAATGTTGTGCAAATCTCAGATAAATAACCAAATGGCAAGGTGGATATGGCGGGTCTCATTTGAATTTGCCCAAAAATTTTGTGGTGTGTAGTTTTTTTATCAAGTCAACAGAAATACTTGGCACTTGTACCAAGTAACTGGAAATAAAACCAACAATTACTCTGCTATTGTTAAATTATTAACAAATTGATCTGTTGTGGATTCTTAGCCTTGACAGCTTGTGCTGTAATAAATTTGTTGGTCTTTACATTGCCACAGAATGAAGATGATGGTAGTGGTGGTGAAATTTCTATACCATGTTCAATAAGGTGACTTGCCTAAAGGCCACAATTGTTTAAATATTTTTATTAATATATTTATTGTTTTTAAAGCTGTACCTCTCTTTTCAAGTCTCAAAATGGGATCACAAATATAAATATAAATTACAATCAGATAAAGCAGCAACTAAAAGAGATTATCATGTCTATCTCCAAATGTGGTGACTGTATCATGGGGTTTTCTTTACAAGATGTATTCAGAGAAGGTTTGTCATTGCCTTCATCATAGGCTGAGAGAATGTAACTAGCCTGAGGCTGCCCAGTGGGTTTCTAAGTGTGACCAAGCACGTGCACCCTGGTCTCCTGCAACTCTAATCTAACACTCAAAGCACCACACTATGCTGGCTCTTTGAACTAAATGATAAGATAGTTCAAAAATGGTGAAGGGCAGAGATACAGAAGGAAGGAAACCACAGCAGTTTAAGTGCATTTTAATGGGTTATGAATTTATACTGGTATGTCATTTAAGCTGCAGTTTGATAGTGAAGCTTCTCATGCAGTTTAAACGCTTGTGAAGCTGGTTCTATGTACAGGTCCCAGGATGCCTCATATGGTTTGGAATCTGAATCCTGCAATCTTGCCCCTTGTAGTGAATCTTTCCTGTGTGGGCCTTCTGATAAATGCAAAGCCATTTTTGAGATAAACAGTTAATAACTTTTTGTCTCATATACAGGTTAAAGATGCAGAATTATATGTTGAACGTGACCCAAATGTACAGGAATTTGTGATAATTTTGGCTTTGGATGTGAACTCTGAGGTCTGTTCATAAAAGTAAGTATGGAATATGAGAGCTACTGACTACCAACAACTTTACCCCCATCTCATTCTTTTTTCTGCTAATTGGCTGGACTTCAGTGTTTCCATTATTTCCTGAGAGGCTTTTCCCTGTAACCACTGTCCTCCACCATTTTCTTCCATTTTTTGTTATGTAAAAATCATATAAATTATCATAAATTTCATAAATTATCATAAAATCATATAAAATCATAAAAATCATCATAAAAATCATAAATTACCCCAAATAAAACTCATAAAAAACTATAATAAACATTTGTGGGTAAAAGATATATTCATAAACTTTATTTATAAATTTCAATGAATGGTTGACAAATGTCCAAAAAGATAACCAGGTGGTATTGTCATCCATGTACCATGTGTTTAAACCAGTGGTTCTCAACCTGTGGGTCCCCAGATGTTCATGGACTTCAGCTCCCAGAAGCCCCAGCCACTATGGTCAATGCTCAGGGCTTCTGGGAGCTGAAGTCCATGAACATCTGGGGATCCACAGGTTGAGAACCACTGGTTTAAACCCTGAAAGGGTTATAAGTCCCATAAGTGGGCATTTATCTTCACCATAAAATCTTTAGCCATACAAAAGGCATGGTGAATCCATTTCCATTGAGCAGTAGCTAATTTTCAAGAAAGGGGCATATACTTTAAAAACACATGAACATCTGCAAAATTCAAAGATTGTTCTAGACTCAAAGATTAATCCAAAATTAATGCAAGTAAGAACTTCCCCTTGACAATAAACAAATGGGTCTGACCATACTGTATGTTAAAAAGCATACCTGGTGTATCACAACACTAGCAATTAGCTGACTTGCTCTAACGCTTACTAAAAAGGCATTGTGGTATCCAGTATACATGGAACATCATTTTTGAAGAACTATAGATATTGTGGGTAAGGAAGCCAAAACCACAGACATTTGATTAGGCAAAATATGACAGTCCAATTAATTCCTGAAAACCTTCATATCATATAAATTAACCAGAAACAAATATGTACACATATTGGGGTTTCTTTTTCTCTACTGATTCAGTTAGAGCAAAGGATATGCTGAAGCACTCAAATCTCTAGGATCATATCTAGATACCAACACATGTTGCAATGGTAAATGTGGCTGTTCATCAGAAACTGGTAAATCCTATCTAATCCTCAGATGAAGAAATAAGAGAAACAAGCACATCATCATGACCAATAAATTGATCCAAAGTGAAAATTGCCCTATCAGTCCATATGTTCCATTCAAAAAGGCTTCTACTTAATTTTCACATCTGGATCACCATACAAAGGTAATTTTGCATGAAGAAATGGGTCAAACTGCAATTGTCATGTCATTATATGCTTAGTTCTGTAACTGCAAAAACTATGAGGGGAGTGTAGAACTTATTGCCATTCACTTAGAAAGGAGTATCAGAAAGAAAGATTCCAGAACAGCCCAGGATAGAGAATACAGTGGCCCCTCCAAATGCACGAGGGTTCACCACAGAACCCTCACGAAAGTGAAAAACTCATGAATAACCCCCTTTCATGATTCCACTCCCATTCCTTTGCCTCTGGCCCTGGCATTTGGGACAGAGGAAGACAACCTAAAAGGCTTACCGGTATTTTTTCCTTGGACAAAGAAGAGGAGAGTTCTGGAGTTCTAATTACTTCCAGTGGCCATCTTGAGAAAGGAGCACCTAACCAATTAGCAGCCAATACACAACAGAACATGCAACCACATAGCAGAAAAGCCACACCTTCAGCAGTGGGAGGGGGCTTTGCTCACCCAAAAGGAAAAAAATATTCATTTTAAACACAAGCCTTGCAAGCCTGGGGTGAGGAATGCAAGGAAAGGGAGGAGGAAAATGGGGGAAGCAAGTAGGTGCCTCTCAAATAATGAAATTTGCAAAGGTCAAACCCACAAATGTAGAGAGAGGACTGTACAATCAAAAAGAAAGATCCAAATGATGAGTGCAGGTCAATTTATAGTCTGGAATAGTCCTTATCTTCAAATAAATATCATAGACATCATCACATCAAAGCATTCTGAACAGATGGCCATCTACCATCTGCTTAAAAATGCCAAAGAAAGAGACTCCACCACACTCTGAGGCAGCATATTCCACTGCCGGACAGCTATGACCGTCAGGAAGTTCTTCCTGAGGTTCAGGTAGAATCCCCTTTTTTAAAGAAAAATATATATATATATATATATAAAAATCTACCTTAATCTACCATTTAAAAATCTACCTCAATGAAATGAAAGGTGCAAGGAAATCTGAAAAAGTAAGGAATCCCATATAAATTACTGAAACAAAGTATTAAGTATTTGAAAATACTTGCCAGAAATATGGGGACAGATTTCATGAAAGACATAAATTCTCCAAGGTGCACAATTCATTTTGAGGGTATTCACCTTACTCTTGATGGTCAGTTTAAAGGCATCTATGCAAAGTATCCCAGAAATCAATTTACTGTCATTTAGAATAATGATGCAGTCAATATTTCTGAAAATTAATATTCCAAGATAAGTAATAATATGTGTGCATCATTTTTAAAAAAATGTAATGTACATGAGTTGACATTCACAGACATATCAATAGCCACAATGGATCACAAACATGGTGACATCTTTAAAGCACATTTTGAATCCAACAGGCTACTAAACAAGAGTAAGTATGAGCTGAGACAATTATCAGAGGACAAGCAGTAAGAATTGCACGTGAAGCTTCTTGTTTGAAATACAGATGAAACTCAACATGATACAACTGGACTTCTTTTCGCTTAATGGGACTTTATCATTCATTCTCCCCACTTGCAGCACCCACTACATCTTTCATGTGCTCTGGAGGTCCCACAACCTCTTGGAAGGTACGCTGATCATTGAAAAGCAATGGGAAATCACACTTCCTGTTCCTGCAATAAGAAGGGTTGATTAGGTACAACACAATGTTTCATTCTTCACTCCCCAAGTTACATGAATATGCAAATATAAAACCCAGCCCACACACTAGGCTTCTAACACTGATACTTGGTTGTCCAATAGATCTGTGACCATAAAAACAACTAGATACTGCTTACTGATTCATTAAATTGGCTCACAGTGAATTAATTTTCTCCACCACAAAATGTATGCAGGTATTTGTTTCTTTGTACAGTCAAAAAGAGCGCTTGACTAATACGCCTAGTATGTAAGATTGTGAGCTCTTTGAAGATAACCCAATCAGATTAAGATATAAGTGAAAAAATATAAGTGAAAGAACAAAATGCTACAATTCAGTAGCCACTTTTGAAATTGTCCATTTCTCCCATAGCAAAATAGACTTGCATAGTTTACAGCTTTTCACCCTTTACTGAACTCCTCTTCAGTGTTCCATGTATTTAAAGTAGTTCAGAATCATGCAAATAATGCCTTTTTTGTTCTTGGGGCTGCTTTGCTGAGATAATATTCTATTACAGCTATGAAGCAATTCAAGTAGAATGCTGGTGCCTACTGCCACTGAATCAGTTTTAGGGTCTATAAGTATTTCCAGAGGCTGCCTTGTTTCCTAGAAATTTAAATTAGACTGAATACATTCTAGATAGATTTTTATGTTATTTTAAAGCAAAGGAACAGATTGCTTGGAATTAATATCAAGGGAGTTATATGGAGGTTTCAGGAACAAAACAGGAATGTGTAGAAACGCCTTTAAAAGAAGCAAGATGAAGTTAGATTTAGTTCTCCTGGTCCATCCAAGAGTGATTTACAGTACCTTAGCAAGAATTTATGTCTCCAGTTGTTTCTCAGTACCAGTAACAAACAGACCCTTGAACTGTATTTCTGCAATGAAGAAAGTTTAGGATAGTTTGGAAATGGATTCTTGTGTGCAAAGATTGTAAGCTTTCTCCTGTTCTGGCTCCCCTAAAACAGGTTCCTGAGCACAGTTACTTGAATTTAAGTATTATTGTCCTTTGCACCAGGATCAAATTGATTGACTGTAAAATCATAGAATCACAAGAGTTGAAAGGAATCACAAGGACCATCTGGTAGAACCCCCTGCCATGCAGAAATACATAACTAAAGTACTCCTGAAAGATGGCTACCTGCCTTCTATTTGAAGACACACACCCCCCAAAAAAGAAAAAAGAAGGAGACGGGCCAATTCATTCTACTTTTAAACAGTTCTTGCCATCAGGAAATTCTTCTTAATGTTTAAGTGGAATCTTTTTCTTGTAATCTGAATCCTTTGTTTCATGTCCTAGTCAGTGGAGCAGTAGAACACAAGCTTTTTGGAGTTAGAGAAGTTATTATCTTTTCATAGAACCAATAACAGCTTGCATTAGGAAAGAGGGAAACTAGCTTTCTTGTCTTTGTGTTAGTATTTGGAATTTAGTGTTAAGGATTGGGGTTAGTTTTTAGTAATTAGTATTTAGAATATGTTCATATTGTATTGTGTCTCTTTTTTTCTTTTTTGTCTCTCGTTTCTGTAGTTGTGTGTGGTTGTGGTTTAATTTTTTTATTTTGTTTTGTATGTATGTGTTGTGTATTCTTAATAAAACTCATTATTAAAAGAAAAAAGAAAACAAACTTACTCTGTCTTCTACATGACATCCCTTCAAGTATTTAAAGATGGTTATCATAGCACCTCTCAGTTATCTTGATGTTTTAGAGTGGGATGCAAGAGAAGCAAAGCATTTCTCTCAGGTGTAAATTCTGCCTATTATTTCTCTAATACCAACCAAGCCTTTACTGTGGTGTGGAGGAATTTAATTATTTTGGTCAAAACCTAACTTGTACAACAAAAGCCAGAATATAGTCCCAGTCATAATACCAAACCTGAACAATGTCCTAAAAGTGAAAAAAAAAATTCTTTAGGTATGAACAGTATATCTTTCTTTTAGTATTTTTAACCATCTTTTTTTCTTTCTTTCTTTTTTTTTTTTTTGCTGCAGCCAGTATGAGCCATGGTGTTTTCAAATATTATTCAAGGTGAATCACAATCAGAGGCATATCTAGGGTGGGGTAGGTAGGGTAAATGCCCTGAGCACCAATGCCACGGGGGGAGGGGGTACAAGAAAAGCCATGCCAGAAGATTTAATGGGAGAGGAGGAAGAGGAAATAGCCCAGAGGTAGGGACACAGCTTCCACACTTTCCCTCCATATCCACAGATTCTGTATCCATAGAGTAAACCAACCATGACTTGAAAATATTCCCAAAAAAAACAAAAACAAACTTTGATTTTGCCAAGGACACGATTTTACTACACCATTATGCATAATGGAACTTGGGCATTCATGAATTTTGGAATCCATGAGAGGTCCTGGCATCAAACCCTAGCAGATACTGTGGGCCCACTACATTACCCTTTACAAATTTTTCAATTATATTTCTGTATGAGAGTCCCAATACAGCTACATACATAGAATCCTGTTAGAAAAACAGTAGTTCCATTGTTCACTTTTTAAACTGGAACAACTCAGAAGTGAAAACACACACACACACACACACAGAAATAACTTAATATGTTTGCTGATTTTCTGCAAGATTTCCATGAATGTAGCCCTAACAGCTAGATTGGAGAAAAGAACCACACACATTTATTTGCAACATTTGCTTATCCATTTCACTAAGATACATGCACATAGTGGATCTGTCTGCTTACATGATCACAGGGCCAGTAGCTGATTTATGGTACATGTGTTCCAAAGTAAATTAAATTCCCTTTTTTGCACAGAGAGGTAGGTTGAATTGTATTCCATTAGAAACTTTCTGAGCATCCAGTACTAAAAAAATTGTTTTTAGAAATAACTCCAGTTGACTTCACTGAATATTTACTTTCAAATATGAATACAAATGTATATGTGTGCATAACATTACTGTTGGGAGAAATCCAAATTCCAAATCCAAATTCAAATCTTTGCTCAGCCATGAAATTCACTCAGTAACCTATTCTCAGCCTAAACTATCTCAGTTAACCATTCTAAACTCCAAGAAGAAATGAGATGCCATCCACTTAGGAAGGAAGGAGTTGAAAATACCATAAACAAATCAGCAATGGCTCTGGAGATGTTGCTACACAGAACTTTAGTTTATGGTCATGACCCAGAAATTCCATATATATGCCACATCCCAAACACAAGTTCTCCCCATCCCCTGTTGGCAGAGGAAAGTGAAAGACCACAATGTTTTGTTTATGTTTGTAGTTGTTGAGTCGTACTTTGGGAGACACTTTGAAGCACTGAATATTACAGATAGCAGTTGAAAAGCACAGCAATAATAATTAAGAGTAAAGGAAATAAGCCATGCCATTACAAATGAAGTAAGTTACAGTGATGGAACAGTATTATATATTAAAGTGAGTGACCTTTACAAAAAACCTGAAGGAAGTCAGATAAAATTCAAATACTCACAAAATCTTGCAAGACTCCTCACCAGACAACATTGGGCATTTTGTATTCTCCCCAATGTTTTCATTTAAAAGGGAGTTACTGTGCAAAATAATGTCCTTGTCTGTCCCTTCCTCACACAACTCTCCAATCAAATTTAATAAAGCTAGTTTGATACAATGCCAGCCTACACTTGGTTTACCCTTGGTCGACTTTAATAGGGTCAAAAATATTTTCGCATTGGCAGTGTACGCATTAATCATTTTTCCAGAGGATTTAGAAAATTGGAAGAGACAAGGCCAAGCAAAATTTTAAATTAATTGGGCCTACCCCAGCATTCAAGGGTCACCTTGTGTCAGTTGTCCCACATTTTCCAGGTCACAGAGTTCCTGTGCATCCTACAGCTGCCATGAGGAGAGATCTGTGCTGTGGGCACACAAAGGTGAAAGAATTTCCCTCAGAAAGTGCGAATTTTCCTATGGGCAACCACAACAATTGTAGCTTCCAGATTGTCGCCAGACACCAACCACTTAAATAATGCATGCTTGGCTGACGCCTCTACTTGGTGCATTTTCTAATCGAGTAGTCAGGAAAATTTGCAAACATTCTGTCATTTACCATAAACCTGCTGCCTGCCCACAACTCCAGAGTAATTAATTTTAGTGCTGCTCAGAAATATTAATTTTAGCTGGGAAATCCATCTTTCCCACTATTACTACTTAACCCCTATTAGGATTTCAAATATTTCTTGATAGGGATCAAAACATCAAAGCACTGTTCTTACAAAGGAAATTCTGTTTGTGGCAATGTTAATGTGCTGTTTCAGTGTGACACCAATAATTGTTCAACATTTCTCATGATAACCTTTAATAATGCCCCCTCAGTATTTGGCTGGCTGGCCAACCAGATGAAAATGGCAATAGAAAATAAGGACAGTTGGTGAAAATCTTTCTTTAGGGATGTAATTAATTTATTAGGTCTAAAACGGGCTTGCTCCTTGATTGTCAGTCTGCAAACCTTTTAGCTATTGCTGTAATGCAGGAGAGCAAAAGTGCCACAATCTAAGCATCAAGAATAACTAGAGGGAAGAAAGTTACAATGAATGATTTATTGTGTGTTTAAAATGTTCTAAGAACAAAAACAATATGAAGAAGGGGGAAAGAATTAGGTCAGCCAAGACAATGATATCCTATTGATTTATAAGAAGTGTATTGTCCTAAGGAAAGGTTAAGAGAGATGGAGAGAGAGAAAAATACATTATTCCACCTGTTGACATAGACCCAATTAGAAAGTAAAGATCTGAATTAGTATTATAAGAAATTTAAAATAACATCTACCAAGTAATAATGTTTGTTCCAGACATGATGCTGGATGAAGTACATGTGTGTATATGTGCCCTCAAGTCACCTGTCATCTTATGACAACCCCATGAATTTCATAGGGTTTTCTTAAGCAAGGAATGCTCAGTTCCTTTATCTGAAATATCGCCTACACTACCTGGTATTCATTGGTGATCCCCCATCCAAATAATAACCATGGCCCTTTCCGCAACTCACCTTTTCTTGGCACTGGGGTGCGGAGATTGCGCAAGCAGCCTCCAGCAAGAGGCTCTCATGTCCCGGTTCCTTCAGCTCCGCAGCTGCTTCCTGGTCACGCGAAAAACCTGCCTCTTCCTTCCGCAGTGCAGCCTGGGAGTTTCCCAGGCTGCGCTGGGGCAGGAAGTGCAACTGGTGTTGCTCCGGAGCTCCACACACCAGGTAAGTGCGCGCGGGGCCTCGGAGCAATGCGTGATTGCATACCATTTTCAACTCAGAGCCGAAAATGAAAAAGTGTGCGAGTGGCGCCTGCCAGGCCCTGGAGCGTCGCGCGAATGTGAATGCGTCATGTGGACCACTCCTCACATTCATGTGATGCTCGAGGGGCCCTTTTGCATGGCAAATGTCATGCGAAAAGGGCCCAGGACTGAGCCTGTTTAGCTTCCAAGATCAGATGGAGGGCCTTTATGAAATATGCCCCTCTGTATTTAAGTTAGTGGAGAGACCACACACTGCCAGACCACATACTGATTGTGCCAGTATCTGTGATTCCTCTCTCTTTTTTGTAGCCACCCTCTTCATACTCAAAATCTGTACCAGGGGCAGGGAAAATCCTACAGACATTACTGGTGTTGGATACACCACTAGATACACCAATGGTACACAAATGGTTATCTCTGATCTCTGTATATGTCATGACTTAGTGTAGGGGGACTGTACTTATAGAGGCACCTGTCCTAGTGTCTTCACCATTACCTATCTTGATGTGCTGCAGCTATCTGTGTTGCCAGTCCTGATGGTGCCACCTACAAAAAGCATCCAAGGAACTGCTGTGGCAACCACTCATTTAGATAAGAAAAAGCCTTCATCAGTGGGGCAGATGACAGCACAGCTGGCATTGTATAAGGGCATGGGATCCAGCCAGCAGGGGAAGGAAGAAGAGAACACCTGCCATGATCAGTTCAGAAGACAGTTAAGAGCGAAAAGGGGAAAGATCCACTCAGAAAGCCTGTGCAGTACATCTATTGGCTCTTTCCCAGTGCCGGACAGCTGCAGGACTTCCAGTCAACAGCTTTCCCGAGCTCCATTCCCCTACAATCCCAGACAGAAGCCCTTTTCGCACAGCATTTTCCATGCGAAAGAGGGCCTGGAGAGTCACTCGATTGTAAGGAGCTATCCGCACGATGCACTCATAATCGCACGACACTCTAGTGGTTGGCAGGAGCTGATCGTGCACCTTTTCATTTTCAGCTAGAAGCCGAAAATGGTGCACGATCTCGCATTGCTCCCAGGCCCCACGCGCACTTACCTGGCGTGAGAAGGCTCAGGAACCGTGCCGGTCGCACTTCCTGCCCCAGCACAGCCTGGGAAACTCCCAAGCTGCACTGCCATTGCAGTACGAACATGCATATCATCTTGGGGGTTGTGTGGGTTGGTGGGTTTAATGAGCTCCTTCTGATGGAAGTGTCAGCCCTGCACACACTTAGCCCATTTCCACATAGTGTCGCAGGCCCTTTAGGGGGACGGGATGGCAGTGGTCAGCAGGTCATCCTTCTGCACAACATTGTCACAGTCCTGCTACCATCCCGCCCCACCCATCATGATTGTGGGATATTCACTTAAGGGAATAAATCTGTTAAGTGCCTGCAATCATGCAATGCTCCCATCCTTACCTGCCATGTGGAAGGGCAGGAAGCATGGTGGAGCCACTTCCTTCCCCAGAACAGCATGGGAAAGAGTCCAGCTGTGCTGGGGAAGACAGGCATGTGTTCCTCGCATTCCCTTCCACAGAGAGCCAGCTAGGTGTGGAGGAAAGCATTCCTGTCACACTCCGTTCCCAGCAAAGGCACTGCCAGGAATGAGACAGGAGGACAATGGGATCAAGTAAGGTGCAGAAATCACCTCACAGCAGACAGGATCTGAGTAACAGTGACACCTAGCAGCAAGGAGTTAAGGCAGAGCTTTTCAGACTTTTCATGTTGGTGACACATTTTTTAGACATGCCTCATTTTGTGAAATAGTAATTCAGTAAGTAATTCAGTAAGTGGAGGCAGCCCCTTCACCCGGGGTTGGCCTTCCACGGTGGCAGTAGAGGCAGCCCCTCCACCTGTTACATTTGCACAGCACACCTACACAGTGCAGCCAACACACTAACATGTCGCAACACACAGTTTGGAAAGCTCTGAGTTAAGGAGTTACATAGAATGTAGAAAGTCAATGATACTGAAATGTTGAAAAGAATAAGGTTGGCAGTTATTCTTTGCCTTTCTAGAAGATGTATGAGGTAGCAGTCCCATAGAAACAAAATAAATATGAAGTGCATATGGTGTCTCATTACTACTCCAAGAACCAAAGAATCTAAGAGTTGTTCTGGATTACACCAAGGGAAGATCTAGTCCAGTTGGCCAGCTGAACACCAAAACCCACAAGCAGGCCATGTGAGTCATAACACTTTCCTCACTTGTTCCTATTAATTGGCCTTGAAAAACAAACCACTTCTGATAATACAGCATATAGCCATTATGACTAACAACCACTGAAAGCTTTATTCTCCATGAATTTGTCTAATTCTCCTTTAAAGCCAGCAATAAGACAGTAGCCTTTCTATAGTTTGATTGTACTATATCTTATGGTAGCGAATTCCATGGTTTAACTCTACCTATCAAAGTGAAAATCAAACACCACAAAAATTGCGATTATCCATATACAAAACCCCAAAAGAAGTAACATCTAGTTTACATGTGTGAATTAGCTAGCTACGTTTCTCCTGCATCTTCCGTCCCTTCCCTCTGTGCAATATACAGTTACTAAATATGAAGCTTGCAGCTTTTGAAAACTATTATCAGTCTCTGTTAGCTTCTGAAAACAATTTCCTCTAATAAAACTGTGAGCAACATTTTTATCACACTTCGAATAAAACAAGCAAAGGCAACTGGAAATTACCTTCAATTGACTCATAAGCTGATATCAGTTCATAGGCAGCCATCAGAGCATGCCAAATCTGTTTCACAAACTAAATAAAATGATGTAGACTTTTAAATATACCTGCCTATTTAATATAGCTGAGTGTGGATGTAACTTTCCCGGATTAATAAACCATATTTTGTTAAGCTGGGAACAAGTATCAATCCCTCATGTCACTTCCTGACTTCACACACTGCCTTTGGGACATTGTTAATAGTCTCTTTAATCGCAGTTTTCTCATTACGCCCCAAAGATTGGAAATTTCATGTCAGATTACTAATCAGGATCTAAAACAAGAAGAAAATTGTAAGCCATTTCCGCACGCGGCGAGGGAATTGCTCCCTGCCGCTACTCACCGGATCTTCTTTAGGTCCAGTCTGGTCTGGGATGAGGAGGAGCACTGTGTGATCACAGATCCACACTGCTTCGGCATCCAAAATGGTGGCTTCTGGTTGGTCGTGGGTCACAACCAACTGCTGAAGCTTGCCAGCCTAAATCCGACCCTCCACAGATCGCAGGCTCGCATTAGTGTGAGCCTGCAAATCTGCATTGGAGAGCAGGCACACAATGGCATGCGCCGGCATTTTGAAAAACCTGAAAAATCAGGTTTTTCAAAAACACACTGGAGGACCACTTGGGATCACTCAGGAGCGGACTGAGGTGTGGATCTACGCTAAGTAGTCCGGACCCAGTCCGCTCCAAGGTGCAGACGTCCTCCGTGGAAGACACACTGCACCATTTTTTTTAACCTGTGTGGAAATGGCCGTAGTTTCAGATCCTGCTTAATTAAATAACGTTAAACCACAGTTCCATCTTTTGGGTGTAATAAGAAGCTGTGGATTAAACTGATCAGGACCAAAGTGCTCACTCAGGGCCTTTCTACATTACATTCTTATTGCGCTATTATTCCGCTTTCAACATCCTATGGAATCTTGGGGTTTGCATTTTAGGGAGGGGCATTTAGAATTCTCACCCAGAGAGCTCTTTGGCCCCAGAATTCCACAGGATGTTGAAAGTGGAATAATAGCACTGTAACAGTGTAGTGCAGAAAGGCTCTCAGTTGTGCCTGGGGAGAAGGCAAGAGCAGAAGGGAGCCTATGAGCTCAACACTTTTTCCTGGCTTTAAAAAAAAATCATTATTCTACCATTACATCCTGAACACCTGTATATCATACAATTGCTGGTTTCAGTAAACTGCAATTCTAGATGAATCCTTAGGAATGAAGCTATTCAGTACTATGGATGCACAATTAACAACTGGTTTTATATCATGCAACATTACGTCATTATTTTTAATTATTTTAATTGGTTTTAATTTGTCTGGTTTTAAATTATAAATAATTTGATATATTTTTAGTCTTTTAAAATTATTATTATTTATTGTCTTAAAGTGATTTTATTGAGCACCACTCTTAACATTCTCAGATATAGAGTAGGATATAAATATTTAAATAAATAAATAAAATAACCCAGTGTTAACACTTCCAGCCATATGAAATTGTACGCAAGATGGGATCTGCTGGCTTGAAATGCATGGACAGGACATTAAACCAGTATTAACACAAGTCTTCATATTACAGTGTAAAACATTAGGTCAATGTAAATGTCTTCTTCACAGTATAGGTTAAAAAAAAATAACATGTTCACAACAATGGCTGTTTTTCCCAACAGAAAGCTGCAATTTCAATGCTTGCTTTAAAAGAATCAATATGAAGCTTGTGGTTAAATTCAGTTATTTCTTTGTACTCAGTACCATTCAGAATTAAGAGAAGCAAATTACAGTAAAGATGGTCTTTAAAAAATATGCTGTAAACATCAGACATAGAATAATCATAGGAACAGTTTGATCCTTTGCTTCATTCTGTACCTTGTTATAACACACAACCTAAGCAATATCCAACCCAAGTAGTTTGCACTGAGATTGTAAACTTACAGGTAGCTCTTGCCATTTAGAAAGAGAAATTGTACAAATCTTAGCAATTTTAGGTTCTTTATTAATAATAGTATGTATGTAGGAATGACTGCTGGTAAGCTGTGTTCTCCTTACTTGTAGACAGAAGCATACTCTTACTGTACTCTTTATATGAGTACAAGAGTATGTGAGCCCAAATGGCCCAAACAAGCTGTCTCTAAAATATGCCCACCTGCTAGTTTTCTGTAAGTGCCCCTTTGCATTCTTTAAAGCAGGAGTGGGGAGCACTTCCCCAGACATTGCTGAAGTATTGCCAATGGCTACTAATGTTTTAGCGTATGAGGCAGGCACCTCATAACTAGTTCTGACTGGTGGGTGTCCTTTTCAAGATGTTTGTGACAACTTGGGACTACAGAGTACTAAATTTTCTATTTTGAAAATACTATATACAAATGGCCTCTGTTTTCAGACTCTCAAGACTGCACCAAAACCTTGTATAAGGTATACGGTAATCTCCCCTATGTACAATGGCTTTTTCCATTGGAAGGAGAAACAGGCTCCAGCCCATGTAATGTTCTTCAATTTTAGTTCTCCCTTTTAGCCCCCAGCATGACTTCAACACTCTGTTCTGAGAAGAATCCCAAGAACATAGATGGCTGCAGCAGGACAGAGCATTAGTAAAATTCACACCTCTCTTTCCATCCATCGGTCTTCCAGTTTGTACAGTCTTCTCCTTGCAGGTTTGGATTCAGCTTGGTATGAATAAAATTCACAAAGAAAACCTTGGCATAATAAAGATGATAAGTAGAGCAGGAATTTCATTTGAACAGAGCAAATAAACGATCTCTTCTGACCTTGACACTCCTCATGGACAGAGAGGGTGGACAAGTGGCTGTGGGTATTTAGAAGGAAAGATCAGAATACTTGGGTGCTGGGGATGATTTGAGAAAGAAACAAAAAATACAGTATTTTAGTTTTCATTTAAGTGGAAATGCCAAGGAGATGAAGGGGGAGGGATTGGATTTGAATCACTGACAGGTCCCTTTTCTAGTCCTAGGGCATATTTTGAATCATTGTGCTTTGGAAGAGGAATAGGATTGTATAATGACCATTCTTACAACACCACCACACTTCACTATTTAAAAAGATTTAAACTACAGCTCAAGCACAACAGCTCCCTAGGTCCTGCATTTATACTTTCCAAAGGTCACATATTTGTTTCCTAGGGGAGCCTGCACTGTATGTCCCATTTTCAAGCAAATTAGCTCACAACCTATGATGGAAGGAGATGCAAATCTGTCTACACACAAGCATACACACACACACACACATATTAGGACTCATAAACAGAGGATGTTTCTACCTTTTGAAATGTAGAAATGTTACTTTAGGTTCACTTCTGTCCATCATTTTCATAACAATAAGCCACATGGAACCCAGAAGACTTAAAAGCATCACTTCTGGGCATATCCTCTAAATAGCAAAGTGATACTGTAACTCATTGAAGAGGAAGAGCACTTGATAAAATGTTATTTAAAAACATCTGGATGCCAGGGTGTGGAGTAACTGACCAAGAGCAGCCAATCCCACCCAGCACAGAGAACTCTATGAGAAGAAGAAGGAGTTACAGGGAGAGGGAGTAGGAATTTTTTAAAAAAAGAGAGCAAGTTGAAGACAGTCGGAGATAGAGAGCTGGAAACATACTGTTGGAGGAGTCACTTGAGAGTCTGAGGGGAATTACTGAGTATTGGGTACTTGAGAATAGGACATGGAGTAATGGCTTTAAAACTTCAGGAAAAGAGATTGCAGCTAAACATTAGGAAGAACTTCCTGACGGTAATAGCAGTTCAACAAAGGAATATATTGTCTCAGAGTGTGGTGGAGGTTTTTAAACAGAGGCTAAATGGCCATCTATCAGGAATGCTTTGACTGTGTATTCCTGTGTGGCAGGGAGTTGGACTCAATGGTCCTTGTGGTCCCTTCCAGCTCTATGATTCTATGAGTGATGTAAGGTACAGACCTGACATAATTCAACTGGGATGGTGTTAATGATTTGGAACTAAGGACTGGAACGAAAGAAAGAAGCTTTTCTATATGATATTAAATAAAGTTAACCTATTTGTTACTTTGTACAGACTCTGTACAGCATTATTAACCCTGATCCAACGAGCATACCAAAAAGAATACAAAGCTAACACACACTATAGTCCACAGTGAAGTCACCTGAAAGCCTAGAGCTTCTGATCTAAGGAAGGACATTAAAGAGGACTGGAAAATAAGGTGACAATGAGAGGATCACCAGGTTAGGAACTGTGGGAGCAGCCTGAGGAAATCTGTTGCAGGAAGCTATCCCTGACAAAATTCCTATATCTATTCACACAAATTCAGGCAGGCTTCATGCACTTAGAAGAGTCAATTTTATCTAAAAATCATATCCAAATTTCAGAAAGATCTGCATAAACAAATATATTCATTTGTCATGTATTTATTTGCAATTTGATAGGCATTTTAACAATATACTATTTTCATCTAGTTCCAAGAAAAAGAAAACATAGCCCTTTTTGGCTTTCCAGTGAATGGTGACAGGAGGCAAAACAATTTGAATTTCTTAAGCTTCAGTGAGACTTGCAACCTGAATCAAACTGAATGGGCTCTGAAGAGATCCAAGCTGAAGTGAATCATTCTCTGAAGTGCTGAATTGTAGTCTGAACCAAATTGTGTGGTCAAAGTACATCCTTTGCAGTAACTCATCTAGATACCCAATAGGAAATAACAGAAATGTTCTACTGATTCTGCTGACGCTCAGGTACTGGTGAACAGAATAAACAGCATTTTCTGTATATGCTCAGCTCAGTGTGACACAGTGCTCAACTTACCTCTATGGGGTAGCTGTGGATCATGTTATAGGCCTTGAATTTTCTTTTCAGTTTTTCAGGGTATTTTTTAAATCAAGACCTCCATGCACTGTGGTATTTTTAAAGAGAAAAGAATAAAGGAGTTTCAGTTTGGAAAATAATGTAAATATTATGACAACATGAAAGGTTTGGCCCCATTAATTAAACAAAATCTGAGTTACAGAATTATGTAACCAATGGATCTGACACAAAGTATTAGGAAACTGTGAAGGGGCTCTGTAGAATAGTTTAGATGTGTCTGCCTGTGCCCTTATTCTGTGACTTTAAATAGATTTAACAGATACATGTAAATATCTGGATTTAATTATTAGTCTTATGAAGGAGGTATAAAGTTACTGAGATTACTACACTTATTAATCAAGATAATTTTAACTTTAATTTAATTCAGAATATTTTCTTTTAAAAGCTGCCCTGTACTGCTCATCATTATATTTTGACAGCAAACTGAATTCTTGTTCACAACTACAGAATTTGTTTAGCTCCAGGCATCTGTGTTTGGATTACGAGAATGCTGATTGGTTCATTGCCAGGGGCACATAAAGGTCAAGCTGTCCTTTTAAAGGATTTTTTTTTTATGCCTAAGAGTTTGGCTCATTAATCAGAGTTAACAGTAAGGAGAGGTGGGGAAACAGCGACTTGAAATCATTTGATTCTCTTAGAAGGCATATTCTAAAAAGCAGGTCTCACATGTTAGTGTTAGAGGTTGAGTAGATGTTTGTACGGATCATACTGACATACTTCTGACAGGTGACCTGAAACCTTTCAAACTGACATCTGTCACAGAGACAGACAGAGGTTTTTTAGCCTGAGAGCTTGTTTTCATGACATTTCATTTTTTCATCAGATTTTGAGAGAAGGGGGGTGGAGAAGATGAACTTGAAAAATCTTGCCAGGGGCAGAAAATGAGATCAAGTTTCTGCAGCTGTCTAGCTCACCTTTAAAGGTTAGAGGTCCAAGGAAAGTGAAGATAAAGGTCTCATTCTTAGATTAGCTAAAAGAATAGATTAGTTCTTTAAGCATATGTGTAATGGTTGGCTTGCCACTACAGGATGACAAAGAAGCGTAGAGGAATTGTGATGTTTGCATAGCCTGATATGTATTCTGGAAACAAAACCCAGGATGCAAGAGTCAAACCGTCTTGAATTTCCATGGCATTTTAAAGATAACTAATTTTGTTTTATTATCATGCCAGGCTTACATAGACAAGAGGTTATTTCCCATGCCCAGCCCTGGTCCCACTGCAAGGAAATCAGGAAAAACTGCTGGTTCAAACTGAAAGTCCAGTTAGATTGCAAGAATACCTTGATAAGCCAAACTGAACTGAATGGGACTTATGTTTGAGTAGAAATAGGTACAATTGCATTGTTAATAGGGCCTGCATTTTCCTTTATACACATTTTCACACTGTCTAGAGTTGAGTTAATAAAGTTATATATCCTGACCACACTAAGATATAAAAATGTAGGTCATTATTAATTTCTCATATCCCAGCAAGGAGGCAAGGGCAGACAGCAAAGAGTTTTGTGGCATCTTAACAACTAACAAGGCCACTTAGTTGTTTTGTTATCTTTCACAGACTGCAACCAGCTTCATCAAATATGTACAGTGTGTGTCCTAAATTATCACAAACGGGAAGAAGAGATTCTCCCAAGGTTTTCTAGGGCAGCGCTACTGGAAGTGATGATCTATGGGCTGGTACTTTGATTAGTCTTCTCCTAGTTAAAATCTGCTGAAGGCTACTAGTCTTGTAAATGAGGCAATGTGCCCATTTTCCAAGCATTTGAAAGAATGATAAAGAGAAGAAAAAAGGCAAAGGGTAAAAACATTCAATAGCAATATACTGCAGCACAAATTTACATCAGCAAAGCTCACAACACAGTGAGTGCATAGACTTCGATGCACTTTCTGGGGCTGAGAGACCATGACTTCCCCAAGGACACAAAATGGGTGAGGGGGGTTCAGTCTAATGAAATTCTAGACCAACACTCAAGCCAGTACACCACACTGGTTACAGAGAGAGAGAGAGAGAGAGAGGTAGGAAGTAAATCCCATTTAGTTCAGTGCAATAACTCCCAGGTCAGTGAGAGTAGGACTGCATGGTCAGTCTCAAAATGTATCCTCTTTAATCTCATTCTATACATTTTTGTGGTGGAGTCAAGAACATTAACGTACTGTAAGTTTTAAATTAAATACACAATCTGGGTAACACACAAATCCCAAAGAAAGTACTGTTCTGTATATCCTGTATATCATGAATGTACGTCTTGGTCAGCACTGAATATTGTAGAAGAGATCTTGGCCACTCTAAAGACTAGAAAGTGATGATTAAACAAAATGCATAAGATTCTCAGCCAGTTAATGGGATTCTCCATAAGCTTCACAAAAGTATCTAAAGAAACCACAGTTTGCTCACTACTGATGCATGCCATGTTCTTTAAGAAACAAACAATGCACTCATCGTCATTCTTCTAGTTTTTGCTTATTATCTCACAAGATTCTATCACTTCTATTAATTTTATTTTCTCTGTGATCATTTTCCTTAGCTGAGAGAGAGCTTAATTTGCCATGAAAATAGGTTTTCCAAAACATAAAGTGACAGTGAAAAAAGCCAGACGTCTCCAACAGGCAACTTTCTAATTGTATTAGTACCTTGTAATATGGTTGCATTATGAGGAGCCCTATGTTTTCATAGTATATTTAAAATGTATAGAGCTTTATCATTTCATGTATACCATGCCAACTATTCACTGGGTTAAGAGGGAATTAAAACAGAGATAGGAATCAATCAATAGGAATGAAACATTATGAATTATGAATGAATCAATCAGAGTAGAAATCCAGATAGGTGTTAAGGGTGTGATCTGTAGGACTGTTGGTTTACTCTGAGATGATGCAAAGCAGGCATGTGGTGTCTCATTCTGTCCTGGTGTATTTCCCATTCCTGCCTGGGTTGTTTCACTCCACAGATGATTGGGCAAGTGAATGTGTTGTGTTTAGTAATGATAAGTCTAACCCTCTTTTCTCGATATTTCTTCAAGGTTCTAGCCCTAATCCTTCATCTCAGTTGCCCCCACCAGTTTGGAGAGGCTAGATTTTATCTACTTTATGACATTTAATGTTCAGTTTCAGAGGGGCTACAGGCATTACACTGCATTACAGATGGAGAGACTCAATCAAGGAAGACACATCTCTAAATCTGCAAGACCTCAGCAGGATGGTTGATGAGTGGCTTGGAGGTTTCTCATCTATAAGGTTGCCATAAATTGAAGTTGACTTGACAGCAGTTCAACAACAACAACAAGTGGCACACTGGCCAAACAGATTTATTTCACTTTGAAGAGGTGGGAGATTTCACATAACCCTATTTACAGTGTTCTTAGTTTTAGTCCTAATTGTACATGATGCCAGCCTGAAGGGATGTCATGAAGATGTAATGAGCTTGTTTTCTGCTGCTCCAGAGACCAGAATACAAATTACAAGAAAAAAGATTCCACCTAAACATTAGGAAGAACTTCTTGACTAGAAGAGATGTTCAAACATGGAACAGGCTGCTTCAAGGTAGACTCAAGTTCTTTAAAGGTCTTTAAACAAAGTTTGGATGGCCACCTTTCAGCATTGCTTTAATAGTGCATTCCTGTATGGCAGGGGTTGGACTTGCTAGCTCTTGTGATCCCTTCCAACTCTATGATTCTATGATTCTATGCCACCTTTTCTCCCCTGTCAAAACTATATCAATATAAATTAAGATTGCTGTGTGTCTACCTTTTACTGCTTATTATACCATTAGACCCATAATCTATCCAGGTACATCCCTGGCCAGTAAAGACAAATGCCTTCTCTACCCAAGTAATCAACCCTCAGCCTGTGTTCATTTAGGCACAGCTTTTTTCCCAAATCCAGAAATTGTACTGTATCTACAAAAGGCACTCTGACACAACTGAAACATCCTTTATTTGAAAAACCTGACCCCAAATGCATACTTGGACAATGTTTTTATATGCATCAAGGAAAGAGATATTCTTTAAAAAGCAGTGTCATAATAGTTTAGAACATCAGTACTGCAGGGCTCCAGGTTGACTTAGCCTTCAATCCTTCTGTAAGTCAGTAAAATGAGTAACCAGCTTGTTGGGGCAATTAGCTAAACACATTATAAACCACTTATGGAGTGCTCAGCACTGATAAGCGGTATAAAAATGTAACTGCTATTGCTACTGCTATTAATGGTGAGATTATTGCAGTGATGTATTTAAGTTTTTTATTCCAAGTCTGAAGTCAAGTGTCAAGTCTCTACCTTCAAGTTTCAGGTCAAGTCTCAAGTCCTTCAAGTCAAGTCTCAAGTCTGGAAGCCAACTTTATACCCCAACTAAAATTCTAGAATTATTGGATAGAGTGAAATAAATTCAGTTTTAATAATTTAAGCAGAATCGGCTCTCCACATTCGCAATTTTGCCATCTGCAGCTTTGGAAGTGAGGAATAGGATCCTATCTTACTCCCCATTATTGAAGATTCAAAAGCTTTAGAAGGAAAGATCCTTCTTCCTCAAGCCCATTGGCTAACACATTTGCTGTTCCCCTCTGAGAAATGAACCATGGACTCTGGGGGCGAGTCTTGTCTTTTGCTCTTAGGAAACATTTTAGAAGGCTTCTCTGATATGCAGTGGGGACAGGCTGCTGAGAAGACCTCAAGCCTGCCTCAAACCCATTGCCTGACCCCTTTGTTGTTCCCCTCTGAGAAATATGCCCACACTTTGGGCTTGGGACAGATTGTCATGTGACTAGCAGGCAAAAACAAATGGAAGCATTGTTCAAAGTCATAAGGCTTCTGGATGAATGTGTTATGTTACTGAACCAAGGGCATCAGGTCAGTCATTATAATATACAAGTCTCAAGTCAAGTTGAGTCGAATCAGTGCATCATTTATGGCGAAGTCAAGTCTGAGTCGAGTCACTGAAGCAACTTAAGTCTGACCTGAATCTGAGTCTATCCACTCGAGTCTACATCACAGGATTATTGTCACTATGACATCTGCATCACATATCAGCAGCACATATGGCATTGCATCAAACAGAAAGGTTATTTTCAGATAGATATGAGCTATAAGTCATTTGTGAGAGAAACTGTTTTCATAGGAAGTTTTATCTTGGCCAACTTCCAAACATTGTCTCCTAAAATTAAATAGATACCAAGAAACATAGCAGTTATGAAGAAAGTAACTTAGGATGGGCATGGATGAGTAGGGCAGAGTCTCCAGTTACTGTAAAAGAGATTAACAATGTGTTGTGTTTCAAAAAAAATAGGCTGAATTGAGACTTGATTGTGTTGTTAAGAAACTGAGGAGTCTGCCTTAGCTCAGGGGCCTTTTTATATTACATAATTACAGTACAATGATTCCAATTTAACTGCATGGTTGAATCCTATACAATCCTGAGGTATATGGTTGGTGAGGCTTTTATACTCTCTGGCTGAGAATTTTAAATTCCAAATGCCTCTCACAAAACAGTAAATTCCAGAAGTCCATAGAATGGAGCCATGGCAGTTAAAGTAGAATCATAATGCTACAACTGTTTAGTGTGAAAGGATCCCAGATCTGTAGAGTAACAAACAGCAAGATATCCATAGAATAAGCAATCTGTCTGCAGTGAAATTAACTAGATTACTGCAAGTGGGAAAAAACAACAATAGTGAGACTGTGTATCAAAGTTACCCACTCAAGTCAAGGTACCTTACTCCTTAAGCCAGTCAAGTTAACTCTGTCTCATGAGTTAACAAATCTTGCAAGGCCTCTCCCACTCAATCAGATATTTAGTTAGATACATAATAATCTTTCAAGATACTCAAAAATCTGCTGACACCCAAAATTTCTAAGGGTGGCCACCTTACTTAGCCTCATGATTGGACCATAGGTTTATAGCGACAACAATATCTGAATATGCATTTGTGCCAAAGGAAGCCAGAAATATCACGCAATTAGGTCATTTTATTGTACTGACTTCAGCTACCTTCTTTCCTCTCAATAATACACAGTTTAACTCAACTCTCCTAGTGTTGACTATGGTAAGTTTCTTCTTCTTTATGTAATCCAGTGAAAAGAATTATTGTGGCAGCATATATGAGTTTTCTAGTCTTATCGTGGGTTTTCTACTAAGAGCTATGTAAGAGCATTTGGACATGCTAGAACTAGTCTACATCAAGTTCCCTTGAGTTACTAAATCAAAAGGAGAAAAAATAACGAGGGACGAAAAGTCAGGAAAATACATAGGTCAACTTTTTCATAAACTTACAGTTAAATCCTTTCGTTGCTGGGTTGCATTTCTGCGTGGAATGTTTCATGTTGACATTTTGTCCTAATTTAGAAAGTATTTTTAAAGAAAACCCTTAAAACTTCCCCACCCAGCTTAGCACTCATTCACACCCTGCTCCCAGCAGTAAAAGTGCTTAGCCCTGATCTGGATGACTTGCCTGGATTTTGTAAAGTTCTTTCTTGTAAGCCGTCATTCTGAACTGCTGCTTCCTGTTTAACCCTATTAGAATCCTTGGTGACAACAACGGCTGATCAAGACTGTTATTCTTAAGTGCAAAAGAGGAAGAGAAAATATTGTTTTATTGGTTTTTGCAAAAGACAGAAATTGGTTTTTGTTTTTCTTGTTCTGGTATATTACACCTTGGTCCATTGCCAACATTTTCCTCCCTCGTAAATTGATTTATAGCACAATCCTCCAAGTGTTCTTCTGGCAGAAATCCCACTGAAGTAAAAGGAACTTCCACCAAAGAGGGCTGAGAAGCAACATGCCAAAAGATAAAGAAGTTAATGATGTAGTGGTCTTTTTATTTACTGAACTTCCTAAAATTTGGAATGAAACAAAACAGATTGTACATGGATGAAACTAAATATTTGTGTGCTTCCCCCTTATCAAGATGTGTGGCTTGGTCCAGTGTTTGCTACACATTGTGACCCTGTAGCTCTGGGTAATGTGTTTAAAAGTTGCATCCATGTAGACACAGCAACTGCATGGCTCCTTCTTTCTCTTGCACCAAGGTGATGCTGACCAGACTGGAAAGAGTCAACTGATCAGACACATCTACATGAATACAATATTTACAATATGCTCTTCTGTTTTGTAAACCATTAAAATATGCCTTCTCCTCCTGCTACTATTTTAAGGCATTTCAAATTTAGCTTGATGAAGACACAGAAACAGGAGTTGGTTATAATTTACAATTCTAAAGTTATTAATGCACGGGAAGAATCTGAATCTTTATTAGCTATTTTGATGAAAAAAATGCCTGAAAGTTTGTAATATTGATTTCAATACCTATCTATTTGAATACAATTGTGGCTCAGTAGCTCGCTCAGGAGAACTTTCTGATGTTGTTGCGTAACACAGAAGCAACTTTTTAAAAAGCAAAAGTACTTAGGTTTGTACTAATAAACAGAGTTTTAAGGATGAGGAACGCATAAGGGTCAATTATGTTACTCTCAAGTGCCCATCGTTTCAGATCTATATGACCAATCTCTAACCAGTTCCATTGCTTCCATGCTGATATTGCAGGATGAGGTACATCCTGTCATAGATCACAAGCAACTGATGTAAGCACTATAATGTCAAGGGAATCTTTTGTATTTTGAATTTGTTCACGTTTCAGTCTAAATGAGATTTCCTTTCATTTTCATGCACTAGGATTTTAAAAAAAAAACTTGTATTGTGTGAGTTGTGGATATTTTCTGATTTTAGTAAGAATTCTAGTACACTAAGGATGGTAGTTAGAGCTCCAGTGAACATTAGGGTTGTGGTGAGCTTTTAACATTCCCAATTAGAATTTCAATGCATTTGCCAATGAAGTAAGATTTGATTTCCCCTGAATGGAGCCAACCTAGTGACAACCAGAGCACGTCACTTCTGCTTCACTGCATCATGTTTCACTGAAAAACGGCATGGGGTAATTTTTTTGTCCCAATACATTACATTATCTGGGACACACACACACAAAAAAACCCAGTGGCAAAAATCAGTGTATTTGCCGGGACATTTTTTGCCTCAGTGATTTTGTTTTGGAATTTTAAAAAATGTACACAGCAAGTGGTTGAATTTCAGGGACATTGTTTGCAAGCTGTTCAGAGAACGTTGCCATAGAATTGCTACATCTTCTAGTTCTGTGTAGATTCTGCAAGTAAACAGGACTCTGGGAGATTTAAGTGTCCCATCCTGTGTATTAAATAGAGACTGTTAGCAGAGTCAGTGGGGATTAAAGGGATGATGGCAGAAACCCTGAAGCATCATTCTGACCCCAAAGACTTTCCTCAAGATTTGTTTGTCATAGCTTAGGAACTCAGAGATCAAAACACCTGCCTGCCTGTTCTCCATAAGGGTGGAAAAGGAAGAATAGTGACATGCATCCCTTGATGCCTCTTTTATGTATAGACTATGTGGAGCATGGAATAGAACTAGCTCTGAGGCTCTCAGCCAGAGCAGCATTGTCCTCACACAGAAATGGAGACGATGGAGAGCAATGCCCACCATGTCTTCTCAGATATCTGCACCAGGATTGAGACAGGTACAAATTAAGTCTAAGTTTTCACACATTGTTGATTATTTAATATTAATGAAGTTAGGGCTGTTGCTAAATCCAAAGGTTTGTGTCTCATCTCTTCATTCCTGTGTCCGCACATAATATGATGGGCTACAACTTCAATGGACTGGTTGCCTGGCTTAAAAGAGGAAAAGATGAAAGCTTCTCACTCCTAGAAATAATCATCTTGAACACTGCAGGGAAAATACCTCTTCTGATGTTAAGAAAGAGAGGGTCTATAAATGAAGGCTTTTGACATTTCACAGCAAGTGTCCACCACGTAAGAACATGTATTTATTTATCTGAAATACTTATGGATGTGTTCTGATGTCATGAAATATTGATTGCAATTGCTTCTGTGGCCCTTTACAGTTGTTCATAGAGCTGTACTATAATCTATCCAGAGTCCAGAAAACTGGAAGTTGTCTCTCTATTGTTAACTTATTTATATTTGCTGGAACATCTTCAATAATCTTTGCATTAGGGAAGACTAAAAGGTTGCCTATATATTAGCAGGATGTTTTCCACACCTCATCTTTCTCAGTAAATGAGCTACTTTCTAATGAACATATTTATATGCTTCATGCAAGATTTAACGCTTTCTTTCCAAAATGTATTTTCTCCTTATCTGCTCTGGTATTTTTGCCCTCGGATCTTTCCATCCCTTAAGAATCAGTATCACTTTACCAAGCAGAGAGCATTTTCTACTTTTTCTTCCCTTTGATCAAGATACATTTATCCAAATTAGGAACATGCCTGCCCAAATTGGAACAGACAAAGACCCCATATAAGCAATTATTTCAAACAAATCTTAAAACAAAACAGCTGTATAAGCCACACTCAGAAAGAATGTGTAGTATGTGTGATTCTAATGTTCTATTCTATACAAACAAAATATTTTATTTAGGAGTTATTTAGAGAGTACAGGATAATAGTGTAATGGGTTTTTTTTTAAGTTCATTAAGGGCTATGGCTCATGATTTATTGACAAAGCTTGTGATTTTATAGACTAGAAACAGCAAAAGATAAGTATGCTAAAACTGTATGGGAAATTGTTTACTTTTATTTTTACTGGTTTTTACCAAAGTGATAGATGATATTTAATGTCATAGCTTGTGCCATCACATTAAAAAAATATTGAATTCAACAATCCACCAGCAACTTCTTCTATCCAGGCCTTTTGAAATGAATAGATGTTGTGCAACAATATGCCACTGCTTTTGTGTAAAGCCTTTTCATTTCAATGGGCATAGCATACAGCATAGTGGCATTTGTGATCCAATTGCAAACATTCAAAGATCTTGTCAGTCATACACTATGCGCTGCTAATTTACTAGACCTGTATGCAGCTTATGTTAATCTCTCTCTCTCTCTCTCTTTTTTTTTTTTTTTTTTGCAGCACTGTGCAGCATGTATTACAACAACTTGCTGTCTTCTTGCTTATAAATTGTTAATATTTTCTCATGTGAATATTTCTGAAAAGTCTGTATAATAACAACAGCCAAAATGATAAATTTATTCATCAGTGAATTAAATTTAGTTGTAGACATTTGACACGGTATCATCTTCATACCTCCCAATTCATGCCAAAAAGGGGAGAAAACATGCATTTTTAATCCCTAATTGGAAGAATGATGGGTGAATATTCTTTTGAATGGAAAAAACACACACAGTATTATTGTGCTGTGCCAAAATAACACCCTTAAAAAGGAACTCATTCACACAACTGTATTTAAAAATAAAAGACAAGTTTATTTTTCTTTACTTTAGTTAAATTAAAATCAGTTCAGATCTTATTTATCTTGCTTCAGGGCACAATAACCATTTCTAAACCTTGGTTGCAGTCCTGTGTAGACTTATCTGCAAGGAAGCCACACTGTATTAAGTAGAAATTATTTCTGAATGAGCATACAGAGGCTTGGCTGTAAGCCATGAATTTCCTTGGGCAAGTCAATTTCAAATCCCCTAACCTACTCTTCAAGACTGTTGTGATGACAGAAGGGGTAAGCTGGGAGAGACACTTATACATGCTACTTTGAGTGCTGTGGAGGAAAGGCAAGGTAGAAATGTAGCATAGATATCGATAACACATGTCTTGGTTTTACCATCTGCTATCTTTCTTCATTATTTTATCTGTATTATTGTTGTTGTATTAGTGTATTTTTAATAGACTAGAGTGCCTAGACTAGTAGAAAGTTTAAAAATGCAATCAATCAATCAGCTATCAGGAATCTGGGATTCCTTCAGTGCTTCAAGGTCTTTGGACTATGGCAACAAGGATTCTGGTTTCCTGATTGAATTGGGACTTCTACTCGTATTGAGATGAATGTGTACAAAATGTCCCTTTAAATCTTGCTGCTCAGTCTGGGAAAGTTAGGGAAAGAAGAAGGTGAGGCCAGGGTGCATGGTCACTGGCCCCAAACATGTACTGCTGTTTCCTGTTCATGCATAATACCTAAACAAGCCTCTGACATGTCTCACAGTTGCATAAGCCTCCTTGTTGGTACAGTGTGCTCATACTTTCAAATCTAGTAATGACCATCACGTTAGGCATCTAAAAAGTAACATTAGAAGAGGTTGTAATGTGCAAGGTTTATTGACTGTGCTTGAGTGTGCATGCCATTGGCAGGGCCATACAAAATATTGCAATCTTACTTTTTAAACTATCATTTATAGTACATTTACAGTGCATCATCAATACATAAACTCTCTTACAAATATGTATGCCACAAGATTTTATAAGAAACTAGTGTACATACCCAGAATTGCCTGGGATTTTATTTTCTTATAGGTAATACTTGTTAGAAAGATTTGAGATCCTGTGTCTCTAATTCCCCAGTACCTGTAACTCTTCCCCATATTCCCCAATCCAATCTGTATTCAAAGTTATTAACAGACAGAGGTTGGGTTCCTGAGAGAATACACTGCCCTCCTGCTTGCTGCCAGGCCTCATCTCCATAGCAACCAGCCTATTCAAGACAGCCACATTTGACTGAGGACTAAGAGCTTTCTCACTGAGAATTCTAAAGGCCTCTCCCTAAACTGCAAACCCAGGATTCCATAGACTCTTCTTAGGCAGCCAATCATATGAGGTCTTTGCCTGATACAGCCAATCACATGAGGTCTTCACCTGACACAGACAAATAGGCAAACTTTGACTTTATATATTAGATCAATTGGATAAATTGCTCTATGTTCAAATTGCATGTATGAAGCCTATGCATAATAACCAGTGGCTTGTGTTTTCTATAAGAATATATCAGCATCACTTTAACCTCTTCCCTTACTTATGAAACAAAACTTTTCAGAATGGAATTTCCTCTAGATTTATTACTTTTAAGAATACTTTGAGTGCCAGTAGGGCCTAGTGGTTTGAGCACTCTGGAGACCAGGGTTTGAATACCTGCTCACCCATGGAAATCCAATGGGTGAAACTGGGCAAGTTCACACTCTCTCAGCCTCAAAGGAAAGCAAAGGCAAACTCGCTTATAATAAATCTGGCCAAGAAAACTCCATGATAGCTTCACCTTAGTGTTGCCATAAGTCAGAAACAACTTGAAGGCACACAATAACAACAAAAACACTTTCCCTCCTCCCTTACAGCAAAACATAAGCTATTCATAACAATGACGAACATTATGTTAAAATAAAACCATCTATTAAAATATCTTCTAAGAATTTCTGTAAATTTCAGGGGGGGGAAATATATTCCCCTATTAATACGTTCTGTAGTTGAAGCCTAAGGATGATTTTCAGAGAATGTTTCTTTTCTGATCATCAGCACATTCACCTGTTGGTTCCACACATTTCCAGAAGAATCTACTTATTAATCAGTGCATTATATTTTAAATGTAAGTATTATTGTTGTTGTGTGCCTTCATTTCTGACTTATGATGACCTTGAGGCAAACCTATCTCAGGGTTTTCTTCGCAAGATTTGTTCAGAGGGGGTTTACATTTGCCTTCTTCTGAGGCCATTTCCGCACGAGACTGTTATAGCGCTATGATTCCACTTTCAACATCCTATGGAATTCTGGGGTTTGCAGTTTTGGGAGGGGCCGCCTGGCCCCTCCCAAAACTGCAAACCCCAGGATTCCATAGGATGTTGAAAGTGGAATCATAGCGCTATAACAGTCTCATGCGGAAGTGGTCTGAGTCTGAGAGAGTATAAATTACCCAAGATTACCCAGTGGGTTTCAATGATCAAGTTGGGATTTGAATCCTGGTCTCCAGAGTCACAATTCAACACTCAAATCACTCTACCACACTGGCTGTCACACATGCATATTCACCTAGAGGTCAGGAGAAATCTATTGGCTGGTAACAACTACATCTCTGATAATATGTTCGTATCATTATATCATTTCCTAAATTTGGGAAAACGAAAGTTATTATCTAGTATAAAAATTAGGTAAATTATATATTTTGAAAAGAAAACTCTCTCGAACAAAGCACTTAACTCATTCTTATTGCTTTCCAGAATGTGGACTTTAAATGTAATTTTCAGTGCTGGTGATTACTATTACTGCTTGATTTTTTTTTCAGATATAAGTGAAATTAGGGATAATTGGTTCTAAATGATGTTTGGAATTTACCATAAGAAATCATATCTATTTTTAAAGAAAGAGCCTTCATGAGTATAAAATAATTGTGGCCCATAACCTCTGTGCCGGTTTGTCTTTCTGACTGTGGGTAAAAATTGGGTGAAAATCTTCAGTACTGCTGTGTTGATAATCAAGACGTTTAGTTTAGTTTAGTTTAGTTTAGTTTAGTTTAGTTTAGTTTAGTTTAGTTTAGTTTAGTTTAGTTTAGTTTAGTTTAGTTTAGTTTATGGCATTTGTGTTAACTTGGCCCCCAGGGCAATGAACAATGGGTAAAAAAAGGAAAATAATACACTAAATACATAAATAAAAATTGCAGGTAATTCAAAACAGCCCAGTGGCTCCAGTCACATCCAGTTTTAACAACCAAAGGCCATGCAAAATAGCACAATCATAGCTGCCCCCTGGAAAAAAAAATCCAGAAGACATGGACCCTGCCTGGCAACCTCTGGGGGGTTGTTCCACAGTTGGGGTCCTCCTACAGAGACATGAGCCTAGTATAATGGGGCACTAGGTCAGAAACAAGGCCTATACTAAGGATCTTAGATTTCATGCGGGCTCATAGAAAAGGAAGTAGTCTTTCAGATATCCTGGCCCTAAGCCATTTAGGATTTTATAGGTCAGAACCATCAGCTTAAACTGAGCTTAGAAGCAAATATTTGTATAAATTGTGACAAATGGTTTCTAAAATCTGGTTGTTGCATTTTTCACTAGCTGTAGCTCCTGAACACTTTTCAAGGGCAGCCTCACGTAAAGCACGTTACAGTAGTCTAACTGGGAGGTAATGAAGGCATGAACCTGTGCCTCAGGAAAGGGCAAAGCTGGCACACCAACCAAAACTGGGCAAAAACATTTCTGACCACAGAAGCTAACTGGCTTTCCAGCAGCAGCACTGAGTCTTAACAGCCAAGCTACAAATCTGATAGGTTAGAGGGAATGCAGGCACATCCAGAAAAGACAGTAATCCCAACCCCCAGGTTAGATTTTCTGCTGACCAGGAGAACTTTCAGTCCTCTACTGCATCCAAACAATTCAGGACTTTCCCTCCTTGAGCACTATTGTAAAGGAGAGCTAGAGCTGCATATCATCAGCATATTGATGACACCCACACCCCAAACTCTGGATGACCTCCCCCAGCAGACTGCTATAGATGTCGATGAAGAGCACAAGTGACAATACTGGTCCCATGGAACCGCACAGGGTAATGGCCAGGATGTTGAACAACAATCCCCCCTCACCATATTCAGGAGGGCTCATCCAAAAGGGGTGAGTATTGTGCCCCCAAGTACCATATCAGTCAAATGGCTCAGAAGGACACCATGGCCATTTCCACACTATACTGTTATAGTGCTATTATTATACTTTCAACAT
Organism: Iguana delicatissima; assembly: GCA_948472985.1. Lineage (NCBI taxonomy): Eukaryota > Metazoa > Chordata > Lepidosauria > Squamata > Iguanidae > Iguana > Iguana delicatissima. The sequence continues at coordinate 1,713,231 of CAOKZL010000209.1, read as the reverse complement.
TCTGTGGAATTCTGGGGTTTGTAGTTTACTGAGGCCAAAGAGCTCTCTTGCTGAGAATTCTAAATGCCCCTCCATAAACTGCAAACCCCAGGATTCCATGGGATGTTAAAGGGGAATAATAACACTAACAGTGTAGTGCGGAAATGGCCCATGAGCAATGGTGTCAAATGCCACTGAGAGGTCCAGCAGAACCAACAGGGACTCACTCCTCCTCTCCAGTTCCTAGTGTAGGTCACCAACCAAGGGGATCAAGGCTGTTTCTGAACACAGGTCTGAAATTAGATTGGAATTGATCCAGATAATCTGTTTCATTTGAGGAAGCCTGGCAGTGCATTTCCATTACTTGCTTTAAAAAAAAAAAAGATTAAAAACTGGCCAATCATTATTTAGGATAGTGGGATCCATGAAGATCTGATCAACAACACTCTTACAATTGCTTTTTTGCAACTTAGAAGTTACAATTCATCCATTTTTCAAAATGGAGGTTGCAATTCAGTCCTCTCTCTCTCCCTCCTCCCACAAAAAAATTATGACTTCTGCCTCCCAACTGGTCAGCTCTGCTTTAAGATCTTTAATTAGCTCAGATGGACTTAGGTCTAACAGCAAGCAATTGGCCTCACTTGTCCAACCAACTTGTTCTCATTGACATGTTAAACAAGTCAAAACCCATCCATCAAAACTGAACAAGTACACACCTCAATTGCCTCCCCTGATTTTGCTGTTAATGTGGAATGAAAGCCAAAATCTAAGCAATTTTCTCTGAAAATTTCTCTGTTTAGGAAATTCACTAACGTACATTTCTGAGGGTTCCTCCTCAACAGCCTGAGGTCAATAATGTAATAGCCCTTTGACTACACAAAACAGCTGCACTGGATGCCATTAACTCAAAGTAGCAAAGGCTAGATCTTCACTGTCCTCAACTGCTGCAGAGTAAGTTTTAAAATGGGCCCTAATCCATACCGAATTGCATACATCACAAGTCTTTCTCCACCTTCTTTCTAGACATCATTTCAAGCACTTTATTGTCCTGAGCTCTTCACAAAACCAAGGAGCTCATGCTTTGTACCCAAGTAAAGAATGCTCGAGAGCCAGAGTGGTATAGTGGTTTGAGCATTGGACCATGACTGTGGATACCAGAGTTCGAATCCCCACTCAGCCGTGGCTATACAATATGCCTTGGGAAAATCCCATGATGGAGTCATCATAAGCCAGAAACAACTTGAAGGCACACAACAATAGCAATAAAGGTTGATTAGGAGCAATTGTGCTGATCACATGGATTCTCTGTTCCACAGATCAACCAGAACATCCATAGACTCACCAGCTCTTGATGCGGAAAATCTCCAATACCATTCATGAATCCTTCTGAATCACTTAGTCTCAGAGGATGGGTCCTTTTTTAAAAAAAAAATTTTCAAAAAAATTTAATTGCAAAAATAAAAAAAGAAACAAGTGGATATATACTATTATTAGATGTATCCCACACACACACACACCACTTCCAAGCTTATATTCTCCAGTTGAATCTACTTTGTTTCTGTTTACACAGGAGAGGAATAGTTACATTTCCATTAACAGGAAAAAATAACAATTACCTTTATATCTTTCTTTCATTTGTTATACATTTATATCTTTAACCAATCCAAAACTCCTTTCCATTCCCTTTCAAAGTTCTGGATAGGTTTATTTTTCAAGGAAAATGCTAACTTTTCTATCTCTACCATATCCAGGACTTTTAGATTCCACTCTTCTAAATCTGTATCTCTCTTTTCTTTCCAGTATTGCACATACATCAACCTTGCAGCTGTTATCAAATATAACAATATCTTTTGATGACTTCTCATCTCCCTGTATTGCCGTAACATATTTAACAAATAGAACTTCGGTGTCATTTCAAAATTCAGATTACAAATTCTTTGAATTTCATCATGTATCCCCTTCCAAAATTTTCTTGCCTTCCTTCAAGTCCACCACATATGAAAGAGGGATCCAATCTTTTCATCACCCTTCCAACACTTCCCAGTCCTGGTTTTAGTTATTTTTTGTAATCTTTCTGGAGTCATGTACCATCTATGAAACATTTTATAGAAGTTTTCTCTTAAATTTAAATTTGGTGTAAATTTTATATCAGTTTTCCATGCTCTCTCCCAAGCTTCTAGTTCAATTGGATGTCCCACATTCTGAGCCCATCGAACCATCGAATCTTTAACTACATCTGATTCTATTTCTCTTTTCAACAATAGTTTATAAAATTTAGAGATTCTCTTCTTTTGATTTCCCTTCATCAATAAATCTAGTTCATTTTCTCTTCTCTCATATCCATAGGTTTTGATCCATTTTAAATCTTTCTTTAAGTTGTTGCCAGGGGAACCAATTTAGCTCATGTCCTTCAACCTTTAATGTTTCTGCTGTACACATTCTTGGTTTCTCCCCCTCCCATTTCAAAATTTTTTGATATGTTAATACATTTCCTTGTTTTGTTGGGGTAATTCTATATGCTTCTTGTGGTGAGGTCCTATTGGAAGTTTTGTATAATATTTCCGCTTTATTTGTAGCCAAACCTTTAACAGTGTTTCCAAATGCAATAACTGTTAAACTCTTTGTTCACTGTTGATCTATCATAACATAAATATCCATGCCATCCAAATCTATTGTTTATTGGATGGGTCCTTTTAAGGGGTACCCATCTGTGCAAAATTTAAGAATCCCAGAAAATCAAAATTCTAGTAGGTAATGATCTATTCATGACAATAGAGATTTTTTTAACCCTTGGATCCATAGGTCACCTCCATCCTGGATGGCAAAAACCAGATTGAGAGTGATTCCTGTGAAAGGCCAGAAATTAATTGAGATAGGCCCATGATTTGCCATAGAAGCCATGAAATCCTGAACTGGTCCCAATGAAGGGGCCTCTGTATGGATGTTGCAATCCCACAACACAATACATCTGGGGAGATCAACACCACCTCTGAGACTACCTCCACTAGTTCAGGCAAGGAAGCATTTAGGTAGTAGGCTGGACAGTATACTAACATAATGTCAATCCTGCCTTGTTGCCTTATTAACAGGTATACATACTTGAAACTTGGAGACTGCCAGACAGGGTATCTCAATAAGAGGATGGGCTTATGATAGATCCATCTCCATCTCCCCAGAGATCTAGTGAGCAAAATTGGGTCAAGATGAAAGCACCATCTTCAATCACCCAAGTTTTGGTTACACAAGCAAAGTTAGCAGCAGTTCCCCATCACTGACCTGGAGTTAAGCACTTCTTGATGCAAAAGGGATTCCCCTAAAGCACCAAGGAATCTTTGGGGTTTAATGATAAAGCCGGAGGAGAAATAACCACAAGATGTGTTTCCCCATCCTCCATTGGCCTGTTCTACTTCTACCACCTGGCCATTACAACTGAAGTGGCAGTAGACCCCAAAATACACACTGGTCAGATAAACCTGAAGTCCTACTGCACATAGTCAGCCAAAATTGGTCTCATTGGTTATCACCCTTTACCCACAGGCAGGAGGAGCCAAATACAATCTGAGGAACTCACCAGTATTCCCCATCCGTGAAATGTTTTAACTCAGCACAAATGCAGTTTCTCAGAAAAAAGGACTTGAAGATTTTGATAAGTATCAGAGAAAGATAACCCAATATAAAATGTGTTTTATGTTGTCTTGTGATGCAACCATGATAACTTGGAAAAACAAGAAATCAGACAGCATCCAATGGAACCCAGGAAAAAAAGGTGGTCCATGATGACATGCCAAAATGATCTTGCTTTTTCTTGGCTGCACTAACCAAGAGCAACGTATTTTGGAATGTGACTACATAGCTCTCTATTCCCCTCACCAGTAAAACAAAATGTGTAACTGAATGGAACAGATAAGACATGTCAGTTTCCATCAAGTGATACATTAGAACTATCTAAAGTCTTAAACTGAAGTCATAGAGTCATATCCTAGTGCTGAATTAATGCCTAGCTAGAGGGGGCAATCTGTCAATGCAAGGGGACTGTCCCCAAGGTGTGCCACACTTCAGAAGAGAGTAACACAGTTGTGATAGGTTGACTATTGCCTAAACAAGCAATATATGACATGAACAAAAGATGCTTAAAACTCTGATATATATGGATGGTCCTTTGCCAGCATAAGCTAGTGGTCTGACTGTTATCTATGACTCTAGAGAACAGGGTTTGAATCCCCACTCAGCCATGGAAACCCACTGGGTGATCTTGGACAAGTCACACTTGCTCAGCCTCAGAGGAAGGCAAAGGCAAAAGCTCCTCTGAACAAATCTTGCCAAGAAAAAAAACCTGTGATAGGTTCCCCTTAGAGTCACCATAGGTAAAAAATGACTTGCAGGAACACAAACACACATCACTATTGCCAAATACTGGGATTCACGATTAGATTCATAGTTTACTATCTTGACGTAGTGGTGTGTCACTCAAAGGCTATAACATTGCCATACTGCTTGCATGTTCCAGATGGCCTCTAACATTAACCATGGAGATTATTTACATTTTGGGACCAGCACATGCCATACAAGAATTGAAAACTTGTCACATCCTATTTGAAGCACCACTGTGGAGGGTTTTTTTTAATTGTCTCCAAACACCATCTCTGAGATAAAAGTGGAGAATCTCTGGCCCTGGGGTCAAACCTGGTCATCTCTTTCCCCATGGTTTCCCTATTTTTTAATAGGTGTTTTCCCACTCTAATAGACTGAAATGCCTCTCCTTATGCTTAGTTATTGGTAGTAAGAGCTTTAAATAAAAATATGCTGGTATTTTTGATCCCACACCTTTGCCTTTGGGCCTGTCCAGCAGAAAAAATGTGCCCCCTGAGAATTTATCTGAAACTAAATCTGACTCTCAAGCAGAAAAAATCTCCTCACCCTTTTCCTAAAAACCAACAGGAACTTATGCTCCAGAATAAGTGCTAGTTTAGATAGTGGTTTGAATCAGAGGACAAAATTATCCAGCGCTCCAGATGTTGATGAACTGCAGTGCCAGCATTCCTCACCAGTGGGTATGCTGGCTAGGGCTGCTGGGACTTAACAGTGCAACCACACTTGGAGGGCCACAAAATTTTCAATTTTGGTTTAACTCCATGATAATACTATCAATCACACAAGAGCTTTTACATATGCAAACAGCTCTCCAATAAATCACATGTAACTGTTCAAGCATATTACTGTTGTTCTTCTTCTTGTTGTTGTTCTTATATGTATACCGTATCACTATATGCACTACTGAAGGCAAAATCTCAGGAGATTCTCATTTCAAGAAGGTTAAACTCAGCTGCAATACAAAAGCAAAAACTATTTGGGTAGCATTTGCAGGCAGATAAAATCTATTGTACGTATGATCATAGCCTTGAATCCATCACTTGGTATTCTTTAAATTTATTGCCAGAAATGTCTCCGGCCACCTTCTGTGAAATGAGAACTCTGACCTAAATTCTGGCGGGAGTGGAAGTAGCAACTGAGAGCCCAAATAGTGGAGGGAGATCAAACAAGAACCTCCCTTACACTATACAGCAGCAATGTGTTTTCTGTCTCCATTCAACTTGGATAAAACTGTGATTTATTTTGAGGAGCATGTCGCAGATAAGCAAACACTCATCTGGAAACATTCTTTTCCAAATGGTAAATTTCTGGAAGGTCCACTCATTTAGAAGTGATTTCTGGAAAATTTCTTGATTAATACAAGCCCATGAATAAACTTTAAATGATGCCTTTGTTATTGCTTTGGCACAGTATGTTAACAACACTGCAAACCCTGCCAAACTGTGAGAGTTCTTTCAAATGGATTATGGACTTGTTTACATATCCAGCTGCAGTGAGGCCTTGTCCATAGTGATAATCTCACAAAGTCCCCAGTGGGGGTGCCCATTAGGGGAGGGCATACTAAGTGGAGTTTAGTTTATTTAAATTGAGCAAGAATGTGAAGCAAGACTCTGATCTTTGAAAAAAACGTGTTGGAATTCTGTACTTTCTGGATTTTGTTTCATTTCATTTTGTTTGTAATGAGGATCTTTGGCCTACCCAGAAATGAGCAGAAAAACAAGACTACAGTCTAAAAGCACAGAAAATTATGCAAAGTGTTGAGACAAGAATAAGAAAGTAACAAAATATAAATAAAGAGCTGAGGCAATCCTGTGAAATGTTTTATATTAACCAAGTGCATAAAGCGTACACAGTTGAATAAGGGTTCCCCTTTCATTAGCAGCCATGTTGTTAGCTGTGTTACCTAACTGATCTATGATAAAAAAGTAAAAAATAATTTATATACAAAAGTATTTGGAGTTACAAGTGCATGAATCACTTTCAAATAAGTAGACATGATGAGGATAGTCAAAGAATTCATTGTAGAAATATCATAATTTTACAATACTGTATCTATCAACAGTTGCTGCTCTCATTTTCCACAATCTTAAAGAACCATACTCTTGAATACAAAAACTCATCACACTGAATTTTATAAAAATGGCAGCTTGAAAATTACCTGCTGGGGTTATAGTTCATATATGGCACAGCTGAAATAGAGAATCTATAAAGTTTAGTAGTGCTGAGTTTTTCTCTCTGAATATATTTCTATTGTTTCCTGTGCAAGTGGAAGGCTTTGTATTATTTGGGTGACATACAGCATTATCTATAGAAATAAAAAAAAATCAGTTCAAATTTAAGTTAAAAGTACATGATGTTTTACTCCTCAAAACTTTTTCAGCAACAGGGTGAAACTTAGAATGTCTGCAGCACAGTTCTATACATGTCTGATGAAAGTCCCATTGACATCCTGGTTGCTTCCTCCCAGATACATACCGGTACATATAGGAGTGCAGCTTTAGGAATTTATTAGGTCTGTGACAAAAATATTTTTGTCCCTCTTAATACTTACCCAGTGGTTTAAAGAAAACAGAGTTTATCATTATGTTGTTGTTGTGTGCCTTCAAGTTGTTTCCAACTTATGGAAAGCCTACAGTGAACCTATTATGGAGTTTTGGGGGGAGGCTGAGAGCATGTCACATGCCCAATATCACTCAATGGGTTTCCACAGCTGAGCAGGAAATCAAACTCTGGTCTCTAGGGTCATAGTCCAATGTTCAAACCACTACACTATCTAATTGAACAAGTTTACCTATAACTTAATGCTGGCAATTTTTTTTCCTCAACAATAGACTTTTGCTTTATTGAGATGTGATAGCTGTTCATTTCTCTTTCTAAGATCTAATTTCAGTAGTATTCTAGAATTCCTGTATTTGCTAGTATTCCAAATCTTAGTTACCTGTGTATACACAAATCTTGATCTTGCGCTTATATCTAGACCACTGGTTAGTAACTTTTGATCTTCCAGATGTTGTAGGACTAGAACTCTCACCAGCTCTAGCCTGCACAGCCAGTAATGAAAGATCATGGTAATTACAATTCAAGGTGTGGAAGGACAATATCCATCTATGATGTAGACCATTTGGGCAAGCTTGTTAGTTAAACCAGAAAATGCTAGCCCTATGCAGGTGTTGCCTTCTTCCATACAGGGCTAAACTGAGACAGTGATGTGGGTACACATGTAAGCTCTCTCAATTGCCACCATGCTTTCAGCAGGTTTCCAGACCTAGGAGCCCAGACATTGAGTATGAAGGTATGTAAAGGTTCTGTAACTACATTTGGCTAAATATAGTTATACGGCTCCCATGATTGGGAATCCTGGCTTTAACAGCATTCATGTGAGTTCTGCAACCGTATTCAATTACATGCAGTTACAAAGCCCTATCAGGTGACAGTACTTAACATGAGAAAGCCTGGGAAGCTGCCAAGTATGTAATGACATTTGGGAGCAGTGTTTATACATATGACCATCTACCCAGCTTATTATGCATTCAGGCCAATTCCTCATTGGGGCTTTTGTGTATGGCTCATATTGACTCAACAGCCACGGTGGTATAGTGGTTTGAATTTGAGTACCCTTTCAGCCCTGGAAATCCCATAGAGTGACCTTCTACAAGCCAATCTCTCTCATCTTCAGAGGAAGCCAATGGCAAACCCATTATGAGTAAATTTTGCCAGGAAAGCCTGTGATACATTCATTTTTGGATTGCCATAAGTTGGAAACAACTTGAAGGAACACAATAACGACAACATATTGACTCATGAAAGGACACCCAGAAGCTTTCTATTCAGGCTTGGGATATAGCTTGATAGAACAACATAAATATTGCTAAATTCATTTATGTGTTCCCTGTTTTCATTATGGTGAGAGCTTCTCTTCCCATGCTGATGGGGTACAACAAGGAGTCCCAGGTGCAATGAGGATGCTCCCTGTTGCAGCATGACCCAAGTTTCCAGGAAGACCAGTGCTGATGTAGAGAATAGCCACAGCCACATGCCTCAGGGCTTGTCATACAGCATGGGAAGAAGCTCAATAGCAATGGCTTTCACATCACCAACATAATGTAAGAAGGGGACTTATGACTACCTTCAATCTTAATACTTGTTTCAATAGAGCTCAGAATCTTAAAAACTCTAGCTTTAAAATCTGCCCTTCAAAGGTAGATCTTCTTTGAACAGTCTTATCCTTCCAGTAGAAAGCTCCCTGAGCCATTTAGCTTTTAGTTTTCAGTCATTTGTCCATCATGTTTGTTGTTATGGTTCTGATTGTTTTTACCACTCAGCTCAGTGATGCTATCATGCCACTGTTCTGATATAACAAGAAAGTCACATGGCACGTTTAAGACTACAAGGATTCTTACAGCTTGAGTTTTAAGGATGCACAGCCATCTTCCTAAGATGAACAAGTAGGACAAAACTGAATTGAATAACTCAAAGCAAGGGCTATCTGCCTTTCATATCACATGTAGTTGTACCCATTATCTACTCTTTGCCAAAGGCCAGGATCATGATCAGACATATTGGCCCTTTCCGCACGAGGCAGTTAAAATGGGCTAAGGCATCCTGGCACGGAGGTCGTCCGCACCTTGGATTGGACTAGGTGCGGACTATTAACTTAGTTCCGCACCTCAGCCTGATCCAACCCACCTCCAAGTGGTCCTCCCCTGTGCTAAGTAAAGACCAGAAAAATCAGGTCTTTACATTTTCTGGAACGCGCCATTGTGTTCCTATTTACCTGTGCAGATGCGCAGGCTTGCACCAATGCGAGCCTGTGATCAGTGGAGGGCGGGCTGTGAATATGGCCAGCATCAGCTGTTGGTCCATTCCCATGAAGACACCGGAAGACACCATTTTGAGCTGGAAGCCACCGGAAACTGCCATTCTGAGCCGGAGCAGTGCAGATCTACAGACCTCCCACTGCTCCGGTTCATCCTGCACTAATGGAGCAGCCCTGCGGAAGGGCTCAAGGGAAAGTCTGCATTACTTTGGACCCAAGAGGAGCCAGTAAGTAACAGCATGGAGCAATTCACTCACCTCGTGCAGAAAGGGCCATTGAAGCAATGTTCTGCACCTCAGCTAGTGCTGAACAAAATAGTCTATATCCTGTGTTTAGAAGTAACTTGTTTCAAATAATTATTTATTTGCAATTAATTTGTTCTGCAATAATTAGGAAGTAACAAAATTATATAATGTCAGTAACACAACAAGGAATAACTTAATTCCTTGTGTGGTGTAACTATTAACTGATTTAGGTATTTTTTATAATTATAAAGGGTTGACTTCATATTTATTTTGCACTACAAGAGAACAGCTTCTGACATATTTTTTAAAAAGCCAGAACATAAGATTTCATTTTTAAATGGTAATTATAATAATAGCTAATTACTTCAGGGGCTTGGAGCTCTAACTGCAACTAATGACTTTTAAAGTAACTTCCCAGCCTCTGCCACCTTCTAGTCCTATCATTTTCATGCATTCATTCTCTGATCTTACTGCATTCATTCATACATCATACTTCATCAATCTGTGATTTAATACACATGCACACAGAATTACATTTAAATATGTTTTAATGCCTTTTATATTTTTAAAGATGGACATATTTAGATGTATTTTCTCTCAAAATAAATATATGGATACTGTTTTTAAAACCAAGAACTTCATCAGAATGACCTGTGATCCATACATTAATCTGGGAGGCACAGCTCTGGCCAGTTTCTACTGGAATCTACAAAGATTAGATTCAAGCATCTTAGCTTCCGCATGGCTTCACCAGTGTTAAAGAAACAGCAAAAAAAAAAAAAAACCTCTCGATTTAGCTAAATCCTTTCTTTAGAATCTGGATTAATTTTATTCAATGTTCTCATTGTCAGTTTTTCTGTTTTTAATCCTAAAACTAGGCAGAAAAACATTTTGTCACATCAGCATCCAGTGTTAGGTTTTTATAACAGTTCAGAGGGATGTAACTGTGATTAATGTTTCCTAATGTCAGCTTTACATGTGTTAGTAATGACCCTTAATATAAAATAAAGACAAATCCTCATATCTCAGTGTTAGACATTATGAAGGATCATCAGTAGGTTTATAAACTTATACTTCAGCTGCAGTGAGAAGCATTTTTTCCTGTTTCCTTTGTATAAGTACCTGTATTATATTTTATTTTTCAGTTTGAAAAAGCAACAGAGGTTTTGACAGACTGTTACCAGAGATAAGTTATTTTTTGTTTAGTGTAACATAGCCTTCACAAAACCTGAAGAGTTTTTAGGAAACTGGGATATATATTTATCCTAGATGCCTCAGGAATCTTCAGTTTACATGCCCTAATTTCAGAAATATATATTTTAGATACAGCTGTAGAAATATGATTAACAGAAAACTGCCACTCTCTCCAATGAGTCTGTGAATAATTAAAGTTGGTGGGAGGTAGGGTTACACATTCATCTGTTTGATTCATGGCCTATTTTTAGCTAGTCTTATATTCAGAACTGTTCTTAATCGGTACTAAGAAAATTCAGATTCTGCAATCAGCATAAATATTAGTGATCAGTATGATTTATCTGTCTGCAAACAAACTGTGAGATGCTTAACTTCCTACAAAAGCTAATCTAATTTGTGCTTAAACTGCATATGGTTCATATTTATATATTTCACTGGTGGTCTATCAGAGTTCTATGTGCAAAACCGAGGATCACGTTGATGTTATGCCTCTTAGTGGAGCAATAGCTTACAACCATAGGAAAAACATTACATGTGCCATTAACACAGTGAATGTTCTTGCAGGTAAAACTCTTAGAGAGCTGATATATGGAATAGCACCAAGGATTTAACTGATACAAATCCCTTAGAGTAAAGGTAGAGAATGCATGGTATGCTAGATGTTACTGTAGGCCACACATTAGACCTACTCAGCACAGCCAATAATGGGAATTACAGTATAGAAGTCAATACATTCCCCATCCCTGCTTGAGAAGCAGCTAAGTTCAGTTTAGAAAATCTCCTCTGTGTCTATCTCAAGCAGATATATTGCTATTATTCATCTAATCATCAATGGCAAGAGTAGGCAAAGTACAACCTCTGTGTCTCTGTGCATGTACTTTCAAGTTGCCTGTCAACCTATGGCAACCTCATGAATTTCATACGGTTTTCTTAGGCAAGGAATAGTCAGAGGTGGTTTTGCCAGTTCCTACTTCTGAAACATAGCCTAACCAGGGGTGACCCTGCTTGGCTTCTAGGATCAGATGTGATCTGGTGCCTTTAGGATATTTAGACCCTAAGTTCAGCCTATGGGCCACATATGGTCCCCAGAGTAGTTTTAGTGGCCCTTAGAGGTTTAAAATGCTATTTTTAAAAAATGCCCAAAATGCCCTGTAGATTCTCCTGTGATTACTTACCTGCTATAGTAATGAACAACAGGCACTCAGTGGTATTCTTAACCTAAACACAAGGCTCCAGGATATCATTTCTCTAATATACTTTTCATGAAATAGCCAATTTCAGCAGTAGGGCAAAGCAATGCAAGCTGCTAATTTCTACCTATGTTAGGTAGAGATGATGAATGCAGTAGACTGAGATTGCCAAAACTGATTAACAATAACATTCAATAAAGGTCCTTTCTCAGGTAAACTTACTGCTCACAGTGGTTCTGTTTTATCAAGATGGACCTTTATCTTTCAAGAGCTTGCATATCCTACTTTAACAGTACAGTCTTATACTTGTCTGTTCAACAGTTGTCCCATTGAATTCTGCGCTGTTTGCTTCTGGATAAATGGACTGCTGCCTCATGAAAGCATACAGGTGGTGGCCTTGGCTGTCTTGGATAACAGTTACACTGGAGTGCCAGCAACTTTACCTTTCTGTATATGTGTCCAAAATGTAATTGAGGATATTGCCCATTACATGTAACACTTGTAACATTATAGTGCTCACTGAGATCATTTCAGGTCCAGGATTCATAGTAGTCAACTGGAGTATGCAGACTTTCAAATGATTTTCTACCTACTTTCTGATGTAGATGCATTTGTTATCTTATCAGGGAGTGCTATTTGCACTGACAACTGAAAAATAAATAGGAATAAGGTTGTCCAGTCTCTGTGATATCCTGCAGTGGAGTCCATCTAACACAAACAATGCAATGAAGACCTTTCATAAAATCTTCTTTTATGACATGTCTGTTCTTGTCATACCAATGTTTATGTATTTATTTGTGCATTTTGTCTTTTTCTCTCCACTGAATTTGGTTTGTAATGATACTTTTGAGATGACCTATGGTGGAAATAAATAAACTGGCTGACTAACTGACACTAAGTAGAAGCTGCATGTGCAGAATAAAGCATTCACAATTCTCAAGCGTTCTCTTTACTTAATAACAAAACTGCCATTTGCTATCTATCTGTCTTGTGACTATACCTAAGCATGCATACACAGCCAGCTAGTGTGATATACCAGTAGCTACTGAAGGACTCCCAAACTGAGTGTGCATACACATGATATTTCTTTTTTCTTAATCAAAGTTGACATTTTTTTGTTTGCTTCTTCTCCTTTAATATACCAGAGCCTGTATGCAATTATGTTATTACACTAGTACAACAACCTTGTTGCACTAATATTTATGCATTTTTAAATTTAGCATAATGGTGATGACTAGTAGAGTTTGTGTTGTGCAAAAAGTTGTACAAGTGGTCGTTCTTGTGCAACTAGTTGCACAACTGTATTGATGGATATTTTTCACTCTGATGGATTTAGGCCTGGAAATAGATAAATAGTTGTAAGTCATAGAGTAGGATGGAGGGAGAGAAATCGTATCTGTATTCCCTTCACAACCAAAATCCTATGTATGGCCACATTAAATTCCCTCCCATCCTCCAACATAAGATAATTAAGTCCAAAGTATAAAAGTACTTATCTGTGCTACTAAAAGCAAAATGCTAAAACAAAGGCAAGCAATAAAAACAGAATGAAGAACAAATGAAGATCTCAACCAGATGTCAAACAGAATCTCAAGCAAGCTATTCTCAAATGAGGCCTCATCACACTGCACAAGACCAGTTGCTGGACTTTGATTTACCAATTGGTTTACCAGTTTGGTTTACCGATTACGCATTCAGACCACAATAAAGAGAGAATATGGTCTATACAAGTATACCTCAGTTGACATAGTAGATGCATTCCTGGGCATTGCCTCTTTAACAGAACATGCCATACCAGACAGAGAAATAATATGGAAAGAATAGTTGCTGTACCACAAAAAAAAAAAATCAGTAAAAGTCTCTAAGGAAGTTTTGAAACAATATGTGTTTATTTGGATCAGTTTTTAGGGATTTTTCCTCACAAAACAACATATAAAAACCAATTAAACACTGAGATGCTATTCTGAAAAACAAACTTGTTATTGTTGCATGCCTTCAAGTCATTTCCAACTTATGGTGACCCTAAGACAAACATATCATAGCATTTTCTAGGGTTGAGAGTGGGTGAATCCTAGTCTCTGAATCTTAGTTCAATGCTCAAACCACTACACTAAGCTAAGTACAGTTAAAGGTAGCATTAAAAAAAAAAAGGTCTTCAAGATTTGCCTGAATCCATGGATTTGTAAAGTATCAGTCAGTAGGAAGGGAATTCCACAGTAGGGTCCCACAGCCAAGAAAGTAGTACAACCTTAACATTTAATCATATCATGACCTTTGTTTAAGGAGAAAGAATTCAAATGGATTGTCATTGTCATATTTACAGAGGTACAAACAGAACAATTGTTTTTCCAGGAGTCAGGACATGTTCAATAAGTATATCTTTTTCAGCCTCCTCCTAACTTCTGAACATCATCAAACTCAGCACCAACATAATAAACGGAACATGTTATCCTTCCATGCCTTATCTTCTCCAGTATTTACCAGCTGATTGCCAGCATGGTATAATGTTTTGAGTGTTGGATTATGGGCCCTGGAGACCAGGGTTCGATTCTTCACCTGACCATAGAAACCCACTGAGTGACTGTAGGAACATCTATACTCTCAGCCTCAGACAGCCCCATAATAGGCTCACCTTAGTGTTGCTGTAAATCAGAAACTACTTGAAGGCACACAACAACAACAATTTACCAGCTGCCACTGACATGTTATTGGGCTCTGTTAAGATTTGGACCTGCCATGATTCAGTTATGTTAATAACAATAATTTTTATGTTCACATTCAAAATAAGGTGTAGTTCACTATTTTACTTGTCAGCATCACAGCATTTAATGGAATTAACAGATGAGGATTATTTTGCAAGTGTGCAATTCAAGTAAGCAATGACAACAACAATAACAACAACTAATTTCTTGTCACCCAATCCAGAGAAGTGCTTTTGTAGGCACATTGCAAAAAACATGCATTCATAAGTCACATTACACTAGGACACTCTTTATTTTTACAATATGAAATCTCTGAGGGGAAAAAAATCCTGGTTTTAGCTAGGTTGTAATTTAGTATGAAATAAAACAAGACATTTAAACCTGGGGAAAAATATATGAGAATGGTACAACTATCAAACTGCGTGTGCAATTTCCTTGTGCTCAAATTGCATTTTCTCCCTTCAGTGTTATACGGAACAAGGTCCTGCCCTCTAGATTAGAGACTTTTGCATTAGAGGAAACTAGGTTACGTCTTCTACTGTCAGAGATAGAAATTATGAGCTGGAGTGCATTTTAGCCAGTCACTCTGAAAAATGTTAGCCCAAGGGGGTAATAATTAGAACTGTTTTTGTCAGGTGACTGCTTTTTAAGCAGTGATGTGTCTGAAAATCTAGCTAAGGGGGTTTAATATAAATATAAATATATTTTTTTCAGTCAGCACTATGGCTAGATCTATTTTGTTCTTTTACATTTCATTTCAAATGTAAGCACTTTCCCCCAGAAATTATCAGCTAAAGTGTAATACCGCTTAGCATTATGGTGACCTGATAATATTATCTCCTTCATAAACCAATAATTCAATGCAGCCTCAGATGTCCTTTGGTATAGCTGTAAACTGGCCCATTACATCTCTTTCATGAATGCTTCTGCTCATATGCACACAGACGTATTCGACACTTTATTTAAAGAGAAGCAGCAACTGCTGTTGCTGCATTAAAGAACAGAAATTAAATTATATCACACACCCACACACACTCACACATATAAGTGCTTCTTTCTAATGTTTCTAATGCTATTATACATCTTGCATGATTTCTTAAACAAAAAAATGTGCTTTGAAGTACAATCCTGGAAATAAATTCTGAAAAAAAAATCCATTGTGTTGACACCCATGAAAACATGGGATCATGCTAACCTAATTCCAGATAGATAGATAGATAGATAGATAGATTGATTGATTGATTGATTGATTGAATTTATAGCCCACCTTTCTCCCAAATGAGATTCGAGGTGGCTTACAATTTTTAATGTATTTTTAATTATAATAATTTAATAATTATAATTCTAATAATTATAAAATAACATGTAGGAAAAAACCGGCACAGACTAAAAAAAATGTACTGTCTAAACAGCAGACTACTAGCTAAACATAACATAAAAAGATGAAGGGATTTCACACTTGACTTCCAACTCCCTTGAAAGCGGTTTTCTATGAAAATCTGTTATACTTCTTCTGTACTCCTCCAAAGCATTCATACTTAAATGATCAAAATAATTATCTGTATCGTGATTACATGTTTACATTCCTACTCATACCATTAGCTAACTTCCAAATTATATTAAATGCAGTACAGTTTAATAAAAAGTATTGTTTTACAATAACAATCCTAACCTTCTTATTCAAATTCTATTTTTGTATATCTACCCTCAACTCTTCTTAAGAACATTATAACCTTTTCCAATTGTTTCTGAAATTCCTTCAAAGAACCTTCTCTCATTAAAGGTGTCAATTTTTCCATCCCCAGCATATCCACCAATTTCAACATCCAGTCATCTTAAGATGATATAGTGGGATCTTTCAATTTCTGTGCATATAGTATTCTCACCCCTGTAGTCAAATATTGTATAATTCTTACAAAGTTCATATTAATCTGGTCATCCACCAGTCCCAATAAAAACAGTTCAAGTTTCAACTGAATCTTCATCTTGAGAATTTCTTCCATCAAGCAACATATCATCACCCAAAACTTCTTTGCTTCATCTCAAGTCCACAACATATGAAAAAAGTCCTTGCTATATGACTAGATTTCCAACATTTGAGAAGCCTTTATATGTTTTTGATAGTTTTTCTGGAATCAGATACCATCTATACATCATCTTGTAGAAGTTATCTTTCAAATTATGAGTCAAAGTAAATTTCAAATCTTTTGTCTACATCTTTTCCCATTGTTCCATTTAAACTGGGTAACTCACATTTGGGGACCATTTGATCATAAAATTTTTAGTTGTTCATCCTACAACTCCAGTTTCAACAACATCTTGTACATTTTAGCTATCAAATGCTCATCCTCTTTAAGCAATTGTTCATCAAATTCTGATTTGTCAATGTCAAAATCAAACAGTTTCTTATCCATTTTAAAATCTTTCAGATAGCTGCCTACAGAAAAATTATCTTATGTTGCAACTATTCTCAATCTATTCTTCATGGTTTTTGATTTCAAGTAACCCCCTTCCACCTTAGTTATATAATTATATGTTATCCATTTTTCTTTGACCACTATTTGTCTTGGGCAGATAATAAGAATTTCAAAAGATGCTGCTAAAACATTAATTTACAAAAGTTAAAAAGAAATTAAATATCATTATTATTAAAACATGTTTAAAGAAAGTAAGAACACTTAAAACATATTTAGAACATACTTTCAACAAAAAATAAAAAAAGATTAAATCAGCACACCACTTACACACACGCGCACACACTGCTCTGTAATTAAAATTCAAAATTAAAAAGCCTGTCTAAATAAAAACATCTTTACCTGCTAGTGTCAGGAGAGCAGGGAGAAATCCAACTGGATGTCATGTGGAAGCGGGTTCCAGTCTGGGAACAGCCACAGAGAAACTTCTCTCCTGAGTCCTCACCAACCATGCCTGTGAAGGAGGACAGACTGAAAACCCTCCCCTGCAGATCTTAATACTTGTGTTGGCCTACATAAGGAGATACAGGCCATTTCCCCACGGGCTAAAAGAAACAGTGCAGAGCGTCCTCCAGGGAGGATGTCTGCACCTGGGAGCAGACTGGGTCGGACCTACTTAGTGTAGTTCCACACCTCAGCCCAGTCCAGAATGACCCTCAAATGGTCGTCCAGTGTGCTTTTGAAAGACCGCTTGAAACACTCCACGCCCGCGCTCCAGTGCAGATTTGCAGGCTCACACCAGTGCGAGCCTGTGATCTGCCGGGGGCAGGCTTTAGGCTGGCGAGCTTCAGCGGTCGGTGGAGAGCCTTGACCAACCGGAAACCGCCATTTTCATCTCCGGAGCAGTGCAGAGCGGCAGCCACACACTGCTCCGGACCAGCCTGGACCCAAACGTGGAGCCAAGAAGTCCGGTAAGTACCAGCACGGGGCGATTCCCTCGCCCCATGCAGAAGTGGCCACAGTCTTTCAGACAGTCTGCACTCAGGCCATTTAAGATTTTAAAGCTCAAGAACAGCAGTTTGAATTTTGTCTGGAAACAGAAAAGTAGCCAATGCAGCTGTTTTAACAGGAAAGTCACACTATCCTGTAGCCAGCCCCAGTCAACAGCCTGGCCACAACATTTTGAACCTTCTGAAGTTTCCAAACAGTGTCCAAAGGCAGCCCAATATGGAGAGCCTTATAGTAGTCCAATTAGGGTGTAATCAAGGCATGTGTCACCATACCCTGATCTGACTTCTCTAGGAATGGGCACAGCTGGTGAACTAACACTAGTTTCTGAATCCAGGATCACACCCAAGCTGTGAACCTGATATTTCAGGAGAAGTATAATCCCATCCAGCAGAAATTGAAGCCCTGTTCCTTGATCAGCCTTCCAACTGACCAGGAGCACTTCTGTCTTTTCTGAATTAAGTTTCAATTTGTTCATCTTCATCCACTCCATCACTGACAGCAGGCACTAGTTTAATACAGAAATAACTTCCTTGGAATTGGATGGAAAAGACAGATGTGCATCATTAGCATACTGATGCATACTGATGACACTGAACCCAAAAATTCCAGATGACCTCTCCCAGCAGTTTCATGTAAGTGTTAAACAGCAGGAGAGGGGACAGAACTCAGCTCTGAGGGACATCACAGGATAGTGGCCAGGATGTCAAATAGGCCTTCCTCAGCACCATTTGTAGTCAAGGAAACATAGCATGATAGTTGTGTCTGTTTATCACCTCTAATCCTACGTTTTACAGGAGATTCTTGTTTATTAAAGATGGTACTCCAGCCCATAGAGAAATGTGTAAAACAATGCATTCTACTCAGCTTAGCATATCTCACCTGTGAGGTTCTGATTGTTATCTTGCAGACCCATTTATGATATTGCTTTTCACCTTTAAAGACCTACATAATGTGAAACCTCTATATCTCTGAAATCTCCCCTCCCCATTCTCTGAGATCATCGCATGCATGCAAATTTTACAGAATTACTGTAAGCTTGAAAGCTGGAAGAGGCAAAGTCATAAGGTGCAATTATAACAATAATTTCCAGTGTAGCTGAAGAAATAACTCTTTTGCATTGTAGAAAAAGCTGCAGTTTTGTGCCTGACTGACTGCAGAGTAAGTTCTTGATTAAGACAGCAGGAACGTATTTAAAACTATTTGTCAAGTGATAACTGCATCTTATTTTCCTCTCCTTTTTCATCTTTTCTGTAACTGGTGCATAGAGATCCTAGTTTTAGTTGCATTGTTGTTATCCATTTTGTGCTACATGAAAGAAAGAACATAAATCTTTCATAAATAAATTTCTAAATGTGAATGGTTTCCAGATCCTACATAACAATCTCTATGCTCATGTTCCACAGAATACTGAAATGAATCAAAGGGCAAATGTAAATAATGAGTGAGATTTATCTTTATCTAGTTTTAGAAGAAGGGTGCATAACTGTCCGGGAGCAAATATTTGCATATGTTTCCCTATCTAGATGAGACGCCACATGCACAAATGGCTCTTTCTCCTAGTCTTGAAGCACTTTCACATTACACTATCACAGTGGTATGATTCCACTTCAGCTGCCTTGGAAACATCCTGTGGAAACCTGGGACATGGGGTTAAGGGAATGTTATTGATCATTCTCAGCCAGAGAACTCTAGTGCCTAACCAGACTACAAACTCCAGAAAACAATTATGGCAGTTAAAGTGGAATACAGCACTACAAACCTATAATGTGACAGGGCCCCTGCTCACAGAAAACAATTACAGCAGTCAAAGTGAAATACAACACTACAATCCTATAGTGTGACAGGGCCCCTGCTCACAGAACCATATCTATGTAGCCCCCTTCAGAATTCTGTAATCCAGAAGGGGATACTGAGGTTCAGCAGAGCAGAAAGTCTCCATCAGCACAGTAAGACCAATGTTACATGCCACTGCACCCACATTAATCTCTATCCAGAAATTGTAACTTCTACTCATACAACAAGGTCCTTGTTGTCTGCATGGTAAGACTGTCATACTACTTGCATGAGGGCCTGTTGCTGAAGTGGCTTGACTCAATAGGATCCTAGCCCAAGAGTCAGAATTTAGTCCCTTCTCACTAGATGTCATAAGAAAATAAGCACACAAGTAGCCAATGGTACTGGAGCAAACTAGTAGCCAAAAGTTAGGGAGACTGAGAGTTGCAAAGCATATCTGGGAGGCCACATGTTCTCCAACCTATTGAAAGCCATGTACACGCAGGTACACATCACAACCCCTTCTAGCCCTTCATTAAATTGTACTACTGCCAAAATCAACTTTACATTTCCTGTTGCAATTACCCACCTACCCACCCTGAAAAAACCATAAGGAGGACCACATTGCAAGATTTTCATAACACTAACAGTCATAATATAAACTCTTTGGAAAAATAGATGTAAAAACACTGGACTGTTCTGCAGAACTAGCATAACTCGTGCACTCTCAGCCTCAGCTCTGTTTCCTGCAATATCAGTTATTACCAGGGTTCAAGTCCCTTCCCAGCCATGGAAACCCACTGGGTGACCTTGGGCAAGTCGCCAATCCCAGTGTCAGAGGAAAGAACAGGCAAACCCCCTCTGAACAAATTTTGCCAAGAAAACCCAGGGATCGGGTTGTCTTAGGACCACCAAAAGTCAGAAACGATTTGGAGGCACACAACAGGAATATTATACTTACATAATATAATTATATGATAATTATATACTGTTGAGGAACTTTATCTGCGTACATTTTTAGAGCAATCTTTTAATATTTATGCATACTAGGTCATGAAGTCCTGTCTTTGCTGCTACCTATTCATTTAAGTCAGCAGTGGGAATCCTGTAGTCCCCTAGATGTTGCTGGATTCTAGCTCCCAGTATTCCTTACCATCAGCTATGCTGCCATAGGCTGCTGGGGCTTGCAGTCCAACAACATCTGGAGGGCTGTGGGATTCCCACCCTGGTTCCAAGTAGGTAAAATTCGGCTCTGTCAGAGCTGCTATATATCCCAAATTTATTCAGTTAGTTATTTATTTATGTGCTTACTGTAAATAAGGCAGCAATCCCTTCCCACTAGGGAACATCACCTCCAAAAATGGCTTTAAAAATGAATCAGCGATTTCTGTTTCTGGATGGTGAACAATCCCTGTTATTACTTAATAGTCCCTGTTATTACTTACTAATAACAGTCCCTGTTATTACTTCATTTGTTAGTTACATTCATTGAAACATGAAAACATGCTACTTTCTTAGAAAATTAAATGGGCAGAATAGTGCCTGCGTGCTTTCATTCACAAGCTTTAAAAAAAGGAAAAGTTGGGAGTCCAGTATTATGGCTCATTGGTAAGACACTCCCCCAAGTGCCCAAGCCTGAAAGACTGCAGTTTATATCCAAAAAAATGGAATTCACTGGAGTTTATATAGGATGCCAAAGCTTTGGATAGTGTCAAGCTTGAAGGGAATACATCACATTTCAAAGATTTAGGCTGCCTTCTTATTCTCTTATGAATAGGGAATTGGTTTTAATCTACAAAGTTCTAAATATGTTGAGCCTAAAGGCATGCTTAAAGGCTTGTAGTGTGGTCCTCAACTCATTTCTTCAGTTTTGCTGAGCAAAACAATTCTAAAGTGCTTAGGATCATAGAGTTAGAATTGGTATGTATGAGCACTTTCATAGAAAAATGACACTAGAGGAATACAGCCACAGGAAATTTCACAAAAAAATATTATTACATTTCTCATAGTTCTTAACCTTTTTAGCGGGGAAGTCATGCACCTCTTTGAGAATGTGATAAAAGGTACTGATGAAGAGTGCAAGTGTGGAACAGCTAGCAATTCTGATTAAAGAGTAATGAAACAAACTAAGGCATTATTGTCAGAACTCCATGAAAGACAGGAAAACTCCTAAGGGTGCTGAGTGAACACAAAACTAAGCTACTTTCACTTTTGGTAAGAGTAAGGGGATAAGGGAGTGGGAAGAGAAGAGGCTGAGAGATCCCCAAGAGTCTCCATTTACAATTCAGAGATGTTAGAATAGGTTGATAAAAGATTAAGAGACTTTAGGTCAGTAATGAACATTTGAAAATACCAGATTTTTATCTTAGCATTCCAAAATGAGAGGGGGGGATCAAAATGGCAGGAAGCAAATCAAACAGGGGGGTGGGCACTCATTTCATGCTTCCCATAGGTACCTGTGGACCTCAAGTTAAAAAAATACTGCTGTATTTGTTTTATCCTCTGAGATAATATTTTTGCTAGTAAAAAGGAGTAACAATAGTAGAATCATAAATGCAATGTTACATCACAGTGCCATTGTTGAGTAAAAAATACTTATATAAAAATGCTCACATAGAATAGCAAAAGAAGCTTTCCCCTATGATCCAGCATGCCATCTGAGATTTACTGACAGCAGACTTTTAATGGGACCATGCAAACGTCATGTCCAAATATCAAAAGTGTAAAAGGAGAGAAGGTTATTTTCATTACTTAGAAGAGGGTATGCAACTTGGACCTTCCCTTAGCCTAATTTCATGTCCTCTCTAATTTCTGAAACCAACCAATCAAGAGTGTCTCATCGCTTCCTGGTAAGCCTACAGAATGGGGAGGAAGTAGGAGAAGGAGAAAAACATGTAAGAGAGAGAGAGAGAGGTGGTAACTTCATTCACTACCCACTGTTGTCTTCAACCCATCTATCACTAACACCCAGCTCTCTTTCGAACACAAAGATTACCTATGGAAGAATCCAGCTCATAACAGAAAAAGTTTGCTCACTTTTGGATGCAGAACTTAGAAACATTTCAATTTAAAATTGCAAATTTCAGAATCTCCCTGTTAGTGCTCCCTCTGTCCATGCTGCCCAGTGGATTCTGGGAGTTGTAGTCAAAATGTAACTTTACCAATCTCTGCTTCACTGTTTACCAAAGGCCAAGCCTGGACATCTTTCTGAAAGGCTCTAGTGTTTACTCTTGTTTGGGGTAAATAAAAAGAAGAGCAAGTATGGTCAGTGTTTTCAATTACATTTCACACTATATTTATGTTTAGATGTATATTTTTATTATATTTTTAAATAACATTTTATTCTGTGTCATGAATCTGCAGAAAAGGACAGGTTTTACATTTTTCAGTTTGGACATCACATTGAACTAAACATGACTAGACTAGATATACATGAACAGAATAACTTTTTAGTGTTGGAATCAAACAAATGTTCTCTTCCTAAATTTATGTAAAATTGCCACTTAGGCTACAATCCTATACATACTTACTTCTGATAGTACATACATAGGTAAAACTGCAGTACTGTAATTTAAAATATTGACTGATAGTTAGTTCTGCAAGCAATTTATTATTGTCTATCTGCTCTGAGATTTTGAATTTTTCTTCTGCAGATAAAAGAGAAATTTAAATACTGATACCTTTTAGTCTCTCCCTCTCTTTTTTGCTTCAAAAATAAATGCTATAATAGACCTACCAAGGTTAATACCTGTCCTTGCACCTTGAATGAATCCATGGCTAGAATGTGCTTTATTGCTCTGCCATAGCTAAAATTGCTTAGTCCATACAATCTATAAGACACATCATTTTTCAGTGAAAAAACTTCCAAGTTTCATCAGAAAAGAGCATATCACACTCAAAGTAAATGAGTATTACAGTACAGAGTACATGCCAGACCACTTTCAGCGAGGCAAACACTCTTGAAAACTCCAGATTCTATTAAGAAATATCCATTTGTACTAAAATCCCCCAGTGCTACAGGAATTCAAAGGCTATGAACCTGATATAGCTCTGAATATGTACTACCACCAGAGTACACATAGACTGTTGTTTAAAATAAGCTGTAGTCATGCTGATCATGTTTGTCAGAGACAAAGGCAATCTAAATCAGTGTGTGTACATCATTTATATATGTACGTTGGGCTGACGCCTCCATGATGTGAAATGAATCACCCACATCTGGTACCAGAGTATACAAGATCATGGAGGTGTCCCCGTCACACCACTGAGAAGGCCATGGTGACTCCAGAGACCCTGTCTTTCCAAAACACATTTAGGTCAGGTCCTAAATGCCCAGCTCTAGGGGATCTTTAAAACCAAGAAGTTGAGCCTGGCTGGCTCTGTGGGGAGTGGCCTGCTGTCCACAGGGTATGTGACCTTCTTTTTTTTTTCTAAGAGTCAGACGGAGGGCAGGTAGCAGTCACAGTAGGGGTGCTTGATGGGGATATCTATAGTGTTTCTCTGTCTGCTTCAGATGAGGGGAGAGTTCAGGCTGTTTAGGGGTCAGCATAGAGCCCTAGTTCATTAGTGGGCTGTGAATCACTGAACCAACTCCTTTTTCTATATGTAATTCATTATCCAGCAAGCAATGAATATGTTCTATGTACATATGACCCTAGATGAAACACAGTTCATGTATATTTCTTACAACTGGTCTGAATGAAGATATGCCCAGGTCATCTCACACATATACTAGCACAGCACTGTGGTGATCCTCAAAATTACAAAGTGATTTTTTTACAAGGAAAAAAAATCATAAATGACATTCCTATGTAGGTAGCTACTCAGGTTTTTGGTGAATCTTTTTTCACTTCCAGTGACTAAAGCTGGGAGCTGGGTATGATAACAAATTCTCTCTGCATCCTTGAGCATGCCACTACGGTCAAAGCTCCTGCAAACACATCCGCCTCCTTAAATTTTAATTTGATAATACTTCCCTTATTACCAATCATAGTAAAAGTACAGAAGTATACGAGTATGTGAAACCCTTTCAACATGTTAACAGATTTCCTCATTCACATATGTCCATAAACAAGTATGCATACACATGAAAGAGAAACAGAACTAAACCTCAGCTATTGTGTTCACACACAGGTTCTTGCACTGCACACTAATTAAAACAAAGAGATCACTGACTTTGACTTAAGACATCCAGCTCACATACATTCGCTTGAAAAGTTCCAAGGGCCATAAACTTTATTCTTTAAAAATATTGTACTCAATATCACATATATACATCCATTAAGGAAAGGGCTTAGTTCATGTAGCCAAGCTAATGGGCTACCTTGCAACAACTGTAGAACTCAGCTGTGGACTTAAACAAGCACTTTACCACAGGGTGATGCTTTCTATCCAAGTGTACAAGACAACATTCTCCCTGAATATATGAGTGATCCAGATTGCAGAAAGCGTGAATCCCTCATCATCACACCAGGGTTCAAGTTGCAGAGTAACCTGTGAAGAATTCTTCCTCTGAGAAGTAAAAAGTCTCTAGGCTCATTCTCAGATCTGTTAATTCATGGAAGGAGTGAGTGGAAGAAACAAACAGATGTCCAGGGTTCCAATCAAAGGCCATTTCTGCCCTACACTGTTATAGTGCTATTATTCCACTTTCTGGGGTTTGTAGTTTACTGAGGCCAAAGAGGTCTCTGGCTGAGAATTCAAATGCCCCTCCCTAAACTGCAAACCCCAGGATTCCATGGGATGTTGAAAGTGGAATAATAACACTATAACAGTATAGTGCAGAAATGGCCAAAGGGTTCAAGGGTTGGATGTGTATGTCTCTAACAGGATGTCAGCCTTCCAGCTGTAATGCCTGCTCAGCAATAAAACATATAAAGAGTCATGTCAATCGACATTCTTGAAAACAGATGCTTTCAATTACTTGTCCAAATCATTGTGAAATTCTCAAATTCATCCTCATTCACTGTAACGCTCTGCCTGAATTCTGCTACAAAACAAAAAATACACAATCTTACCAAAATATTTCTTATTTCCGCTGTGAAGTCACTATATGGCTGTGGGTGTGGGTTGCTAAGAACTTGCCACTGATGGATATGGTCTTCCATCTCTATGACATGTGGGAAGTGATTGAATATTTCTGGTGTTTGTGTTGGACTGAAAATTTAAAAGACACAGCTTTTCACATCAATAAAGAGAAGATGGATTTCAATTGTACTTTTAGCAGCAGTTCAATCTTCCATTTCAGGAAGCTGTCCTCTCTTTCTTGCAGAACTAACATTGGCTTCTGCAGTGTATTTGTCTTAAGTTTTGTCTCCTCAGAAATACACAAACTGAATGATGCCATTGCATTTCTTTTTCTAGTTACTAGCTAAATCATCCTTTAAAAAACAAAACACCAGTTTCAAACAAACAGTGGTTCATTTAAACCATTTCTATGATATAATATTACATGTCAAATATACATAGTTGTGCAGGAGGAAAATAGATGGGTAAAATTGATCAAAATTAACCTATTGATCAATAGATTAATAGACCAAGGGCTCAGATTAAATTAGGCTCACATTTATTTAAAAATTATTTTTTAATATTTCAGAAAGAGTCCCATTTTCTGATATATTTACAGCTTCATTACCTTCATGAAGCTTCATGAAGTAATTTAAATATTATTTAAATATCATAGAAAAATATTTAAATATTGTAACATCCACATTTCCCAAACATAACAGAATGAAACTATTAATTTAAGACATATATCTACAAATATTTATTATCTCAAAATGACCTTTCTTAAACAAGATTCAAAATATTGTGAACTGCAAGTATTAAATAAGACTCAAAATCAAGAAGACAAAGCTTTTTCTGTATGAAAGAGATGAAGCAATGCGAGTGAAAAAAATGCTGAAAATTCCATAATTTAGCTGAGGTGGTCCACTAACCTTTGTTGTGCTTAGCATTGAGGAAATTGTGCCATACATTAAGAAAAGGAAAGAAATTAAGTTTATATTTTAATATAATATAATATAATATTTTAATATAAACTTAGCTAATTTTACAGTTTTGATTCAATACACAAACTAAACTTCACATCCTTCTTTGCCAGGCCCAAGGAAAAGGAAGACCACGTTCTTCTGAATGAGTGAATCTGGATAACAAAATCCCAAATTATTTTATGTTTTTGATCTGCATTGAATAAGCTATTTTTATGCTTTAGTCTTTATCATTTTGAATTATCATCAAACTACAGTTTTCTGAATGTTTTAATGGAGTTCTCCAATTCAAAAAAATGCATAAATATGTATGTGTTTTAGGAAATAGTACAAAGATATGTATATCAATGGAAATACATGCAATATTGCATATAAAAATGCATTCATAACAAAAATGTGCCTAAAAATGCATATATTTTTGTGAACATTTAAAAGACTTCCAAGTGAAGATGAAGCAAACATTTTAAAAAAATGAAAAGAAATTGGAATTGATGAAAAAGTGCACCCCTATCTAATCTAGCAGTTTCTTCAAATATAATAGATGCATAGGGGGACCTAGATGTTATAGCCACCTTTGTTTTAAAA
Organism: Iguana delicatissima; assembly: GCA_948472985.1. Lineage (NCBI taxonomy): Eukaryota > Metazoa > Chordata > Lepidosauria > Squamata > Iguanidae > Iguana > Iguana delicatissima. Next base: position 1,685,962 of record CAOKZL010000209.1, on the reverse strand, counting down.
GATATTTTGTGTTTAGTGTGGTTAGGCATGCTTTAGCTCTGAAAGTTGGTCTATAGATTTGGTTTGCCATCTTCCCCATTTGCTTTCTCCAACATACTGCTGCATAATAGTAAGTAACAAAAATAATATGCTATAGCAGCAGTTCCCAAAGCTTGGTCCTCCAGGAGATTTGAGCTTCAGCTCCCAGAAGCCCTAGCCATTTTGGCCAACAATCAGGCATTCTGAGAGTTGATGTCCTAAAACTCCAGAGGACGAAAGGTTGGGTATCAGTATACCAGAATATAATTTCAACCCCTGGGAACCACATATTGACCACCTGATTCTATGCTGTATTTGCATAATAATAGTTTATAATAAAAACCTAAAATATGAAGATGAAGATGAAGATGAGCCTTAAAACGGCACAGTCGTGTTCCCCTCCCCAGCCCATGCCTTTACCTTAATCTCTTGGACAATCCTGCTTCTCCTGGTTTGAATGTGAGACAGATATTTAGAGATAGGGTAGAGGCAAAGGAGGATCAGTTAATGAGACTCATAACTTCAAAAACCCATATCACAATTCATCTCACTGGAACTACTCCTAAGTATGCATTTTTAATCTTGTGAGCTGAAAAGTGTTACTCACCAATCAAGAAGGCCTAACCAGGAAAAAAAAAAGGAATAGTGTTTTTTTTAATCAATGAGAACTAGCTTTTGGGTAAACAGCTAACTAGGAAATGCACAACTCTTGTTAGCAGTGGGTTTATTCCCTTTGGTTACTAGCAAAGTTTTTGGTCTAGCAGTCCATATGGTGATTGCTCAAAAATAGGAAGGCCTGCACAATTTATCTTTGGAGTGTTGTCATATCTCACCATCATGGAAAAACTGACACAACAGGTTTGCAACTCAAGAAATGAATACCATGATGACTCCATTATTACAGATTGGTTTCCATTTCTTTATTAATAGAACAGTCTTAACCTTGATCCACCTGAGTCTGATGTCAGTCTCTGAAAAGATATTTTAAACTGAAGGTTAGATAAACAAGTGTGCATATATGTGTAGGTATTGCTTGTTTTGCTAACGATGCTGTCAGGTCATAAACTTTTTTTTTCTACTGTACTTTTTTAAATTTACATGACTTTCAGTGAAAATTATTTTAAAAGTTTAAGTTAATTCCAGAATTGAATTAAGGCTTAAATTTCAATTTAAATGAATCAATACATAGATTGATGTAAATAAACAAATAGATTGATAAATACATTGATTTAATAAAAATGTTTTTATTAATGATCTAGATGATGAAGTAGAGAGAATCTTTATCAAATTTGTGGATAATACAAAACTAGAAGATAGAAACAGAATTCAAAAGGATCTTGATAAATTATTAAACTTGGCTGAAATTAATAAAATGAAATTAAACAGAAACAAATTCAAAATCCTATATTCAGACCACAAAAATCAGATGCATGGGTATAGCATGCAGGATACTTGGCTCAGCAGTACTACATGAAAACAACCTTGGAATTATTATTGAGCATAAATTGAACATAAGCCAGCACTGAGATGCTGCAACAAAGAAGACAAATGCTATCTCAGCCTGCATTAATAGAACCATAGGTTCCAAGTTGAGGGAAGAAATAGTCCCCTTATACTAGTCAGGCCTCATGTGGAGTACTTCATTCAGTTCTAGGCACCACATTTTATGAAGGATATAGACAAGCCAGACAGGGTTCAGAGAAGGGCAACGATGATAAGAGGTATGGAGAACAAAACAGATGAGAAGAGATTAAAGGAACTGGGCATATTCAGTTTGGTGATGAGAAGACTGAGGGGGGTGCTATGATTGCACTCTTTAAATAACCCAAGGGCTGTCACAAAGAGTAGGGTGCAGGCTTGTTCTCTGCTGCCTCAGAGGTAGAACTAGGTCTAATGGTTTGAAGTTACAGGAGAGAGATTTTGATTGAACATTACAATGAACTTCTTGACAGTGAAAGCCGTTTGGCAATGGAACCAACTGCCTGAAGAGGTAATGGGGTCTCTGGATGTCTTCAGAAAGAGGCTGGACAGCTACCTGCTGGGGATGCTCTAACTGGAAGTCATGCACTGAACAGAGGATTGAACCTGATGGCCCATAGGGCCCCTTCCAACTCTAATACAATGATTCAATGAATAGATCAAGTTAATTAAATAAATTTAATTGTTGCCCCTTTTATTAGAAAATTTCTAACTGAACTGATAAAAATTTAGTGAGTTTAATTAATTATTCCTGTCTAATGGATGTCACAACAGATATCACCATTGAATTAAATAAGGCTTACTCTCCAGGTAGGTTAATAGAGAGCTTATACAAGTCAGAAATCACTATAAATTATTATTTATCTTTATCCCATCATTTCCCAAATGTGTTTAAAGGCACATACATGGTTCTCCCATTTTGGCCCTGTAATACAATAGGCCACATAAAACCCTGTAATACAATAGGCCCTCCACATTCACAAGGGACAGGAACACAAATCCCTCGCAAATGTCAAATAATCATGAACAGAGTGTCCCCCGACAGACTTCTGGCCAGCCAGTGCAGCCACCCAGGCGGAGGCAGGGAGGCAGAGAACCAGTGATCAGCCTATGTGGGCTGCACTGGTACCCGTGGCAGTGGCAGGGTGGCATGAGGAGCGCAGGGAGCCAACCGTCAGCCTCCCTGGGCCTTCATGCTGCCCACATAGGGTGCACCCACACCAGAGGCAAGGAAAATGGGAGGAGAAAAGGTGGGGTGGGAATAGGGTGGGAGTGGGAGAATGGGGGGCAAGCAGGCACTTCACAAATAATCAAATTTGTAAAAGTGAAACCCTTGAATGTGGAAGGAGAACTGTATATGATAAGCTGACAATTTACCTCTGATTAAATCTCAACAAAGAAGCTTTGATGGTCAACCATGAAATATCAAGACCAGACACAGAAAACTGGGTTAAATAAGGGCCACTTCATTTGACCTAACCTATTTAAGTTATGTTGGCCTGGAAACAGAGCAAGACGAGGGAGCAACTTGATGCAGTGTCATCTCATGACTACCTCTCCAGTCTTCCCTTGAGCTAAACACCTCAGCCTCGAGGGCATCTAAATGATATTGGTTGTTCCCCAACCAGCATAATTGGAAAGTAACCCAAGGAACTCCCCCCCCAAGCCACTACAAGTGAAAGCCTGAATCACAGCTTAGCCTCAAGCGTATCCTCCTTCCCCACCCTCTGGGATAAAGGGCCCTAAAAGGAAGTTCCAGAGCCCTACCATACACCAAAGTGTGCCAAGAAGTGATCACTAAAGTCTTAGGCCCTTTCCACAGGAGGCCTGCCTCCCAACATGGGGATATGAAAGGAGGACAACATTGTCACGGTACTGTCCTTCCCATGATGCCACCTGGCATAATTGTGAGGTATATCATTGACAGTTTTTCCCCTTCAATGACTCCTGATCCCACAACCATCCCCTTACCTGTTTACGTGCAGTTCCCCAATCACACCAGCTCTCATGGTCAATCTGGCAACCTAACACATGGATGCACACATACGTCCTACACCAGCCAATCAGAAGAAAAATCCCCAGGTGCCCAATCATGTAATGCAGGACAGGGAAGGAGAGGGGAGAAGGTGTCACAATTGATGTCTTAATACGAAAAGAGCAACAGTGTCAACACAGCTATTCCTCCATCACTAAGGGGCATGTGCAAGAGGGAGCAGTGGAAAACCACTCCTGTCCCACAACTGGCAATGCTGGGATCCAAACGGAGCATCACACCATCAGGATAAGGTGTGGAAAGGGCCTTATATATTCCCCTACTACCTGCCACAGAAAAGGGACAAGCATCTGTTTAGTCTCTTTCCCCTACCAGGCCAGCCAAGACAGCCCTCACCTCCTATTGCAAATTGCACAGGAACAACACGTTTCCCTCTTCTGGCAAATGAACATCATCAGCCCCGTAGAGCTCTAGCTGTCAGTAAAGTATGTTAAGATGAGGAAGAAAGTGGCCCAATTCCCTTCTCAGGGTATTGCAAAACTCATCATCATCCTACAGGCACAATCAACACGCTTTGGATTACTGCCCCCCTCCACATTTGTTAGGGCAAAATGGCAGGAGGGAAAAAAACAACAGTGAAAATCCAGGCGAACAACTTTCTATAAAGTGAAACTCTTTGAACACTTGCAACACTTTAGCACTTGCCCTTCAGCAAGCCTCAGTCACTCCCACTAAGGTAAATGACTAAAACATCAGGAGGAGGCCCACAGCACTCCTTGAAAGAGGCAACAAGCCACTCCACTGGAGGCCTCTTCTGCCCAGCCACTCCACAGTGGCTACATCACCCAAACCTAGCTGAGCTCCAGAACAGCAACTTCAAGCCTGGCACACCAACCAAAACAGCATAATCTTGCCGGACAGCACCTAGAATCTGAGAGAGAAAAAGGAAAAAACAGGAACACTTAGTTGAGCCATTGCATCCCAGAACTTAAGAGGACACACGTACCTCTTTGGCACTGAAGATTTACAAAACCCAATGTGCTGGATATCCTGAGGGCCAGACTCTATCACAGAAGCAGCAGCGGAGGCAACCCCAGTACTAAAAGAATGCGTGCCAAACTTAACTGTGTGTAGCCCCAAGCATTGCAATGCCTTTGAAGTCACTATCCAAAACTGGAACTCGGTTAGGGGCAAAAAGTTAACACAACAGAACAAGACTCCTGGTCCTGCCACCCTGAACTGCACAAAGTGCTGCAGAGCTCAAACAGGAGACAGGAGCTGACCTTTCCGATCAGTTTTGGAGCACCTAAACAGCCCCTAAACTGCACCCTGATTAACAAACTCAAAGTTTTTAAATGCCAAAGTACTACCAGAAGCATCATCTTTAGATGCCAAACCAATTTGCTAATGTGCACTGCCCCAGAAAAGACAGTTAGAAAAGCAGCATGAAACAGTGCTACCTTGTAACTACCTTGTAATTATAAATAACAAGCCAAACATTACCTAATCCCTGAAGCACATCTGGAGATAAAAGCATGCAAGCATCAGAAACTAAACCTCACCCTCTGGACCAACCATCCAAGGCCTTATCAACTCTGAAATTAGATGTAGTGTCTTCACAACCCTGTTCCTTGGCTGCAAAAGCTAAAGCTAACAACTGAGGTGCCAGCCCCCTGCCCTTCAATTATACACAATTGTGCAATACATGCTCCACCAGAAGATGTGCCAAGAGGCTTCCAGCCCATTGACCCTTCTAAAAAAACCCAAATTCTTCCCAGTCTTCTGATAACTTCACCTAGTACTAGGGGCTAAGGAAAGAGCAATGGCTCATACAGTCTCATCTCTCCAAGACTCCACAGGTCTATGAGAGTCTGCTTCCAGGGCCAAACTGTCTGAAGTGTTCAATCTATTGGTGGAAAAGAGCATCAGCTATCCCATCATCCACACCAGCCACATGGAGCACTGTGAACAAAATGTTAAAATGCAAACAGTGCAGACCAAAAGCTCTACTAGGCACATTAGTCATGGGGGATTTGGAGCACATTGTGTTGATAACATGAACAGCTGCCATGTTATTGCACCAAAAATGGACAGAGGAGTTAGCTAACTCCTCAGCCCAAATATTAACAGCTACATAATTGGGAGAAAAAAAAAATCCGAAAAGGTCAAATCAGTCAATAAGCCAGCCTGAGTTCATTTCTCACATCAAGGCTAAGCATACCAATGTTCCCTAAGATAAATACAAAATCCAGTAGACCCAGCTGCATCAGGAGATACCTGCAAGGCCCCACAAAGTTGCAGCTCCTCCCTCCAAAAGGCTTGAAACATGCAAGAAAATCCTCCAACTTCTGAATCTTCCCTAATGCCATTAGTGAACTTAATCCTATGATATGGTTTGTGCATCCCCTCAATAGCATCAGAGAGATGACTCAGAAATGCCCTGCTGAGAACTACCACCCTACTTGCAAAGTTAAGGTGCCCCATAAGCTCCTGAAACTCCCTAAGAGTCACTTTCCAAAACCCCAAAATTCAGACACCCTCCTGTTCAAATCATCTAACTTCACCTGAGACAAATGACAATGCTGATCTAAGGTATCAATTTCAATACCCAAGAAAACTAAAGTGGCTGGTCCCTCTGTCTTCTCATGAGCTAACCTCCCGGCTCATCCATGAGGGAATAGAATTCCCTCATCAAATCAACACACTGCTCTGTACCAGCTTTATCAAAAAACAAAAAATTATCCAGGTAGTACACTCCTCTTTTTTACCTTGATCTAAGTCTCAGTGCTAACTTCAGAAAAGTACTAGATTTTTCAAATGCATAGCAAGAAACAGAACACCTCATAGGGAAGGCATGATCTATATCACTGTTGTTTTTGTTGTGTGTCTTCCAGTTATATCTGACTCATGGAAACCTTAAGGCAAAGCTATCATGGGGTTTTCTGGGGCTAAGAGTGTGTAATGCAACCAAGGTCACCCAGTGGATTTTCATGACCAAGTGGACACTCAAACCCTGGTCTCCAGGATCATAGTCCAATGCTCAAACCACTACACCAAGATGGCTCTCTGATCCATATAATACTGCCTCTCAGATCTAAACCCTAGCATCTCAAAGTCCTTGGAATGAACAGGGAGAATGCAAAAGGCAGACTTTGCCATCTCTGACCCCATCCCATTCCTGCTTATCACAACAACAACAGCATCAAAAGACATGTACCTGACTGTACGCAATTCAGCAAGGATAGTATCATTTACAGAGTCTTCTCTTGATCCCTTTTCCCACAGCATTTGTCATGCAAAAGGGTCTCTGGAGCATCACGCAATTGCGAGGACTGTTCCACATGACGTCCTCACAATTGTGCAACGCTGCCGCACAATCTATCATTTTCGGCTTCTTGCGAAAAATGATGCGCAACTAGAACTAGAAATCCAACCAGTCCAAATCAATTAGACTGTGCCCTTTTAGAAGTGCTGTAGAACCCCCGATCCATGCTTACATTCCTGTTGCGTCTTGAATCTCCCTGTACTTTTGTCTTTGTGGCAATTCCAAAAGGAATGCTGCCCAGAGCAATTAGAACATACATCTTTAAATTTGCAGGGGCATTGCAAAAGCTTTGCACACCAAATTCCTGATGTTGCTTTCCTTGAGCAAAAGAAGTACCCTGACTCTTAGGCCCTTTTCGCAGCTTACCTTTTCGCGGCACTGGGGTGCAGGGATTGCACAAGCAGACTCTTGCAAGAGGCTCTCACATCCCTGCTGCTTCGCCTCCTCAGCCGCTGCAGCAGGCAGTGTGAGGGCTCCTCCTCTTCCTTCTGCAGCACAGCCTGGTATTTTCCCAGGCTGCACTGGGGCAGGAAGCACGAGTGCCATGGTTCCAGAGGTTCCGCACACATGGTAAGTGTGCGTGGGGCCCTGGAGTGATGCGAGATTGCGCACCATTTTCGGCCACAAGCTGAAAATGAAATAGTGCGCAATCAGCACCTGCCAGCCCCAGCAGCATTGCTCAGTTGCGAGGACGTCATGTGGATGGCTCCTCAGCAATTGCATGATGCTCCAGAGTCCCTTTCATATGGCGAATGCTGTGCGAAAAGGGCCTTAGAGGTCATCAAAACCTTCTTGAATTAACAAGAGAGAGAGGATGAGAATGAACAAAAAGTGAGTAGAGAGAAAGTTGTTGCAAAAATGTTCTGTTAAAATACTCAATTATGAACAGGACTTTGTGAATGCCGAGCTTGTTATTTCACGTTCAGATTCTGAGCATCCTGCCCTAAATATCCTGAAGAAATCTGGAAATGGCTTTCAGGAGCTGGAAAGATTTTCCAGCTTGATTTTTTTTTTTCTTCAGAAGAGCATTCTTGCCTTAATGTCATCTATCCAAGAGAGGGTGATGGCCTCAGTGTTCTCATGGGAAAGATGATATTCCACTTCCTACCCGACTTCCAAAGAACACTTGAAAGATATAGCAAAACAAAAAAGAACTTGCTTCTTCTTGCCAAGAATAAAACTGAGTAAGGCTGGAATGTTTAGGGCATCTTATTAAATCTTCAGTGGTACGTTTCTCATAGACAAAGCATTTGTCATCAGTAGCAAGTTGGCTGGAGTATGATTTATGCCACTGGAGTGAAATTGGCTGAATAATTCATACTGTTTATTGTTCAGAGAAGGGCTTTTTTTCCCCCCAAAGTAAAAAAGAAATGCAAAAAATGAGATAGCAAATGTAGATTTGGGGTGGTGGAAACATCAGGGGGGAGTGATTTTTCCATGTTTATATTTAATGTAGTAAATCTAGGGGGAAACACCTTATGCGGAGGGACAGGTTTAGTGGGTGCGCCGTTGTCAGCATATTCAACGAAACCAATTGGCTAAGAGAAGCTGCCAAATAGGTGTGAAATGAGGTGAAATTACTGGGGAAACACTTTCTTTTAAGGTACTTTGCTTTGTTCCTTCCAGTGCCTTGCAGCAAAAAATTTAATTTAAATACTGAAAATGGAAAGCTGCTGCATTGATTTAAATTTGCTCAGGAAGTCTTAGAATCTATTTTCTTTTGCATAGGTGAAATGCATAGAGTGTGTGTGCGTGTGTGTGTGTATTTTCCACTATTCAGGTTTTGCACTATTTATGAGTATATCAGAGTTTATTAGATCCCACTATTCTGTGTATTAGCATAAAACACATAACTTGAATTGTCAGTTTATAAAATTTTCAGAATGTATGATTATGAGTTTGCTCTTATTGTAAATTTTTACACCGCTTGCATGATTTATCTTATCTGTTGAAACACAGTTTTTTTATGTTTTTCCTCCACTTTAACCAATAAATTTAATACCCTGAACCTATGGCAGAGGTAAAGTTACAGACAATAAGAGGGATGGATAGATGAGTGTGCAGGAGGTGAGGGGGGAAAGATATGTGACTCAATTCAGCTGAAACTATTTCACAGATAACTCACTTTATGCCGTGTGTGGCTAAAAAAAAAAAAAATTGAAATGTTTACAGGCTACACAATATATATGTTTGACATATTAAAGCAGACTCCTATCAGCTGCTGGGTAACCTTTCCAGAGAAACTCCTTAAAAGAAATCAAGCAAAATCACAGCCACTGGTCTGCTGTGCTGTTTCTAATTTGAAGGCAAATGCATCTTTGACACGCAGCAGATTCTATGCAGGTGGAAGCAAGCCCCTCACTGCTCCTCTCTCTGCCAGTCAAATTATGTCATCAGTGAAGGATCACTGGTTTTTAATGATATGGTGGCCTCCATACTGAGAAGCGGGTCCTGGCAGAGCAATATGCATAGCCAATAAAATGGCTGTCACCAAATTACAATTGACACTTAACATCACTAAATCTGCAGTGTAATTCCTTGTGACAGTTGTGTAGGTATATTAGAAGAAAATAATTTACTTCAAACCCAGCATGTAAAACACCATTTCCTGGACATAATTCATGTCATATTTACAGTAGCCAAAGCAAGCAGTCTCCAGGCAACCTTAATTCGGGGAAGAGATCATAGATGCTAACATGTTCATTCGAGTATGATTATTTATGTCTGCAATAAACAAAGCCGGAGCAGTTGCTCATTGCAGGTTTTAATTGTTATTGGGGTTTTTAATTGTTATTGGGTTTTAAATGAATATTAGCCACTTTTGCTGGAGGGATTAAGAAAACTATAAATATGAAGCAACGTTTCAAATGGAAAACTGGCAGCCACAGAAAACATCTTGGCCATTTCAGAAATCGGAAACCTAATCTATGAATTTGGCTATGTTCTCCAGTCCTTCCCTTTAAACTGGTCCCAAGATATGGACATGCAGATACCCCTGCGCATATTTGAAAGCACCAGCATACAGCAGGAATATTCAGCCTCAGAAGTGCTAGTAAAGCTAACCGGTGTCACTATAAGAGTCAACGTCCATATTTCTTTCCTCTTGAAGTAATAATCTTGTCAAGCGAAAGGTCTGATAGGGGAAAAAACACACACAAGCTAGAAAAAAAAATCCTCTTAGACAGGATTCTCTATTTTGATGCATTTACCTCGAGCAGATCAGCAGAGAGCACCTTGCACAGTCTTCTACACATCTATAAATGTGCCGTCATTAAAGGTCTCCACTCATCAGAATGAAGTGGTTTGAATATCAGGCAAAATGGGCCTGCAAAAAATTCATTTCAACTTTGTCTCTAGGCAATTCACCTTTGGCTCAGTGATGATATGACTCTTTCTGCTGATCAGGAAGATACAGTAAGCGAGGTCAGGCAGTCTCTTGGAGTCAGATGTGTATTTGTCAGCAGCAGGATGAAACAGGTGTAGTAGCATGTGCTACATTGCTTCATCCCAGCTTTCAAAGAAATAGGCACGTTAGTCTGGATCAGAATGCGGAAGGATCTTGCACTACCATTGAGATTGAGGCACTTTTCGCACGGCCTTTGCCATGTGAAAGAGCCCCTTGAGTGTCACATGAATGTGAGGAGCAGTCCACATGTCGCACTCACATTTGCGCAACACTCCAGGGCCTGGCAGGTGCCGCTCACACACTTTTTCATTTTCGGCTCTGAGCCGAAAATGGTGCACGATCGCGCATTGCTCTGGGGCCCCGCACACACTTATCTGGCGTGCGGAGCTCTGGAGCTGAGCCAGTTGCGCTTCCTGCCCCAGCGCAGCCTGGGAAACTCCCAGGCTGCACTGCAGAAGGAAGACGCAGGGCTCTCGCGTGACCAGGAAGCAGCTGCGGAGCTGAAGCAACGGGGACACATGAGCCTCTTGCTGGAGGCTGTTTGTCTGATCTCCACACCCCAGTGCTGAGAAAGGTGAGTTGCAGAAAGGGCCCGAGAGAAAGAAGTTGGTAGCCCAAGCTTTTATAAACTAAGGCCATATCCACACTACACTGTTATAGTGCTATCATTCCACTTTTAACTTCCTGTGGAATTCTGGGGTTTATGGTTTACTGAGGCCAAAGAGCTCTCTGGCTGAGAATTCTAAATGCTCCTCCCTAAACTGGAAACCCTAGGATTCCATAGGATGTTGAATGTGGAATAACAGCACTATAATAGTGTAGTGCAGAAATGGCCTCAGTCTACTTCATCAGATGGATGGAATTAAGTGCCTAGGGACAGATATTTATACCTATGAATGAGCTGGTTGTATGTGTGAATGGCAATAAAAATGCAAAACTTCTAACTGTTTACTAATTTTAACGGCTATCAGTTATCTGTCTAGCTTGTTAGAAAAAATTCAGCATTTTCTCTGCCCGCCTTTTGTTTTGGGACAAGCTGGACTTAGAAAGCATAGGGCCTCTTTTTCCTTTGCATGCCAAAGTCTTCTCCTTCTCAACTAAAGCCTCATCATTTGCATGGTTATAAATCCTTTGGTGTTCAGATGACAAAATCATGTAAGCCAGGATAGTTCCTAGGATCATCAGTCTTATGAAATGCCCCTCACTTCTCAGACTTCTCCATCTTCTTCTCTATTTTTGCTTCTTCTTCCTTTTCTCCAACCATGCTTCACATGTCCACCAGGAAGATGGGAGTTAAGAACGAAGCTACTATCTCACTTGACCTATTCATTAGCTTGTTAGGATGTGCACTCCCCAATGCATATATAAATATATAGGCTGTTAGTAAACTTTTCTAAGTTTGTAACATGAAACTGTCTGCCTTGTTTTGTTTTCTTAGTCAGTTTCAGTTCAGGGAAGCAACATGGAGACTGGGCCATGCTTTTTCTGCTACCTTGCTAAAAGAAGGCTGATTCCTAACAGTTTTAGCTTTCACAAAATTTCCCAAAAAGGGCTAACATTCTGGGAAAGTCCAATTCCCAACATAGCTATCTTCGTACTACCTTGCTGACCTACCCACTCTATATATTATCTAAAATATTGGATGCAATATGCTCCTCAGACCAATCATGGAGTCATTGGTGGGAAGGACAGAAGAGAAAGACTGGTTGCCTGTTTGTTCCTGTTTGACTGTTTGCCTTTACATCCTGTTTGTTTGCTGTTCATAGGCATCTTATTAGCCAAAGTAGGATCAAACTCCTAAACTCACTAGGCCTTTGGCTTCATTCATCACACTTTTTCTTGTGTTCCTCAGGTTGGTCTCTAATTCTAGAAAGTAGGTATCCGAGTGCAATAGAAAAATATTACCCCTATTTCTTTGATCTGACATATTTTGCTTACCATAAAATGCCCATCTTTGTCACAGACTTTGGGGTTAGATGAGAAAATAGATCAAACAAAACTATTTTTTTATAAGTCAGTTACTTATTTAGTTTATTGCATTTAGTTTATTGCAATAACCAAGATTCTTTGGGAGGTATACCATATATTTAAATTATAATTATAAATTATAATTCAGTGAAGCAACAACTGAAGATAGCAGTTGAAATAAAATAAAGCCAAGGTAAAACATCAGCAAAGAAGAAACACATCACCACATTAAAAAAAAAAAAACAAGTCAGAAGCAAGATATAAGAGTGGTATGATTTAAAAAAAAAACTCCTTAAAATGTCTGGAAGAATAAAAAAGGTCTTCAACTTGCACTTGAAAGACCATAATACAGATGGCAGGGGAGCCTTTTGGGAGAGGACATTTCATAAACAGGGTGGCACTACAAAAAACTACACTCACTCTTGTAGTTCCCAGCCTCACATTTGGTGAGAGAACTTGCAAGAGGGCCTCCAGTAACAACCTGAATGTATGTGTGGGGAAATGTGGGAGGAAATGCTTCTTCAGTTAACCTGATATCAAGCTGTTCAGGGCCTTTCTGCACTACACTGTTATAGTGCTATTATTCCACGTTCAACATCCTATGGAGTCCTGGGGTTTGCAGTTGAGGGAGGGGCATTTTGAATTCTCAGCCAGAGAGCTCTTTGGCCTCAGAATTCCACAGGATGTTGAAAGTGGAATAATAGCACTATAAACAGTGTAAGGCGGACAGGCCCAAAGAATAGAAAATCAACAAACTGGGGCTTTGAATAGTTGATTATCATGCAAGGAAATGGAATCATTGTCAGTGATCAAAGTTTTTGACTTCATTTACCTGATTTACACGATCATCAAAGTTTTTGAAATCATGTATGAATATTTCTGTTTGGGAAGCATTATGGCTGGCCAGCCAAATAAATGCAAACCATTAAGCTAGTTAAACTGATGGCAAGTGCAAACAAATCTCAGTCTTATATCACTGCTCAAAAGGCTCATATTTCTGTTTTCTAACTTAGGTCAATTAGTCATGGTACACAAGACCTGTTTCAGTCTTTTGTTCAGAAAATTTGTATTTATGAAGTTATTTTGCTTTTCTGAGATTTACAGCATTTCTGTACATGGGCCTTTGGAGATTTCTGGTATAAATAGTTCATTTTTGAAGAATATTTGTCATCTTCTCTTCTCTCTCAGGAATGAAGATAGCACTTTTATCAATTTATACTGCTCCCTCTCTATTTGCCCTGCCTCACATTTACTAATTTTCTTTCAGCCTAACACAAAATGGTGCAATGGAATAAGTTCCACTGGGGCGGGGAAGAGTTTTATCCAACACAGGATCTACTCAGGGAGGTGGCAGAAGGTACTTTGGGATATATTTAGACAGCACTGGCAGCCTCTGGCTTCATGTCAGGGTTGTGTGAATGCATTTCGTGTTTTATTCCAAACATTCAAGCTCCTTATCTTTATCCCCAGACTGGACATGCCATACCCCTGACACAGAAGCTACATCTGACTGGTAGATGCTGTGAATGATTTCTAGTAGATCAGCAAGGATTTCTGACTCTCAATTATTTTCTAGTAGATCAGCAAGGATTTCTGACTCTCAATTATTTTCTCCCAACAGAAGAATTAAATTATGCTCCTCCCTAAAAACTACTACAAATACACTGAAATTGAGGTGACATGCCTTGGATTTTGGTCTCAAAGGCCTCTGTATTTAGTTCAGTTTCGGTACTTTTTAAAAAAAAGCTACAGTTAGAAGTCTGAACATGTACCTGGTTCTTATGGGTGAGGGAAAACCCATTTGTTCTAAAGAAAATAATAATAATAATAAATAATGATGATGATGATGATGTTTATTTACAACGCCTTTTACACCGAAGGGCGGAACAACAGCATATACAATCAGGGACAGACATTAAAACAAAAAATCACAAGAATACATGGTATGAAATACCCAGTACTCCACCAGCTACCCATCTCAGCACCTTAAACACATCTTAGTGATTTAAGATGGAAAGTCAAAGAGGAAGGTCTTTAACCATTTACAAAAATGGGTAAGATCGTCCTCCAGCCGGAGGTCCAAAGGGAGACTGTTCCACAAGATCTTGAAAGGCTGACAGTCTTGACAGAACTGTATGCATTGGTGGAACAGACAATAATCCTTTGTCTGCAGTTACGTTATGGTTGAAGCTATACCACCAAAAAAAAAAGGAAGTCTAGGCCACAGATCAACACACACACACACACACACACACACACACCCATACTAAGTTTTGTACCTTATATCCAAGCTTTGATTTCCTGAATAAGAAAAAAACCTGTTGGAAAATGCTTCCCAGCCGAGCATTCTCTTTAACTCCATTCACTCATATGCTGTTAGAGCAACATGGCTTTAGACAGTAAGGGTTCTCTGCTATACTCTCTGTGCTATACATGCTGTCTTTTCAACTTTTCCCATCTGCTCCATCATCCATTGTGGAAATGTACCTAAACAATCACACCATGTGTTTGGAAAACATTCCAGGTATGTTTGAAAACACATAAAAGACTCTTCCCTCTTTTCCCATTCTCTCTTCTTCCTCCTCCCTCGATATTGTGACTGTAGGCACTGCTGAGCTGCTCCTCTTCTTGAAATCTTCCTGTAGTTAGCCAGGCCTTAGGCACTGCAGGTATATATGTCTGAGTGTACTTTAACATGTACTTAAAAGCTAAAAAGGTTTTTGTTTGTTTGTTTAACTGTTACTAAGTTTCCATACTGCCTCTCTGCCTTACTTTACTAAAACTACACTCACAGAGACGCAAGAGATTCAGCACTTCCATTCATCGGCCCTTTCCACAGCTTACCTTTTTTCGGCGCTGGGATGCGGGGATTGCACAAGCAGCCTCCGGTGAGAGGCTCTCGCATCCCTGCTGCTTCAGCTCCACTCGAGAGCCCCGCCTCTTCCTTCCACAGTGCAGCCTGGAATTTTCCCAGTCTGCGCTGGGGCAGGAAGCGCAACCGCTGTGGCTCCAGATGCTCCACACACACGGCAAGTGCGCGCGGAGCCCTGGAGCAATGCGCGATCGTGCACCATTTTCCGCTGAAAGCCGAAAATGAAAAAGTGTGTGAGCAGCGCCTGCCCTACCCTGGTGAGTGCGTTGTGTAGATGGCTCCTCACAATTGCTCAATGCTCCAGGCCCCCTTTCGCATGGCAAATGCTGTGCGAAAAGGCCATCAACCTCACTTCTTCCCAATTATGGTGAGAGCCATAGCGCTATTATTCCACTTTCAACATGCTGTGGAATCCTGAGGTTTGTGGTTTAGGGAGGGGCATTTAGAATTCTCCGCCAAATTGCTATTTGGCCTCAGTACACTACAAACCTCAGAATTCCACAGGATGTTGAAGTGGAATAATAGCACTATAACACTGTAGTAAGGAAATTACCTATTAATTGTACCAATCTTCACCTTTCCCAGAAAATGGCCTTTTCTGTAGTGCAGAAAGGCCCTAATACCCCAAGAATCTATTTCTAATCTAATAAAACCCTCTCCTGTTTAAAGTCAGAGTTAAAGTCGTGTTAAATTGCTGACCCATGTTATTTAATACATGCGTGAAACTACTTGGGCCATTTCCGCACCAGCCTGTTATAGCGCTATGATTCCACTTTCAACATCTTATGGAATCCTGGGGTTTGCAGTTTCGGGAGGGGCCATCCAGCCCCTCCCTAAACTGCAAACCCCAGGATTCCATAGGATGTTGAAAGTGGAATCATAGCGCTATAACAGGCTTGTGCGGAAATAGCCTAGGAGAGATCGTCCACAGTTGTAGGGTCCAGTGGCACCAGGATACTCAGGACAGTCATGTCCTCTTTTCTACTGAATTCTAGTTAAGTTGTTTTGGTTCTAAACCAGGCAGTAGTAATATACTGGATGTGCACACAGTTTAAGGAGATTAATCAAGAGAGAGATGCAACTGAAAGGCGGATCAGAGAACAGGGATTTAGGCTGTGCTGGGGGCGGGGTCATACACCACCTGAAGACATGGTCCACAGTTCAAATGGTACTCCTGGATTTGGGACCTAGTTGTCCATGTTTCTGTGGTGTTTAAAAGTGCATTGCATAGTTAAAACCAGAGTGCTGGTACAACCATTCTTGGAGATGTACAGTTTCCTTTGAAAAGTATTCAGAAACTTTAGGTGGTCCAAAAAGCTTCAGGCTGATTGTTGGCTGGGGCTGATTATAGGAAACATATACATCCTTTCTTAAACAGCTGCACTTGCTCTTGATTTAATTGTGGGCAGAAATCAATGTGGTGGGGCCTTTTCATGTACACAGCAGTATAGTTTTACTTTAACTGTCAAGGTTCGATCCTATGGAATCCTGGGATTTGCAGTTTAGGGAGGGGCCTTTAGAACTCTCAGTCAAGTGCTTCACCAAACTATAAACCACAGGATTCCATAGGATAGAATCATGATTGTTAATGTCAAAGTATAGTGCTGTATTTGTATAATACAAAAAGGCTCAAAATCTTGCCCTATGAATTCCTATATGGCTTGTATCTATGGGTCTATCTGGACCCATATGAGCCTGGCAGAATCATCAGAGGAAGCCCTTCTTTCATTCTTACCACCAAATGGGAACATCTGATACAAATGTGGGAGAGAATCCTCTCAGTGGATGTTGGAACTTCTTTCATTGGATGCTTCCCTTGCTTTCCTTTTACTGGAAAGACATGACGATCATGATGATGATGATGATGACGACGACAACGATGACAGGCTTGTGGAAACTATTTTCAAAGGAATATGGTTTAGGTCAAATGTACATGCATTTAATGTTTTTTTAAATTGTTTTAAATGTTTTGAGTAGTTTAATTATATTTTAAAGATAAAATTTTATATTTTAATCTATTTTGAATCTAGTTTAATGTATAAGCTGTTTTCATTCCCAGCTATGGAGGTAAAGGCAAGATATAAATAGAAGAAATGAAGAGAAGGAAGAGGGCATCTTCTGGCTCCACTGCTCTCATTGAAACATGAGGCACATCAGCCAGCAGGAGCCTGGTCTACATGCTTGGTGTACACAGACAGGCCCAATGCCACCATGATGTTGAGCCTGATCATGCCAGGTTCTAGTCTACAAAGTAGTCCTAACTATGTACAGCAGGCTTAGCTCCATAAATATGCTACTCAAAGTCTGGACAGCAAGCAGGTGGGGCAAGCAGGACATGATGTGACCATGTCCAGTGGTATACTTCACTCTCACACACAAGTGATAATTGTGTGATGTCTTTTTATTATCACAATAACTGTTCATTCTTAGTTCATTACACCTAAAAGTCTAGAAATCTTCAAACTATAACTTCCTTATGTGAGCAGATCACCAAATTCATCTGATTTGACTGGGTGATTGTGTCTGGTTTGATGAAGTGTGATCTGAGCAGATTACCACTACTGCCTCTAAGTTTCAAAGCTATCTTCTTTTATCTAGACTTGTGACTGTCCTTGAGTTTGGAGCATTGCAACTCATACAGGTAAGAACAGTAAAATACACATGAGGAGAAATTTCAGTTGATAACTCATCAAGATATATGTAGAATGAAATGCTCTCCAAGAATTTGTTGGTCTAAACAATAATGCAATTTTAATGCTAGGAAGCAGTGTATCTTGGAGAAAGGTGCATAGTAAAGACACTGAATGCAAAAATAAGAGGATTAAATTAACAATGAAAGGAGTTATAATTATTTTAACCTATATGTGAAAGTATTTGCCTGTGAAGTTCACTGCTGAGGGGAATATCTGTGGATCAGGCCTTTTGAATTATTTGGCTTACTTGGATGTGATCGAGCTGACGATCACTTGGAATCCAACTGTGTTTGCTTAATGGGTTTGGCTAATGTTTCATCACAAAAGGTCAATGGGACTACTCATATGTTTAAAATTCAACCAATGCCTGGAAATGCTGCTAGGCAGGAGGAATGAGGCTATAATTCTATGCATATTTACCTGGAAGAAATCCCCACTGAAAACAGAAGGACATAACTCCAAGTAAACATGTGTATGATTTTGCTGTGGGCTATTGATATATGGATATATATAAATTCCAAGTAAGTGGATCTGAAGCTTAACTTTATGAAAAGAAGTTATATATTCTCCATCAGCTGTTATAAAATGCTATCTTATTATATATGATTATGTGATACTATATTTAGATCTGTATAGATATAGATATGTTTGAACTATCACAATGCTTGTCCATCTGCAGTGGTCAAGCTGAGTGCCTTTATCCTTGACACAGAGAACATACAGAACCAAACCTGAAATCTCTTTCTGTTAACTCACTTGAGTTAAGGAGGAGGTTCTCAGTCATTATACCTCTGAACATAAAGTGAGACAAAGATTTTTTAAAAAAATAGAATGCAATTATAAGAGAAATATATAACAAGTATATGTAAAAGTAGCCAGCTCAAAAGAAAAAAAACCCTTTAAAGCTCTTTTCAGCTGGTGTCAAATAATGTTAACAGAGTGAAGTGCAGACAAAAGGAAGATGGAATATTTAAAATGACTTTGACTTAAGTTCCTTGTTCACTTTTACTGTTTCAGGTATGTAAGAACTTTAACTTTAGCTAAACTGGAGTTTTGTAATCAGAGTTAAAAGTGTATTTTGATGCCTTATTTGTCCAATGATTTCATAATTGATTCGCCTTGTTGCCCTTTCTTGTCAATGGAGCTCTCATTTCTATTGTGCATCAGATCTTTGTGTGATGCAGGTAGTGCCCTGCGTGTTTGATCTTTGACCTCAACTCACAGAGTGTTTTATGTAGAAAAGCCCCATGATTATTGCCTTCACTTTCTTTAACCTGCTTTTTCACCTTGAAGTGTAAAGGGTCACAGCTAGGATCTGGCTCTTATTACAGTCCTTAAGATGAAGCATATTCTATGAAAAGCACTCTGTTTTTATTTCTTGGGAATTACTGGCTTTCCAGGCTTTTGAATTCCATGAAGATAATTACTGTTTTGCCCCCTTTTTCTATCTGATATTTGATTCTGCTCAGTGGAATAAATTACCTGTCTAATAAGGAGCTCTAATTGGTGGTTGCAGAGCCAATATGCATGTTCTACACTAACTCCCTTTTTATTTTAAAACAAATATGTTATGCCATGTAGAATATGTTACTGTTTTTAACTCATTACAGAACTTGCAAACCATGATATGTACATGTGTTTTTCTTTTTATCCAACATGCTAAGACATTTACATCTCTGCATGTGTGCATAAATCAATACTATGTCTGTAGGAGAGAAAGGATGGAACAAGAGCTTTATCATAATGTGTCTTCCTTTCGTTCTAGTGGCTGATCATGTCTACCAGAGTCCTGTGAGGATGTAACTTTTGAAGTTACTCTGATTTTTCTTCAGTAGGCGAAATGAGATTCTGGCCAGTGACTGTTAGCTTATCCAGATGACCCCAGATCCCATTAAAGCTCAAAGTTACCATTATACCAGTTTAAAATCCACTTCCAATATTAGGGTAATTGGATCCAATCCTGGAAAGCTTGCAAAAATTCAAACTGAGTCCTCATGCTTCATAAAGTAACTTACGCCCATTGTGACAGCTTCCCATAGATCTTGTTTTATGAACTTCCCTTTAGAGGAAAAAAGTACTTTTTCTATTTTTATTTTTTTATTAACCATGTGGAACAAAAAGAATTTCTCAAAGGCAAAAATATTCACACAGGCTTTCACAGCAATACTTGTGTATGACTCAATGCTTTTAAAGAGCAGAACTACTGGAGGGAGGAAAAAAAACTATCCCAAAATGTAAATGCCAAGAAACATATTTATAGCTCCCCCTTCCACACAAAAAAAGCATTGGGTGCAATATAGAGATGCCACTCTTGAAATAGTTACCTAACATATCTGCCTTGCAGTATTTGTCACAAGAAGGTTAGGATCTTTTGCTGCAGTTTTTTATGAAGCATAAAATAAAAAATATCTCTCGCTTGGGTGTTCTGATACCTGTGATATTTAAACAAGTACACCATTTAATACATAGGATTAGTTACTCTAATAGTGCTATTAGCTATCACGATACACCATAATAAGTGGCTTCATCTTTGTTATGACATGGTCTTTCCTACTGTTTATTGACCCTTCAATGCAAGGGGGAGGGAACGTTCCTAACCATCCCCCCAAAACCTTTAAGCAGCTACTGTAAAGCTGTGGTTTTCTTCTCAGCTGGAATCTTTAGAAACCCTTGGAGCTAAATACCTTGGTGTACTGCTTAAACACCAACAACAGCCTTATGGGGCCTTTCCCAACCTTAAACACATCTCTCTCTCTCTTTCTTTCTCTTTCTCTCTCTCTCTCAATCTCTTTTTTCTTTTTTCTTTTTTCTTTTTTTTTCTTTTTTTGAGAATATTACATTCTATAGGCTAACCCTGAGCTTGCATTAAATATACTAGACTCATTGATGCTCACTGAATTGAACTGAGTTGCTTTTTGTTTTATTCTTTCTTTACTTCACCCCCAACTGGGACTGGGCAGCTTTTCTTCTACTGGAGTGTGCTTTAAAGTAGCCCAAAGAAGAGAATAAGGGGTAGAGGGAAAAAATGGGAGGGGGAACCAAAAGGTGCTGCTTAGGCCCATAATTAGTCTTGATCCTTAGAGTCTAAAATATTTTAACGCCAGGTTTCTGATTGCAGTGCAGCAAAGTGGATTTGGGAATGCAGAAAAGTAATTAGGTCTGTGCATTGAAGTGTGGAGAGCATTTAAAAGTGAATGGGTGGTTACTACATTCTTGGCAGGCTGTTTTTTATCTTTTCATGCTCCGCTGTTGTTAGAGGTGATGGGTTTATTGCAGTTTTAGCACTTTGGAGGTGGCTGTGTTTTTCTTAACCTAGCCTTTCACTTCCCTGTCTCTTCAGATGAATACTTGTGGCAGAATGGAGATGGAAGAAAAATGCTAAAAAGAAGAAACCCTTTAAAAGGCTGGAATCCTGAAAAAAAATCATTTGGGGAAGGGGAAAAAGGAGGAATAAGCTTCAGCCTTGAGGCAGCCCATGGACAAAGGAACTGCCTTTAATTAATGACTCACTTTCTATAGAACTGACCTGAGACAATGGTCACCCTAAGGAGAAGAAAAAGAAAACATTTATTCTCTAGTAGGGTATATTCACATTGGGTGTGATCCACTAAGCACTGCCGCCTTGCCATCCTTGTCCGCTTCAATGGGGCTTATGTGACAGCCTGCTGAATAGAGGTTGTACAGCAGCTGCGCTTTGTGGATTGTGACCGCTGGAGAAACCACTGCACATTCAAAAAGCCTATATGGAGCAGTACTGAGATCACAAATGACATAGCATCTTGCAGTGATTTGTAGATTATTCTTGCTCCCACATAACCCAGCAATTTTTTTCTTCATTGAAAAAAAAATCCTCATTGGGAGTCAGCTATTCTTTATAATCTTGGAACGTGGCTGCCTTGTTCATTTGCTGCTCAGATTCTCGTCAGCGCTGACCTGAATGTCATAGAAATTTCTTGCTTAAAAAAGAAAAGAGGGTGGGGAATGAGATAGAAACCTGTGCATTTCACACTTTTCCCCATAGGGAGATGTTTCATGGCTCTCTTTGACAGTGCTTGTAACATAAGCATATATATTAAAACAGTAGTGGTAGAAAGACAGAGAATTGTGAGGCTAGACAAAAACGCAGGAGGGCTAGTTTTTAAGTTTTAGGCATTGCCTTTTTAAAAAGGCAAAAGAGATCTACTGAAGCCTGGGAAGTCAGTGAACAATAGATACCTGAGGCATAATCCACTGGGACAATCTTCAGAGAAACTCCTGTTAAAATGAATGGAACTCAATAAGAGTATGTAATTCATGTTCCAGATGGATTGTGATGCAGTAAATAATCCTATAACACTTGTAGATTCCCTTTTTCTTACCTGTAATTCCAACCAATAAGGAATTCAATTGTCCAGTTACTTGATGTATTTAAGAGCTATGTCAGCAGCTTTTTAATTTTACTGTTCTACTTTTAAAACACTTTCACTTAAAAAAAATATATGGTTTCTTTTCATGTTTGAAGCAAGGAGGAATGGGAAGGGAGTATCTTTTCTTCTTTAATATCCCCAGAATATTTATCTAAGTAGCAGGGTTGTCTTATTTTAGATAGGCATTTGAAAAGGCTGGAATATTTTCCTCTGTTTAGTCTGGTGTCCAGGAAACACTTTAAAAAAGTTATTTACCTGATGAATATTTGTTTAAATGGATTCTATCATAAAATACACAGGCTAAAATGTAGCACTTCAAGCAAGTACACACACCTAAGGCTCATACTAGTTAGTAAATGGGTGGAAGGATGAAATTCAGTGAAAATTAAACTACTTCTTGGTCTATTTCAATCCAGTTATATATTCGCTAGCAGTATATATTGATAAGCATAGTAGCAATTTTCTCATTTTAAGCACAAGTTGTTCATGTGAATTTAATACTTCAGTGGTACCTGTTCCCTTTTGAATTTTGTCTCATCTGATGAAATTGAATTTTGTCCCATATGATGAAATTTTCCTTCCCTCCCCAAATTTCTTGTATTGCAGTAATTTAAAACTTCAGCTGAACATTTATAAATACACTCCAGGCATCCCAAGAAAGAGAGCAGGCAGAGTCCCCAACAAAATATGAACATAACAAGTACGGGGTAAATGATATTTAATATGTCATTCTACAAAACTAAAAAAAAATGAGGACTGAAGAAAAAATTAATTTGGAGGGTAGAAATCTTATCTGAGGGAGTTTTACCTTCATTTTGCTCCCCCTCACATAGCTATACTCCTTTGTGCATAATTGGGAACGTACCAGTGTTAGAAAGTGGAAATGAAGCTTAGTGCTAAATGCACAAGTATTTAGTTTTTGAAATGGATGGGTGAGAGGCAGCCTCTCATCACTGTCAGCAATCAGAGTAACCAAGATCAGTCTTTTGAATTACATTTCCTCCACACTAGGTAGTATAGAAGCAAGGGTGGAAATTATCTACAACCCTCTTTTGACCTCCCTGACCCCTGGACTGGTCTAAGCCCAATATTTAAATAGTGAGGGTTATTAAAGAGTGGAATGCCCAGGCAAAGAGAAAGGAACCTGAAAACAGATGGTAAGATATACTTGCAAATATTTGGAGAAAGGTCCCCTAGAGCAAAAGGACAAAGTAATAAAGATTGTGCTATTTGGAGCAATCCAACACAGATCTCATCTTGAGTTAGAATATCCTGCAACAGGACCACCATTTAAACAGTTTCAAGACTGAGTTTTGTTATGAACTTTTTTCTTCATTTTCTTCAGTGTGAAGCCAAAGATGCCAGCCTGTCATGTTCTCACATGCAACAGAAAGGACCAATTCATGTTAACAAGAATTAAAAAAAAAAAAAAAGACAGGAGGACCAATTCACGCAAAAAAGAAAGCCTTGTTCCCTGGTGGTTTAAATATGCTGACAATTAATGGAGTACTGTGATTCTATCAATACAAATTTGCTGCCTTGGTGGGATCTTGCCTTGTTTTTTATTAAGAATATCATTGTGGCCTCTACATTATCTTTTAGTCAATTGCATCTTCTGCTTACCTATTGGGAAGGCAATGTATTTTTTTTTCTTTTTTGAAGTACAAATCTCAAAACTCCCAAGACCCCGTAGTCACTACCTCTTGTGGCTGGGAGAATTCTGGTAGCTGTGGCTGAATGTTATGTCTTCTTCTGAACCCCAGATTTGCTGCCCAAGACACCTGTCTCACTTTGTCTAATGATTAAACCAGCCCTTATGTGAAAATATTCACTAAAGAGCTTTAGTATAACTATGGTTCTGAGGCAGCAGAATAACCTCCCCCATGAACTGAGGGATTTCCCCTCTTTGCTTGTATTCCAGGAGAATTTTTTTAAACTTTTTTTTTTCATAAGACCTTTGAGATTATTTCCTTGAGAGGGATGTTTTGGATTAGTAGTTGATACATTTAAAAAATCATTGTATAAAGTTTCTAATTCAGTTTTTATTTATATTTTATTAATTGTCAGTTTTTCTCTGCTGTAAGCTACTTTGAACACATGCTGAGAAAGCAGCACATAAATATTTTAGCTAAAATAAATTCTCACACTGGGGACCACTTCTCCATGGCTTCTTCTCATGCCACTTTAGTAGTATTTTCAGAAAGGAACCATGTATATATAGCTAACAGTATGGTTGCTTCACATAGTAAACATTGCCCATAGTAAACAGTCCCCTCCAGGCAATGTTCAAACTAGCAAAACCAGTGTCTGGCCAAGGAAATAATGTGTCCAAGGACTGAAAAGAGAAGGTGTGTATTGAGTATAATTCAGTGGACTGAAAACTGGAGTTCTGCCTGGGAGTTCTGAGTTCTAATCACAGTTCCGCCACTCACCTGAATCTGGGGAACTATGAGAAAGTAGAAGGTTACGTGCCATACTGTGTTCCTGGTTCTGAACAGAATAATAATGGTGCAATTTATGTGCTTCCACAATTATTCTTAACCATTACTGTACATAATCAATATATGCAGGCCTGCTTCCAGGTGCTGATCTCAGATTGGTAGGGCAATAACCTTTAAGCGTCAGTTGTCATTGTTGCTGTGTGCTGTCAAGTCAGTTATAGAATCAAAGAATCTTAGAAGAGACCATAAGGGCCTACAAGTCCAACCCCATCCCACTGAGTAACCCACCATCAAAGCATTCCCAACAGGTAGTCATCAGCCTCAGTTTAAAAATTTCCAAAGAAGGCAGTGTATTCCACTCTCAGGAAGTTCTTCCTAATGTTTAGATGGAATCCCTTTTCCAGAAGTTTGAAGCCATTGCTCCATGTCTCTGGAGCAGCAGAAAGTAGACTTGCTCCATCCTGCATATGACATTCCTTCAAATATTTAAATATAGCTATTATATCACCTCTTAACTTCTCTTCTGCAAGCTAAATGTACCCAGTTCCCTTAGTCACTTCCCATAGAGCATGGTTTCCAGGCTTTATATCATTTTGGTCACCCTCCTCCAGAGACTTTCCAGTTTATCAGTATCCTTCCTGAGCTGTGGTGCCAGAACTGGACACAGTATTCCAGGTGAGGTCTGACCAAAGCGCAATAGAATGGTACTATCACTTCCCTTGACCTAGACACATAGCCCAGAATCAATCAATCACTCTCTCTCTCTTTGTCTTTTTTTTTTTAAAAAAAAAAAGCCTGCTGCATCACACTGCTGACTAGTGTTCAGCTTACAGTCTACTACGACTCCCAAATCCTTTTCACATGTTCCATGGTCAAGCCAGGTGTCACCCATCCTATATCTGTATATTTCTGCCAAAGTGTACTGTTGAAATTCATTTTGCTAGTTTTGGCCCAGCTCTCTAATCTGTTAAGGTCATTTTGAACCTGATCCTGTCCTCTAAGGTGTTAGCTACCCCTTATCATTTGGTGCCATCTGCAAATTTGATAAGCATGCTTCAGTTCCATCATTCAGGTCATTGATAAAGATGTTGAATAGCACTGGGCTCAGGACAAAACCCTGTGGCACCTCACTACTCTCCAGGATGAAAGAGGATCCATTGGTGACAACCCTTTGGATCCAGTCGGTCAACAAATTACAAATCCACCTAACAGTAGCAATATCTAGCCCAGATTTTACTAGCTTGTTTACAAGAATATCGTAGAGAACCTTGTCAAAGGCCAAACTGAAGTCAAGATATGCTACATCCACAGCATTCCCTTTATCTACGAAGCTAGTAAACAGTAAGAGTAACAGGGGAATCCTAATTGACCAGCTGTAGGGTATTAAGGTTAGGCTCAAGCATCTTCTTCCAGCAGATCGTTCCTTGGCCAGCTGATCTCAGAGATCTGCTGAAAAAACGTTTATCATCAGAACTATTCTACTGACTGAGATCTGCCTGCCAGCAAGCAGAGTCTCCCCTCCCTCTCCCAAAAAAGGACACAAAAGGGAATGGGGAAAAAGGAACCAAGTTATACCACACACAAACTGCCCTCAGCCCAGGGACACAGCAACAGCGCTGGCACATAGTTAGGCCAAGGCCGGGGTAATTTCCAGCTTCCTAGGCAGAATGAGATTTGAATTCATCACAGATTCAGCTAAGTTTGTGTTGATTCTTACACCTATACACAAAGAAAGTACAGTATTACAAGCATGGAAAATTGAAAATAAACATTTTCAAAGAAAAAAGGGTATGTAAGAATAAATTACTATTTCTTGTTATGGTAGACCCTCATGCAAGCAAATTGGAAGCTATATCAAGAGCTTGGATAATTACCTTTTAGGAATACAATTCTCAGAAATCCCCTAATCAATATGGACAATAGTCATACTGATGGGGCATTCTAAGAATTATAGGCCAAAATGTAACATTTCCAGGATATGGCTCTGACCTAGTTTAGCTCCCATCTCTTTGGAGCACATTTCTGTAACCAGCCTAGCTTTTATATTTGAACATACCCAAGTGCTAAAAGGAAATAAAAAAAATTTTAACTTGAAAAATGGAAAGGGTGACTCATAAGCTCAAACTGATCATTTGTTTCTACATACCACAGAATGTGTGCTTTAATTCCCAGTAAAACACATGTGTACATAAAGCCAGCTGGTCCAGAATATGGACCAATTTTAAACGGTTGATTATTCCTGTTTATAGGAATTGTCTGAATTGTGGCATCTGTTAAAAAGCAATGACATTAAATAAATTATAAACAAAAAAAATTAGGAATAGCATAAATTTTAATTGGAGACTTTGAGAATACTGTATGTAGGGAGGGGGGTTCCCAACATGCCTCAATGAATTATGTGTTATTCTTTGCCTACAAGCTCTGACAAAGAAAAACTTCCTCTGCAGTGTGGGCTAGTCTTCCCTCTGAATACATTTTTTTCCTTATAACACTAATAGAAATTTTACTGGTTTAGAAAGTATTATGAGGTACATAAATGGCTTAGACATAGGAAGGAGCAGTAGGTTCCAGTGCTGGGCTCTAGAAAGATTTTGACTTATGCATAGAACTTAACCCTGACTGGATGCTTTAGAATGTATTTGCACTACACAGTTATAGCAGTTTGATCCCACTTCAATTATCATGGCTCCATCCCATTTAATTATCAGATCTGTAGTTTTGTGAGAGACTTAAAATTCCTTGCTAGAGGCATCTACAGCACTCCCCTGAGCCACAGCATTACAGACTCCCAAACATAGCTTGAAATTGGTGCTAAAGCTTTACTTGTTAAATGCAGAAGCCATGAACAGGTTGTCCACTGACTTTTCTCCCTGTGGATTGCTCATGAATTCCTCAAGGGTTACCTCTGTACGTGTGATGACCCCCATCTTATGCAAGTTGAAGGTATCACCAACCTACCATACTATGTGAGCATCAGAAGACTTGAGCAGGAGAGAGATTCATTCCTTTGTTCTCTTTCAGCCAAAAAGACCTCCAAGGTATCTCATACAAGTACATAAATGCAGTCAGTCCTCCACATTTGTGAGTTTCACTTTTGCAGATTTGATTATTCACAGGTTATTTGCTGTCACCTTTGCTGCCTCCCTATGCCATTTTTAATAGGGACTGCAATCCTCATGAGACTGAGAAGCTGTGAATGAGGTTGTAAGTCCCTGTTAAAAAATGGTGTGGGGCAGCAGTGGAGTGGCAGGTAAGGCCACCATCCATCCACTTCTGCCTTGTGAAGGAACCCTCATGCCTCAAAGGAATCCACAGTGGGTTGAATATCGTGATCATACTTTTTTGTATGTTAAATATGGTTTGGGAGAACCCAGAATTATTCACTTTTTTCCCCACTTTCATGGGGGTCCTGTGCCCCTAACCCTAGCAAATGTGGAGGGATGACTGTACAGCATTCAAGCAGTATGATAAAACAAGATTCACATGTTTAAATCAGCTATAACTCAATAGCCATTTAAAATGTTAAGAACTAATGTCATTTCACATGCTTTCTCTTGCCCAAAAGCAACATTTGAGTATTTTTGAGAATCTAAGGCCATTTCCACACGGGGGTAAATCCCTGCGCTGTGACGACTGGACATGGAGGTCGTCTACACTGCGGGGTGCGCTAGAGCAGTGAAAAAAGGGGGTGGTATTCTGTGTTTTATAAAGACCACTTTTCAAGTGGTCTTTTTAAAACTTGCTCGCGCTACTCCATCGCAGCGCCCCATTTAGAACCGCAGGGACGCGCTAGCGCATCCCTGCAGAGCTGCCCGGGGGCAGGCTTCCGGCTGGCTCGCTGTCCCAATTGGCGGAGCACCGCCGGAAGCCACTGGCCACCATTTTGGGCGCCGCCAAGCACCGCCGAGCACCGCCGACGTTTAGAGCAGCGAATTCGCGCTGCTCCCCATGGGGACGGAGCGCCCCGCTGCAAGGTAAGCTCCATCCCCCTGTGCGCTGCCCCATTTCCCCCTGTTTCACCACCCCCAGTGTGGAAAGGGCCTAAAAGGCCAGTTTTGATAAGTCCTTCAGTTTCACTCAGGTTTTGATTGCATAATCATATGTGGCCATATAATAATTTAGGATGCACCTCTGTACACAGAACTCTGTAATGTTCTTGTGTGTGCCTTGAGGACGTTTCCAACTTAAAGCAAAACTGTCACTGGGTTATCTGGGGCTAAGAGTGTGTGATGAACCCAAGGTCACCCAGTAGATTTCCATGGCCAAGCAGGGAATCAAATCCTGGTCCCCAGGGTGAGAATCCAATGCTCAAACCACAATACTATGCTGGGTCTAACTCTATAATGGTTATACTGTATATGACTAGACATTAGCCATTTACACCCCACCTGATCCAGTTGTCTTCCTGTTGTCATCCTGGCAGTGCTTTTGCAGGGAAGGGAGCACAATGGGAATGCTCTCCTCTGCACTCGACCGGCTCCTTGTGGAAGGGAGTGCGAGTGACACGAGTCTGCCTTCCACAGCGCAGCCAGGCTCCTTCCCATGCTGCACTGGGGAAGGAAGTGCCTTGCTTCCTGCCCTTCCACATGGCTAGGAAGGACAGGCGCATCTCACAATCAGGGGTAATTGATGGAATTTCTCTAATGAGTTTCTCTGTCAATGATATACCCCACAATCATGCTGGCTGGTGATGCAAGGATGGGACTGCGATGATGTCATGAGGAAGCATCATTGCAGTCCAGCTCCTCTTGTGTCCTCATGCCGGAATGCCATCATTGTGCAGAAAGGGCCATTGTAGGACTACATTGTTAGGGTTCTTCCCTGTTTCCTGTGTCCTGTTTTTAATAAATATTATCTTCCCTGAACTTTAACAGTAAGAGGAGACCAAAAAACCAATCAGTGAATGTATTATTTACAAACTCTCCAACATTTCACAAATGAAAAGCAGGACACATGTGGCCAAGCAACATCAGAGTGTGATCAAGATGACAAATGTTATTTATGAGGAAGAACACACAAGCCAGCAGAGGATGCAGGAGTTTCCTTTTGCCTGAGTCTACTGGAAAAAGCAAGATTCTACCTTCCCCCTTGCGGAGTTAACTGGATACAAACTACTTCTGCACTTTGAACTCAGCTGACAGCTACTGAAGTAGCCTGAATACAAAAGGTGAAAATGGGAGGAAGATAGAGAAACTGGAAAAGTGAGCCGATAAAAGATTTTATCAGGATTATCCTTGCTAAATAGACACAATTGGAGAATATGTATTTACAGCACAATTCTATGTATGTCTATGTATCACCTCCCTGGGTTTTATAGGGCCACTTATAAACAAGTATTGCAAATCAATTCAATTTGAAATATGATGCTGAAGTAGAGTTCTACATAGAATCATAGAAATATAGAGTTGGAAGAGACCACAAGGGCCATCCAGTCCAACCCTCTGCCACGCAGGAACACCCTCAAAGCACTCCTGACAGATGGCCATCCAGCCTCTGCTTAAAAACCTCCAAAGAAGGAGACTCCACTACACTCCGAGGCAGCATATTCCACTGCCGGACAGCCCTGACTGTCAGGAAGTTCTTCCTGAGGTTCAGGTGGAATCTCCTTTCCTGCAACTTGCATCTATTGCTCCTTGTCTCTGGAGCAGTAGAAAACAAGCTCTCTCTCTCCTCTACATGGCATCCTGGACTGCTAAAAAGACAAATGAATGAATCTTAGAGCAAATCAAGCCTGAATTCACTCTAGAAGCCAAAATGACTAAAGTAAGGCATCATGCTTTGACCACTTCATGAGAAGACGTGACTCCCTGGAAACGACAATAATGCTTGGTAAAGTCAAAGGCAGCAAGAAAAGAGGAAGACTGTATTGAGTCTCTGTAATTAAACTAAAATATGCTTATCACCTTCTTCTCCAAATGCTTAGAGTCTCTGGACAGAGACAGAGATTCAATCAAGGAAGACAAAGCCCTGAATCTGCAAGACCTGCGGGGGGGGGGGTAGGGTGACTTGTATGTCTCTTATCAAGGGTCTCCATAAGTCAAAGTTGACTTGACAGCAATTAACAGCAACAAAAATGAGTAAGCAGTTCATCAGTTTAATGATGATTTATGAAGAATCAGTTTTAATTAATTTCAGCTCATTATTAATATGTTTTATATATGAAGGTATTTTAACACATTTTTTATTTTTAATAATATCCTTTAACACTCCGCCCTCCAAAAAATGTAGCCCTTTTTATTACCTTCACCACCATAGTGTAGGCTTTCAGATGGACTCCAGCGTGCATGCAATAAGACTTACTCAGAGTTTCCTGCCAATGGCAATCCAGTAACTTTGTTTCTCCCATAGTTAGGAAGGCAAGAATGCCTGTGTACTTCTCCATTTCAGAGGCCAGTCAGGGCTTTGACCATGCTGTCTGCTGAGGCATCAGGGAAATTCCTAGAACCAGGAGAACCATCCAGATCTATTAGCTCCCTTGCATTAGACCATCTTATTGAATTCCCTATCTTTCCAGAGACTCTTAAGACCCAGTAGGTCTAATCTACCAGCATGTGATCTGGGTGGATCACAGCCATGCCACCCAACACAGAAAACCAGTTTCAGACTTCTTCTTTAGTTCAGAAGATATTGGCCCTTTCTGCAGTTTACCTTTTGCCAAAGCCATCCTGTGAGGATCCCAGGGTTGGCTCTCCCAGGAGGGGAATGTGACAAAAGCACTCCCCTCCACACCGGCTGCCTGCTGAAAGGGAGGAAGTGTGATGGCCCTGCCCCTCCCTTCCACAGCACAGCCCAGCACTTTCCCAGGCTGTGGCTGGGGGAGGAATCACATCCATTGCACTTCCTGACCTTCTGCATAGCAGGTAAGTGCGGGAGGGTGGTGCAAGGACTACACAATCGCAGTTCATTGACGAGAAAACTCGCCAATGATTTTACTCCATGATTGCAATGGGTAGCCATGGAATCACAATGGGATCACGATGACATCATGCAGAACTGTCATCGCAATCCCGTTGCCAGTGCGAGTTGGCAGCGGGCTGCAGAAAGGACCTAAGATACAGTCCTATGTTCTCACTTCCCTGACATTAAGTGCCAGTGTCCTGAGTAGTTATGTCTAGAATGTTACTATTAAAAAGTTACACAGCAGCACTTGGAACTGTGCCTAGAAATCGAATGGCAAGTGATGCAGCCCAACTACAATTATATTGATAATTTTACTGTTGCTTTTCCTCTATGAACTTAATTTCAACATAGTTGTCAGGAACAGGTTGACACAGATGATACATTATATTTGCATGTGAGCTGAAATAAAAATTGTTTTGGGGGATGAAATTCTATAGTTCAATGACATCCAAGTTTTTCCCATGAAGTGATTTTTTTTCCTTATCTCTAGAAATTACATTTGAACTATTATTATGCTGTTACACAGACATTTCTCCCTTAGGAATGAACATGGCAGGAGTTCATCTTTATGGCAATTTTGTTTTGGCATCAAGTTGTTATTTTCTGCAAAATGATAATTGTCAGATAATGATAACCTAGCAACCTAAAAAAATTCTCTTCCATTTTCATTTTTGGCTCTTTCTTCAAGCTGACAGCTGAAACATACCAAGTTTCATTGATGGCTGTCATTAGGTTAAGATGACTAAATCTCAGCTCCTTGGCAAGTTGCAGAGAAGTCCCCTAGAGAACTTTCACTAAAAGATTAAAAAAAACTGAAAAATATCTTCTCACTCTTTCTTGTCTCTTTTTATAGTGCCTGTTGAATTCCCATGGGTACCTTCAGTTAAAATCTTGAATCTGTCATTTTTTCCTTCATTTCAGATCCTTCGATGGTAAGGAGATATACAAGTCCAAAGTATTATTAATGGCAACACCCAGAAGATTAGTGTCTCCTCCTTCATATTTCTTCAAAGAAAATTGTTCGAATTTTTATAGTTGTGAGACAAAATAAAAATTGTCATCAAGTTAACGACATACACAATATGGTCCTAATTCAAATGGTTTAAGTCCACATACTTCCATGTTAAAGTTGATTTGCTATTTAGGCACATAGCAGAATCTTGGAACATTTTATCTTATTTTATTTTATTTTTTGAGGGAAGATTTCTTTAAAAATTATGTTTGTTTATGAAGACATTATTTTGTTCAACAGAAGAATGATAACCATTTCTATTTCTAAATCAAACTCTTATGTTAAAAGGCTACCTAAAGACATGTTTAAATCCCATCTAGAACATATTTATTTATTCATTTAGGTATCATAAATCTTTTCCATATGGATGATGAACTTTGACAGAAGTAACTGCTGGTTTGGATAGGCGTGAGGAGACCACATTAAACTCTTCTGTTCACCAAACAGATCATCAGCCCATTCAAAGAGAACAGTGGAAGCCATGCATAGTGCTGTGTGGACAGCCAACCTCTGTCTGCATATCATCAAATAAAAGACTGCATCTAACAATATTATTAAGAATAAATTAAAAATATATATACTGCTAGGTATAGTACTGTAATATAAATATCCAGATTTGCATGTTGTTGCAAATTTGATCTCCTTCAATTCAGGACTGCAGCATATGCTTTATTTTTGTGATCTTGGACTCACTCAAAGTCTCACTGGTCTCCAAAGTTCCCAGATAACAGCACAGAGGGTGGATCAAGGTTCTTCTAGAGTGCACATATCATAGGGGCAAAAGGATCTGGCTAATTACTAGCTAGATGCCATCACTATAATCTCTCATCAGGAACACATCACGTGTCATTGTCATGATTCTTGGGCTCAACTCCAATTGTTAGATTTAAGGCCATTTCACACTACATTATTATAGTGCTATTATTCTACTTTCAACATCCTGAGGAATTCTGGGGTTCGTAGTTTACTGAGGCCAAAGAGCTCTCTGACTGAGAATTCTAAATGCCTGCCCCTAAACTGCAAACCCCAAGATTCCATAGGATGTTGAAAGTGGAATAATAGCACCTTAACAGTGTAGTGTGGAAATGGCCTTAAGTAGAATAGAGCCACAAATGTTGCCTCACCATTCAGTGGTCGGTTGATCTATTCTAGTTCAGACAACAGGATTCAGGATGGGCAACTGTGAATAGTCCTGGGACAATTTTTTTTGTATCCAGCACATAGCATGGCTCACACTAAACCCAGAAATTCTTTTTAAAAACCATTTGGGGTTTAAATAAATTCTCAACACAGACCGCAGGGAGCTCTGTGGAGACTGTGGAGGTACAAAAATGGCTAAGGGGGTCACAAGCAGCCTATCGAATGTATTTTTTTCACCTTTGATTAAAAGGAATAGTACCAGCAACCTCTTGGTCAAAAGTGAAAAAAATGCATCCAATGTTGATGCTAATCTTTCGTTTACTACTGTTTTCCTGCCATGAGTTCTTCTATTTGCCTTCCTTTCCACCAGGTTTTCTGATTGAGGTCCTTTTCGCACGTTACCCATTTGCGCGGCTGGGGGGGGCGTCTTGGGCGAAAAGCCTCAGCAGGAACGCTGCCGCTTCCCTGCTGCTTTGTCCCACAGCTCACTTCCTGGTCGCGCGACCGCCCCACCCCTTCCTACCACAGCGCAACCTGGGAATTGCAGGCTAGCGCTGAGGCAGGAAGCACAAAAGGCCCGCTCATCCGACATACCACAGCACAGGTAAGTGCGCGAGGGCCCCGGGAGCATTGCGCGACCGCACAGTATTTTCGGCTTAGAGCCGAAAATAAGAAAATGCACACGCACCCCGCTTTAGGCTTGTGAGCATCTCATGAATGGAAGTGCGTCATATGGACCGACACTCCCATTTACGCGACGCTCAAGGGGCCTTCGCGCTACAGAAACTGCGCGCAAAAGGGCCTCACATTTTGACTGTTCCGTCCTTCCCACAAAACCAAGCATCCTCTATCCCAAATGTTTTTTCTGACCCTCCTCACCTAGAGGAATAGATGCCTTCTCCAGGGAACAGCAGATACCAGATATTACTCTTTGCTTAAGGCTGGGGGTGGGGGGGCGGTGGCAGGGGTAGCTATGT
Source organism: Iguana delicatissima (assembly GCA_948472985.1). NCBI lineage: Eukaryota > Metazoa > Chordata > Lepidosauria > Squamata > Iguanidae > Iguana > Iguana delicatissima. The sequence goes on along the minus strand of CAOKZL010000209.1, from coordinate 1,651,332 downwards.
GAAGAGGCTCAGTTTTCAAAGTCTTTAAATATCTCCCTTTCATTGTGATGCCTATGCCAGATAGATAGATAAGTAGTTCTACAGTAATGTAACTGAGACATTTAAGTTGAGCTTATTTTATAGACCTTTTTTTTTTTTACATTTAAGTATTGCTAAGTTTCTCACACTGTGAACTTTATCATGAATGATCTTCTTACTGAAAAGCTGACACCTCCTGACATCTCTCTCACACACATACCATCTAATAGGGCTTCTCTTTTTTTAATCTTCTTTCCTGTGCAATCTCCCAATGAATATAAACTCTGGGACTGTGTAGTTGACAAGAAATCCTAAGGGTGAGTGAAACAGACATATGCTTTTGGAAATGGAGGCTCTCTGGTGAGGTCTAATCTGTGAACTAGCCCAAGGCAGAGCTGGAGTAAAGTTTCAGATAAACAATCTGACAAACCCTACATCTTGTTTACTCCTAAAGCAATGAAAGGTCTCCCACCACCACCATTTCCGTTATTGTATTTTACTTAATATCTTCACAAGTATTTATTTTCTGTTCTTACTAAGTGGAACTATTAAAAAACATATGAAATTATGCAGGGGAGAGTTTTTATTCATATACACTACGCCCCAGGTATATGCAAAATACTTTGTAGGGGATGCTCCTCACATTTCTCTAAGAAGCCTATGCACTGCATACTTTAAATGCTCAGTTGAAAGCAATAAACCTGGAAACACTGCCAACATGTCAGCCACAGGTTTAACAAACTGGGTCCTTTTGTGCCAATAGATGGGGATTATTTGGCCTTTGGTCAAAGTTTGGCTTGTAAATAACTGATTCTTCTTGTAGTTGATATAGCAGTACTTTAAACTTCTAGTGGCTTTGATGTATCTTTCCAGAGGACATAATCAGTGTTCCTTTTTTTAAAGAGTATAGCAGCAGGACATTTACCAGCAGAAATACAGGGGTGATTCATTTTTAAGAAATTGTCTTTGGGCCATGTGTGACCTGATCTCTTCAGCCATTCTGGGGAGTTGAACTCTAACTGTAATAGTCTAACTGTAATAGCAGGCCAGTTACATTATATATTCTCTCTGCCTGACTTACCTCCATTTATGTTACTTTTGTTCAGATCCCCTACCTTATTCTGACAGGGAGCAGTGAAGTTTTGATCAGTAGGAAATCAGAACACTGAATTTCTTTTGCATTTGAAAAATGATATCTCTGCTTAAATCAAATGTGTGATTCATTTGACGCTGGCTTAGGATTTTATTGGGCCTTGGGTAAGCTGTGTCTCTGTTCTTTGCAGTTGGAAGAAAATATGTGTCTGTCAGTTCCATTAAAACATGGGGTTTGGTCTCTTTTTTAACACGAAGAGTCGTTTACAGCAGAACTTCATTTTGATGATGATGATGATGATGATGTCTACTGGTAGTTAATGAAACAAAGGGCTAACTCTGGATTTGTTCCAGAGGCAGGGCCCTCTCTTCATGTGGTCCTCCAGATGTTGTCATACTTTAGCTTGAAGCATTGCTCAGCATTGGCTAGGCCGGCTAGGGGTGCTGGGCGTTTCAGTTAACGACTTATGGAAAGTCTGCATTTTTCCCATCCCCTCGTTTTGTTGAATGACTTCACTGGGGTTTAATGTGTACATCTGCTGTAATTTGCAAGATTTTATTATAACGGTGAGCTCTCTGACAGTCCAAGTTAAATGCAGAGTACAGAATCTTCTCCAAATCTGGAAAGTGTCTCAGCTGGAGTGAGTACGTTGTTGTTTTGTGCCTTAAAGTCATTTCCGAACCTAAGGCAAACCTATCACAGGGTTTTCTGGAGTGTGTGATGCTCCTAAGATCACCCAGTGGATTTCCATTGCTGAGCAGGGAATAGAACCCTGGTCTCCAGGGTCTCCAAGGTCATAGTTCATTGCTCAGACCACTGCGCCATGCTGAGTTTAGGGAGAGGCAAATGCTTAAAAGCCTACTTTAAGATCATAGCTACAATTCGCATTCTTTTTTAAAGCTTTTGCTCTTGACAACCTGGTCTCATGCTAGACAAATTTCAGTCCCATTTATTTCAAAAGTAATATATTTCAAAATGAAGCATTTAAGCATGTGCTCAAATATCTCCCATGAAATAAATGTTATTTCAGTGTGCTTTTCTTAAACTCTGGCTAGATATTTTATCAGAGTTTTATGTTGTCACTAGAGAGCAGGAACAGCATCCCCTTTGCCCTCATGGCCACATTTGCTCAGTTTGCAATCTGTGTGACAGCAGAGATATAAAGGAACAGGATAGCACTGAAAATGAGGGGGATCGACCCTCCCTACATGCTCTCTTGCCATCTCTCTTCTGCACACTCATTTTCTGCATCTCGACCTTTTCATATTACACAATTACAACAGCAGGATTCCACTTTAACTGTCACGGCTGCATCCTATGGAATCGTGGGGTTTGTAGTTTGGTGAAGCACTAGAGCTTGCTGGTTGAAAATTCCAGGATTCCCAGGATTTCCAGGATTCCATAGAATGTTGCCATGACAAGTGGAATCATACTGCTATAATTGTTCAGTCCCTTTCCGCACCCTACCTTTCTGCAAGGACATCCAGTTGGTATCCCGGCAGCAGCTCTGCCAGGAGGGGAGCACGACAAGAGCACTCCTGCCACACACCAACTGGCTCCCTGTGGAAAGGGACACGATAGCCACACCTCTTCCTTCTGCAGTGCAGCCAGGTACTTTCCCAGGCTGCACTGCAGCAGGAAGTGCAGCCATTGTGCTTCCCAGGCTTCTGCAAGACAGGTAAGTCTGGAATGGTAGCACAATTGCATGTCATTGATGGGGAAAACCCATCAATGATTTAATCTGTGATTGTGTTGCCTGGGGATGGGAGAAGGATAGGACTATGATGACATCATGCAGAAGCATTGTTGCTGTCCTGTCCTTCTCCTGTCCCCATGGCAGGTTGCGAGGGTGGTACAGAAAGTGTGAAAGGTCTGTGGTTAGTGTGAAAGGTTAGTGTGAAAGGTCTGACTCTCTGGGCTTTTCAGCCCTACACTGTTATAATGCTATTATTCCACTTTCAACATCCTGTGGAATTCTGGGGTTTGTAGTTTACTGAGGCCAAAGAGCTCTCTGGCTGAGAATTCTAAATGCCTCTCTCTAAACAGCAAACCCCAGGATTCCATAGGATGTTGAAAGTCAAATAATAGCACTATAACTGTATAGGGTAGAAAGGTCCTCTGTCTCTCTCACACACATGTATGCACATGCTCACGTGCACACACATACACACACATACACACAAACAATCCTCCTATCCATTTACAAACACAAATCCACATGCATTCACACATGTCCGGGGCAGCCAATGGATCCAACCCTGCAAGGGAAATTAATCCACTCTTGGGCCCTTTCTGCAACTTACCTTTTCTCAGAGCCACCGTGTTGAAAGCCTCTCCCAGGAGGGAATTGCTTCTGCTGTGCTCCCCTCCTCATTGGCTGCCTGCTGGATGGGAGGAAGCATGATGGCTCCGCTCCTCCCTTCTACAGCACAGCCCAGCAGTTTCCTAGGCTGTGTTGGGGGAAGAAGCGCAGCCATTGCACTTCGTGCCATTCTGTATGACAGGTAAGTGCAGGAGGGAGGTGGGAGGATACCTCAATCGTGTGTCATTCTCGGGAGAAACCCAATAATGATTTAATCTGCAATTGCAAAGGGGTGGCCACGGGATCACAACAATGGCCCTTTTCTCACCTTACCCCTTCACGGAGCTGCGGTGCGGGGCTAGCGCAAGAAGCCTGGGGAGGAAGGCTCTCACGTCCCTGCTGCTTCGGCTCCACAGCTGCTTCCTGGTCACGCAAGCACCCCGCCTCTTCCTTCTGCTGTGCAGCCTGGGACCTTTCCCAGGCTGCACTGCACAGGAAGTGCAACTGGCCCGGCTCCCAAGGCTCCATACGCCAGGTAAGTGTGCACAGGGCCCCAGAGCAATGCGCAACTGTGCAGCATTTTCGGCTTTAAGCCAAAAATAAAAAAATGCGTGCACGGTCCACGTTAGACCCTTGAGTGTCACGCAAATGTGAGTGCATCATGTGGACTGCTCCTCACATTTACGCGACGCTCAAGGGGCCCTTTCACTTCAGAAATGCCATGTGAAAAGGGCCAATGTCATACAAAACCATCATCATGATCTCGTGCCAATCCTGTGGCCATTGTGGGTTGGAGGTGGTATGCAAAAAGGGACTTGGTTTTTGACAGCTTGCTCCAAGTTAAACAGGAGTTCTCCCTCTGCCGAAGCCTGAAAAGGCAGAGTTCAGCACTGTTTAACTCAGTGTAGCTGTGAAAGAAGTGAAGGTAAAATCAGGAGTGGATTTGACACCCCCATGGCAGCAAGAACCAGCACGTATATATCCATCCATTCACATATGCAATATAGTGGTGCAATCCATCTATCCATTTGTTAATCTACATCAGGGTGGGCTGCAGGTGGCCATGGGACCACATTTTTGTGCCCCCGAAGGCTCTCATTAATCCCCCAAATCTCCCAAACCCTAATTTTTTAAAAATATGGTTTTCAATCAATTTATGCCCTAAACCATGCAGAAATCCCCTAGCTACACAAAAGCATGCAAAATATATCCCCACCCACTGCCACAAACAATGAAGAACCTCATACTACTCCCCAAATATCTCTGTAGTCTTCTGCACGCCCTCTTAAAATGACATCACTTCCTGTTGCCATTTTGAGATGGACTGCAAAGGAAAACAGGAGTATTTGGGCTTGTTGCGGGAATGTAGCCCATGGCAGGCTGGGGCGAATTGGCCCTTGCCCCCCTGCAGTTGCCCACCCTGTTTGACACATACACATTTCCATTCTCTCCATCATTTCTTTCAACCAAATGCCAATTAAGCTTATAAAAATAAATGATGAAGGCCAACCAGAATAGATCCATTGAATCAATGGGAAGTTAGAAATTCAACGTTCAGTTAAGTTCCATTGATTCAATGAGTCAACTGCAGTCAGGGATCATGGGGAGTTTGTGCTTTCAGGATGTTGTACCTGATGTCATCTATAAAGAAACCTCTCTCACAACATGGCCAGATAGCTTTTGCCTTTGATCTTTTTAAAAGGAATTCATCTGAGATATGGCATGTAACATATGTGCTTCTTTTAAGACTTGCAAAGGGGGACAAAATCAGAAAAGGGCTGTGTGGTCTTTGTAGAAATTGCTAAATGACAGCATGTATCCTCTACTGTTGAAACAAAAAATAAGATGGAGCTGAAAAATGGGCTCAAAAGTAGAAGGCAAATCAACAGTGCAGACTGGGACTTCCAAAATTATTTGTAATCCCCACAGAGTAGGTAGTATTAGTGCTAAAGAACATAGTAGGGAGATTGGCAATGCATTCATTTCCCTACCACACAGTCTGGAATATGAGCACACAGATTGCAACAGAATACTTACTCAACAATTTAAGACTAAATAGACACTCTGCAAACAGCAAGTAACATTTTTACTGGATGGGTCCTTGATTTGTACACTGACGTGCTGAAGTATGTTTGAACTGGTGAGTGCTATTTTTTTTTAATGATGTATTTTTAACTGATGTGTTTTTAATTCCTTTTTTTATTTTTTAATTCTAATCCACTATTTTATCTATGCCTTGTTAGTATTAGTGACTTCCAGCACTATTATGAGTAGAAAGGTGATTAATTTTAATTAATAAATCAAACTTATTGCAACTCAACTTCTCCATGCTTCTCACATGATTTGCACTATAGTTAGCAACACCTATAAGATGGAGCTATATAAATTACCTTGCAGAATATTTGTTTTTGTTGTTGTCTGCTATCAAGCTGGCTTTTACATATGGCCTGGGAGTTTCCCAGGCTGCGCTGGGGCAGGAAGCACGACCACTGTGGCTCCGGAGGCTCCACACACAACAGCAAGTGCGCATGGGGCCCTGGAGCAATGCGCAATCACGCACCATTTTCAGCTGAAAGCCAAAAATGATAAAGTGCGCGAGCAGCACCTGCCCTACACTGGAGTGTTGTGCGATTGTGAGTGTGTCATGCAGATCGCTCCTCACAATTGCATGACACTCCAGGGGCCCTTTCGCATGGCAAATGCTGTGCAAAAAGGGCTTATGACATGGTAGATACTAGATTTGAGTTCTGTGTGTCTGTGTCTGTGTCTGTGTCTGTGGTTGGTATCTGTCTCAAATCTGCTGAATATCAACAGTGACATGCAAATTTTGACAGTCTCACAAAAATACTATGAATACCCAAAGAGTCCAAGCTATGCCAGTGAATATTGATAATAGATATGTTCTGCCTGGATATTTGCAGAGCCAACCACTTCAATATGAAATACAGCAAAGGGGTAAAATTATGATTTATACCTTGAGTCAAATAATTGGCAGGAGATGTTTTAGATGCATAGGTGGATCCAGGACTAACACAGAGTCAATTGTGCATATTTGGCCACAGTTTGTTTCAGCTTGCCTCTGTTAGTTATTCTGTAACCAAGCAATTTATATGTTTGTGTACAGCCTCTCTCAAGGTTTTTAAGCACTTTATGTTAATCTTATCTAGAAATAAATAGTAATGTGCAGAAAATGAAATTAATCCTTCTCATGTTCTGTAAAGCAGAAATGAAATAGGTTTATAGTAATAGGTGGTGGAAAGACAAAATTATTTTTTTCCATTACAAAAATAAATATATAAATAACACTTGCTAAGATATATGAGTTAAATTTTTACCAGAGGCTTTAGGAGTGCTTCACATATTTTATTTCCCAATGTGTTTTTCCAGTAAGAGGATCCACCATCTTGAAACAAAATACGTGGTGTCATAATATGTGCCTATCTGTTTGACTGTCAGATGGGTACATATAACATGGAATGGTAGCTCAGTCCATGGGTCTATCCCAAAGGAAAGACAAAACTGAGATGTAGGTTTGTTAAATCTGCCATTGAAAACCGTTCAGCTCCAACATAACTGATGAAGCTGGAACTAGCCACAGCAAAGGATATCATACTATACCCATATTGCCCCAGTAAGAGTTTGAGATTTTAGCACGGAACATGGAAAGCAGAAGATTTATCTCATTTTTTCTTAATGCTAATTTACTATGTGACAAATCAAGACTGTTAAAAAAAAAAAGTCTGATGAGTATTTCAAAGGGTAGCAACTTTCTGAAAAGGCCTCAGCATCTTCTGCCATTTTTTGGGATTTATGTATTGTTGGCATTTTCCTTATACTTTTTTTGAGTAACATATTGGTTATCACACAAAGCCATAGGAAATAACTAAGCAAAGCAGTGTGGAGGAGAGGACCACAGGCAATGCAAATTTACAACAGTTTTCAGCAGTGTACTCTAAAACCTAAACTAGTGCACTGTGGGTTGTAAAACAATATAGCCTCAGAGCTGGCGGACTGTAATGCATTTGCAGAACTTAGAAACTTACTTTTTAAATGTAATCAGTTCTCATTACTCATTGCAGTCTTTGAAAACCAGCTCCATTGTTGTTACTTGTTACAGTGCTGGGCGTTACTTCTCATATTGCTTATAATTTGTCTGTTATTCCTGATACCTTTTTTAAGAGGGAAGAAAACCATAGTAGTGATAAGTGAATAGCATAAAACTTGAACAAAAATCCAGTCAAAATGTGTCTAAAAATGCCCTTGAATGGTAAATTTTAAAGGATTTAGACCCCATTGCCTGTTGTACTAACATCTCTCTTTTTCCTAAGGTTTTAGTTTCCTTTTTTTAAAATGGTTTTAGTATACTATCGTGACTTTAAAAAAAGAATGTGTAACATGTAATTGTCATACTTATAACTCATTACTTCCAAGGTCCATTCACATGTCTAGCAAAATCTGTAAGGCCCTTGACATCTTCTGTCTGTGCATTAGATGCTCATCACAGGCTACTGAAAGAAAGAAAGACATGAATGAGAATAAGGCCCTTTTTGCACGGCATTTGCCATGCGAAAGGGTCCCTCGAGCATCGCACAAATGTGAGGAGCAGTCCACACTATGCACTCACAATCACGTGACGCTTCAGGATCTGGTAGGCTCTGCTCGCGCACTTTTTCATTTTCGGCTTTGAGCCGAACATGGTGCGTGATCACGCATTGCTCTGGGGCCCCGTGTGCACTTGCTGTACATGCAGAGCTCTGGCGCCATGGTACTCGCGCTTCCTGCCCCAGCACAGCCTGGGAAACTCCCAGGCTGCACTGCAGAAGGAAGAGGCGGGGCTCTCGCGCGAGCGGGTGGCAGCTGCAGAGCTGAAGGAACTGGGATGCAAGAGCCTCTCGCTAGAGGCTGCTCGCGTGATCCCCGCACCCGAGCTCCGTGAAAAGTTGCATTGCGGAAAGGACCTAAGTCTAGTTCTGAGGAAGTATGAGAAGTATAGTTCTGAGGAAGTATAAGAGAAAACATTGAATTTTTCTCTCCACGTTTTAATAGGTAATACATGAATTGAGTATGAAATACTTTCTCTTTTGGTGAGAGGGAAGCAAGAGAGCTTGTAGTAATGGATAAATTCTCTGCACATGTTCTTATGAACTCCATTTGCTTAATAGTTGATTTTTTCCCACATTTTTTTCCTGATATTTCCAAAATTATCCTCTACAAAATTACCCTCTATCCATTTTCTTTCTCAGTACATTTCTCCTAAATTCTTTTGGTGTTTTGAATTTTGAATAGATAAATGCACGAATCAAAAAATGTTTAAGCTAATTAACAACTTTTGTTTGTTTGCTTCAAAAGCTCCTGGACTAAAGGCACAATCTTACCATTATTAGCAATACACTCTAACCAAGAAGACTAGTAAACCAAACCTGTAATCTCCATTGCTGAGGTCCTCATTCCACCACAGCAAGCAGATGTCTTCTTCCCTTCCTGCGATCTTCATTCCATCATTAAACAGGCAATGGTCAGCATCCTATTAGTGACTTATGCAGAAGTCCTGTTTTTGACGGGATACAAAAGACTATTATTTTACCTTTGCATTTCATCCAAAGCATTCTTACCATTTGGCAGTTTTCAAGACTTTGGAAGGGCCTCTGCTGTTGTCTCTTATTGGGAGGAAGAGAAATAAAGGGGAAAGGATTCCGACCATGAAGGTTTGGCTGCTCTGGGCTCCTGCAAGAAAGAAAATTCAGGCACATTCCATTTGAGAGTAAACCCTCATTTTCTTCCCTCACTCTGAGCTGAGATCAGTTAGAGAGTATCAGTCAAGAGAGAAGGGAGAGTGGATGATATGAATCATCTCCCCCTTCCTCCCCTCCACTCTATAAGTGACAACAGTAGGGGCCACCTCTGGGTCTTGCCAGATGCTGGGTGGTAGGATGACATGATCCTATGTGTATGGAGCTATGAAGGATCTCAGCCAATATCTGTACTGAAATAGTTCCTAGTCAGCATATGTTCCTACTGAGCACATACCACAATAAACCACGTCAACAACCATGGGGCTAAAATGGGCTGAAAACATGTTTTAATAAAAACTACAAACATTTTGCTTTATTCCAAGAAAAAAACATATAGCACGCAGTCATTCCTCTTGACCCTACACAAGCAACTTTCTCCCCAAACAATGCAGTTTCTAGGAGGGAAATGACTGACAAAATCCAACTCAAGGAAATTCTTTGGCACACAAAAAAAAAGTATCACTGGAGTCTGCTGGAGTCATACCTAAAAATTTAAATTTAAATGGTGTGGACCATCCTCAATCGAAGGCCCTTTCCACACGCTGGGCGGGTAAACAGGGGGGCACATGCAGGGACGGATCTTGCCGCAAAACGAGTTGGTCCATCCCCGCGGGGAGCACACGTTCGCCGCTCCAAACGGCGGCGAATTTTGCAGCGTTTGGTGGCACCCAAAATGGCGGCCGCTGGCTTCCAGCGGCACTCCGCCAATCAGGGCAGCGCGCCAGCCGGAAGCCCACCCCCCGGCAGCTCTGCAGAGACGCGCTAACGCGTCCCTGCAGTTCTAAACGGGGTGCGGCGACGGGGCAACGCGCACAAGTCACATAAAAACCACTTGAGAAATGGTTTTTATAAGACTCGCAGCGCCACCCCCGCAGCTGCGCGAGGGCAGTTTCAGGTTTAGAACCTCCCATTTGCGAACCGCCCTCGCGCGCCTCACGGTGTACAAGACTTCCTGGGGAGGTCACCCTAGCACGGTCAATATGCCCATGTGGAAAGGGCCCTACTTTTCCTACACTGCCAAATTTCAAAATAATCTGTTGAGATAATTTTGAAGAATAAGCCACAGCACATACCCCCAGCCCCTGCCATTGCTGTTTATAACGGCAAAACACATTTCATTCATCTTAACACATAATAAAGAACTGTAGCTGTAGCCCTATAAGAAGCATTCCAAATGTTTATCTATTTAGTAAAAACACTATATTCCTCTGTTTAAGTATCAGACCTGAAAATTTGAAGAGAAATAACATGTCAGAATCTCTGGAGGAACTGCTCCTTCCTATGGTTGACAGAATAGGTGTTTTTCCAGGCTAATCTCCTGACTAATCAGGTTAGGAGCCTCAAAAGTTCTCCTGGACTCCACTTGACTTACAGGTAGACAAGAAGTAGTGACCAGGAACACGTTTTATCAACTTTGTATAGGGAGTGACTTTTCCTGGAAAAGATCCCTTCTGGACAGTACTTCTTACATCCTATGGGACATGTTATGCTCTAAAGCAATAATGTCCATGAGAAGAGACAGGGCCTTTACCGTATCTGCCCTCCAGCTATGGAGTGACCTCCTTGCTGAGGCTCAAAACAGCTCTGCTCTTCCACCTCTTTCAGAGAAGATGCTAAACTTTCCCTTTCTTAAAGGCTTACAGCTGATAACAAGGCTGTTGTCAATTCTGTGGCATTTATTTATCATTTATTTTAATGCTACTTTTATTGCTTTGATGTTTATGATCCATTGAAAGCCACCTCAAGCCTCAGAGAGGCAGGGTATAAATGTTTCGGATAAATAAATAATGAAACCCTTGCATTATATTCCTTCACAGAAAGTATAATGTACACATAAATACTGTGAGAATAGCAAATAGAGTTCACATTGCTGCAAGAAAACAATTGCTATTGATACTAAGAAAGAACATTTCAGTGGTCACATCTCTTTATAGCCCAACCAAAAAAAAAATCAATTAATTGATAGATTTGTGCTCCTACTATACTACTGTCATACAAAAGGCATCCATTTGCAGAGTAATACCACTATCGTATCAAATGCATCCAAACACAGTTTTTGAAAGGTAATGAGTTTGTGGTGTTTGTCTAGGTAACTTGGATAACTGCACATTATCATTCCTTTGGTAACTGAAGAAGCCAGTTCTAGACAAATAGAATCTGCCATAAGGACATATGTGTAGTCTCAAGTGGATACAATTTGGACAATATTCCTCCTACTATGCTCATATTTCTTCTGGTGTTGTAAGCCCTGTCTGTTCCTGTTACTTGCAAGAATGTCCCTCTCTTTTCCTTACCTAACCTTTGCATGCATTCTTGCCGATGAGAAGATTATTTATTAATGTATTACTTACAGCCCCCAACATCCTCTAACCGGTATGTCCATAGCCTTTTCCAAGCTCCAGTCCTTTTATTTAACAACTTCCAAAGTTCCTGTTATGGTTCTTGTTTGTATTATTAGCTGCAGTATTCAGTGCAACTTGCTTACAAAAATTAAAACAGATACAGCCAAAAAAAATCACATCACACAAAAGATTAAAAGGTAATTGAATTAGAATTAGAAGCAATTAAAACCATGACCATCAGATAGAAAAACAATAGATATAAACAGTACAGCACATTATGAAAGGCTCTTTTCCTCTGAGCAATCAGCCCTCAAAGGCCTGCAAAAAGGATTGCAAAGTCTAATCTCACCAGGAAGGGAGTTCCAGAGCCTGGGAGCAGCCAATGAGAAGTGCTTGTCTCATATTCTCACCAAATGTGCCTGTGAAGGTGACGGGACAGAGGGAAGGGACTCTCCAGAAGACCTCAAAACACTGCAAGTTCACATGGGAGAATACAGTCCATTCTTAGGTAGAGCGTGTGTTCCCAGAGTGTGCTTTATTGTTGTTTTGAAACTGTTTTGCATGTGGTGCACTATCTGCATCTGAGATAATCTAGGAAATAATGAGGATGTCTGGACTTATCATGTGAGGAGATGCACAGTCAAGGCTGGATTAACAATGCTGCAAGTGGAGCAAATGCTCCAAGCCCTCAGTGGCAGCTGAAGTTGCTACACAAACACATACCATACAAGTTTCTCAATCTTGTCACAATAAAAATGTTTCTGGAATTGGGGAGCTGTAGATTTTTCTCCCCTTGCCTTCCCTAAGGGTTGGTAGCATTTACCACCCACCCCAGTCTCATTTCCCAACTGTAAAGGAAATGACAAGGTGGGTGGTATGTTGAGGTCACTGCCTCTAAAATGTTGGCTGTGGTCATGCCTGCTGGAACAAAAACAGGGAGTACACCAAGATTCCCTCTCCATTGGGCCTGAAAAGGACTTGCTCTGGTCTTAGAAGAGTTCCTCAACCTTTCAGCATTGCCAAGCCCATTTTACCACAGTGCAAAGCCAACCCTCCAAAGAGGAACATGTAGACTCTGTTACTGGAACTACTCCATGGTCCCAACCATCCTATTCCAGTCTTGGATGCAGTAAGGAAAAAAAATCACTAATGCAGATGACATGATAATTCAAAGCATGAGTCCTCTTGCCAAGGCTAGATTAATGTGGTTGGAACCCCAAAGCTGTTCCAGAACTGTGTCCCCTTACTGCAGGTATGTAAGCTGTTCTAGGACTTGGGCACAGATATTAAACAGACAAACAAATAATAAATAAAGTACAAAGTACAACAGACAGCATCACACAAACCTTCATAAATTCACCTGTTTTCAGCCTTGCATCTTAGGTGAGACTAACAGCCTGACTAACAACCTATTCAACTATTAAATTGATACACCAAGTATTAACAGTACCAGAAACATCAGCAGATTCTGAAAATGCCTGTGAAAGAAAAAGAAGCAGGTTACAAATTTCCTTCCACAATGGGACCCTAACACAATTAGGGACCTGGAGCAATTGTGTCAATTGAATCACTGATAATCTGGCCCTGACCCTTGTGCTAACAGACATAGCTTCTAAGTCCTGAGATATGAGCTGCTGCTCCTTCTGCTGCCTCTGCCACTATACCACCACTGCCGCTGCCACCACCACCACCAGTTCTATGGAGAGATTGGTATTGGGCTGGTTCTGTAAATCAGATATCTTGAAGAGAAGAACTGGCATGTTGTGGAAGAACTCTCTGTCAACATGGTCTGTCATGTGTCTCCACAGCAGCAAAAGGACCTCTTAGGCTGCCATCTGAACCTTATTCATTTCTTTGTTTATTGGTTTGGGTATGGTAAATATCTGTATCCTGAAACTTCAGTCCTACAAATGGTCCACAAAGAGGCGAAGAGAATGCATAAATATATTAAATCATACTGAAACACTAAAACAAAGAGTGGTTTGCACCCCATGGTGGCATTCTGTTGACAGAGCTCCTCCATCAGCAGATCTGAGATGAAAGAATTTTTCCTCCCCTTCCTCCCCTTGCAGGTCCCCTTACATTTCTCAAAATCTGGTTCAAAACCTGGAGCAGATTTTTGGGTGGTAAAGAAGGAAGGAGAAGGAAAATTCCCACTAGCACATGAACTCCCATGTTCCACTAAGGCAGTGCTGGATTTAACCCAATAACAATACCTGTCCACTGTCAGTCTGGGCAGTTGGCCAGAGGGCAGCCGATAAGGATTAGAAGCATACAGCAAGCAGTTCTTTCAACAAAGTGATTCCTTATTTTACTCTAGTAGGGAAACAGACTCAAAACAAATATGAAGCAAATAACAGTCCCAGCAAAATTTATAAATTAAAGACAGTCAATACAATCCTAAGTCAGAGACATGGCAGGAGAAATAGCTAGAGACATGGCAGGAGAAACAGTCAGTTAATCACTAACAAGTTCTGGAGGGGAATGGCTCAGCTTTTATAGGTTCAGAGATCAGAGCAGGTGGCGTTTAAATAACTTCTATCTGTTATAAATTTGCTGAGATCTGCATAGGTGTTCCCTTTGGTGCCTACACTCAGTGAAGGTGGGTATTAATAAGTTATCTTCCATGTCAGAAGGAGCAGGGCTCTCTGCTGGGGATGGCACTATCCCCTGTTCTGTCTCTGGAGTGGATGGTATTGTCTCCTCTTGTTCAGCAGGTTCTGCTGTTTCAGTCTCTGAGTCTCCACATGTTGGAATGTAACTACACTACACAGTTAGTGCAATTTGGTACCACTTTAATTGACATACTGCTTTCCTATAGAATGTTGGGATTTATAATTTGGTGATATACTTAGAACCAACTGCCAGAGAGGTCTAGAGCACTTTGGGGGGCTACAGCCCTAGAGAGCACCTAGAGTCTAAGTCCTCCATAAATAGCACATTTAAGGATTCTTAAGAAGGAGTCCTGAAAATTAAAGTGACATCAAACTGCTGTAACTGTGTAATATAGATAAAGGTTGTATATGTATGTAGATTAAATGGCAGAAGAGCCATTTAGCATTGGTCCAAAGGCGAAAATTTCTGTTGGTTCTGACATGCTTTCAGAAGTGATAGTCATTACAATTGCAGATGATGCCATAGCCTTTTAATTTCTATCAACATCTCAAACCCACCCAGATTAATATGGAAGTGAGTCCTGTAGAAAATGCCTGTTATGAAGTAAGCAACATTGAGGCCCTTTTCACACCTTATCTGTTGCCAGCAGGGGCACGTGGGGATCATGCGAGAAGCCTCTTGTGAGAGGCACTCATGTCCCCTCTGCTTCTCCTCTGCACCAGCTCCCTGCTGGCTGGAAGGAAACATGAGGGCTCCACCTCTTCCTTCCGCAGTGCAGCCGGGTACTTCCCCAGGCTGCGCTGGGGAGGAAGCATGATAGCTATGTCTCCAGAGGCTCCGCATGCAAAGTAAGTGTGTATGGGGCCCAGGAGCAACATGCAATCATGCATCATTTTCAGCAAGAAAATGATATATTGAACGATCACCACCTACTGGCCTCGGCAGCATTGCACGATTGCAAGGACGTCATGTGAAACGGTCCTCACAATCGCATGATGCTCCGGAGGCCATTTTGCATGAGAAATGGCATGGGAAAAGGACCTGAGTTCAACAGGACTTTTTCCCATTCTGTGGATAGGCCTAAATCATTTGAGAAGCCAATTTTGGAACTGAAATATAAAGTAATTATTAGTAACAATTTTTCATTAAGTGATTGAAAATTAAATTCTTTCTCTTTCCTTACTGTCTGCTAACACATTTGGCAGAAAAACCTTTTTCTATTTTTTTTTTCTCCCTTATCATTCATTTCAAAATTAGAAAAGCAGTACAATGTATGTCTTTATGTAACATTCTACAAATCTTCTTAAACACAGATGGGAGACCTGCTGTTTGAATTTGGCATACTCATTTACCTTCCTTGACCGCATCTAAAAAATGTTGAGTCGGAAAAAATATTAAAACACAATTATGAAGGCAATCATGAAAGTTATTGCTCTCTTCACTGAAAGATTCAGCAGCTTTTCTACAGATTCAAATGAGTCTACAAAAGCTTTTCATTCACCCTCAACGTGATGAAGCAAGAAGTAGTTAGTCATCAGTGCATAGCACTAAATATAATGGAATGGGAAAGAATGTGATGACCAAATGATACTGGTTTGTTTCGGAATAATTTAGTCTTCATTATTGTTACTTTTTGTTTCATTTATCCCACATAAACAGAGTTTATGGACTACCGCATGGCCAATTTAAAATCCCAGAGCTCACTTCCTATTGCAGATAATGTGTTGTTAATTGCTCACTGATAAAGATTGAGACCCTGGCACCTGCAAGCTGCAATGATAGCTGTATTTCATGTGCAGGTATAGCAGTTGGGCAAGTAGTGAAATCGCAATATTAACAGTAAAATCATATTCAATGGGGTTTATGTCACATTACATTTTGGGAAGGATGTGTATGACCATTGAATCAGACATTCTTCCTTTTATGTTTTGTTGAATAGTACTTTAAATTGCAGAATTAAATGCTCAGAGCTGAAACCTTGTCAGTTACGGTGTCACTGAATCAAATGTTGTAAAGATGAAGTAGTCCTGCTGTTCTTCCTGTCAGAGCCTTCTGGCTATACTTCACATTTGGTACCTTTATTTCTTCCTCTATTTCGATTCTGCTAAATGAAATGTTGAAACAACAGCACGTGCTGTAAAACCCAGAAAGTAAATGTAAGGAGTGAACTTGGGCAGTGGCTCTGGGAAATCTCAGGATAATTGACTGAGGTTCCCAATTTTGCAAATAAAATATGTTCTAATGTAGACAAATAGGAAGGAAGAGTGTAGATGCAAAACACACTTTTCAAATGCTGGTCATCTCTTAGGCCAGGCTATACTTGACATTGTTCTTGTTCTTCAAGCTTCCATGTTGGTCATTATTTTATTTACAAAAAGATGGCAGTACCTTTTTTTTTAATCTTTGTTTTTACTTTTTAGCAAATGGAGACACCGACCATTAAATAGCAAATGCAGTGCCATTCCAGACCACACCCTTGAGTTTGTGGGTTGCCATCCCTTCTGCATCTACTTAATCCAGTCTTCTGAGGAGCTATTTGTAATGATTTCTTGTATCTGTATTAGGGCCTTTCCAAAGGATTTGGTTTGCTGAAGTGAGCCTATGCTCTGAAGGGCAAATGTTGTCCTTTCTGACTTTTTTCTTTTTCTTTTTCTTTTTGTTTTTCTTTCTTTCTTTCTTTCTTTCTTTCTTTCTTTCTTTCTTTTTTTTTTTTGGTCTTAGAGTTATAGTGTTATAGTGTAAATCCTTTCCTGATCCCATGCAAGAAGCCCAACAGAAGGGAGGCTTTTGCTGGCCTCTAAGGATTGTTGTTGTTGTTCTTGTTGTGTGCTTTCAAGTCATTTCCAACTTATGACTGCCCTAAGGTGAAACTATCACAGAGTTTTCTGGGGCTGAGAGGGTGTGATGCACCCACGGTGACCCAGTGGGTTTCCATGTTTGAATGATCTCCTGGGTCATAGTCCAATGCTCAAACCACCACACCACATTGGTTCTCAAAAGAGAGTGAGCTATAATAGCATAAGTCTGACTGTTGTTGTTGTGTGCCTTCTAGTCATTTCTGACTTATGGCAACCCTAAGGCAACTCTATCACAGGGTTTTCTGGGGGCTGAGAGTGTGTTACACACCCAAGATCACCCAGTGTGTTTCCATGGCCAAGCGGGAATCAAACTCTAGCCTCCAAGAGTGTAGTCCAGCGCTCAGACCACTATACTACACTGGATGCTAGGGATAGAAGGAGGTAAAAACAATCACTGTAGCCTGGCATCAGAGGCTCTCCATCAGAATCTCTCCTCTTCATCCTTGCTTGGCTGCTCAGCTTCTCTACAACACAGGCATTTGCTTGTTGCCATTTTGGGCTAAGCAGAAATTCTCTGCTCCCTTTCCAAGTGGGTTTTCTGCCTGCCCTGCACTGCTATGTGTGGAATAAAGGCAATTGGCTTTGTGTGCTTCAAATAATTTAGTGGTCGCTAGAAAACAGGTGGAAGAGAAAATTGAAGGAGCAGTGATGATGAATACATTGGGCATCTTTTTGGTGAAGGAAGCATCATACTTGCTCCTGTGGGTTGCAGGGCCTAGAACTTGGGAAAGGAAACTATCCTCAGAATGGGGAAGGGGAACACTTGAGGGTAGGAGTAAAATGTTGTAACTGGTGCCAGGAATTGCCAAATAGTCTTGGCAACAGACATTAAAAAAAAAAGGACTACAGTAAAAAAATATATATATAGTGCAACCTCCAGACATGTTTGTCCTATTGGGATGAGCCCAGTGGCAGAAAGGATAGTAAACAAAAGACGGTATTGTCAATTTTCCCAGGAATTAAGGTGATCATGTATAAAATCACTAGCCACACTCAGAATGCTTAGAAATACAATCTTGGGTGATCTGTATTGGGGGGTTTTGTTTTGTTTTTTACTCTGCCCAGTTTCTGCCAAATACTATCCGCTGTAAGTAGGCACATTTTGTTATTTTGGTTGTAATGCTTCTTCCTTTTATCTGTTTAATTTTAAAAATAAAGATATATATTCACAAAACAGACTCCTGAGCCAGAGTAGAACTATGGTGTATGTGGAAAGGGTTTTCTTTAACTTTTGCTCCACATCTTCTGCTATATGGTTTACATCCGCATCAGAGGTCTTTCACCCCCTACTCAGAATGGGAGGAAATTTGAGTGAGGAGTTTCTACTCAGAACTGGAGTCCTGGTTCCACTCCTCTCCTCACCTCACCTCATTCATTCATTCATTCATATATATATATATATAAAAATATCCCTGATCATAGGAAAATAGCAAGTGTGCAAAGATAGATCAATAGATCAATCAATGATAGATAGATAGATAGATAGATAGATAGATAGATAGATAGATAGATAGATAGATAGATAGATAGATGAAGGAACAGTCAAATCACTGTGCAGTCTGAAATGGTATCTTCTAGCAATGAGATATCAAACAGAGCTACTGATCTTGGTTTTCATCCCTCAGATTTAAGACCCAGGACAGCTTCTTCTTGTCTAGTGCACTAGGGAGATACACTGAAGAGAAATAAGTTATATTGTGAAACTGTAATTTACCTACCATATGTTTACAAGGACAACAAATGCAGAGGGAGGATAAACTTTAAAGACAGAAGAGGTATTTTTTCTACGTTAGATTTTGTCAATTTTGGTCCAATTTCTTGTCTCTAAAATGGCACCAATTTCTCACGCCATTTATTCTAGCATGATATTACTGACTTGAATGCTGTCATCTGTAATAAACAGTTAAAGGAGATACTTCAGCCTGATATATTGTCCTGCATGCTTGGACACAAACTTTCTTCTTTCAGGAGGCTGAGCTCTGTATCTACAAGCTTGTTTTCTCAGACCAAAATGTTATTTTCTTCAACGCGATTTGTTCCAAGGAAGATGTGCATAGAACAGCAGCCTTGCCCACTTTCTAGGGTTAGCTGCCTTTCAGATACAGCACTTAACTATGCAAGAGATATTTATGTGTGTAACATGGCTAAGGGCTACATGTGAATAATGCATTTACATGGGTTGAACCAATTCTGACCATCTTTCTCATGGAATCATCACTATGGGCCTTTCCACACTATACTGTTATAGTGCTATTATTCCACTTTCGACATCCTGTGGAATTCTGGAGTTTGTAGTTTACTGAGGCTAAAGGTGCCCATTCTGAAACTGCAAACCCTAGGATTCTTAGGATGTTGAAAGTAGATTAATAGCATTATAACAGTATAGTGCAGAAATGGGCCAAGTCTCCTGGCACAGACTCCCAGTTCTAGGGAGAAGAATTGTGTAATCTACTCTGCCCTTATACTTACCACATTTATGCATAGACCTCAGGCCATAGCTGGAGGCTGCATCTGCAGGGCATCATATTCTGAATGTGTGTGAAGTGGTAATGCTCAAAACCAGATGCAATCGAAAGATATTGTGTCATTAAACATAGTAGATTGCACTATATTTTTCTTTGGTTACAAAGTGCTCTTGTAGAAAAAGCTCTAACAATTACACTTCATTTTGTGAAATAAAAATAGCATTTTGTATTTGGTTGCTATGCTTTCTTTTAAGAGAAGAAACTCTTTATCTACAAGTACATGAATAAATATCTCTGCACCTCAGTTGATTATACTTAAACTTTATTTTCAAAAAGCATTACAAGTAGATCTGGCATTAAGAATAGGTTGAAGAATGCCAATGTTCTTGTATGAGTTCCTTCCTTATGCCTGGGGTCTGAAACACAAACGGAGATCAGACATATACTTTTTCTAGGTCCTGCATGCACAGATTTCAGTTTTTGGAGACTATATGAGATTTGTATGGCCCTGAACACTTTGAACAAACCTCAGCAGGTAGTAAACTGGGGTTCGCTTCTATCAGCAATGTCTGCATTAAAATGCAATATCACACTGGAGTGCACATGTCTTGAATGAACAACATAAATTAATGTTAGAAATTAGGGGGTAAGACTTGGAACAGAGGTAGCCAGGCTTTGATTTCAGCTTGGCCCAAATTAGTGGGTAATTTTAAGACAATGTCTATCCAAGTCAACATCTAATTATCTGTAAAACAGGCAGTGTAAGAAACCTATATTATAATGTTATTGTGAAGGCAAATGTACAGAATGCTTCAGAACTTTTATAACTACTTTTAAACGCTCACTGGCTACAGTTATTATTGTCTCCCACACCACTTTATTTCATTACTTACCATTGCAATTACAATTTTCAAAAATTTTTAAAAATTCTGTCTCAGGAGTCTTTGAATACAGTGGACCTTTCATATGAGCAGCCTCCACATCTGCAAATTTAAATGATCACAGAGTATTACCTTCTATACCTAAAATGGTAGCAACATGCATGTGGACACACTGAAGTGTTTGTGCATATGTCACCACCATTTAATAATACAGTACATGAGCATTCACATTTTTTCCCATTCTTGAAGGGTCTTGAAAAGGAACCCCCCACAGATACTGTGGGGCCACTGTGCAGTGCTATAGGATTGTGGCTTCATGGGTTTTTCCCCCACTATGTTCCCATATCCCTCATGGTGTTCCGAATGGTTCAATCTGCAATCTGCTTTCCTTTCTTTATGTGAAGCATGTGTATGTTGCTCCATTGTTAAGAAAAGTATAATGTAGTTTTGTTTCTTCAACTCTGCTTAGGCAATCAGTTCTTTGATTTCACTCCTTGCTCTGTCATGCTTTTTCTATCTTTCCGTTGCTGGCAACTCCTGGCTAAACATTTCCTACCTCTCTCTCTCTCTCAATTCTCTTTCTCTTTCTGCCTGCCCCCGCCTCCAGTCTACAGTCCTCTCTCATTTCCTTAGTTTCTTTCTCTCTTTTTTTTGTTGTTTTTGTTTTTTGTTGTTGTTGTTCTCTTTGTCATCCCCCCTACAACTCCTAGCTACAATAAATGGCTTCTCTTTTGCTCTCACTCTTCCTCCCTCTACCCACGCACATCCACAACTCCTGGCCATACATCTTCCCCATCTCTTCTTTCTCTCTTTCTTCCCCTGCCTTTCATCTATACATATTTACCTTCTTCCTCCATCCCTCATTCCTCTTCTGCCCCTCTGCTCCCTCACTGACAATATTTGTCTTTTTCTTTCTTTCACTATCCTCTTCTTTCCCTCTCTCTTGTGTTTGTATCCTGGCTTTCCCCAGCTATAGTCATCATCTTTCTTTTCTTTGCTCCCATCAATCTCTGTCTTTCCAACTGTGTCTCCTGTGCCTCCCCTTCCTCTGCCAAGATGACTGTGAAGCCAGGACTGGGGTATGTTAGTGTCTTGGCATTTACAAGTTGACAGTCCCACTGAATTCAATAGAATTTACTTCTGAATAGTAACACATACATAGGATTGTCTTGTTGGTTTCTATTGCCCTGTTGTATCATTGTCTCTCTATCAGCATCATTACCCCCATCATCATAATATCTCCCTCTTTTAAATATTTGATTATTATTACTATAATTACAATTATTACTATGATTATGATAATTTGGGGAATAAAGGAGAATTGGTATCCATGGGTCATCAAACCAACATATAAATGTAAAAGAATACCAAAAATAACAGGAAAAAAGAGAGAAAAATAAGCAATCCAAACAATGTAAAAAAAAAATTCAAAGGCCTTGGAAAAGAATATAATTCTTAGTATCCCTCTAAAACTCAGTAAGATTGGAAATAACCTGAATTTCCTCCACAAAAAGTTCCAGAGTTGGGGAGTTGTTACAAAAAAGGCCTTGTTGATTTATACTAAATATCTGCTAGTGAGATATCATCCTTACTAAATTAATTGGGTTTGATCCAGACATAGTTTGTCTGGACCTAGATGTCACTGAAATCAATGGGACAAGAGACCCTGTTATGTGTTCCACCACTCTGAGGTAAGTGGGTACATGGCATAGGGGTGTTTCTGTAGCAACACTTTAATTGTGCAGCTCCTTCCCAAAATTGGCTCCATCTCTTTTGCAGCAACTAATTAAACAATATTCTTCTGCCTGGTTGTAGATTTTAGAACTGGTTCTAAATTGGCTTTTAAAAAAGAACGTTTTTCAAGAATGCTTTTAATATGCCTTGTACATCATCTCAGAGGCACTGTAGTTATATGTTGTTGTTGTGTGCCTTCAAGTTGTTTCCCATTTATGGTGACTCTAACACCAACCTATCACAGCGTTTTCTTGGCAAGATTTGTTCGAAGGGGATTTGTCTTTGCCTTCTGTGGGTTTCCATGGCTGAGTAGGGATTCAAATCCTGTTCTCCAGAGTTGTAGTCCAACGCACAAACCGGTACACCATGCTAGATTCCTATTAAGTACTTAACCAAGCTTGAACTCTCCATAGAAGCCAAGATGACTAAATTGAGGTTGCTGTACTTTGGCCATATTATGAGAAGACCTGACTCACTAGAAAAGACAATAATACTTGATAATGTGGGGGGCAGAAAAGAGGAAGATTGCACTACAGATGGATAGACTAAATCAAAGAAGATAGGTTCCTGAATCTGCAAGACCTGAGCAGGGTGGCCTCATCCATAGGGCTGTCATAAGTCGAAGTTGACTAGACAGCAGTTAACAGCAAAAACAAATTATTTTTAATTAATAAAAGACATATACTTTAAGTCCCATTGATCTCTGAGAGTGGACAAGTTTTTCATGCAGTTTTAGCAGTTACCCTAGCAGAAGCAGTAGAAGAACCAATCAATAATTCAAAAATCTTCATACTATTTCTTCAGTACAGGTCCTGAAGAATAAGAACAGGAATAATATATACATGTGCTCAGGCCCTGTTGCAAGCCTCTCAAAAGCATCCCATGGCTAGTCTGAGAATGGAATCCAAGGCTAGATAGCTGTGATCCAGTAGGCCTCATCTTATATTCTGAAGAGAAAATACATGTTAGGGGTTCAAGGAACATACAAAGAAGTTTCCAAAACTACAAAGAATTCCTCAATAAATTGCAGACCTTTGACTGATATAGAATAGTGGTATTACCGGAATTAAGATGCCATTTTAAAACTTTGATAATTATGCTGCCTTTTAGGAAAAAAGGAGGCCAACATAGAGCCATGTGCAGACATTGTGTACTGCCTTATCTCACAGTTCACCCTTAAAATATCTTCTTGACAGATGACTTGATTCCATATACCCCCACAGTTGTTGTGTAAAATAAAACACGCCACATAACTCAATTCAGCTGTTATCTGTGTAAAATTTACTTGAGCAGACTGACATAATTTATGTTCCTGGCTTAACCTAAAGTCAAGAAACAGCAGGTATGAGTCACCCACTATTTGACTGTGTGTGGTAATTCCCAGCACATATGACATGGTCCCAGAAAAAGTCTGTGCTTTTGATGTTGCTTTTTGACCTTGGGGAGTGTATAAAGACAAATCTTTTACAAAATACAATGAAGACAAGAAGACTTCTCAGTCTGCTTTATGTAGGCCCAGTTGAGCTTTGAGAAGAAGGCTCTGTTTCTCCCCATCTGGGGGAGGATAAGGTTTGAAAGCTCATGAAGAATACATTTTACAGGGTCTCCGTCCAATGAAAAATCAAGAGTAATAAGAATAGGTATTCTTATTTTGACAGGAGACCTGATGGTACATGAGAACAGTAGACCCAGTTTGCATGTTTGCTGAGCAACATAGCCTATACCATATTGCTGCGTGAAGCATAATATGGCCAGACAGTCTGATCTTGTTTTAACAGTAGCAACAAGACAGGGTTTTCTACTGCACCTGAGCAGAGCAAGTTACAGGAAAGGTTGCATGGCACACACAGTTTTGTCTGTTCCTCATCCCACAGAATGTGCTAAGTGGGCTAGCTTCTGCACTATGTCAAATAGACTTTATCATTTGATGTTCTTAAATTTCACATTAGGATTCTTTTCACTACTGCACTGCTAACAGTCTACTAACAGATTTGAACAGAAATCTTCATAAAACAAACAAAGGATGCTTCCTGATTAGGATCTTCTTTTCCTTCATGTAGTTCCATCAGTGGAATTTTACAGAGTGTCGAGAGGATGACAACTTCAGCTTGTAACCTTCTCATGGTTTCACATCACTTTCTTCATCTTTTTCCTTCCCATAAAAAAGAAGCAGAAGAAGGAGCAATGATTAATTGAACAATCTTCACACTATTTCTTCAATACAGCTCCTGAAGAGCAGCAACAGGAATAATACACGCACACATACACAAATATGTTTAAAGCAGCTAGTCTAGACAATAAAGAATATTCGCAATGTGTCAGTTTTTATTTTATCTGGTTACTTTTGAAAGCCTAATATCAGTGGAAGTATTACTTAGTTACTAGTGCTTTAACATTAGAACTATTAGTATTTCATTAGCCCATCAGAACTGTGAAACAGTGGTTCTTAACCTCGGGTCCATGGACCTCTGGCGGTGGGGGGGAGGCACAAACACAACAGGGAGTCCATGAGGCCTCAAAGATTGCTCATCCTGTCTCCTCTCCATGACAGAGTGTCCAGCTGACAGGAATCAAGGCAAAGGCAAGCAGGCAGGCAAACAGACTGCCTGGGCCTATGTATTGTTGTTCAAGCCACTTCAGCATAAACAGGCTGGAAGAAGCAGGGGGAAAGTTTTCCTTCCCCTTCCAACACCTCTGAGGAAAGTGTGCATTTCTCTCTTCCATCCCAACTGGAAGACCCTTGATGAGCAATTTTAAATAAATATTTTTTATTATTTTATGTTAAAATGATAACAAATACAATACATAATCAATAAGTCATAGTAGTATTTGCAGAAACTAATTATACAATTATATGTATCTTCATAGTCTTCCTCTTTTCCTACCTAGGACATAATAGTATTTACGAATATAACATAACTGTATTTCTGCAAAGGAAAATGTGCTCTATTTAAATTCTTTGTTCCTGATATAATCTATCAAATAAGCACTCAATATCCCACTATATGTAAAGCATTACACATTATTGCTTATATACTTTTACAGAATATAGTTTGTTGTTCCCAGCTTTGTTTTTAATATGATTTTCCGCATCACAATTTTAAATAAATATTTGATGTACTTTAGGGTAGTAAATCTTGGGTTGCAAATCTTAAGTCTTGAGAGGTCCTCAGCAACAAAAGATGTTTAATGAGAATCCTTTGTAAAGAAAAGTACCACTGCTCTAAAATATTCTGGAGATGCTCATTTGGTGGGGAAAGGGCCTTCTTGGTGGATGCATCCAGACTTTAGAAGTCCCTCCTTAGCAAGGCCAGAACAGCTCTGTCCTTCTTTTTCCTTCAATCAGCAAATTAAAACATTTTTTTTACCATCAGGCTTTTGGAAACTGACTGAATGGTGTGCACTGCTGCTTTTAAGGTTTGTATGTTTTCAGTGATTAAAATTTTTAACTTTACAAATTGTTTTTAAATAATTTTTAGTTTTAATCTACATTATTTTAAATATGCTGTTTACTGCCTTGAGTCCCACTATTGGGAGAAATTAAAAGATGATGATGATGATGATGACGACGACGACGATGTTTTGTCCTGAGCTGTAGTGGAGGTGGAGGTTTAAGCCATGGTGAAGTCCAAGAACCACACCACACACAATCAATCTCACAAGTGGCACAGAAATCTCATTAAGAAACCCAGGTCACATAGATACAACTCTCTCAAAGGGGTTGATCCCAAGTTCCTGAGGAACATGTGCTTTGCAAAGAAACACAACAAGAAAGGGTTGAAAAATGCAAGTCAATAATGCTAAAAATGCCAAGTAGCCACCTCATAATTGCTTGGAGCAGCAGTTTTTCCTCTTTCTCTTCATTTTCACTCAAAGCATTTTGTTTAAATAAAACTGAGTATGAAGTAAAATAATAATGATAACAACAACAACTTTAACTCAGTGCACCACCTTTTAGCCCAGATTTGTAAATCCAGTGGTGGCACCTCTTTGATCATCCAGATTCATTATAATGTTACAGGAGTGATTTGAGTCAGAGGAATGGGGCCAGCTGAGCAGCTGTTCAGTGCTGCTCAGGCCTACAGATGCTTTCTGAAAGAGCAACTCAGCAGCCGTTGCTCTGATCACTCTTCACCCCAGCAGTAGTCACCACTGGAGCCACTCCACTGATGAATCAAGTGAGGAGCACAGTGACAGCAGCACTGGAATTCATGTTTTGCAAGTTTAAAGATGAAATTACAAACTTAACATACATATGCAGAACCATGAGATATTGACTAAGCAGATTAATGTGGGAAAAGCTCCTTAGCAAAAGAGCTCTTTTGGCGACATATGTTGAAATGCTGCTACAAAGCCCATAGGGGTTAAAAACTTTTTCAAATCATTAACTCTTAGAACAGCCATACTCCTTCCCAATCACATTCCATTCCAAAAGATCTTGAAAGTGTTATTATTTTTTTTCAGTATTTGGGAACGTAGGGAGGGATTATTTGGGTTTCTATCAAATGAAATTGTGGATTTCTTTATTTTTTGTATACTACTTCATTGCAGGTTTCTAATTTTTATGGGGATCTAAACATTTCTTGGATGTGTTGGCCTATGGTATTTATAATCCTCAACTATACAAATAGGGATCATAGGGGCTGTAACATAATACATCCAAAATGGTCCCAATTGGTCAGGGCTCAGTTATGTCATTCCCTCTGGGAACTAGAGAACAATATGGAGCACCAAAATCTTAGTCAAACATAAAGTTCATGAAAATAAGCACTTCCCATGTTTGTTATTTTTATTTCCATCCAACTTTCTTCATGTCAACAAAAGACTAACAAAACTCTTTCTTATGACTCTAGTGCAACTGGATGCTTGAGATGGAAAGTGAACTGACTATAAGATGTCACCTAAGCTTAGTGACCTGGTCACTGAATCATGCTGATGTTACCAGATTCGTTGTCCTGAAGAATTTCCATGTATATGAAGATCAGTTCTTCAGTCCTATTTTTTGTTTGTTTCTGGTTTGTTTCAGGGAAATGCTCTCTGAAATAGCTGAACTCAATTTAATATCTTTTGCACTGGCTCCAAAGAAATCAAATTCAAATATGACATCAAAGAAATGTTGCCATTATCTGAGAGAGGAGAAGGGACAGATTAAAAATGTACCTAAAAATTGTGCAAAAATTGTGAGACCTATCCCCAGAAACTCCAGGGCCTTAATAAACCCAAATCTTGATCTTATAGACCAGATGTAGGTAATCTGTCCATGGCTGACTTCTTGAGGATAGCAAAGGGCCACATGCTGGCAGCTTGTGGGACCCAAGTCAGTGGTGGGATTGGTCAGCCACCTTTCCTTCTTCCTCTCTATCCAATGGGTTAGAAGGGTGATGGATTGTTCTTCCAGACAGGAACTGGAAACCTTTACAAGAATTTTTAAATGCAGCTGAAAACCACATGAAATTACAGTAACAGCTACCTATGGCTCCTGGACAAAAGTGGACTATCTGATTCCAGAGAACTGGCCTACCTAGACTGAACTCAGCCAGTAGGGGAGAGCAAGCTGACATTGCTCACTGAAATAAAAATCCCTACTGTCCAATTCAGAAATACAAATATGCCTGATTTTATGGATGGATGAAATAGGAGACAATTAAGTTTTGTTTTCGCTGTTATAAGATAAAAGTTGTTTGGATATCCAAACAGCAGTTTTTCTCCAAAGCAAACCTGATATTCAAAGAAGCTATCTGACTTTGAAAATATGATTATCTGCCTCATCAACTAACTTCTTTTTCTAGAAAAGAGAATGGGTAGCCACTGTATAACCTTTGGCACTTAGATCATATTTCTTTCAGGATGGATATATGGATATATGCCAAAGCCTGACGTTTAAATTGGATTTTTCATTCAGGTTTTATTTGTGGTATTAACAGAAATATTCATTTAGAAAGCAATACAGTCATTACACCATACTGATAATATTATACCCACTACCTGTGCATCTTGATATGGTCAATCATATCATATAAGTACTGATGCATTGGCTGCAGTATATGGGATAATACCTCTTCAAGAGCTGTGGAAATTTACATCACCCATCCTACTGAATTTCTTGACTGCTAGAGGAACTAAAACTAAGTGATATGGTACATTTTTCACATGCTGATCCTTGTGCTGACCCTTTTAAGAAAAGCTGCCTTGGGTTGAACTCAAGGACTTTCATCCAGAGCTTGGAATCATTACTTTTTTTGGAGTACACCCCCAGAATCTTCCTACCTTTGGTAACTCTTCTCAGAAGGATCAGCATGAGCAATATTCCAACTGATAACCTGGAGAGCTTCCAGTCAGCATAGACATTACCAGACTAAATGAACAGACAGTTCGACTTGAAATAAGGTGGCTTTTTGAATTTACTCATACAAACAGTGTAACTGATGGACACCAAGCAAAACAGATTTGTCAAAGTAATAGGAGAAACCTTGCAATTACAGTCCCTACTCCTTGACATTCCCTTTCTATGCCAAATAATAAATATCAGTTGTTTTTAAATTCAACTGAAATTGGTTGTGAGGCATATTAATAAAATTATCTGCATGTCTCATCAAGACAGTGTCCCATTATCTGAATGCATATTTAGTATAGCCCTTATAGAAAAAAGAATTAGAATTTGTTTTAAGAACCAGGAAAATCTAGGATTGTGGGTGGGAGATGGTGTGACAGACAGTATATTTTTCATTTGAAAAAATGTGTTAAAAGGGATATGTTCAGTTTATATTCAGCCCTCCAACCTTTCCAGATTATGTTAGCCTGCAGCTCATTGAAATTCTAAAAGAAATTGCTTTTCTGGGTATTTCCTGTTAAAATGCTGTAAGATTGCTCATTCTCTTGATATTTTAGTGAACAATGAAATGATGGCAACATGAAGATTCTGCTTCTGGAAAGGAAAAGGATTCTATTTAACTTCTGTCAGGTTGTCCTAAAGGAATTCTGCATGATAATATTTATTTCTTTGGGGAGACATTCTGGATGTGAATAGAAGGGGATTGGGCACTGGGCAATGATACAGAGGCAGCTGTGAGCACAAGTACCATATTTTATTGCATTGCTAAAGTAACAGCATTCATCCCCCCATCCCCAAATAGCCAAGAAGAGACATATAAAGCTAGCGCAACTTACATGTGCTGCACCCATTCATTTCAGCCTGTCTTCAGATTGTTTTAATGAAATCCCTGTTTTGTAAATTCAAATATACATCTTCTTCATATATTGCAATAGATGGTGTTTGCATGAAAGGTTGAAAAGGAAGCCAGACAGAATGAAGTCCTAATGGTCTGGTTCAGAACAGTGGGACTACTGCTTGTATTCTTTTGAAATATTTTATTATCCATTTTGCTCTGCAGAAGTGTCAAACTCTGAAGGAGTGCCCATGTTTGCATGTTGTAAGGATAATACAGAAAGGCTGGTCCATCCATACAGAGATTTCTCTGTACTTGAGCCCTTTCACCTGATGACCATCAGAGGAATATGTGTGCTAACTTCACTGGCAGACATCATTTTTGAATTCCATCCCTGGCTTTAAATGTAGGATAGACTATTCACATATGGAGGCTATTTCCTAAGCAACTGATCAAGTGAAAAGCATACATGTGAAAACAAATCCTAAGAGTGACAGGAATCCACAGATGATCTCTGGCATAATGCTATACTGTAAGCCTACCTTTATTACACGAATAAGTGGAACCTAATGTCCATTCTTGTGTTTTGCTTGTTGCATAGGAGTTGCTACAGCATACTCCGTCCCATATACTGGCTACTGGCTGATCACAAGTATTCCCTTCTTGGCAAAGGTACACAAATGCATGGCAGCCAGGCAACTCCAAATATTCTTGGATGGCACTGATTATCTGGGCTCATTTCAACCTGGCTTCAGACCAAACTGAAACTGCTATTTATCACTAAATGAATGATTCTTGCCAGGATCAAAACTAACAAACAGCACCCATGCTAATCCTTCTGTAATTGTTTGTGGCTTTTAATATCACCCAAAGTGATGCCTTTCTGGATCTCCTGTCCGAGGAACACTGAACGACACTGGTTCCATTTATCCTTAGGTTGGTTCAAGGAGGTGGTCCTAGGGAGAGTCTAATATTCAATTTGCATCTGGAAACCTGTGCTTTGTTGCTCTGTGGGGCTTTATTTCATCCCGTGTGCTGTGTAAGATTTCCATAAAACTGCTAAGTGAAGTCATTCAGGGAGCTCGGATGAAACATGCTGATGACTTCCTAGCTCTGTTTCTCCTTTTCACTATGACCATGTAAGGCAGTGGAAGAGATGTGTGAGGTAAACTTTCTCTACTCTGGTGTCTGATCTATACCCACATCCACCAATTTTTTTTAATGGGATGTAATTCCTTCTTCTGTCTGCCTACTACTTGGAAGTGTGCACATCTATGTGTATTTTCAACCTGCATTTGTTGTTTGTAACTATGCCCCAACCACTCACTGATTAAATTGAGGGGGTTGCACCTTTTGTGGTGTATTTTTGTGAGATACACACTGTTCAAACGTGCATATTTCATCAGATCCATCAGCAGCCACCTGGCAATCTGCAAATTCCAGAACTCAAAGTGTGCCTGGTCTCCATCCCATCCAGGCAGTGCAAAACAGAGGAAATCTGTATTAAAAGGCCACTGGAGCAAATTCATCACATATCCTTAGTACTGGCTTATAATAGAGATTTAATAAGCTGGAGCTCATTGTGAATCCTCCCCACTCTTGCCACATTCTTAAGAAGGGCAAGAGTTTCCTTCCCAATCAAACAGGTGAGGGATTAAAGGTAAGTTTGGAATTCAGATTGTCTTGGAAATAATCCAAGCTGCTTCCCAACTGGGAGGGATGTGTGAGGCATTTCTGATCTAATACAGCCAAGGTGGATCATCCATCAAAATACAAACTTCAGAATATATACTTGAAACAAACCCAGTCCTGCTCATATTGTTGTTACAAGCCTGCAGCAATTTTGTTGTTACTTATCTCTTTTTGGATACTGTAAAACAAGTTAGAATTTCAAAGTTCAGCAATATAGCTTTTAAAATCCACATGCAGCTGCTTTTAACAAGGTTTTAAAATTAACTTGTTCACCTTGATTTTTAATGGACATGTTTTATGCAATTCACTGTTGAATTGAACATGTTGAAATGACATTTATTCTAACTGGCTTTATTTAAAATTATGTATGTTTAATATTAATATGCATGCTATATTGCTCTTTATTAATATGTATAGTATACTGTTTTTACAGTATAAACTGCCTTAAGAAGACTACATTTTGAAAGGCAGCTACGAAAGCGATTGGATAAAATCAAAGGTAAAAATACAGATTGTATTGAGAAAGTCAAATAAGTACAGTTGGCACTAGGATAACAAATAATTTATATGCAGACTTTGTTCAAAGAACAAGAAATCGGAAATCAAGGTATACAGGTGGGCTTCATGAAATCTGTGCTGGTTCTGTACAGTTTAGATCAAGTTGTAAAAAAAAAACAAGGTATCCACAGAGAACAGTGATCTGCTTTCTTCCTCCAGAATGAGATTTCTGTTGCTGCAG
This sequence comes from Iguana delicatissima, assembly GCA_948472985.1. Classification (NCBI taxonomy): domain Eukaryota; kingdom Metazoa; phylum Chordata; class Lepidosauria; order Squamata; family Iguanidae; genus Iguana; species Iguana delicatissima. Next base: position 1,619,634 of record CAOKZL010000209.1, on the reverse strand, counting down.
CATTTACAGTTTCCTGACTCTAGATAAAGACTTTTATACGGCACACTTGTCCAGCACACTTGGTAGCAATGGCAGCAGAGCTATAAGCAGGCGTCCTCTTGTTGCTAGTACAGCTATTTTCTTAAGAATTTAAAGGCACCACACGCCTCTGCATCCTGTACCAAAGGTGATTTTTTTTCCAAAAAAAAAATACTTAAAGAATGATTAACATACTGTTTCCTTAAACACAACAAATCAAGACTGATTTGCTAACTGCAAAAAGTATGGAGGTTTTCCTTCTCCTTTTCCTGTTCACCATCATTTACAATCTGCTGAATCGTGTAGTTAAGGGTTTAAAAGTCTCTTTTGTAGGTCATAGTTTTTCCTGCTAGGCTTTTCCTTTAATTATCCTTACATTGTTGTTTTTGGCCAAGCTGTGCCTTTCCATCTTGAAATGTTTACCTTACAAAGAGGCCTCTCTCCTTCTTATCTTCATTGGTTTATTGATATTTCCTATTCCAACAACTGTCTTCCTCCCCAAACACTGCGTAGGAAAATTCCCTTCTAGCCAGCCATATCCTCACCTTCACAGCTCACTTCTCTTTTTCTTTTTCTCCTCTTCTTTTTGAGTAACAAGCTATTTCCTCTCTCATTTCCTCATTCAGAAGATGTTTTTGGACTTATTCCCAAAAATCTCTGACATTAAATTATGCCCATTCTGCTCTTGTCTTTCCAGCGGGCAGCCTTCCAGATGGGTTTCATCAGCCTAGGCATTTTGGCTTGAAATCCTGGGTAGTTCTGGCTCTGTAAATCATGTTGACTACTTGGTTTGATTTTTTGGAAGTGCTGGGCAATGGTGACAGGGCTGGTAAAGTTTCTTTTACTAGTAACATGCTTTGAGGATCTTAGTTTCAACTCACAAAAGATCTATACTAAGAAATCTTTCTTCTTTCTTTTCCTCCTCTCTCTCTCTCTCTCTCTCCTCTCTCTTCTCTTTTCTGCTCATGAAAAACCTCTCAGATTGAGGAACTGGAATGCTGACTCAGTGATATTGACCTAGTACAACACATTTTCACTTTACTTTGTGGTATATATTATTACCTTCATATCTTTAACAAAGCAAAGCACTATCTGAAAATCAGCTCCACCAATCTAGTAAAAGCATGCAAAACCAGTTAACTCTTTGCAGTGAGCTGTCTGGGAAGAAAATACATCAGCAGAGCAATCCTGCACATAATTGCTCAGAAGATCCTACTGAGTTGAGTAGTGCTTACTCCCATGTAAAGGATGACAGTCTTTACCCAAGCTCTTGGGAACTGATCCTACTCCAAACAGTGGAACTGTTGCAGGAGCCCAGAGAACACATCTTTAGCCACTTAGATATGTCGTATGCTCACAGTGCAGATTGGGGGGTCACTTCAAATTCTCTACCCCTAACTGAGTTCACTTTACAAATTCCTATAGTAGCAGGAGCCAATGTTACCTGCGCGCGCATGATAAATTGTCGGAGTAAGAATAGCCAATGCAAGGTTGCTTCTGGACCTCCGATTCCTCGCAAGGAGATCCAAAATATATCTTATTACCAAGGTCATGTTCTTTTACCTCATGGCTGGTTCTGGACCTGTGGGTCTCGAACCTGGTCATACATACCAGCCTATCTGTCTGACACTCAATCTTGCTGCTTTAGCCGTCTGGTAACAGTCCTTCCTCCATGGCCTCAGAAGCGAGACCGTAGAGCTAGAGCCGCCCCTCTAGATGAAAACTGTGACGGTCAATCACACTTATGGTCGGACAAGGAGAAAATAGCGTTAGCATTCTCCCTGGTTGGAATAACAGGATTGGCTTTGGAGGACGGGCTAGAAATAAATAGATTAGCCTGTACGTTAGTCAAAAGTATAAACGCTACTTCCAAAGCATTATCCTTGCTTAACAAAGAACAGCGGGAACTAAGGAATGCTGTATTGGAAAATCGGGCAGGCGTTGACTATCTCTTCCTTCTCCATCATGTAGGATGTGAAAAGCATCAGAAATTGTGCTGCTTCAATTTGTCTGATAACAGCAACGCAATAGAAGCACAAATTAACAAACTGCACGAAGTAGTAAAGGATATAAATGAAGGGGATGATAGCTGGTGGAAGTGGCTCACATCTTGCTTACCAAACCTGAATTGGCTAAAAGCATTGTTTGTAATTTTGTTGCCATTAGTGCTAATATTCCTGTTTCTGTGTATATGCTTTCCTTGTTTTATACAATGGATAAGTAATATGCTTCAAATTACTTCCAGTAAGACAGCAGCTCTGTACACTTTGATGGCTCAGCCTGATGCTGTTTTATGATATAACGTCACAAAATGCTATAATTGTTTAGAAATTATGCATTTAAGGGGGGAAATGATATAGGTATGAATTAGAAATAATAAAGTAGAAATAAAGTATTGCTGGGGGCTTAGGTCAGAGGAACGGAGAAAGATTTAAGAAGGATAAAAAGGTCACGAGAGCCAATGTATCACATAGCTAGGATGTTGATCACGTAGCCAGGGTGTTGTTTGTTTATTGACTGGCAGCGGTAATTGTAGATTGTAGATAAGCACTTTCCGGGGTCTGAGTGCGGGGGTAATTAGCTAGTAACAGCATGTGGTATTTGTGACCCCGGAGGGGCGGACCGAGATATGCTTGTGATCTTTGCCTGTGATCTTTGTGTATGCTGTGAACTTTGTCTATAAAAGAGCTGTGAAACTTGAATTCAGGGCTTTTGGTCTTTTGGAGACATCCAGCCAAAAGCCCGCATATAATAAATTACTCTTTTTCTTGCTCTGTGGTCTCTGTGTTCTCTGGGCTCCTGCAACAGAACAACTCTTTAATTCCGTGGCACCCCATATACTCTTCTTTATACAAAGGAAATTTGGAGTCTAATGTAAAACATTAGTAAATCTATCATATAGCACAGGGCTCATTGCCTTTGAGTTTTGGATAGTGAGATACCGTTACCCTAAGGGATAGGGGATGTTAGAGTCCACCATTGTACCAGCGTCTCCTTAGAATCTGGGGGAAGTTATAGCTCAGAGGGGTCTGTGAGAAGAGGGTAATGCAGGATCTTTTTATTTGTGTATACTAGTACTAGTAGAGAGCGTGCAATTGAACAAAGAATTTTATTTGGATGTAATAAACACACAGAAAATCAGACACTCTAAGAACCATAAAAAGCTATCAGAAAGCAAGATATGAAAGGCTGCATACAGAGAGAAATTCAGGTGAAGAGGGTGATAGTTACTAGTCCGGAAAAAGAAGGTTGAAGCAGAGTGGCTAAGACAGCCTCTAAGGGTAGCAAGTATGAACAGCAGTCTGGGCACCATGTATTATGTTCTAGTACTACCATTTGCTGGGGCTGAAGCTAGGGTTTATATACCGTATTTCCTACCTTGATGGAGGTGCACAGATAAAGCAATAATGGCTTTCTCACAGGATTGACAAAGGAATCTGGAATTGATTGTCTTAACTCTTAGTGACAAAATGTTGACAGGAGTTGTGATAATCTCTTAATGTCTGATCAGGCAAGGGGTATAGGGAAGATTTCTGTAGGGCAAGATTATGAGATGGTCCCTGTTTGCTTCACCTGGGCAGTTTCACCTTCCATTGTATTCAGATATGTACAGAGACTAAGGTATTGAAAGGATTAGCATAAACCTATTAGTGTCTGGGTTTCCTCACAAATCCTCTCTGAACGTATGGCCTGACCATATCTCAGGTCAGCCTGACCTGGCAACATGCTCTTCCAGCCGGCGTGCCATTGATCATCTTTTCCAGCCATAAATATGCTCAATTATGAAAATAGCACATCCTGCAGGATGGAGGGTGTAGGGCAGAGCTTTCCAGACTTTTCATGATGGTTACACACTTTTTAGACATGCATCATTTCACAACACAGTAATTCAGGAAGTAATTCAGTTAGTGGAAGCAGCCCCTTCACCTGAGCCTGGTCCACCACTGCCCTCACCAGGTTCTTTCTCTGCCCAGGGCAGTGGCAGCAGGAGAGGCAACCCCTCCACCTGGGCCTGGTCTGCCATCACTGTCCTTGCTGGGGTCTTCTTCAGCCTGAGATGGCTGAGGACGCTCCTTCACCTGGCCCTGGCCCACCGTGGCAGTGGGAGAGGTAGCCCCTCCACCCATCACATTCATGCGACACACCTACATGCTGCAGCTGACATAGTGATGTGTCGCAACACACAGTTTGGAAAGCTCTGGTGTAGGGTATCGTAACAGTCCATCACCTTCTCTGGAAATTTTGCTGTTATTTTTATATTTTTATATTGAAAAGGATCTGAAAAGCTATGAAGTTTTGTTTATTATTAATGTTTATTAATCTGTACAAAAAAGCATTTTAAGCATATGGAAATGGCTAGTGGATGATGTCTTCCTTTTATCTCTTCTCCTTTGCTTGTATTGAGTTGGGTCCAGACTGCACCATATTTACAGTAGACCCATTGAATTCAGTGGAACAAGTTATCCCCAGCTAACTGAAGACTCATCAATTTCAACAGATTTAGTCTAATACAGCTTGATAAAAATTGCTTTCTAGACTAAAGATCCTGGAATTCTTTAGTCAAAATGATTCTAGGCATAGCTGGTTCTGGATCCCTCCCATTGTTTGTAAGAGCCATGCTTTACACGTGTCTTAAATTAGATGAGAGATTGACGGGCTAAAATGCATCCACATGCATTTTAACATTTGCACACAAGATTCTGGCAATATGACACAATTTAAAACCATTACATCTTTTCTTTATCCTTTTAAATGTTTTTTAATGTGATGCCCTAGCCAAAGAATATGTATCTGAACAAAGGTTTGTGCATAAATATGTTTTTTAGTGCAATGCCAGTTGTATTAGGGCTTTTAAAAACTATGTAGGATACTCTGAACAATAAAATAATATTAGAGAGGACACATCTGGTTTCCTGAGTGTGTCTGATACTGTTTTTACAATCCCATATGCTGAAAGGTCTTGTTTCTCACAGAATAATACATAAAGAATATATAGAAATTGCTTCACTAGAAGTGACATTTTGGCCCCTCAGAGCTGGCAATTTTGCTTATGAGCAAGGCTGTCAACCAATCAAAAAAGTCTTATGGTGCAGTCTTTTACATGAGTGCTTCTCTAAACAATAGCCCATGGACCAGTGCCAGTCTTGAAGTCATTGGCTGCCAGTCCACAGCAAATTTTCAGGAAAGAAAGAGATTTGTAGTCCCTGATATGTTGTGGGGGGAAACTGCCAGCCCTCCACATAAGAAATATTGCTTTACAGATTCAACTCAAATGTAAACTCAAGAGGGCCATGGGACTGAAGGCCCTTTCACAGTACACAATTATACAACTATGATTTCATTTTAACTTCCACAGCCGCACCTATGTACTCCTGAGATCTGTAGTATAATGAGGCACTAGAACTCTCCAGCTGATAATTCTAAATAACCCCTTCCTAAACTGCAAATCCCAGGATTCCACAGAATATTGCCATGGTAACAGTTACCATGTTGCCAGTTAAATAGAATCATAGGCCATTTCCGCACGGGGCAAGGGAATCGCCCCGTGACGCTACTCACCTGACTTTTGGGCTCCCCGGTCTGGTCCACGCTTCTCCGGAGCAGTACGTGGCTGCCGCTCTGCACTGCTCCGGGGACGAAAATGGTGGCTTCCAGTTGGTCGAGGGTCTTGACCAACCGTTGAAGCTCGCCAGGCTAAATCCCGCCCCCATCAGATCGCAGGCTCGCACCAATGTGAGCCTGCGAATCTGCATAAGGTAGCAGGCTCACAGTGACGCGCTCCATGCTTTCGAAAGACCTGTTTTTAGCGGTCTTTCAAAAGCATGCTGGACAACCACTTGGGGTCATTCTGGAGTGGGCTGGAGTGCGGATCTACGTTAAGTAGATGCGACCCAGTCCACTCCCAGGTGGAGATGTCCAGGTGGAGATGTCCTGGAGGACACTCTGCCCCATGTTAAAAACCTCGTGCAGAAATGGCCATAGTGCTATAATCATGTAGCGTGAAATGCCCCTTACTCCCAAAAAAGAGAGTTTCGAGTTACAGGCTGACATTATAATCTTCAACTTGTTTACTCAAAACTAAATACCATTGCATTTAATGGAAATTACCCCAAAAGTGAGTATAACATTGAAACTTGTGAACTTTACTTACTATTTTTTCAGGAACTTTTTTTTCCAAACAATTCTAAGGCTTACTCAAAGCCAATTTATGAGGGTCTAAAAAATAGAATAGGACTGAATAAAAATAATCATCATGGTCATTCTCTGTAGTAAAATGAATTTGAGTCCTTGAACCTGAACTGCTGTAGCCAAAAAACATCCCACACATACAAATCAGAGCTATCAGCAGATTCAGAGTGGCCCCAAGGACTCAAGAAATCCAAAGTCTGATTAGAAGAAAAGTTTCAAAGTTTCAACCTCCACAATGATTCTGTGGTATGGAATACTGGATATTGGAATGGCTGGAATAAAAGCGCTCTCCCCACACACACACAATCTATATCTGTAGCCATAGATAAAAAATTATATGTAGATGACATAAATAGTAGAAAGAATCATCTCATTGTATAGATAAGTTACATCCTAATTCACATTGTGAAGTTTCTTTTTTAACAATCCCAAGGACAGAATAGAGAGATTCCTACAGACATCAGTGGCAAAATGGAAGAATTTTATGATTGGTCACAAGCGTTGTCCACACCCCATCCAGCCCACAAAAGAAACCAGATGAAAAGGGGAAAGGCCTGAAACAGCTGAATGAAGACGAATGGAAAACTGGCTGCTGCAAACAGAAGCAGAAAGGAAGCATGATCCTATCATGTTGAACTAAAGCATTCTATTGTACAAAATTTGCTTGGAAAAATCTCCCTTTTTAACATGTCTCTCCTCACTTGCACTTTTTAAACAATTTTTATTAAAATGTTTTCTCTAAAAAAATCTGCCAACCAAATAATTAGGTACAGTATTTAGCTGACCAAAATGTCTTTGAGTAATAAATCTAATTGATGAATTGTCTCAACATTGCAGCCTTACTTCAAAAATTTGCAGTGCTTATTGGATGAGAGGTCTATTGAACAAATATTCTTTCTGGTCCGGATCAACACTACTCTTGGACTACATTTCATAAGGAACTGAGAGATGGTGGTACCAAAGAACAGAGCCAAGCAGTGACACCGTTAAGTAATTACAAATCTGAACTTAAGTGCCTCATCTTTTGATAATACTTTGCATTAATTCATTTACCTCAAGATGTGGTTAGGCAGCCAGGAATTATTCTTGCTTATGCAAGAATGCGATTATGGGCTTCTGTCTCAAACTCCTGTCTTGACAGCACTGCTGAAGTCAAGCACAGAAGTTTGTTATAGCCAGGCCCTAAAATATGAAGAAGCAATGGAAAAGAGGAACAGAGCTGCTCACTGTACTTGCTTTATATGTTTATTTTATTTACACATTGAAATGCATTGAATAGGACTTTCAAATGTTGCTCCTTTGTAAAAAAAACAAAATTTTAAAAAAAATAAATTAAATGTTTTTCTTTTTTAAAAAAAAGAAATGCATTGAATAAAATAAAAAAAACTGGGAAGACATGAGTTCAGATCTTCACTGAAACACAAAATGGATAAGCTTATGTATGTGTCTTATCTCTTTTTCAGCTAAGCGAGTATAAATGTGTTAAAGAACAGATATTGCTTGGCTCCTGTGCAGAAACAGCAGTTGTCACTTTATGTTAGTAAGATGTCACCTGACATTCTGTTGGTTCATTCCAACCAGAGCAGACCCATTGAACTGATCATTGAATTCTGAATCAGCATATAGGTATACCCAATTACTTCAGTGGTTCTCTAGCCACAACCAGTATTTAAGCATTTATTTAGAAATTGTGGTTTTTGTCAGAGTGCTCTATCAGTCCATCCCATCCTTCCCTATCTACTCTGAAACAGAACAAGAGCCTTGCTTGTTTGCTAAATCAGGATGGAAGAACATCATCTTCTCATTTCCACAGGTCTGTTGAAGCAGAAAACACTGTATTCAAGGATCAGGCATCTGAGCACCAATGCCTTATTCCTTCAATTTTAATATGTTGTATTTGCAGAGGCATATCTAGCATAAACAGCACCTCAGGCAAGTATGGAAGTTGTGCTCCTACCTCTAGAGCAGGTTCCTCCTCCTCCACCACCACTGCCACCACTAAATCTTCCAGCACAACGTTTTTGCACACACACACACACACACACACACACATTCAGTATTGGCATCCTGGGCAAATACCCAACTTGCCCCCCCCCCAGATATGCCTCTGTGTATTTGTTTTCCAGTCAGAGAATTCATAGTGTTATGTCCAGACCTCTCAAATAGTTTCCCATTCAGATTTTGGCTAGGGAAAAAATTTCTTAGCCTCAGATATGGAAAAAAAATTAAAAAGGGATGGTATCATTAGCAGAACACTGAAAGAAAAGTTTTTTGAGGTTCATGTATTATATAGAAAGCCAGATTTAATTTCTGTAAATAAGAGTGGATACATTTAGTTTTACATCCTACTGAGCTGGGCTATGGTACTTAACTGTTGTATAAACATGAATAAGATCAAGGCCTTTTCTGCACTGGGTTTTTAAAACGGTGCAGAGCGTCCTCCAGAGAGGACGTCTACACCTGGGAGCGGACTGGGTCCAGACTACTTTGTGTAGTTCCAGACCTCAGCCCACTCCGGAACGACCCAGAGTGGTCATTCAGCATTCTTTTGAAAGACCACTTAAAACAGGTCTTTCAAAAGCACTGAGCGCGCCACTCCGTGCCCACACTCTGGTGCAGATTTGCAGGCTCGCACCAGTGCAAGCCTGCAGATCTGCCGGGGGGAGCTTTAGGCTGGCGAGCTTCACCGGTTGGTGGAGAGCCTCCACCAACCGGAAGCCGCCATTTTCGTCCCCGGAGCAGTGCGGAGCACGGCCACACACTGCTCCGGACCAGCCTGGACCCGCCCATGGAGCACACAGGTCTGGTGAGTACTGGCACAGAGCGATTCCCTCGCTGCGTGCGGAAAAGGCCCAAGTTTCAAATCTAAAGACTCTGTCTATTTTTACAGCGAAGACATTGATGATCATTATTCTGTCATATAAGCATATTTGAGGATGATCCCAATGTATTAAAATGAGAGAGGGGAATGTAATCTACTTCTTGTGGATTGGAAAAGAAAATGTAAGAAATGTCCTTATCAACAGTTAAAGATTCAGGCATCTAGGTGGTTGCCTACAGAGTCACTTGTGTGAATTTTATCTCTATGTGATAAGTTTAAATTAAGGGCAAGGGTGTAGCTATGGAGGGGCAGAATTACAGCATTGCTCCCCCAAATAAGAATTCTGTTCTTTCTCCCCATGAACTTATCCTTCAGTTCCCAAATTTTTAGCATTGCAGAGAGTATTGAAAATTGTTTGCACCTTAGAATGCCTACATTTGTTGTGTTCATATTACCTTGTTATTTTGACTGCCATTCTCTTTGGATACCTAAAGGCTTCACTTACATTTAAGTCACTGCAATGCTAGAAATTTGGAGACCAAAAGAAAATTTCATTGTGGGGGCAGAATTCTTATTAGTGGGTGCAATGCCTTTCTTTTGCCGCCCATAGCTACACCCCCTGGAGTAAGGGTCTAGAGAGATAACATTCAGATTTCTTCTGCCCTCTTCCCAAGTGTAGGAAGTAAGTCCTTAGGATGTAGCATCATTCGACATTGTGTGAACACTGAACAAGTTATTAAAAATATTAAAGCATTATGGTAACTGTGAATTCACTGACATTTGTAGGCTGCCAATATTTGAAGCAAAATGGGAGCAGAAAGGGTGTTTGTTTACAATACACATGAAAATACAAGAGACTTTGTTAAAAAGGTACCTTATCCATTAGTCAGCTTTCAGAGTGAAGAACGTGAGTCCTTTTACACATGAAAAGCGAAGAGGAATGTGCCCACTAAACTTGAACCAGACATATGGTTCTCTTCTGTTTTCAAGTCTGAAGAACGTTTATTTGGACTCAAGTTCAAACATAATCTCCTCAATAAAATGACATGGCCCTTACAGTATTTGGGAGATGCTTAAATTATTCTAAGTTTACTAAGTTTATTTACTTCAATAGAAAATTTTCCAAACTTGTTCTTCAGACAGTCTCACATAATTCCCAGGCACCATTCTTTTAAACAAAATTCAGGTGTACTCCTGGTTAAAGCATTCACTTTTGGCTATTTACTGAGATCCTGCTGATCAGGGAACTATTTAAGGGCTCATTTCTATCATTTCACAAATTCAAGTAGATATGATATATCAATTAGCAACAAATTGTTGCATATTCTGTAAATTAATGGTGAGGTTTATAGCCACTTGGTCCTTTAATTATTGCTAGGCACATAACTTTGACAAGGGATTTTTGGCTTTCCAGACACAATGTGCTTGCCTCATGAAATACCCATATATGGCACTATATATTTGAAAGACCATTGCTTCCCACATGAACCTCCCTGGAGTCTGAGATCCACAGCAGAGGCCCTCTTGCTGTTCCCTTCACCCACGAGGTGGGTGAAAGGGCTTTCTTTGTAATAGCACCTAGATTGATGAATGCTGGGTTCTATGGGAGCCATCCATGTGCTGGAACCTTTTCCTGACAGAAGTCCAGCACCTAGATAGCTCCTGTTAGCCCCTGTACATCTCAAAGCTGCTATAAGAAGAGCAGCTGTAAAACCAAGAATAGATTTTCTGCCTCTCTGGGAATGGATCTGTTGGGTGCCTCTGGCTGTGCTCCCTGAAAACAGATTTAGGGTTAGCTTTGAGGATTATTTTCATCAGTTCTCTAATAATATTTGGCTTCTTAAAATAGATTAAAACTTTTTTTAGAAATCCATTTTAAGAAACCAAACATTATTTAAGAAAAGAATTGTTAGTTAGACAAAAGAAAATTCCAGTATTAGACAGTAAAATTTGGAAATTAAGCCCTTCATAGAATTCTTGGTATTTAAATAACTTTTTATTCAAAACTATTCAAATTTTGCAAAATGGCTAACCTAATGTAACCTGCTAATGTGCTCCTCATGAAGCATCAACAAAATCAAGTTGCTATTATCCTGTTCAGAATAATTATTACTTTGAAGATCACAAATACAATGAAATATTTCCCTTCCCACACCTTAAACAATTTAAATTTGTTGACATCAATTTAAAAACAAAACAAAACATGGCACTGAGAAGGTAACTCTGAAGAAGACTATACATGACCAGGGTCAGAATCCCAAACTCCCATTTCTAGTTCACTCAAAAGAGCTGATTTGGGAATCCTTGATTTTTAAAACTTATTCACAATTACTTTTGCCAATACAACAAACTTTTGCAAGATGAAAGAACTAGCAATATGGAGATGGGGGGAAATAGGAGTAGAAACAGCAAAAACAACATTTTTCATTGCTGCAGCTCAGCCTAACCAAAAATTCTAGCAGAAAATTAATAGCTTTTCATCAGACTACAAATCCCAGGAATCTACAGGGTAGAGCCAAGAAAGATTAAAATTCCATCAAAATGCTACAAATGTGTGATGTGATACACTTGTGAAAGCAAAGTGACAGTCAGTCACATGACCAATCTAGTAAAGGACACATGCCTCTATCTGTGCATTGAGTAGCAGGTCTACACTGAGTAGCAGGTCTGTATATTCTAATTTGCATCGTCTCTGAGACCACAAATTGTTGTGTGCATTAAAATACTTTCATAGAACTACAACTAAGATTATGGCCAACATTTGCTTATCCACTATGGTTTGTATTTTTGGAATTTAAAGAAGAGTACAGTTTGCAATTTGCAATTTAAGGGAGAGTGAGCATCCAGCACCATTAATTACAACTGATTATTCTGTTTTTAAAATTATGATTACATGAAGAGGAGACATGATAGGCAAACACTAAATGGACAATTTAAGTCCTTTGGAGCTAGAAAATAGGAAAAAGCCCCCAGTCAATCTGTCCCCTGTGAGAACAAAACATGTACCTATACATGCACAAATCCATTACTGGATTAATGTGATCGAGTTGTCTTTTCTCATTTTAGAATGGAGTGTTCTGTAGTTCAACACTCAACATGTTCAATATTCGACTGAAATACTCTGTAAGGAAGATGCGTTTTGAGGACTTCAGACTGCTTTGGCAAAAGTACATCTGTTTTATATGAGAAACACAATCTGTCTCATTCCAACCTGCATTTCTGGGTCACTTGAGACATTTAAACTGCACTTATAATTAACAGCTATTTTTAAACAGTGAAAAAATAGAGCGCTGGTAAGGTACAAAAGCATTAAAATTGCCCCAGTTTTGCTTTTCAATAGGACACACTACTGCAATATGCTTCAAGATCAAAGAGAGCTCAGTAGAAAGAGACAGGCCGATCAGTGGGGATAAATAGTTCCCATTATGATGGTGTAAGAAAAGGGTTCTTTCAATTGAAACAATTTAATAACCACATTCATTACATTGGTGTCCACTTGGTTTTTTTTTTTAATCTGAGCAATTTTTGCATAACTGAGGAACAAGTTCAATTGAACTTATTCTCTAGAAATTAAGATGTGCAGGGTTTGACGTACAGAAATTAAGCACTAATAGCCTGCAAAGCAGTTGTCTTGAGATTTTTCTGCAGGATATAGTTAGATCTGCCTACCACTAATTATGTCAAATGCAAATGTATTCTGTAGAATGTACCAAAATTTTCATTCACTTATTTCAAGGAAGCTAAGGTTATGCCAAGAGGGTTTGTGGGTTTGGGGCAATTTTGTAAGTTTGTATTAGAAAAACAGGAATTATGAAACACCACGGACACTTGTACAGTTCCCTGTCCAAGGACTGGGGAATGGAAGAGCTAGACCTTTTTTTGTTTTTTAACAGCTCTGCAAAGCAAAGCAACCAGGCAGTGTCACCAGGGTGACATTTCCAGCAACCTTTAAAAAAAAGAAGAAGAACAAGAGAGTCATTGATAGAATTCTTTCTTCTTCCAATGCTGACTTCAGCTGCGGACACCTAGGTATTAGAAAGGAGTTGGATTCTGGGCCAGCCAGCTTGGCTCAGAATGATTAAGTTTGTAAATTCTCCACTGCACAGCAGAGCAATGTACAAAATGAACTGCAAGGGTTTTTTTCCCTCCCCTTCCTCCCCTAAAGGCTATAAAAGAGTGAATGTACACAAATGTTTCAAATGTTTTTAAGGAAGAACTGAATCAGAGTTTTGCTCATGACCCATCCAGTCTTCCCTACCAGTTCCTTCCTGTTGTCCTTCTCTTAGCAGCCAACAAAACATCCACAAAAAGATTTTGGGGGAAACGCTATTTCTCAGCGAATACTGAATCATCTCTTGGTCTTTTTTTCCCCTCACCATTGCCAAATCAGCCAAGAGGAAAGAGGCGTTGAAGCACACATTGGGTGGCAACTTCATAATAGCACCCTTTCACCTCCTTCTCTCCCTTTTCCTTTTTACAAAAAAAGTGTAAATAAAAGTGAAGTTATCCTTCCCTTAGTGACAGTTTTAAAGAGATGCCTTTTCCAAATGTAAGACTACTTCTTTGCTGACCTTTTTCCCTAAATGGGATTTACAATATAAAAACCATAGACTGATTTAACCCAGAAAAAGGAAAGACCTAAAAAAATTGTGAGTACACTAAAGCTATAGAGATCAATGATTTTATAAGAACCACCAAATAGGAATCAATCAAGTCAATGAAAATATTACATATTAGAGATGTTTGCCAGTTGGGTGCTGTTATCAGTTCTCTTCTTTTTCAGGATGTAGTGGTATTTTAAAATGTAGCACATTTCTTAATAGAAAGGAATATCAATTTCATATCTCAAAAAGGATTGATTGACACACATATTGATGATTTTTATGTTTAAACATATCCCTAGACTAATTGGAATAAAGTATGCCAGCTTTATTTATTTTTCACAACATTGTTTCTAAAGCTCAAATAACAGTGCAACAGCAGCACGGAATTTGGATATAATAGCCTGAGACCACATTTCCTGAAACTAAAATACAGGAGATAATAGTGTGAAGGTACAAATTAAATGCAAATAAAACAGATTCTCCATTGTTACTAATCCCTGGATTGGATTTCAGTGAGGAAATTAGCTGTAATGTTTAACCTCTTTGTGTGGTAACCATTGACATAGTATTAGTCTGGGACTGCATTGGGTTGTTGGCCTTTTTTTAGAGTTTAAGCAGAAATTTGTAGACAATTTTGGAAAGCCACTTGTTAACTTTTAAGGAAGTGATTAGAGTAAATGATTTCAGGGTCAGGAGCTTAAAATCATGAGCTGGATTTTAAAGTATGCACAGACTTCCATTTAAAAGAAGGAAAATGGCCTTCTCATTACTGTATAGCCAAGCTTGTTCAGCACTGACTGATTTTCTATATAGACATATACACATATTTTTTACAGTCAAGAACAAAGGCAGGAATTGTCTGGCCCATGGGCCACATGCAGCCTCCCCAGGGTCCCATAAGCCTCTTGCAATTGAAAAACTGGGGTGTAGAGAATGAGAAATGGTAAATCACATTTTTAGAATGTTCCATGAAGTGCAACTCACAGCTAAAACAAGACCTCCATACACCTTGTTTTAGTCCCCAGATCACTTGTCACAAAATTGGAAGACTCGGAACTGCAGGACACAGAAACATGGGGTGGGTGAGAAATGGAGCAATGGAGGAGGGCATACCCTCTATAGCTACCCACCCTTCATCTAGAAGAAAAAAATGGCTAAGGCATTTTGGGACTAAGCAAAGAAACCTTCTGACAGTGTTTCTGCATCACTTGTATGATTAACTAGACCAGTGGTTCTCAACCTGTGGGTCCCCAGATGTTTGTAGACTTCAGCTCCCAGAAGCCCTGAGCAGTGACCATAGTGGCTGGGGCTTCTGGGAGCTGAAGTCCATGAACATCTGGGGTCCCACAGGTTGAGAACCACTGAACTAGACTGTCCCAGTATGGGCACAATGATTTCTTACTATGAGAATATGCAAAATGCAATGTTAATGTTATTTCCTTATAATGCACACTTTTTCCATGACCTCAGTAAAATCAATTGTGCAGACCTCAAACATGATATTTCAAAAGGGGCCTATGTACAGGAGCACTTTCTATGCCCCTTTTTACATGCTGCGATAACAGATGACCATTAAATATGTCCAGGGCCATTTCTGCATTAGACTGTTATGATACTATTATTCCACTTTCAACATCCTATGGGGGCCCAGTCGGCACCTCCCTAAACTGAAAACCTCAGGATTCCATAGGATGCTGAAAGTGGAATAATAGCACCATAACAATCTAGTGCAGAAATGCCCCAGAAATGCTTACTAAGATTACAGCTTTTTATGTTACTGTGTAGAAGAATAGGCCTACTCAGAGCCATCAACGGCGAGTCTGGGCTCCAATGAATTTTAGTAGTAGCAGGAGTTACTCATTCTGTCAAGATCGCACAATTACTTCCAGCCGCAACCAGCATCCTCCTCCAGGCCACTTGCCTGACTACTCTTTGAACCACACCCAGAGGTTGCCCCACTCTCATGGCACATGCCTCTCACTGGCTCAACCTGCCAACCAAGACATGTTCAGGAGCTGCTCTCAGAGACGAAGGAGCTGGCAAAGAACTGAGAGAGCTGCTCCAGGTGTCCATTTCCAGAGGCTGCCACTGTTGTAGAGATCTTGCATTTTACCAGTGGTGTCTTCTGATGACACCCACCTACCTCCTCATTCCTTTTCTCCCTCTTGCTGCTGCTGCCACTATGTCCCTGTGCTCACCCTCAGTTTCCTTGCCCTCACTTGTGCTCCACTCCTGCTCTCTTTTTGCAGCAAAAGTGAACAGGCAAAAAATCTTTTATATTTTACTAGCGTATTTACCCAGCATTGCCCGGGATTTTATTTTCTCACAGGTAATATTTGTTAGAAATACCTTAGAAATTACTTTACCTTACCTTAGGAATTAGATGCAGTTGAAATACACAGATTTCAGATCCTGTGTCTCTAATTCCCCAATCAGTATTGTCCAGTACCTGTCTGTAAGTTTTCCCCATATTCCCCAATCCAATCTGTATTCAGAGTTATTAACATACAGAGATTGGACTCAGAGGGGACTTGCTGCTAGGCCTCATCACCATAGCAACCGACCTATTCAGAGTTCTCTGGCTGAGAATTCTAAAGACCCCTCCCTGAACTACCAACCTCAGGATTCCATAGAATCTTCACAAGCAGCCAATCATATGAAGTCTTCTCGCCTCACAAAGCCAGTCACATGAGGTCTGCATCTGCCTGATGCAGACAAACAGACAAGATCACTCACAAATTTTGACTTCTATATGGTAGATAATATGGAATTTTGTATACTTCTGGTTGGCATCCTGTTCAGTAGTTAAGAAACTGTAAGTTGGACTTGCCGTTACTGCGGGGAAGCACATTTATGGTCATTAATAAGCCAAAACCCTATCTTTTCAGCCTGCCAGTACCCCATCCAAAGGATTTCCAAGGTACTGGACACTGGGGAACTAGGAAATGGCATTTCTTGGTTTACAGGACACATTATTCTCTTGAGTGGAGGGCACATTGAGACAAGCAGTTGTGGCAAAACCTCAAAGGGTTTCCCCAGCTGCCTGTTCTTGACATGCCCAGGAGGCAGGAGAGCACCGTGGATGTCATTTCCCAGTGCTCCAATCTGCAGGGCTTCCAAAACCCTTTAGCTGTGGCACTTTCAGGCTGGAAAGGTAAACTTTCAGTGCAAGGTATTGTCACATATAACTACAACAACTCTATTGTCATAGTTGCATGTGATGGTGCAGGACCTCAGTCATTACTGTGTTCTTTGAAGTTTGCCAATTTTTCAGTGGATGTCAAAAAACAATTGACAAAAATGAGACTATTAATAAAGACAAAAACATATGCCACTAGTTGGGTCACAGTCCTCCTTCTGAACCATCAGTCCTTTTCAATTTGTACCAGCCTATTATTTACAGTAGGACAGGGCCTCTAGTGGAGACCAGTGGCCTGCCTTACCAGGCATAATAACCTCTTCTAAAAATATTCATCCTCAGCTTAGGCTAGTTCCCCAATTGTGGCCCTAGCTAAAGAAAATGGAATCTAACTTTGAACATGTATGTAGCAGTCAAATATATGCTACACTACTGAAATGTATCTAACTGGAAACCTCAGGAAACTGAGAACCTCAAGTATAAAAAGTATGGCCACTGATTTTCTCACTGAGGTCAGACAGTGAGAACATATTAAACTATTTTTATCATAGTTCCAGCAGTTATTGGTATATCTCTGAGGATGATTCAAAGTGCTGTTTTTGCCCTTAACCCACTGAACAATTTAGGGTCAAATTTAGGCTACACCTCCTTGAGCCTGCTTGAGTATTCAGATCTGCACTGGAGGCCTGCTCATCAGCCTGCCTGCAAGATCAATGAGACTAAGGAGGGTTCTTATCAGTCATGGACCCCAACCAAGGGATATAAGCTAAATCATGTCTTTCAAAAGAGTTTTAATTGATGTGCTTGCTGGATACATGGGTGTTAAATTGTTTTACTGTTATGACTTGGAAGCAATCTGATTTATATTAATACTTGATATTTCATGGTTGTATTGTTGTTACAACAAGAAGGGGGATCAGCACAAAGAAGCAAAAGGGATGAGAGGCCAAAAGGCCTGGTGACAGATAATAAGGACACCCAGCAATCTACAGTGCAACAATCCCATGAATATGTTGATTTTTACACATACATATATACACTAATAGAGCATTAGGCCAATTTATTATCAAGGTTATTCTTCTGACCTTTTTTCCATTGCCAAATCATAAATTAGTCCCTAAAGTCAATTTCTCGTCCACACTTCACTGAAAATGTCTTATTTCTTGACCATTTTCACACTACACTGTTATAGAGTTATTATTCCACTTTCAACATCCCGTGGAATCCTGGGGTTTGAAATTTATGGAGGGGCATTTAGAATTCTCAGCCAGATTGCTCTTTGGCCTCAGTAAATTACAAACTCTAGAATTCCACAGAATGTTGAAAGTGGAATAATAGCACTACAGCAGTGTAGTGCAGAAATGGCCCTTGTAAATCTCCTTTAATATGATAAGGAGTAGTTATCCTTACTGATGTTATTACTTCATATTTTCCAAAAGTAGATGTGAAGGGGGGGTTAGGTTGTATACGTGTGTGTTTTTTGTTTTTTTGTTTTTTGGGGGGGTTTTGGTGCAACACACCATGAGGAAAATTCCAGAAAGATCTGGGATTCTTGGGAAGTAGACCTTAAGCAGAGTTCTTCTAGTTAACCAGGTTTTAGTGTCATATATTTTAGGATTGAATGGAATGCAAAGGAAATATTATTGCTTATTTGGAATCTGTGCTGTCATATGCAAATAATATTGTCTTTATTTGTATTAAAACTGACATCTCAAGTTGCATCAAAATTGTTATTGTGGGTGAATTACACATCCTCAGCAGCCTGCAAATCCTACCAAAGAAAAAGATGCACTTACCCCACTGCCTCATGGTAATTTGCTGTGTTCTCCCCACCCAGCAGCCCTCCATGCTGTGCAAAAAGAACTTGGGGACTTGTGTTCTTGATATGATAGAATGTGTCAAATAAAGGAAAACAAATCTCTCTGGCCTGTCAGTCTCACACATCCCTAGTTTAACTGCAGAAGCACACTCTTCCTTATCCAGCTAGCGATGAGGCTATGGCTGGGCCCAGGCCTGAGCACTGTTGCTTGAGATTGCTCTGACAAAGCTTCTGATTAGATCCAGCCAGCCTCACAAGATCTGGAGAACAGATGCAGAGATACAGGGAAATGAGTTTATACAAATATCTCCAGGCAAGATCTATGGTTCATTTTCCCCACCCCAACAATGTCGGAATCCTGTTGTGCATTATGCCCTCTAGACTCACAAGGGCTCACCTTGCAGTTATGTAACAGTAAAAAAGCTGTGGGCAAACGAGAATACTAGAGACATTGCCCTCCCTGCAAATCAAATAAAATCTCTAACTTCATGTAACTCACAATTCATCACTGACAGCCATGCTGACTCATCTGAAATAATTGTGAAGGTACTGACTTCATTGCTGGAGACAGCACAGCTGCTAGTCTAATTCTTCGAAAATGAGACCAGGACCAGTTGGATAATGACCCCAGGATGGCATAGCCAAAGATTATTACTTCAGAATCATCTCAAAATTAGACCCCAGGAAGCCAAGCACTCCAACAAAACTGTGACAGAATGGTGATGTATCATGGCTCTTACTTGGAAAACAGCAACTTTTTGCTATCTTTTCTAAAGGGCATTAAGAGTAGCAGTTTGTAACTTGGTTGAGCTGTGGAGAGAGATTTTTTGGCTCAGGAAACAGAGCTCCGATAGCTAAAATTGTTTTTCTTTTATCCTTGCTGCATTAGCCATACACAGGGCCTTCATTCATTCATTCATCCGTTCGTTCATTCATTCATTCATAAACCAGCATATTTTCCTACAGTACCAGCTGATTCTAGACATTATCCAAAGCTATTGAAGCTAATGGATAAAACTGGGGGCAAATACTAGGGGCGCTAGAGCCCTGGGTGGGCTCAGAAATGTCCCTGGGGGCTGCATTTAGCCCATGAACCACACTTTCCCCATCACTTGGCTTAAACAGTCATTTGAGGTGGGTAAAATGGCCCAAATATCCCTGCTGTCCTGTATTGATATGTCTACAAAGATTGTGAAATAGGTGGAGGACATATACGCGTACATACTGTAAACAAATAGAACCCAGATCCCAGAAGGATTAAATTAACCAGTTCAGTTGAATGATTGGTAACTAAATGATTAAAGGACATGACATTTTGGCTTCCTCCTTCTTTGGTGATGTCAGTTAGAAAGACTGCATAAATTTGTACAGGAGGAATCACTGTCCAAAGCAAAGTTACAAAGGGAGAGAGATGAAGGGGTTAAAAACAGGATTTCCTTTCATGTTTGTTTGTTTTTCAAAGCATCTGTCTTTATTTTTTTCAGTTCTTTCAGATCTGATCCCCTCCTTTCATGTTCACCTCCCCCAAAAATTATGCCCATGCTGATAGGAAGTTTTGCCCCCTCCCTGTTCCATCCACTGGAAGAAGTGATTGCTGTGAAGCTTGTGAAAAGTTGGACAGATATGGTTGCTTGTAGCACATTTTTACAGTGAAATAAATATGTGTGTCCACCTAAAGTATTATAGAGCTCAGTGCTGATGGGCACTAAATGTCTGCTCTAAGGCCCTTTTCACACGGCATTTGCCATGCGAAAGGGCCCCTCAAGCGTCGCGCGAATGTGAGGAGCGGTTTACATGACACACTCACAATCATGCGACACTCCAGGGTCTGGCAGGCACCACTCATGCACTTTTTCATTTTCAGCTTTGAGCCAAAAATGGTGCGCGATCGTGCATTGCTCCGGGGCCCTGCGCGCACTTACCATGCGTGCAGAGCTCCGGAGCTGCAGCGCTCGCGTTTCCTGCCCCAGCACAGCCCGGGATGCTCCCAGGAAACTCCCAGGCTGTACTGCAAAAGGAAAAGGCAGGGCTCTCACAAGAGCGGGCGGCAACTGTGGAGCTGAAGGAACCGGGACGTGAGAGTCTCTCGCTGGAGGCTGTTCATGCGATTACTGCACCCCAGCTCCGTGAAAAGGTGCATTGTGGAAAGTTTGCTGAAAGGAGGAGCATCACACAAGTAAAGAAACTGGAGAGTAGATAAAGTTGATACCAGTTGACTTGAACATCTGTTTTTCATATTTTGGGGTGTAGCATCTGACTAGGGAATGTACCTCTCATTCACATAGATAGTACCACCCATGCATCTTTTGGAATATATTTGTACATTAAACAGGGATGAGTTACATAACTTATCCATTTCTTATTATCTTCTATGATGTGTGAAATTCATGAACTGCAATGTGTGAAGTGAATATTTGGCTTATTTGTTAGGTGCAATGAATATAACTTGGCCAACAAAGGCAAGTAATACAAGAGACACAGATATTTCTTTCAGATTTAACAATAAACCACCATTTTGCATTATGCAAACAGTCAGTCAAGAAGTCTAGAATTTTTGTGCTCCCCTTCCAATTCACAGCAGCCCCACGGATTTGGCCAAAATGGTTGTTTCAGGCAAGTTTGCTACTGTTCTAGAAAGAACTGTATCACACAGCCTATATTCTTCTTACTGCTAATGTTGCTAAAAACCAACAGTTGCAATGAAAACCATAATGGGAGTTGGAACATTCCATTCATGTCCAGGCAATGAAACCTCATTTTCATAGAATCATAGAATCATAGAAATGTAGAGTTGGAAGAGACCACACGGGCCATCCAGTCCAACCCCCTGCTATGCAGGAACACCCTCAAAGCATTCCCGACAGATGGCCATCTAGCCTCTGCTTAAAAACCTCCAAGGAAGGAGACTCCTCTACACTCCGAGGCAGCATATTCCACTGCCGGACAGCCCTGACTGTCAGGAAGTTCTTCCTGAGGCTCAGGTGAAATCTCCTTTCCTGCAGCTCGAATCCGTTGCTCCTTGTCCTGGTCTCTGGAGCAGCAGAAAACAAGCCCTCTCCTTCTTCTACATGGTATCCCTTCAAATATTTAAACATAGCTATCATGTCCCCTCTTAACCTTCTCTTCTGCAGACTAAACATATCCAGCTCTCTAAGTCTATCCTCATAGGGCATGTCTTCCAGGCCTCTCACCATTTTGGTCACCCTTCTCTGGACTTGCTCCAGCTTGACCATGTCCTTCTTGAATTGGGGTGCCCAGAACTGGACACAGTATACAAGATGAGGTCTAACCAAAGCAGAGTAGAGTGGTACCAGTACCTCCCTCGATCTAGACACCATACTCCTATTGATGCAACCGAGAATTGCATTGGCTTTCTTGGCTGCCACATCACACTGCCGACTCATGTTCAGCTTGTGGTCTATGAAGACTCCTAGATCCCTTTCACACGTACTGCTATCCAGCCACTTATCCCCCATCCTATATTTCTGTATTCTATTTATTCTACCTAAGTGTAGGACCTTACACTTCTCTCTGTTGAATTTCATTTTGTTAGCCTTGGCCGAGCTATCCAATCTACCCAGGTCATTTTGAATTTTGATCCTGTCCTCTGGCGTATTAGCAACCCCTCCCAATTTGGTGTCATCTGCGAATTTGATGAGCATGCCCTCTATTCCTTCATCCAAGTCGTTGATAAAAATATTGAACAGCATTGGGCCCAGGACAGAACCCTGTGGCACCCCGTTAGTCACTTCTCTCCAGGATGAGAAGCAGCCATTTGTGATCATTCTTTGGGTTCGGTCGGTCAACCAATTACAAATCCAACTAACAGTAGCCCTCCCCAGCCCGCATTTTACTAGTTTCTTTGCAAGAATGTCATGGGGAACTTTGTCAAAGGCCTTACTGAAATCGAGGTATGCTACATCCACAGCATTCCCTTCATCTATCAAGCTAGTAACTCTATCATAAAAAGAGATAAGATTAGTCTGGCATGACTTATTTTTGAGAAATCCATGTTGACTTCTCGTGATTACCGCCTTGCTTTCTAAGTGATTAGAAACTGACTGCTTAATGATCTGCTCCAGGATCTTTCCAGGTACTGATGTCAGGCTGACTGGGCGATAATTATTTGGATCCTCTTTTTTTCCCTTCTTGAAGATGGGGACAACATTTGCTCTCTTCCAGTCTGCTGGAACTTCTCCTGTCCTCCAAGATTTCTCAAAGATGTTTTGTTACGACTGCCATCCAGTCTTTCCACTCGGGCATCCATTTGCAGGAAGGGAAATGTCCTTTACACCAAACACAGGATTCAAAACTATTAATCCCATTTGAAGCAATATTTCATTATTATAACAACTTGTTTCTCTCTTTGGTTGTCATTACTCAGGCCCTTTCTGCAGCATGATTCTCTTGCATGTCATCCCATCGCAATCCTAGCAGCACCCCTGCCAGGATGGAGCATGTCCCCAGCGCTCCTCTCCACACCCAACCAGCTGCCTGCAGAAAGGAGTGTGAAGGACATGCCTCTTCCTTCCACACTGCGCCAGCCTTCTTACCATGCTGCAATGGGGAAGGAAGCTCATGATCGTGCTTCCAGCTCTTCTGCATGGCCAGCGGCAACAGAAGGCTCATACGATCACGGGTCATTGATGCAGTTTTTCCGTCAATGATGTACCCCCATGATCACACTGGCTGGTGACTTGAGAAGGGCGGGACTGCAACAACATCATGCTGAAGTGTTGTGGTAGTTCCAGTCCTCTCAGGACATCGCTGTCCTGTGGAAAGGGCCTTAGTAACTGTTGCAAGTGCAAGAATGCCATCCTCTTTCTCAACCAGAGGGAATCATCCTGAATTCCTTTGGTAAGTGGGGGAATTACTTGAATAGCCTTCTCCAACTCAGAGTTGTAAAGCAAGATAACCTGTCTTCTTACCAAAAACTCCCTTACTACTAGGTTGTGATGTCTCATGATCTTTTTCTGTTGGTTTGTACTACTATGGAGGGAATCACTGTTTATCACTTCCAGTCATTTATGAAATCTCATGGGCCTTCTCACAAACTATTACAATTACAGTCATCCCTCCACATTCACTAGGACTAGGGGCACAGAACCACCATGAAAGTGAAAAAACCGTGAATAACTCTAAGCCCTCCCAAATCACATTTAACACACAAAAAAGTATGATCGCCATATTCAACCTACCATGGATTTCATTGAGACATCAGGGTTCATTCACAAGGCAGAAGTGGGTGGCTAGTGAGGCTTGCTGCCACCTCCACTGCTGCCCCACACCATTTTTAACAGGAATTTACAAGCCTCACGAGGCTTTCTCAGTCTCACAAGTCTTGGGCTCTTTTCGCACACCAGTCCTGTTGTTAAATGGCCTCAGGAGTGTCACACAATTGTGAGGACCGTTCCACATAACATCCTAACAATCACACAATACTCCTGAGGCCATTAGGGGGCAATCACGCATTATATCATTTTCGGCTTGTTGCCGATCACACATCGCTCCCGTGCCCCACACGCACTTACCTAGTGTGCGGAGGCTCCAGAGGCATGGAAATCACGCTTCCTCCCCCAGTGCAGCCTGGGAAAGTACCCAGCTGCGCTGTGGAAGGAAGGGGCAGAGTGCTCACACTTCCTTCTGGCCAGCATGGAGCTGGTGCGGAGGGGAAGTGGAGGGGACACGAGTGCCTCCTGGACGAGGCTTTTCCCCCGATCCCCATGGAACACCAGAGGCACCAGGTAAGGTGTGAAAAGGGCTTTGCAGTCCCTATTAAAAATGGCATAGGGAGGCAGTAGAGGTTACAGCAAACAGTACGTGAATAATCAGATTCACAAAAGTGAAACTCACTAATGTGGAAGGCTGTCTGTACTAAAGAAATGATACCTACTTTTTTTCTAAAAAAACTAGTAATAATTTATTAATATAACAAGATTATGTAAAATTATTTAACAAGGAAAATACTAAGACAACAGAACAAGTCACTGTGACATGACTTCATCAAGTCTAATCTGTCCAAGCAAAGACAGAACTGCTGAGTGTAAGAAGATAGGAAAGATATGGGGCTGAGAGGATGTCTATTCTAGTAATTCTTTCCTCCTCCTCCTCCTCCTCCTCCTCCTCCTCCTCCTCCTCCTCCTCTTCTTCTTCTTCCTCTTCCTCTTCTTCTTCTTCCTCTTCTTCTTCTTCTTCTTCTTTCTTCTCTTTTTCTTTTCCTTTTTTTCTCCTTCCTTGACTATCATAGCCAATCCTTAGAGGAAGAGCTAGAGCATTAAGAATTCAGAACATATAGTCTTCCTTAAAACTACTACATTCTTTATCAAAAGATGTGATAGAGATACCCCTACTAAATCAGTTTAGCATCTTTTTTAAAAGACATAAGGGGCCTTAGAAAAAGAAGGATGGAGGAATATGGAAATAATAGTATGTTCCAGTTTAGGATCAGCTTTAAACATATAGCCATTTATACCCAATGAGCATAAGCATCACTGAATTCAATCAGACTTACTTTTGGATAGGCAGGTATAAGAGTACATCAATAAGAAAAGAATTACAGTCGGTCCTCCATATGTTCAGTTAGACTTCCACAGTTTTGATTATTTGTGAGTTTCTCCAACCCCTACCCCACCTTCAAGCACTTCTTTTCCAGAGGAAATTATCTTCTTGACAGCTCCAATCAGGGCATGCAGCCCTTTAAAAACCCACCTTCTGGTCCTCCTCCTTCAGCTGCTACCTGACCAGCTAAGAACAACTCTCAGCCCAATTTCTTAGCACCACAAACCCTCTCCTCATGCCACACTCACGCACTAGGGCCCTTTCCGCACATAGGAAAGGAACCGCGAAAAAACACTACTCACCAGACTTCTTCAGCGTTCGGGCGAGTCCGTCGGGATGAGGAGCAGTGCGAGCTCGTCGCTCCGCACTGCTCCAGTGTCCAAAATGGTGCCTTCCAGTTGGTGGAGGCTCTTCACCAACTGGAGAAGCTCACCAGCCTAAAACCCCCCCCCGGCAGATCTGCAGGCATGCACTTGTGCACACCTGCAAATCTGCACCGGAGCGCGGGGACAGAGTGACACGGAGTTGCATGCTCTGTGCTTTTTAAAAACCTCTAAAAAGAGGTTTTTTGAAAGCACGCTGCGCGACCAGTTCCGGTTACTCTGAACCGGACTGAGGTGCGGAACTACAAAAAGTAATCCGCCCCAGTCCACCCTACGGTGCAGAAGACCTCCATCAGAGGTTGCTCTGCACCGTTTTAATAGCCCGGTGCGGAAAGGGCCTAGGAAGGAGATGGGCAAAGAGAGGAAATATAAAGCCACCATGTCAACCCACCCTTAATGTCTCCTTTTCCTGACCTGGTTTGGGCTCAGAGTGTTCATTCTCCCCACCATGCCTGGGTTCGCTTTCCACAGTCACACACATGCATTTTGATATTTGCAATATTTCCACCTTTGCAAGGGTCCTGCCCCCTAATCTTAGCAAATGTGGAGGGCTGATTGTAGTTTGTATTTCAAAATATCAAGATCTTAAACAGTAATCTTAAATTTTAAAATGTTAACAAAGCATAGTTTTTCTTTTTACATTTTAAATAGGCTTTGAATTTATTTATGTAGCAAGTCTGGCTTTAAAACCTATTAGGTAATTTAATATGTAAAAACAACTCACTATTATTGAGTGCTGTGCCCCCATTAGAGATTACCACCAGCAGTTTGGGGTCACTGAACACAGCGGTTAGCTTGTGAAACCTATTCCTTGTTAACTTCAGTATCCAAGAATAACTGCCTGTTTATTCAGGCTGGTTTCATACACTTTTTTTGTTTGTTCATTTAGTTAACCAGCAGAGAATCTGAACTGATTATACAGTAGAATCAAATACTAACCTTGGAAAAGTTACAGCTGTTGTAAGCTTCCTGGGTGATCCTGTAAGCAGTAGTCCAAAAGAGCAACTTTTCCAAGTTCTGGTATTTTACAGGTGTAAATGTGTAACAGAGTTGTTTAAGAGTACGGTCAATGAAGCACAAGAAGAGAAGACATTTGCATAAGCCCCATTGTGGCTTAACCTGTTTTGAGTGAAGGACAACACAAAAGGCTGATCTTTTTCCTACAGTTTTGTATAGATGATACTGTGGACGAGGTGCTTTCTACTATATAACCTTGGCAATAATATGTGCTCGCTTAATCTGCAGAGTGTAGAGTCATCCCCTTGAAAAGTAATTCACTTGTTTTTTTAAAAAAAATGGGTAGAAAATAAATATGGTGCTGTAAAATTGTTGAGTAGAGGAATCTATCTGGACATTTCACAAAACATTTCATTATGCTGATAATTCCCAGAAGTGCTCTCGAGAGTGCTTTAAGCCGAGGATTACTGCACTGGATCTGATGGACTTTTTTTTTTTTGTAGCCCCTTTAAAAGGCAGTGAACCGTTTTTCTATTTTATTTAAATAATGCCCCTTAAAATGGATTTTTAGAGGTATAATAACTCCTTAAGAGTCAGTTATGCTAAACAGTTTCTCTTGATAGAAATGTTGTAAAACTCGTTAACTGCACAATTTCAGATGCCGGCTTGGTGAACACTAACTGACATTTGAATGGCCGGAGTTTGTAAAATAAATTGAAATAGTTGTTGTATCACACAGCTAGCTGTGCACAAGCTGTAGGCCACAAGGGGCTTGAACCTGACAGAAAATTACTTCAAGATGAATGAAAAGTGCTTGTTTCTCTTTATTAGTTTTTGGAGAACAATGAAAATGTTGAATTGTTTACAGAAGGACTGATTAAAAATGGTCAGTGGGGCCATGTCCCTACTGCTAACTCTTCGCCGCCCCGAACCCTCCCCTCTTCTCCCCACCACATGCATCTTCTTACACCCATTATAGCCACACATCTGTGTGTGAAATGTGCTCATTTTGACATTCCGCTGTGGCTGTGAGCTGTTGAGGCCTTTGTTAGGTAAAGGACTGTTGTCAAGCCTAACAAGCTGGTCATGCAATTTGCTGGACACCGCAGCAGAGAATAACCCACGATGAATTGCTTCAGACCTCTAACAATGCTCAGTTCTATATTAGAATACAGGAGTATTCATTCTGCTTTGTGTCACCCTGATCCTTGCAATATTTTTGAAATATCCTTTGCTCAAAAACAGAGAAAGAGAGAGAGAGAGAACAAAACAGAAAAAAAAAAAACCAAAAATAAGATCTTTTTCCACTCTTAAGAAATGCATGCTTCCTGCCCCAGAAAGAATATAACGATAATCAAGTTTATATGGTTGTTATTTCTAACATATGTTTTTTTTTCCCCTGACAGTGAAAAGAAAAGCGGATGCAAAGAGTTAAAGAGGGAGAGACACTTGGGCAATTCAGAATTCCTCTTTTTTTGTGTGTGTGTTCCACTTTGGGCACAGTGGGATGCTTCAAAGTGCTATCCAATATTCTGTCAAACTGTTTGGTCCAAT
This sequence comes from Iguana delicatissima, assembly GCA_948472985.1. Lineage (NCBI taxonomy): Eukaryota > Metazoa > Chordata > Lepidosauria > Squamata > Iguanidae > Iguana > Iguana delicatissima. The sequence continues at coordinate 1,591,592 of CAOKZL010000209.1, read as the reverse complement.
TTCAGGGCAATTCAAGTCAAGACCCCTTTAGCACAGCTTTCTCTGTAATTTCTTTTACTAACACATATGGTATTGTTCAAGGAATTATAAAAGTTTGGGAGTAATTAATATTCTCATGGGGTGAGAAAACAGAGCCGTCTCTTTGAAGCTTCAAAAACGTTTCTCATGATTCTTTTTTTAAAAAGAGAGAGAGAGAGAGAGAGACGGAAATCACTTGTATTTACATGGTACCTTTTTTTTAAAGAAAAGCCTTTGCTGCCTTTCCTCACTTTTTTTGCTCCAAATCCCTTCCCCCTTCTCCCTTAAACACACACACATACACACACACACACACCCAGAGAAATCACCCATTAATATGCAAGAGTATGAATGCTATTTGTGGCATTCTGTCACTATACATTGTGTACCGCCCCAATGTGAGAGCAGGATTTTTTTTTCTTCTATCTGCAGAATATGCATTCCAGGCCTATTATGTGTATAAACAATAGCATATGTAATTACCTTTCCAGGGTGGCAATTATTCTTCAGATTCAATGGCTAGAGTTAAAGTAAAAAAAAAAACATTCCATTTCTCACAAAGCTGCCAACCCTTATGGATCAAATCTTGGTCATCAGTAGCAGAAGACAAACCCTGTCAATCCAGTTTTTGAAATATCAGTGTGGTTGAGGAGGTGGAGGGGTGGTTGTGGCCACAGTCTTCCTTGCTTTTGGAGACTTTTGTTTCCAGCTGTGTTCATTTCAAACTTTCCCTACACATCAGTTGCTCTGTACAGTCTTCCTTCTAGAGGGAGAGAGAGAAGGAGAGAGAAGGGGGGAAACTTTGCTAGGGAGAATTTCTTCTGCAGTTCTGTAGGTATGAAAAATACCATGCCTGTCATGTCAAAGTGGCAGCTGGTGTGAAAATGCTGACTTGCTTGACTTCCTTCACATTATGATGAATTTTTGTGGGGTAAGGGAAAGGAAATTACATTTCTCCTGCACCTTTCCCCCTTCATCCCCTCCTGCACGCGCACACACACACCCTAAACCCTGCTCTTTTTTCCATATTATTTCATAACACTTACCTAGGCTCCACCACTGAGGCTTTTCCACCTAGGTACCAGATTTCATCAATTAATTGATGCAATTAATCGACTACTTTAACACATGACCCCTCCTCAGTTAATGAATGGAAAATGTATTTCGAGATTCAATATGGGGAAAGCTGGTAGAGAGCTGTAGTCCTATACTTACCTGGTGGTAAGCCCCATTAAACTTAATTGGACTTAGATCTAAGGATGTCTGCATGGGATTGTGCTGTGTGATGCTCAGATGAACTGCTCTCTCCTCATCTTAAAATCTAATGGTAGGGGGAACATCTTAAAATTTATTTATTTATTTGCTTCTGGCTGTCAGCCAAAATTCTACTTGGCCTTTCTTCATAGAAATTCTTTTGTTGTTTCAATAATCATTTCAGAGCCAGGGACCTAGATCAAATTGTTAGTTTCAACTAGAACAGACCCATTAAACCAACGGAAACTTAAAATTAATACTTTTGGTAGTCCATTGATTCAGTGGATCAACTATAGTCCAGAATAACAATTACACACCTCCCACAGGCCCAGTTTGGAGGAAAGACCCAATTAATCCTTAGTCCTGCCACTTTTTCAGCTGTTTTTTAAAATTGTCCCAATTTCTTTTTCCTCCTTCTGCCTTCCGCTTCATCCGCCGCTTACTTCAATTGTTGCAAATTGAGTACAAAGTGCAAAAGAAATTGCATTTAATTAATTCAGCGGGAGGAAGAGAAAATGAAGAGGCAGAGTCTTGCCTTTCCCAGTAGGCTGACGATGATTCTGGCTTGCTCTTGTGAACCGGTAGAGTCTGGAACTTTGGACTCTTGGCTTGAACTTGGATTTGCCTGGTCTTTTGGCTTAGAGTCGGATTTATTTGGACTACTCCCTCTCTCTACTGTGAGTAAAACTCTACTCCCCCAGCCTGCTACTTTGCTTCCTAGTCCATCTAGGACATGACAGTATCCTTCCCTAACTTGTATGTTCTTCCTTGTGTTTGGAAAAATACGACTGTTAGAGAAAATGAAACGAGACAGAGGTCTTTCCATATGACAAGTGTGTCCCAGTATGGAGATGCAAGAGGAGCACGACCGCAACAACACTTCTGCATGATATCGTCATGTTCCCGCCCTTCTCCCATCACCATTCAGCAAGATTGCGGGGTATATCATTGACAGAAAAATTTCATCAATAATCCCTGATCACGCAACACTCCTGTACTTACCTGCCATGTAGAAAGGCCGGAAGCACAATGGAGGTGCTTCCTGATCCAGCAGAGCATAGGAAAGAGCCCAGCTGCAATGCAGAAGGAAGAGGTGTGTCCCTCACGCTCCCTTCCATAGGGAGCCAGCCAGGTGCAGAGCAGAGCGTTCCCGTCGTGCAATCTTCCTGGCAAAGGCGCTGCTGGGATCATGACTAGACGATGACGGAGCAAGGTAACACGCAGAAATGGCTGGATTCATCCATCTCCAGTCCAGATCAGAATACTCATGTCTCTCATTCCACCATTGGAAAAGATGTGCAGTCTCCCAATGCAGAGAGAGATTCCTGGAAAGTGCTACATGTGTCCTTATCTTGAAAAAGCATCCAGAAAAAAAAAACAAAAGCTAGGAAGTATTGTGGGCATCTTGCTAGCTAAGACCAATTTATGTGAATGCATCATCCTAGGGTTGAGAAATTCTCTGCTGGTTGCCAGATCATTTCTAGACGCCAGAATTTCTGAAGAATCTACACACACACACACACATACCACATACAAACGCAAAACTGCCTGTTAACACCATCTTCAGAGGTCCTTCTCTAGGTGTCCCTGCCAACATTTTGTGGGTCATCACAGGACAGAGGGCCTTTTGTGTAGTGCTGCCCAAATATTGTAACTCCTTTCTCAGACATGGCCATTTCTGTTATGCCAGGCAAAGACTGTTCTGATCTGCAAGATATTTAGTAAGCTTTGCTAGCTTTCATGTGCATTGCTTTCCTTTTTTATAGATTGGCTGCTGCTTCAAATACTTTTGTGGGGGGGGGTTGGGTTTTTTAGTTAATTGCCTGTCAAAAATTCTTCTTCATATGTTTTGGTGGTAGTAGTGGTGATTAGCTGCCTTGAAATGTTTGTAAAGGCGTAGGTTTGTAGACAGGTAGGCAGGCAGCTAGATAGACAAATAGACACTCAAACAGATAGCACTGTAACATTTTTATTTTGGACAAGATAGAAATATGGTACAGCACGCGTGCTTCCTTGTGCCTCCCCATTTTTCTTGCCACCTTTAAAACCATATTTGTCTGTAACCAAAACATAAGAACTGACCCAACAGAATACAACTTTAGAAGAGTGGTTTGCCTTGCCTTTAGGAAACAAGTAATTGTGAACATCAGCCTCAAAACCTCAACATGGTTTCTCAGGCAGTGTTGTACAATGAATAAATTATTGGGTTTACATGTGGTAATCTGCTGTCCACCATGAGGATGGCTGGATAGCCTTTAGACAAGTCACTTTCTGTTGGGAGTTACAGGCTCAACATATACCATCAGACTGCATTGTTGCATAGCTCTGTTATATTTCTACCTCAAGTACATGTAGTGGAAAGGTACATAACTGATTACAATTTCTTTGCCTGTCCACATAACAAAATTAATGCACAGAGCTGCTTCAAACGTTCTTATTTAATTTATACTATAAACTAAGTAATATTTGAAGCAGCTTCATGCATTTATTCCAGTATATGCACATGTAAACTTATGTCATGCATGTATCTATTCATAGTGTACTCTATTTACCTATAACATATAAAGCCACCTTAAGTGTAACCAATATTTCCAAGTCATGAGAAGGATAAATTAAGTAAAGAACTTTGTAATATTTCCCATGTAGCAATAGCATGTGTGTTTCTATACCGCTTATCAGCTAAGTGCTCTCTAAGCAGTTTACAATGTGTTAGCTAATTGCCCCCAACAAGCTAGATATTCATTTTACCGACCTGCAGAAAGATGGAAGGCTGAGTCAACCTGGAGCCCAGCAGGATTGAACTCAGAATCTTGTGCTACAGTACCAGCATTTAACCACTGTGCCACCAGGGCATATGAACAAAAAATTTTGTGTCTCTCCATTTGTGAGAACTTTTCCTTCCTATTCTATCATCACTATCTTTCTATAATACAACAAACTAAGATACTGTATTTGCTGGTAATAAGACTCACTTGTTTCCTGAAAAATACTGTTTGAAAATGGGGTGTGTCTTATACACTGATGTGTCTTACACACCGGCAAATAGTATTTACCAGTGTATAAATGGGGTGCGTCTTATACACTGGCAAATATGGTACTTTCTATAGAAAAAGCAAACTAACATTTATGGTGTTAGTAACTTTATGAGAAAAATTATTACAGTCATGTAGAATCTATTAATCTGACAATCACTGATCTCTTTAGCAGCAGTACTCAAAAGACAAAGAACTTTATAGAGTGTTTGTCATCAGTGCTTCTATGATGTGATATCACATTTAGCATGTTAATCCAGATTCAGATTCTCACACTCAACTGCAAAGCTTACTGGATGGCTTTTAGCTGATCTACTGTCAGCCAGCATAACATATCTCACAGGTTGATAGAAAGGTAAAGGAAAGTACATCCCCTTAAACTCTTTGGAAAAACATTAGAATAAAAATGCAACCAGTATTAAGAATAATTTGACACCTTTTCAAATTGTGATTTCTCACCTTCCTGTTTAGCTCTGTAGCTTACCACTGAGATAACCCAAGAGATCTCAAGGAAAGGCAGAGTCCTTTTCTCCTTGATACATTCATACAGAGTATGTCAGAAACCTTCCAAGTGTACTGTGTAGTACATACCTATCACCAAGAAACCAGTGGAATACTTTCACACTACACAAGCACTAACCAGGTGCTATGATTTCACTTTCAACTGCAATAGCAACTTCCTGTGGAATCTTAGGGTTGTTGTTTACTTTACCATTAGAGCTCTCTGTCTAACAATTCTAAATACTTCTCCCTATGCTGCAAATCCCCAGATACCATGGCACCTAAAGGGAAATCACAGGCCATTTCTACACTGGGGCCCTTTTCGCATGTCATTTGTCATGCGAAAGGGCTTCCAGAGTATTGTGCGATTGCGAGGAGCACTTCACATGATGTCCTCGCAATCGCGTGATGCTGCAGGGGCCAGCAGGTGCCGATCGCGCAATATTTCATTTTCGGCTGTTGGCTGAAAATGATGTGCAATCGTGTGTCACTCCAGGGCCCCACATGCACTTACCGTCCATGCAGAGCCTCCAGAGCCACAGCCCTCACTCTTCCTCCCCCAGCGCAGCTTGGGAAAATACCCAGTTGCGCTGCAGAAGGAAGAGGCAGAGCCCTCATGCTGTCTTCTGGCCAGCAGGCAGCTGCTGCAGAGACGGAGCAGAGGGGACAAGAGTGCCTCACGGAAGAGGCTGCTTGCATAATCCCTTCATAACCACACCAGACAGAGGCAATCTGTGGAAAGGGCCTAGACTGTTATAGCACTATGATTCCACTTTCAACATCCTATGGAATCCTGGGGTTTACAGGTTTCCTCGAGGCCTCTTCCTTAACTGCAAACCCAGCATTCCATAGGATGTTGAAAGTAGAATAATAGCACTATAACAGTCTAGTGAGGAAATGGCCATAATGCTATAAATGTGTAGTATAGATGAAATTAAGCATCCTGTGCTTGTAAACACCAATACTTGAAATAAAGTCCTTCTAGTCTGTTATCTGGAAGGATCTATATCTACAGTCTCAAATAACTCAAGAATCATGACAGTTTGAAAAATACAAAAGATTTCTGGATTTAATCGAGAATTTTGATGCCTTTTGTTCACGAAGTAACTTTGCATGATCTCTGTAAACATTTATTTTTTTCACTGAAGGATTCTCTTCCTGATATACCCCAAATGAAAGTTTTCCACTGTTCTCAGTAGTCTCCTGCAGTAGTCTTGAGCATTTATTTTGTGACGAGAAAGCCTTCCTCTTTCTTCTAGTTGAGGCCATTCAACCCAATCTGCTCAGATGATGAGTTCTGACAAACTACATAAATTGCTATTATGCAAGAAAACACCCAGAAGATAAAAGTAAGGTTACTTAATCACTGAATTAACTAGCCAGTTCTTTATAGGACTGATAGTATCTGACCATGAGTTCATGTGTACATGTTGTTCACTTACAGACACTATACAGTATGCTTTAGTTTATTTATAATGCTGATATTTGGAAAGAAACAAGCCTTCTACATCAAAGTTGGGGGGGAGTTTCAGAAGAAGGAGAAAGAGAAGGAGAAGAAGAAGAAGAACTAAGGAGGTCCTTGTTGTTACAAAGTGGCTTCAGGAATTGTTCTCTGCTAAGGCTTTTGACCTCCATAAAAACTCCTGTTTATCTTCATCTATACCTTGTAGCACATTATAAGTCTGAGCAGAATTTGTAAAGTCAGCACTAGGTGCATGAATTCCATCATTCACTTTTCCTATTAGAATTCCATCCAGTTTATGGAGAAATCAAAGGGCAAAGACAGAGCATTACTGTGTTACTTGTGCTTACATGGCATGCCCCAAGTTTATGCTAAATTCATGTTGTTCTGGGAAACGTTTTGATTTTTTAAAAAATGCTAACAAATCTTTGTTGATTGCATTTTTAATCAAATGGCAGATCATTAGTTTTGATTGTGTTTGTACTTGAAAGGGAACTAAATATACAATCTGCACTATCTGTTAGCTTTTCAGTCTCTGGTATTCACAGTGTGAAGTATTGCCAACAGAAAAACATTGCTTTAAACTCGGGTTGGGCAATTGCATTGAAAAGATACTCATAGAAAGTATGTTAAACTGTTTTTTAGTGGGGGGGGGGTTTAATGGTAGTATCCAATGATGTCTTCTCACCAGTGGAAAAGACAAGACTGGTAGATCAAATTCTCTCTCCACTCAACCACCCTTCTGGTCTGAGGAATTAATGGATTTAGGAAGTACATCCAAGAGAATGGAGAGAGGAAGAAAAGAAAGGAAATCTATAACACATGTACAGATGACGTCTACTTGTGTAATGTTAGTTTTAGACCTATACTTTTACCACTTCCGTAACAATACAGACAAAAGTTCTCCATGGCATATCTAAATGGGTGACCAAATCTGAAAGTATCTTTACTTGGAAACCAAGAATCTCAGGGTATGGTAGATTTTGAAGGTAAGGAATACCATCTCATTTGAATCATACAAAGATAAAGTCAAAAGAAGTCAAAATAGGCATCAGGCCCAGTGCTTTGCCATAAAGTAGGACTTCCATAAAGTTTATGACTGTCCACACAGAGCAAGACTATCAAAAAAGAAGAAGCATGCAACATAAACCATTTCAGATGATAAAAAGAAGCAAGCCAAGCTATATACTCAATGTATTGGATAGAAGAGTCAAAATACAGTCAGAAGATATGCTGACCTTGGCAACAGCAGTCAGTAAATCATTGGGCATGAGCACAACCAATCTACTCAGGATAGAATGGGAAAGGGCAGTGTGAGGTGGGACCCTAAGGGGGGCTGTGATAGTTGCTCAAGGGAGGCACAAGAAAAGTCAATCTGCAAGTACAGCAAATGTGAAAAGGGGCAAGCTTGTGTGTGTGTGCGCGCGTGTATGTGTGCATGCGCGTGCGTGCACGCACGCGTGCACTCTGCTGAGGATTGACTGGTCCCTGCAAAAGATCAATGCAAAACATCTTCCCCGTTATGCCTATCTCCAGCCTAAACATAGCAAAAATCAGCTTCCATTATTTATGCCTTTCTCACTCAGCTTCTCAGAACTTTCCGTCATTGGCGCAGCAAGCATGTGACCCTTAGCGACTCAAGGCAGTTTCTTGGGGGCAAGGAAGGAAGTGAAGGGAGGAGGCGGAGACCTCAAGAGCTCAGTGCTAAGATGAAAGGCAGGTGCAGCACAAGAGGCCTCTGTGTGTGGCAGGAGGACAACACGGGCGGGGCGTGACATTGAGCAGGGGGAGCACAACATCCACATGTAGATGTAGTAGAGGGTAAGGGGGTAAAAAAGTTCTAGAATCTCTGGGTAAGGGAATCAAGCTCATTGTATTGAGCTCATCAAGAAGTTCAATTGATCATGGAGACTGGGGAAAGTGGGATGGATTAAACATCAGCCTCCAGCAGCTCTGACACATGTGTTCTCTGAGCAGTTTGGTTCTTGTACATTCAAAACTGGAATCTTGAATTATGTGCAACAATAGAACAATAATTTAGGGAATCGGTAAGAGAATGATCAGAGGACTTTAATGACTTAAAGCCTCCAAGAACTTACCAAAGAAGGTCCCAGCCAGAGTGCATACCAGAAGTAAATCAGTTTGAAAAACTAAAGTCACCCTTTCAGAGAAAATCTTTGAACAGTAGAAATGGGTTTCTCCATTCACCACTATTCCTTGCTGCCTTTGATATAGTCAGTATTGATCATGCACCAAAGAGATCACAATATGATATGGCATTTCTTCTGCATTGTTGACATCTGTTGCTTGTTCTGTATGTAGAAAATGAATGTGTAATGGTGGACATCTTCCTTTGATAACTCAGTCAATTAGTAAGGTATGGAGATTTTAAGACTTGGCTCTGTAGGAAGGTCTTGATACCTCATAAACTTGGGCTGGACAACTAAACAGGGGGTGTAAGTGGATATAACAGCTTGTGTTCAAGAAAGGAGGCAGCAGTGAAGACAACTGTTTGTTTTATGAAATGCCAGTTCATGGTCTAAATTCTGTTTTAGTTCTGACTGAAGTAAACCCATTGAAGCCATTAAATTTATGAGTGTGTTGACTCACCATTTAACAATTGATTGAATGGGTCTACTCTAGTTGGGACTAACCAATGGAATGCCAGCTACTATGTCCAGCATTCAGACTGAACAATCTGGCACTGAAGTAAATATACTCCTTACCATTTGTAGCACTTGTGGAAAATCTGTCCAGCAACTGTCTGCAACATATAAAAAATCACAGATGCATGTTAGATTTATAATAACTAATCATTAAACTGCAGCCATTAAGTCATAATGGAAAATTACTAAGCAAGCACCAAGTAAAAACAAACAGTTGAACCTTTTCCTTATCTTTCCTTATATTTCAGAGTGTTTTTGTTACTGGTGCAGAAAGCACCAGCTAGTTGATGGTAGGGTCAGAGTGCTCTGAAAATACTTAATCTGCTTTTCCTTGAGATTCCTGAGAACTTAATAACACTGCAGCTTCTTAAATTCTCCCTGGTTGAAGATACTTTATCCTTCAGCCTGGCTCTGTCTTACTTTGGCTTTATGGTCACCTTCTGAACTTTTCACATCAGAAGCAGGGACCTATTTTAACCTCTATAGCTACCACCCCCACCATACTAATACGTCTGGGCACATCCAATCACACAATAAAGGATGGAGGAAGTTGGGCCAGTTGGGGCCGAAAAGAGGCAAAATGACATAAATGCAAGCTATTTCAAGTGGTTTGGTGTTATTTTCAGGCAGAAAATCTCCCAAGCATCATGCTGAGTTAAAAAAAAAAAATAGGGTGCTCAAGGGACCTCAGGAGCTACAATACTCAGTTTCAGGGGATGCCTTGTTGGCCATGATGCCACTTTTTCCATTTCTGTAAGAATTCTTCCTTTGCTGGTTTATGTTAAATATATATTACTGCATTCTTACTTGGGTTTTTTTGTTGGTTTTGTTTTGCTTTGCTTTGTTGCTACTGCATTTGAAATATGTTTTATTTAATATAGTTGGGATCTTCTTTAATTGCTTTCACTTTTTATTGTTTTGTTTTGTTGCAAACAGCTTTGCTTCCATTTTTAGAGAAGTGGGTTAATTGTAAGGAAGGAAAGAACATTTCTTCTGTGAGTGCTACCGATCTTCCAAGACAGAATGCAACTTTATTAGAGGGGACAGCAAAGAAACATAAGCATATACAGAAGCCTTGGCCATTTCCGCACTAGACTGTTATAGAGCAGCCCCTCCCAAAACTGCAAACTCCAGGATTCCATAGGATGTTGAAAGTGGAATAATAACATTATAACAGTCTAGTGCAGAAATGGCTCTTGTCTGCCCTTTTCTTCTTCCATGCATACAGGCCCAGTCTGAAAGTTCTCTCCTATGCTCAGATAGCTGCTATTTCAACATTGGCTGTGTTTGGCAGAACATTTTTGCAGAGAGTTTATGTTCCTTTCTTGTTTCCTCCAGGAAACAATAATTTAAGGTTGCTTAAATGTATCTCAACAAGACTTTATTCTGCCCTCTACACACAGACACAGACACAGACACACACCACACACCCTGAATTACAAGTTTCTGTGGAATAGGAACTGAGAACCACCTCCAGATTGAAGCCAGGAGAAGGCAGCAGTACAGAGACAATCACAAAATTGGGGATGAAAGCAGTAGAGCTAAGAGATGAAAGCAGTAGAGCTAACAATGTGTGGACAAAATGGTCCAGGAGGACAGAGGCAAAGTGAAGGAAGATAACCACTGGCAAAATGAAAGTCAAGACAACTACTATTCTGGAACGCCAATGCATAAATTGAATTGAGAGCCAAGAAGGACTACCATCTTTGTCTCAGATTTTGTTTGTACAGATTCTCATTTAAAAAAGAAAAACTATGTAAGATAGAGTAGGTTTTTAAAATGTATATAACAATTGCCTCCTTTATTATAGCCTAACCTGGAGAGTTGTTTAGAGGAACAAATAGGACTGAGGATCAGGACAAAACATCATCTCCTCTGCCATTGGGCCGTTGAAAGAAGTATAGGATAGAAATGTAATAAATAAAAAAATGGTGTGTCATTGAATCCACAAATTAACTCACATACACCCCTAAAAAAAATGAAGACTGCATAGTGAAAGTTGTGCCAGAATAGGGAAGTGCAAGATATAGTTCTGTGCAGGTGAAAAGATATACCTCAAAGAGAGAGATGGAAATTAAATGCTATGAAAATATGGACTTTTATCAATTCATCAGTCAGTCAGTTTAGTTAAACTAACACAGGTAATTGAGTAAACAAATGAGCTCAACTTGGCAGCCTTTTCTGAGTGAAATTTCAGCCTCTTTGATCCCGCATGGTCGTTAGGACTGCTGCTGGAGCTAGACTTTGCAGATTTACCTGCCAGCTTTTCCCAGAGCTAGTGTTGAAGTTCCCTCTTAGATTCTGTTTCACTGGCTGCTATTAAAGTTGAGCTGCACTTTGCTAAGTGCAGAGGCTTGCACTGAGCGGATCCATGGCTGATTATCATGCAAATCAGTCTCCTCTGCTGGCTCCAAAGAGGCTCCCAGCTTTGCTACCCCCATTGATCCTTTCATTGTCACAGGGATAAGGCTAACCCATCTCTTCTGACACCAAAAGCGACAAAGATAGGTTCCCTGTGACAGTGATTGGTAGGAGGAAATGAATCTTTCATGTATGGCAGAAATATGGTTTGATTTAAGAAAAGAAAATAACCATATGTAATTGGGCCTCTGTCACTGTAAATTTTAATGGTAATCGTAATACTGAGGCTCCTGGAACCTTAAATTACAGCTTTCAGTGGCTTGCCACTGAATCTCTATTATTCTTCATAGCTACTTTCTCAAAGCACGTGCACCATGACATTGATATCACAATTCACGTCTAAACTCAAAATTGACTGCAGGGCTGGGAGGTGTGCCCTTGCAGGAATTCTGGATTGCCCGACTGCTGAACATCAGAGGAGAAAAAAAAGAGAGATGTCATCTCTTGAGTTGCTGCCACCTGTTTCTCAGGGATATGATCTCTGGCAGAGGGGGGAAAAATCCCTGCAAAATTCCTGTCAAAACCCAAGAATGACTCCATCTGTTTTGCCTGCTCGGTTGGCATTATTAACATGTAACAGGGATAAGCAACCTGGTGCCCTCCAGATGTTTTGTAATACAACTCTCATACTCACTGACCCTTTGGTTATTCTGGCTGGGGCTTATAGGAGTCTGAAACAACGGGAGAGTACCAGATAGCTTATTCCTTAGCTATGGAATTCCCTACTACAAGGTGTAGTAATGGCCACTAGCTTAGCTGTCTCTAACAGCAGATCAGAATTAATTCACAGAGGATAAAGCCACCAGTGGCTTCCACTCATGACTGCCACATCTTACTGCCAGATTCAGAGGCAGCGCATCTCTTCATAGCAACTACTGGTGAATTAAAAAGGCAAGAGGTTTATTTTTCTCTGCAGGGCATGAGGGGTTCTCAGCAGCATAGGCCCAGCCTCTGTAGGAAGCCAGAATGGTTTTTGTCCAATGAAGCAGAAATGTTGTGTTCTCGTAGCATCGGGATCACCATCCTAATGCATATTCAATTGACACTAACAAGGTTTAGTTTAGTTTAGTCCAAGCTTGGGTTTCCATCTTCAGAAAAGGAATGACAACTAATGTGGACAAAGCACTCAGAGGGTGGGCATTATAACTCAGGAAAAACTGGAAAATACTAGATTCTCAGTATAAAGCATTCTGGCTGTGTTCACAAGACTGCAATGTGTGTGTGCAGCAAATGTTTGTTTCAGGACACGTGTAATACACAACTAGCATGCAATAGGTAGCTGCACATAAAAACATACATAGTTTTGTGACTGCATGAAGTTCAGTCGTTGCTTCTGAATCAACAGAATCAATGCTAGAATTTTTCCTGAATGGCTCCCATTTTTCACTGCAGGCACAACAGCATGTCAGATTAGATGTAGAGACTTCTGCTTCTACAACCTAATTCCTCCTTTTCTTCTCTTCCCTACATTCAGCTCATACACCCTAAAAATGGTTGAAAGAGTCCCTTAACCTTCCCGAATATGTGTGGGGGGAGGGATAAGAGGGCTGCAAGAGGAGGAGTCTGTACCATTGGATGCAGTATGTTATATGATAGGAATGGTTAGCATGTCTCATGAAATATGGGTACAAGATAACTTATTTTATTTATTCATTTTGTTTATTTGTATCCTGCCTAGATAACAAGATATAAAATACTAATTGCTTGCCCCATTTAAGAAGCACAGCTGCCAACTTTATATAGCAGCAATATGCATGTTGCTTTAAAACATGTGGCTGAATTGAGACAGGTTGCTAGAACCTCACACTTGGAACTCAGTCAGAATGCTGAGCCACAATGGATGGCAGTGATCTGACTGGATGAAAAGCTGTCCCTTCTCACTACAGTCAGCCCTCCATATCCATGGATTCTGTATCCACAGATTCAGTCAACCGTGGCTTGAAAAGATTCCCCCAAAAAATCCAAAACAGCAGACTTTGATTTTGCCATTTTATATAAGGGACACCTAGATGGAAAAACTTGCAAATGCATTAAAGAGTAAACCTGTTCAACAATTTGAAAGGGAATGGAGAGGAATAAGGGGATGGCTCCAAATATAATATATTGATTGAAATGGTAGGGTAAATAATATAATGTATGATTCAACTGGAGAAAAAGGGATTCATACAAGGGAGTGGGGGTGGGAAGGGTAACATTATGATGGAATGTACCCAATTTTATATTTCTTATGGAAACTTTAATAAAAAATTCATATATAAAGGACACCATGTTTCTATACTACTGTAGATAATAGGACTTCAGCATCCACAAATTTTGGTATCCATGGCGGGTCCTCGGACCAAAACCTAGCAGATGCCAAGGGCCCATTGTACATACACAGAGAGAAACAGAGAGAGATTGGATGGCATCACTGAGTGGAATCACAGATATTCCTCTCTTGGCCTGTTGCAAGGGCCATTATTTGTAGCTTTATGCTAAACAAAATCTTCAGGTTGCATCCAAGAAGTGGTAGCATTGTCCTTCTCACACTCACACAACTACTAACTCTATATGTACAAGCAATACCCGCATCAAGGAAAGCATATCAGCTGTGCAATAGTTGTGCAGCAGGTTGTGAAACTGCTTGTGAAACAACATGTGAAATAACTCATGAAACAGTTTCCAGAATGGATTGTGAGCAGCTTGTGAAACAGATGGTCCAGTGGCTTATATATGCACGAAAGCACCGAACTTCACAATCGGCCGAGGATAGAAATGGGAGTTTCCACAAGTAGCAGCATTACTTTGGTCTAGCAGAATGATTCCACTGGAAACAATAGTTTATCTTTTCCAGAAATATATTTCTATTGTTTATGTTGCTGATGAAAAAGTGGAATATTTGCAAAGTTTTAAACAGTGTTGTCTCAAGTATGTAGCAGGTAGAATCAGCTGATACTGTAAGATTGAAGTCCATGAAATAGCCATTCTTCTCTTTATTAAATCAGATTTTACAATATTCACTAAAAGCAGGAACACTACATTATATTCAGATAATCGTTCCATAAATACTATGTGTTTTCATATTAGTCACAAAGTCTGGAATTTATGTGCTAATTACAGGCCTCAAATCATCTCTACCAAGATTTGTAATTAAAACTGAAATATTTTCATATAATAAAATTCCAGATTCACAGAAACATCTATCAGACATGCCAGTGATTGTTTGCACATTTTGAACATTTTACGTTTTCAAAACAATTGTTCCACTTTTCCTGTGCTTAGGCCTGCTGTTTTTACAGCTGGAAGTGGTAAGGATTTAGTAGCAGTGTAATTTTTTTTTAAAAAAAAAGGGGGGGACCAAATATTCTTACATGGTTGTTCACATGTGGTAGACATCCCTGCAAAGCAATGATACTTATAAAATGTACAGATTATGAAAAATACCTACATTCCATTGTCTTCTTAATATAATGGGAAGGGGAGTAAATATCCACATACTTGTAAAAGTAGAAAATGACACCAAAGAACAGCTACAATGCAAATTTAGGGAGAAAACTGAATAATTCAGTAGCTTGTTATGTGATTAGGTCTGATTGGTTCCCTACCAAGACATTGTCATAAAAGTGATTTCCCATGGTAGCATTGGTCTCAGGACAGGAATAGAATAGGGTTTACAATGTCCATTAAACAGGAGAAGAAGGCTCACTTTTAGCTAATAATATCATGGTTGCACAGAATTGATTGATGGTCTTTAAAAAGTCCCAGATTGGTTTCATCTTTCTTCAGATTTTATCACTGACTTGTTCCTAGTCATGTGCAATTGCTAAGGCCAAGCAAGGTAACAAGTGTTTGATGTATGATACTTGCGCCACTTTTGTCAGAACTGTGTTTGTTCTTCAACTGCACTCATCTATATGGAAGCTCCACAGAAGATGAAAATATGAATCTGAACACTGAAAGAGTTGGGCTGAAGGATAAGCAAAGATCTTATTTTTCCACCCCCGTCATCAATAAATCAACATTAGTAGCTCGCTCTTTATCCAACGTAACTGGTTTCCTTGCAAATTCCGTGACACAAGAAGCATCTGAAGCTACTGCTTTCTATAAAGTCTATACTAACCCTATTCACCCTCTTACTTTTCCCTCTTTAGAAAAGCTTATCAGTTTTGATTCTTTCCCTTCTTTGCAATCTGCAAAAAAGCACCAAACTCCCCTTTATATTTTAAAATGTGATGAGGGGGCAAGAACAAGGAGGAGGGAACTATAACAAGAACAGAAGCATTTAATTTCTCCAGCTGAGCCATTTAACTGAGCGTGTTTTGCTTCTCATATAATACACATCAAGGCGGGATATCTTAATCAGTTGCTGGAAACATTATTATCAGCATCACGTTCATGTTAGATTGTATACATATAAACCACAAAATGTTGGGCAGCGCCCAGAAAGGAAAAAGGGGATAAAAGTGTGAGAAAGAGTCCTAAAGAGTTTACAAAATAGCTTTGTACTGTATGAATAGCTTCCATTTGGAGATCCTTCTATCATCCTTTGTTCTGCTGAGATGACAAAGTGCCCAACCAATAGAATGTCAGATACATATGACGTGATTACACCCAGTGTTGATCTTAAAGGAGACTTGTGGGGGGATGCATGTCTGTGTGGTGTTTCCCCATATACATAGAAATATGCAAATTCTTGCATTATACACATGTACATATGAGCAAAGTGTGGGTTCCAAGTTAATTGACATATGGGTCCCCTCCCTCAGGTTGAGTTTATCTCATGTGGAGTGGAATGATTTTCTGTTTTGACAATTTAAACACTGTCACAAGATTGTTTAACAAAATCAAGAGCAGTTCTTGGCAATTAATTTCTGCAGTCAATAGTATGCTCAAACTGGGCAACTCCCCTTGGAACTGGGAGCCACAACAGAGAAAGCCTGTGCAAGTGAAAGAGCAAGACAATTCATTAGACAATTCTGCTGCAGCTCAAAGTGGCGGAGGGGAGATGTCAGCCCCTGCTCCTGTGCTTCAATACTAATGAGAGTCATTGCATATTCATAACCCTAAATACAGTCAGCTTCTTATAAAAACTTTTGTCATTGAGGCTTCATGGCAAGAGCAAAGCATTGCACTCCTGGTGTCATGGCACTTCCGCCAAGAGAGCGCCAGAGCAAGATTGATTGTTTTGCAACGCAGCATGACAGGGAACTAAGAGATACTGCCCCAAGGGTCCTGAAACTAAGCTGAGTTTGATTACAAGGCTCCAAATAATCAAAGAAACAAAAGGGGGGGGGATAGTGGATTTTTTAAAGAAAAGATAAAGGAAGGCTCTAAAGATATAGCTTTCCTTATTGAGTGTTCAGAGTAATTATCTGCTAGCCGTTTAAAACAGTTCATATCAATTTTTATCACAGAAGAAGAGGAACACTGATCTCTAGCAAACTTGTTCCCAGGTTGTAGGAACACTACGGTATGTCTTAATAGATACAAATCTCTAAAACCATATGAAGCTACCCGTCAATATCAATAGCAAAGATTAGGAAACCCAACCTGTCAGATATTAAAATCACTGCTGCCATGTGTTCTGCTGCCCAGAATTCTCTCACTGCAGGTTGATTGTCCTTTGTTATCGATTTCTTCATCATCTTCTTCTTTTGTAGTGCATCCTTTATTCTTTTAACAAAAAAAGAAAAGATTATTTGCTTAGCCATCCTCCAGTAAAACCCTGAAGACAAACACATGTGTGTGCGCGCATTCATCCAAACACATGTGCACACATACATTCAGCCTTGCTAGTCTCTGACCTCTCAGAATGCCTGTCTTCTGGGGCAGCTCTCAACCTTCCCTGAAGTCAAAGAAGGAAAGCATCTCTTTCGGCACCCACTTTGAAAAAGGGCCTTGAGCATTTTCTCACTCATAATGATGTCTTCAGCTGGAATGCCAGCACATTTCCACATCTCCTTGACAGGCAAGCAGACTAGAAGATATACATAAAATTAAAATAGAATGGAATGTTAAAAGAAAGGTTTGCAGTTCTGATTTCATACAGGCTTGTCGTAATTTTGTAAAAAGCCTGTTTCCAAATGGATCCCATGTTAATACATGCAAAAGCTTTCTATTGCTCAATAAAACATCACAAAATATTAGTGGAGATGGATGAAGATAGCTAAACTGTATCAACATCTTAGTCATATTTATACAGACTCAGGAAAAAAAAAGAGGAATCTTGGAGTTATGATTGATTGAAGTAACTGATTATCCACAGATACTGTAAGTGTTGAGACTTCAAATTATCAGCCATATCAGTCTGATTGCAGTAAAATATGAAAACATTGACTTTTGTCTAGTTAGAGAAATTTATTTTCCCCTCAGTGACAATCCTTTAAGTAGTAACTAGGCAGCTTGCCAGTTCCCCATGTCATACACTGAAGTTTGCAAAGGCAGACCATATTTTCAGCTGTTTGTCTGGGCTCAGTGAATAGGGCTCGGGACTTTTACAAACAGTTTCGTAATAAACATCTCTCTACAGATGCTGCTTCAGGCTTCTTTGAGCCATGCAAAAAAAGAACAGTATTTGCACATTTTGAATAAATGAAATTATAAATTACTTTGCAGTGGTATTCTTCTGCAGGAAGCTGAGTCTCATTGTTTCTGTGGAAATATTTCTTTCTAAAGAAATAGTAACCCACTTTGGAACACATCTTCATGAGTAAGTTCAATTAATATGTTTATCAAGACTGAAATAAATGCTTATCATAACTGTCAGCAACCTGACAGTTTTCAAAAACAGCTTTTGCTCCTAGAATAATTCGTGATATCTCCTTTAAGATCACCCATAATTACCTTTCTGCCAGAGGAACAGCATAAAATATTGGCATCCTCCTGACCTAGTAATATTTGACCTTATAGACAGTTCCTTGTTTCCCCATCACTTCACTTCAAGACCTCTACATCTCCCTTCCCCATTAAAGGCTGTCCAATCTGATTGTCTCTTCCACAGCACACATCTAACCAGTTCGCACCAGTTCACCCAAACTTTGTACAATTTGTCCAATTCACAGCTGCTTCTCAGCATGCAAAAAGTCCTCTGTATGACAGAGAAAGTGAAACAAGTTGCCAGGTGAAAGAGGAAGAGACGGGAAGAGGATGCAGAGGTGAAACACTGAAGCAGTGCAGACAAGTGTGTCAGCGGGTAGTAAAGTTGGAAAAGGGATGCCTACATGCACATTGGATATGTGAGGGAGAGGTGGGGGAGTTGCAATATATGCGTGCGTGAGCGAGGAGAGTCAAGCATGTGCGAGCAAGGAGGGAAAGATGAAGCAAAGCAAAGCGGCAGGCATGAGACAGTTTATCTCCAGAAGAAACTTGTGACTGAATTAAGTGCATGAAAACTGAAAAGGGGATGGGGTAGATATCCAGCTCAATGGTGTGTTGGTTAATTGGGAGAAAGAACTAGTTGTTTATTATTTTGAATGACTCTGGCCATTTCTGCTCTACACAGTTATAGTGCTATTATTCCACTTTCAAACATCCTATGGAATTTGTCATTTACTGAGGCCAAAGAGCTCTGCAAACCCCAGGATTCCATGGGATGTTGAAAGTGGAATAATATCACTATAACAGTGTAGTGCAGAAATGGCCTCTGCTGTATCTAACTCTAAAATGCAGAAGGTGATATCCAATGGTGTGCCTCCACCAATGGAAAACATTTTTTTAGTGAAACAGAGAAGAAGAGGCAATGTTCAACTCTCTCTTTCTTCTGGCAGTCTCCTGATGCCGCTGCTTGTTCCAGAAGGATGGAAGAAAATTGCCTTTCCCCATTCAGCTAATTGATGTTTTCCATTGGCAGTGGGACAACAGATGGAAACCATTTTTTTTTCATTATGAGAAATGTATGTTGAGAAGTATACATTGTAAAAGAAACTTCACCTGGTCCCCATACTCAGCATTCAATGGGTATAACAGAATTTCATGTCATCTGCCATTGAAAATGCATTTTGTTGGGATGCTGATTGAGGGAGGAAGGAGAGCAACCCTTAGGCAACCATAGCCAGGCCCTGCCACACCTGGTTGTGAGCTGACCAAGACTTCGAAAGTCCAGACCAATAGTCTTCCACTGCTTCCATTTTCAACTAAAGTTGAACAGCAAAGCTTCACTTACATTAAGCAGTTTAACAGGAGTTTATAGCAGATTAGTAGGTCCCTGTTCTTAACCACACCATCAACCCCAGACCTCTGGCCCATAAAATGCCCCAACCCTAGTCTGTAACAGTAGCCATCGGGGCTGCTGGGAGGACTGCACACCACCCATAGCCACAAATCCTTTTAGGCAGTCTTCTTTAGCTTCACTTCCAACAGTCACTTCAACCTCATATTGCCAGAAGATGCCTATGAACCCAAAGACTACAGATGATGGCCACCATATATTTTTCCCCTGATACAACAAATGCAAACAGTCCATGATGATATTCCTCAGTTGATGGATTACATCACACACCTCCCATCAGAAGTGGTGGACACCTGCTCTGGGATCTGAAGTTTCTTGAAACTCAATCTATCTGTTCACCTAGATGCTTGGCCAGAGATCACCTGACAAAAGAAGATAGAAGAGCACAAACTTTGGTGGCCTTCAGAAATGGCTACCAGCTCCTAGATGATACTTGCTGATATCTTGATGGTAGTTCCTAAATACCAGTACCCACCAGCCTTGATACCACAATCTTCTTTGCCCTTAGTACCACATCACAGATATGGAGGTCTATGCAGCTGCTCTGTATGTCCTGAGTTACAGAGTGCTAAAGGAGCCTCACATTGTTTGTTGAAGCAATAAAGCACCAAACAAAGAAATCTTCCTAAGTCTGAAGTTCTCTTTGTTGCTTTCTGAATGAAGAGTAAGGAAGTAACTACAGTTTATCTGAAACACAGTCCTCCACCTAGAGCCCTACAGTGAAAGGAGAGCCCTAGTCAAATGTGCCCTAGGATTATTTATTATTTTATTTACTAAAACATTTACATCCCACCCTAAAGACTTCAGGGTGACATGCAATAAAATCAGTTAAAAGTTTGAAATAATGTAAAACAGTAAAAATAATTTAAACAGACTAAAAGCATATTAAGCCATTTATCAAGTTAAAACAAGGCAATTTAAAGCTAGTTAAAACAGTCAAAGACAGTGTAAAACCATGCACATGCACAGGTTTAAATGAAATCAATCAGGCTCCAAAGGCATTAATGAAAAGCCATGTTTATTTGGCACCTGTGTTGATACCAACCCATTCTCTAAATGGAAGGTATGCCACAATTGTGATACCATAGCAACAGAGGCTCTCACACACCTTCACTCAATGTTTTATCCCTACAAGTGGGGTACAAACCTCGGCCCCTTGGGCAGGCTCTCTATGATTAGACAGTGGATCTGACAGTCACTGAAACCCATCCCCTTACTCCCTCTTCCCCTCTCTTCCACCATAAGGGTTCTCATAGAAACAAAATAGAAGACTCTATAACTAGGAAACAAAATTTTGTCTTTCTGAAGAATGAAATTCTAACAACACTTTGTGTGGAGCCCAGTTTCATATTTGATCACTTTGAAGGGAAATCTGCTAAACCTCAGGAAGCACCTATTGGGATGGCAAGCAACATATAGTAGAGTCCTGGGAGCCTTCATTCTACATAATGCCACTGCCATTGCAACATGCTATGGAATAATGGGGTTTGTAGTTTGGTGAGACACAAGGGCTTTATGGTTGAGAATTCTAAATGTGTGCGTGTGCCAGTATGGTGTAGCCATTTGAGTATTAGACTAGGACACTGGAAGACCAAGGACTAACTGCACTCAGCCATGGAAACCCACTGGTTATTTTGAGTAAGTCACAATCTCTCTGCCTCAGAGGAAGGCCAGGGCAAACCCTCTCTGAACAAATTCCGCAAGAAAACCCCATGAGAGGTTCACCTAAGGGTTGCCATAAGTCGGAAATGACTGGAAGAAAGAAGAAAAAATAGTTTTTTCCAAGCCTTTAAAACAACCTATACAAATATAAAAGCCAGATAAATTAAGTTTATGTTCTAATTTGTAGCACTATAGTGAGGTAGGTAAGTAGATAGTTAGGTCAACAGATAGATAGATAGATAGATAGATAGATAGATAGATAGATAGATAGATAGATAGACAGACAGACAGACAGACAGACAGACAGACATATTTATGTAAGGATTGGTGTACAAGGACATTATGGTCATGTGCCTCTATTTATCTGATTTGCAATGGATTCATCATAGGCCCATATACTCCACTGCAATTGTCTTCAGGAAATGACAGATATTCTGAGTGGGAGGGGCAGAGAGACGAAAAGAAACAAGGAAAGAATAAACTTTCTGCCTTTCCCCTTTCTCATGCACATGCTCTTTCTACTACTGTCTTTACAAAACTAGATGTGATGTTCATTGTGGGCATCTCTCCATGTTGAATTCTCTTTCTCCCCATGTCACATTCTGCCTCTCAACATGACTGATACCTTCTAGACATGTTGTACCATAACTTGCACTGCCCTAGCCATCATGCTGCTGCTAAAGGGACTGAAGTCCAGCACCTCCATCAGATGCCAGTTAGAGAAGGTTTTAAGCCAGTGGTTCTCAACCTGTGGGTCCCCAGATGTTTGTGGACTTCAGCTCCCAGAAGCCCTGAGCATTGACCATAGTGGCTGGGGCTTCTGGAAGCTGAAGTCCACAAACATCTGGAGACCCACAGGTTGAGAACCACTGTATTAAGCAGATTTACTTACATGATGAAATTGCCATGTTTCTCCACTCCTTCTCCATTGCTGTCATAGTTCACTAAGGGAAATGAGAAGCCAGGTGGTCAATTAGCAGTCCAAAGGTCAAGAGCCAGGGAATCAGTCAGAAGCCAAGGGAACAAAACTAATGGGAGGGATACAAAAGAGTAGTCTAGATTCTGGAACAGGATTGACTCTTTGAGTTGGCTTGGACATTTCTCACAGAGTAGGTGACTGAGTCATTTCCAGTGCCCACAGAGCATTTGCTGCCTGCTTTATCCAGGAAAGCTGATCATTCAGTGCATTCAGCTGGGTCACATAAACAGAACTACAGGTGTACTAAACCTCTCCCCAAACAGTCCAGGTCCTACTATCATCTAGGAGAGAGACCCAACAATTGGATGCCAATAACAAGGGCAAGGAAACAACATGAGTAATTTCATCTACATGCTATGGGGAAGATGAAGAGAGCTCAACATGGTGGTGCCATCTGGGATGCTTACTTTACTGAGGGAGGAATTCTGACTACTGTCAGAATATGGTTTATGTTAATATTTTAAGAGGTCATATAGCATCTAGTACTACTTTTCTGTGAATCAAAAAGCTACGCTGATAATAGCAGTGCTACTTGTAGAGTTTCCCAGGTCAGGCAGACTTTTGCTGAGGAACCAGACTAAAGTGTGCTAAATACAGTGATGTGACAAAGGGCAGCAGCAGTAATGGAGGATGAAATTGCTGAAATAGTTGAAGGATGTCTCAGAGACAATGGTAGGGGCACTTTAGCTAACCCTTGTTAGCACAGCACAGAAGAAGACACTGGTAAACACTTCTGATTGGCTTTCAAAAACCTATGATAAGACAATCCAGAATAAAGCAAGACATAATGCCAGAAGACAGGAGCCCCCTCCCAGTTGGAAGACACTCAGCCAGCTAGAGTGAAAGGGCAAAGAACAAGTACAAGTAGCTCTGAGTTGAATGATACAACAGGAGTCAAGCCAAAAGAATGTTCAACTGCAGGAGTGCTCAGATGCGACAGGCAAGTCTGGAGCTGCACACTATAGCATTTCTGATTTCTGTACAGAGTTGTGAAAACTGGACAGTGAAGAAAGCTGACTGGAAGAGAATCAATTCATTTGAAATGTAGTGCTGGAGAAGAGTTCTGCATATACCATAGCTGGCAAAAGAAGTGAGAGGGTTCATCAAGTCTGAATCCTTACTAGAAGCCAAAATGACTAAATTGAGGCCATTGTATTTTAGGAATATCATGAGACAACAAGAGTCACTGGAAAAGATAATAACACTCAGTAAAAGGGAATGCAGTAGGAAAAGACCCACCTTTTGATTGAAATCGTATTATATTTGTCTAAACAGTATCTCTGAACATATTTTCTAAAAAAATATTTCTAATCTTTTTTAATCTCAGGCACAAATTTCTAAACTTAGTTTTTCTTTAAAACTACAGATAGGAATCATATAGCCTTCCAGACGATTTTCTGAGTGCAACTCCCATGTACCCTGCCCAGGAATGCTCGGAGTTACTTCTGACATCTGGAGGGCTTCCCCATTCTCATCTTCATTTCAACAGCACATTTTATATGCATTTCAGTATGATTTATGTGCTGAAAACTACATCCCAAAATTCAGAGAGTACAAAATCCCAGAGTTAACTGTTTGCTTATTACACTGACATCAGTTCAAGAGGTGTGAATTAGATTGGTTCAGTTCAGATTCCCAGCTGAATGAAATCCACTCCAAGTATCAGCCAAGGGATCCTGTGGGCCTTTTACTGCATCAAGTATTGTACCTCCATTTGGTGACATAACTTTAATGGAAGTGACAAGTGTACCCTAGATGAATAGTTCACTGCCTTTATGTACAGAACAACAACATTGCAAGATGGTAAGTTAATGCTAGAAGAATTCCAGCATTTTTTCTCCTCATCTCCATCTTCTTTTTAGAGCAAGTGGGCATAGGTAGCATAAGGCTTCTTTTCTCTTTTGCATGCCAAAGCCTCACCATTTGCCTTTGTGTCATTTAAATGCATGATCATAAATACATTTGGTGTTCAGGTGATCAGATCATGTGAGCCAGGATTGTTGCTAGGGTCCACATTCTTCTAAAGGACCTCCTTCTCTGAACTCTTCTCCTCCATTTTTGGTTTCTCTTCTTTCTCTCCAACCATGCTTCACATCTCCTTCAAAAAGATGGTGAGTTAAGAATGAAGCTACTATTGATCTATTCATTAGCTAGTTACAATGTAGGTTCCCCAATGCATATGTAAACGTAGAAGCTATTAGTAATCTTTTCTAAGTTGTAACCTGAAACTGCCTGCCTTATTTTTGGTTTTCTTGGTCAGTTTCAAATCAGGAAAGCCACACAGAAATCTGGGCATGCTTTTTCTGCTACTCTGCTAAAGAAAGGCTGGTTCCTAACGGTTTTACCTTCCATAGAATTTCCACAAAAGGACCAACACCATTCATGTTCATAATTTGGGTCACCTAAGGATCATCTTCTCTCACATGAACCAGTACTTCAGTTATCATCAAAGGACCTCCTCTTGCTGTCTGAGATGCTAGAGCAAAGGTTTTCAACCAGGGTTCCCTGGAGCCCTAGAATTCTGCAAGAGGTCACTAGGGTTCCACGAGAGATTGCAATGGGGGGGGGCTTTTTTGAGCTGTAGGTATAATAATTTTTCTGCAGGGGTTCCTGAAACCTGAGATGATGTTAATTGACTACTCCCCAGAGAACTGATTATTTCAACAGTTCCTCTGGGGTGAAAAGATTGAAAAAGCTTTTGCTAGAGATTACTGCGGAATGGAACTGGTAATATGGCAAAAAGTTATTAGAGATCTGATAAACTAACCTTACCATTCTCTGCCCAGCCTCCTTGTGTATCACTTACTTTGATGTTTTAGAGGAAAGAAACACAACTCAGAGTTGCTCAGTATTTACTTAAAATCAGACTTACTAAAATTGGTGTTGCTCTCCAAGGCCTAATATCATTCTTAGTGTTTTAACTGCCGTTATCCCTTGTTGGTTTATGGCCTATGTTTTAGATATTGCATTTTTACACATCTTATTATTGTTTTAAACAGACTTTTGTAAGCTGTTTTTTATTATTATTATTATTATTATTATTATTATTATTATTATTATTATTATTAGATGAAATATAAATAGAAAAATAAAATCCCACATTTGTAAAATAAATTATGGAATTAAATTTAAAGAGGAGGCCCTCAGTTGACTCAAGTCTGTTAATGATCAGAATCAGAAATCTGGGGAGTGATAAATTAACATCATCTCATACACAGCCCATTATTTCAGCCACAGTGAAAAGAGGCAGAAGCTATAATTATCCAACTGCCCAAAAGTAAGTACACCAACCCAGCTCATGGGGTGAGAAGACCTGGTACTACCTGGCCCCATTGCTAAGTAATTGACTTCTAGAAATAGGACTCTTTTCTCCTGTGTCCACTCCAAACTGGAGAAGAAAAAAACAACATTTAATTGGGCTATTTCAAATTGATCAGGATATTATTTTGTCTGAGCAGAGGGAAATAATGTGCATCTGGTTTTCTTTTAAAAAAAAATTGCATAAACTCTGTAGAAATGTCATTCCACGCATCCTAAGTAGTCCTGTAACTAACTATAGCAGTAGGGCTAACTTATGGAGAAACACAACACAAATAAACATCAACTCTTTATTCCATATACTGCAGTTCTGAGCATTCCTCCCCATAAAGGTTGTATACATAAAGTGCACAAGTGTCCAACAACCATAATAGTGGAAGGGGAAAAAATCAGTTTTGCTTTTTTACTTCTTCTTCACTTACTTGGCATTAACTTAATGGTATGTGACACTCCTATCGGTACAGAGCAATAAAAATGAAATGGTGCCCAATGTGCATAGACACCATGAAAATCTCAATGACAACAGCGACAACAAAAATTATGCCTCCTCCTTCCTCTCCTATGCCCTTTGTATTTACTTAAGAATATGAGAGCTAGCTCTCAGCACACCACAATAAAAAATAAGATGGGTGGCCAATGTCTCCAGGAAGAAATTACAAAGCAAAAGCAAATAAAATCCTGTTCTTTTACATCATGAAAAGAGATGTGATTCTGATCACAGAATATTGCTTGCCTTATCAGAAGAAAGAGCAACTAAAAAGAAGTATTCACCACCAGCTATTTTTAAACTACTATGCAAACATTAACAATCAGGTTTTTAAAGAGTGTTTTATGCAGTGCACTCATATTGTGCTTATACTTTTGACAAAAAATGAATGTTTTTGGTTAAATCTTTATATCTGAAATGGCTCATAAAAATAAAAATATACAATCATTTTATGCGATAATAGGCAAGCAGACATCTGCATGCAACATTTCGCTCATTAGATGCTATCATGTTAGCATATTTTATGACTTTGCCACAAAATACAATGTGCTGATTTGTAACCCCCTTAAAATAGATGTTTTGTGTAAAACTGAAATCTTCAGACTATGTTTGCAAAGTGTTTCATTGCTTTACAAATGAGCAGTAGGAATCTTGAGAATTAATTAGACAAAGGCTATTGTGAGAGCCAAGATCTGATCTATAATGCGCTAGCTCTTTCACATTCCAGTTGCAATGTCAAAGCTCTGTACAAGAATAATCCCAGGTATGTTGTAGATCCATGTGCAACTATCAGAAATAGCCAGCTATATGCAGCCCAACAGAGGAATCCATTAAATTCTGGATTGCTAGGCTACAGCATATAGTGGCTAAGGAATCCTGGGAACTGTAGTCTAAAAATAACTGCTCCAGTCTGTGAGTAGGAGATAAAAGTTTTATTCTGCACAAGTTATATCTAAAATTTGCCAATACACCACATGCTTCCAGTAGGTCACATTCAATTTCTTTCAGTGTGTTTTGTAAAAAATTTTCAGGCAAATAATTTTTGTCAAATATTACTGAAGAACATATAGAAGGAAAATGAGTGTTGCTGACCAACCACTAATCAAAGATGGTATCAGGGCTATAACAGGGCCTATGTTGTCAACATTAGGAAGCTTAAGCTTTCTAGGAGAGCTTCTGACCTTGCATTTCCCATGCAAAAATGGTACCAAGTATTGACTTGTTTCTCATATTGGAGGTGAAGGAGATAGAAATGCAAAAATGAATTGTGAATTTGAATTATGGCCTTATCTGAAATCTAGCTCATAGCAACAAGATTATCTATATTGTGTGATAGTCTTATAACTTGGTACTGGGGCCACTTCTACTGGCATGCTGGTGGTGATGGCAGTGGTAGTGACAACAATGATGCTAAACACAACTCATGGAACAACGGTAGCACAGGAAAAATGGTTAGTGCAAAGTGTTTCCTAACATGATCCAGAACCAGTCAGCAGTGGTGCACAGTTATTTTAGAATAATTAGGTGTGTAATATGAGTGGACGTGGGAAGACAATAGGATCCATCAACAGTATTCCTAACTAAATATAACAAAACCATGAATTCAAGCTTTTTTTACAGAAATTGAAATGGGGTGAGGTATGCCAGGGCCATAGGCCAAGACACAAGTCAGAATCCTTGCACATGCTTAAATTCCTCAGAGATGCAACTGGACATATTGGTCTGAGGCAGGCATTCTGCATTCACTTCAAGGTTACAGAGTGGAATTGCACATGTGTGGCACCATTGTGCATGCAAATATCCATGTGCAGTTGACTGTACATGAGATAACGCGTTTCCCTATGCATTAAAGTGTGCATTCAGTTGCACAACCATGTGACTCAATACAATGTTTTGGGTATTTTTAGCACAATCAATGCATAAGTCCACATGTGGTGATGTACAATGCACCACCCTAATGTAGGAGCTTGGCCACATCTTGTTGTGCATCTTTTCCAGAAACCATATTTCATCAGCACATCTGGTTCAAATTTGTGAGATCAAGCTACTTCAACACCACTGGCCTGTGAACTGAAAATTGATGGAAGGAACTTGTTTCATTAGAGACGGCTGGGTAAAGTGGCCAACATAGCTCCTTTCAACTCTTAAATTCTGTTATCAACTTGATCATGTATTATCATCTTCCCTCCAATATGTAACTGCTCTTAGAAAATATTAATTTCTCTACAGCTATTACATATGGGTTGCAATCCTACACAGACTTGTGCAGGAATACTCACTGAATTCTTATCCCTCCAAATAAGTACACATAGGATCTGGCTACAGCTTAACAATGTTTCCTCTTAACCATATTGGATGCTAATTGAGTAATTAAAGCTCAGGTAGTCATCAGTAAAACTGGAACAGAGTTAATACTGGGAAAATGTAAGGAAGTGACTATGAATGAAGCTCATATTGTGCAATCCAGCATCTGTGTCTGTTGTTCTGACATACTATAAATCAAAGAGGGTTACTGATCAGCATGAAGGAATTCCCATTAAAGCTACATATGTTGTCGGAATGCTGTCAAACCACTTTCAGGGTAACATACCAAATTGTTAAGCCAGACACATCTTAAGAAAACTGTTTCTGGACCGGCTAATTTGTATGAAGGACTGCTTCTGAAAGTACATCTGTGAGTCAGAGAGCTGAATGAATCTCTCCAGACACCATTTCTTTTATCTGGTTTTGGCCAAGCTATTGCACTCTTAAGCGCTAGGTGCCAAAATATGAATATATATTGCAAAATTCCAATTTTTTCCCTGTAAAACTTTTAAATCGGGCAACAAAGGAGTCTAATCATGAAGTTACTTTCTTTTCAATGCGAATTTCACCACAGCTTTCCACAGCTCTGCTGTTTGGATAAAAATGATTGGAAATCATAGCTCCAGTCATTTAAATAATCTGTTAAAAAGCTATTAAGTTTCCCTAATGCCTAGTCATTTTTAAATGGCTTTCAATTTGATTCATGAACAATACACGAACAGTACATGATTCATGTGACCAATCACTTAGCAAAAATGCAATTTTTATTAAGAACCTCTTCAAGACACTGATATCATATTGGGTGAAATCCACTGCATGTCATTGCATTTCAACACAATTTTCCAAACGGTTATGCCTTGAGGGTCAACTTTTCATGAGCCAAAGTTGGCAGAAAAGTTGGAATTGATATATAAGATCAAGGATCCAAAAGAAGATGGGAGATAGTGTGTGGATAATTGTAAAAATTATGCTCCAATTCAAGTGCTGTTAAAGTTCCGTAATGACTAAGCTATCAGGGCTTGTCAGATTTGACTTTAATCAGAGCTCATTCCATAGTCATTAGGGATGTGTACACATATAAATGGCAGTGACTACTTAGTTACGAACATTTAGAATAAGTGATTTTTTAAAATGCATCCTGGTGCTTACTGTGTGCTTCCTTAATCAACAGAATAAACAAGAGCTGCTAGAATGACCACATAGTCATATCAATTATATGAACGGGCATATTTATATGCATAAGTATAGAATTAGCTTAGTTTGACCTTTAGAAGCTAGAAGTGAATCTGATGAAGAAAAGAGGCTCATGGTTCATGGTTGAAATGCCATTTGTTATAAGAGGTTGCCGAGTGACTTCAGAAAAGCCAGATCTTTCCACTACCACCCAGCATCAATAGACAGGAAAAGCTGGGTCTAGATTTCATTTAGCTTTAATAAGAAAATTAACAAATTTCATCTATCTCTAGATAAGGAGGTCATAAACAATAACCATTCTCCCTTTTGCTGCTGTTAAAAAAGACACCTCCCTAATCTTATCTACTCTCCCCTCCTGGAGGAGCTTTTATAAAACTAAGATTTCAACATATGCCAACTGCCTCCTTAGAGGGTAGGTACCTTTGCATCTCTGTAACCAACAGACTGCCATCTGTAGAAAGGGCTGTGAAGAAGACTTAGCACACTATCTATTGGGCAGCCCATTATATACTTGATCTAGAGGGCATTTGCTGTCACATTTTGTGACACAATAGAGTGGCTGGCCAATTTCAAACATACTAACCCATCCATTATCTGATGAGTTGGAGTATACAGAAGGCAATGGAACATTATTTCACCATGGTTCAGCTTGGGCCAACTGATATGAAAAACCCAGAGCTCAAGACAAATTCCAGGTAATGTAGTTACCTCTAAGTGGTTATTTTTATGTGAGGAGGGTGTGACAAAGCCTCATTTCAAATTTAACATAATGAGGAAGAGCAAATTTACTTTACGGTATAAAAAGTAATCATTTCTAGTTATTCCAATAGTTACTTTTTAACGGCATTTTAGAGGCATTTTGACAGAAATTTCTCAAGGTTTATGCCACTCTTTTATCAGCCTTTTTTTTCCTCTGTCAAAAGTCTAACAGAAAGCAATAGATTAATAATGCAACAAGAAACATAACATTATTTTTTCAATATAGTAACAGTAGAGCTGTAACGTTTTAACAGGCTACTTTCTAAACACCATAATGAAGAACAAGAATTGGTTACTTTTACAAGATAGCTTTCCAAGCTCTGGAAAATCTAGGGGAAATGTAATAGAAGCAGCTCTTGTCCTAAAGAACTAGACGTGAAACTTAAAATTTTGTTTTCCAAGGCTTGCAAATCAGTATTTGTCACTATCGAAAACTGGTGAGAGAAAGACCATTTTGGTAACAATTTCACAGATCCCAACATATCACAAAACTTTGTGGAGATTGTTAGATTGTTGGAGATTGTTAGATTGTCTTGCTTCAGAATAACTAATACAGTTATACATATAGATCTGAGTGTATTGTTTCCACTAAGACATAGGTGAGCTTGAAGCATGCAATTCAATGCTATAGACAAAGCTTTAAAAGTTATTTCTTTAAAAGTGCTCAGTTAAATTTTAGTTCCAAGGTCCCCTCCCCCAAAAATGGTTACTATTATAACTACAATTTTAAAAGTAACTGTTTAACTTCCAGTTTCTCAAAAGCAACTTAAATGGCTGTCCTTGGCCACTTTAAAAGAACATCGAAGTGCTACAAGCCTCTGATTATGGAACAAAATACACTCTCAGTCCATCTACATCACCGTCACACTGACACCCACAACACAGCAAGAGGCAGCAAGACAAGGCACAGCCCAAGTCAGCGTTTAAACCATGCGATATTCCTCCTCTAGTGAAGTCATGCTCTCATAATTATAAAACCAACACTAAAATGTTGCAGTTACATCACAAAATGAGTGATGTTATCCCTCGCTAAGTTTTGGTGTTAGATCTACTTGAGAAAGAATATTAATTCATGTTCAAGTATTTCAGCTGAGAGGTAAGAATTTGTGATGGACTACAATGGAAATATGATTAAATACAGTTAGCTATCCACATTTGCAGGTTTGACTTTCACAGATTAGATCATCTGCAAATTTCTTCAACCCCTGCCCCCCACCTCAAATGCTTCTTTTCTAGGGGAACCTTCCCTCTCAGCAGCGCTACACAGCCCTTTAAAAACCCACCTTTGGGTCCTTGTCCTCCTCCTCCACCAGCTGCTGCCTGGCCAGCTAAAGATGAGTCACAGCCCAATATCTCAGCACCACAAACACTCTCCCAGTACCTCACACACAAAAGGAAAGAGATGAGTGAGAGAGAGGAATATAGGACCACCATGCCAGCACACCTCCTTTCCCTCTCCTTTCCCTGACCTGGTTTGGACTCTGGGTGATCATTCTCCTCACCATGCCTCAGCCCCCTTCCCGCAAACACACACACCTTGATATTTGCAGTTTTTCAACTCTTGCAAGAGTCTCCACCGCTAACCCTAGAGAATGTGAAGGGCTGACTGTAGTTCCAAAATGTAGCCATAAATGCTATGAAAATAGCAACCTCAGTTAACAAAGCCTCTCACAGTGAAGCTTCTTTTTACAAAGTCCTTTCACACCTCCTTGGCTTCTATTTTCCTTCTTATTCTCTGTCTAGCTGGAGATTTTTCAGCAGCATCACCATTGAGAAGATGGTGAAGGAAGGCTAGAGAAACAGACTTTCAGTGTTGGGTTTCTGCAGCATGTCTGCAACAACCGAAGTCTGAGCTGGGAAAGAAAGAGATTCTACTTTAGTCAGCCCTACTATAACCACTCATATCTGCCTACAACAGGCAAGGTAAACAACTGCTGCCTCCAGAATCCATTACTGAGCATGCGTGAGCAGCAAGACAGAGAGAAAAGGAAAAAGCAGATAAGACTGCCTCACATCTACCTTCAGCAGATTGAAACTGCATAGATCTATATGTCTCACCAATAAAATGGAATTCATAAGAAAAATGGAAGTTCTTGAAAGAAAAATTCATTCCTGGATACATTTTAGAAAAACTTTTCAAGTGGTCTCTAGAAGGTCAAAAATATTGTTTATTTATGCAGGGCTTACCTGAGTGGGTTGTCTCATTTCACATGTGCATATTTTGAATAAAAAGTTTTCTAAAAGATGCCTAACTGCTCTCCTGTACAAACTTATCCCTATTCTTTCCATACTATTTCTGCTTCTGGTACTAAATTTTATGTTAAAGAACATAATGCCCAGGGATACATCTACTTCATTAAGTGAGTATGCCTGTACTCACAATATGGTACAGTCTTACAATTCCTTGGAGAGAATTCTAAGAGCCACAGAACTTTTCAAGTCTCTCAGGCCTTTTCTGCATTTTATATTTAAAATAGGGCGGCACGTCCTCCAGCGAGGTCGTTTACACTTGGGGGCGAACTGGGTCCGGACTACTTAATATTTGTCCGGACTTCAGCCCACTCTGGAATGCCCAGAACTGGTGGTTCCTCGTGCTATTGAAAGACCGATTAAAAGAGGACTTTCAATAGCCCGGCACACCCAAGTCCATCGCTGCCCTAAGTGTAGATTTGCAGGCTCGCGCCAGCGTGAGACTGAAGATCTTCCGGGGTCGGGCTCCCAGCTGGCGAGCTTCTCCAGTTAGTGGAGAGCCTCTGCCAACCGGAAGCCTCCATTTTTGTCTCCGGAGAGTGTGTAGCACGGGAGGGCGCTGCTCCGGATCGTTGTGGATCGTCGGGGGAACGTGCTAGCCCGGTGAGTAACGGACTGCCCCGTTTCCCCCTCAAAGGGCGGAAAAGCCCTCAGTCTCCAAGGTCAGAGAGAAAAGTCTTCCCATGGATTGGAAGACAGAGAGAGATCTAAGTTATAGGACTCCTCCATAAGGCTACAGAAAGATCCTCAAGCTGGTGCTTTTCCCATGCAAGAGAAAACAAAAGGGAGACATGTTGGGTTGCGTCAACAGAGGCAAAGAATGCACAAGATCAAAAACTCTCCCATTCCCTTTCAGAACAGTCAAAGAACTATACCAGCCCTTATAGCTATTTGTTTTTAAAAGAGAAGCTTTTTTTTTAAGTAGTAACAGCTTTTTTTTAAGTAGTAACAGCTACCAAAAAGGGAGAAAGGGGAGTAACACCTCCTAAAAGGGAAGAAACCATCACTACCTTCCCTACTCTCAGAAATTTTTCAAGAATGCCACAGAAAAATTGAGTTCCTCCATTTTAGATTTCCCCTCTCCCATTCCTTAAGATGACATATGATAATGGGTGTAATCTCAAGCATTATCTGGAGGTTTTCTAAAAGATGCCTAACTGCTCTCCTGTACAAACCTACCCCTATTCTTTCCATATTATTTCTGCCTCTGGTACTAAATTTTATGTTAAAGAAGTAATGCCCAGGGATACATCAGCCGGCCAGCCCCTCTCTAAACTGCAAACCCCAGGATTCCATAGGATGTTGAAAGTGGAATAATCGCTTTCGTGTAGTGCAGAAATGGCCTGGCTGTTAAACTGTTGCTTGCTACCATATAAACAAGGTTAGGATAAGGACGTAATTGCTGTTCTGTTGTCCTGCATGCAGTCAAGAAGCACCACACACTTTCAAGGAGAAGCCTTGAAAGCAGTAGTGAGAAACATATGGCCTTCCAGATGTTTTTAGACTGCCTCTCTCCTATCATATCTCACTTTAGGCTATGTGAGTATGTGTGATGGTAGTCACACCCAGCAACATCTGGAGAGTCATACATTGCCCATACCTGCTTTAAAACGTTATCTACAACCTTTACGGCTCAGTAGAACTCCACTCAGTGTCAAGACATCATTTGAGAAAATCAGTTATTGGGCTTCGCACAAGCAGATGCACAAACCGAGCTCTATATCAGTGTGGGGTCACTGTTGTTTTTTAATGCCTCCTGCTGGGTAGCCTGCTTGACTCTTCATTTGGTCTTCTACATTATGAATTCCCCAATTACTGTCTTGTTAAAAGATGATCCATAGTCTGTGATGTTAAGTATTTAACTATGCTACATAAAGCTTAGTTATTATCATGGACTCCTCCTTGGTAAATTATACTGGTGTTATTGTTCAGTTAATCAGTCCCATATTATGTTGAACAATGTGCCAGGATCCATGCAATATCATACATGATAATCCTCTTTTAGAACCCACAGTTCAGCTAATAAGTACTCCTCTCTCTAATCTCTATAATCCTTCATTGATATAGGTCAGTAAAAGAGTAAAACTGTGTTTTCTTTTGATAAAACTAAGTGTAAATTTTCAATTTTTTCCTTCTCTCCAGGTTTTGATTCTTTTGAACACACTCTGACCAAAGGTGTGCACTTTTAAATCCCATTCCTATCAATGGAGATCAAAGTGCTTAAGTTGAAATCAATGGGAAATGGAAAATCAATGGGACTTAAAAACTAAGTAAAAAGTTACTGAATCAGGAATATTTTTGATCACTACTTCATATGGCATCACTGGAGAGTTATAGTTCAATATGGCATTTCCTGGCAATATGGCATACTGATCATGTGGATGTTAAGGCACATGATGACAAAGCAAACTTGAAATTAAGAGTCTAGCCTGCAAGAGGATGGGAAACACCCTGAGAATGTCACTTACACTATCTTGAATTCCTTAACAACAGAAAAATGGACCATACATGTGAAAACCGCATTCACATCATCAGTAGTATTTGTGTTATGACTCTTCATGAGTGTTAATTCAAGAACTGAATGAAAGAAAATTCCTACCTTTCCCTTCAGAAAGATAGAGGTTCAAATAGATAAATTGTCATAGCAAAAGTTGTAACCTCTCTGTTTCCTGAAACAGTGAAACATTAATGCAAAAATCTCAAGCGTGAAATAACAGCTAGGAGAAGTGCTTAGTTAAAAGAAGGGGAAAAGAAAGAAAGCCATGATAAGAAAAATTCTGAGAAAATGGCTTTGTAAAAAGTGGAAAATGTCATGCCTGAACGTTGTGGTCAAATATATTGGACTGTTACTTTCATAATCCCCAATCAGCATTGGTTTCCATTGTAGCAGGGGGGGTAGGTAGACCCCACCCCATAAAACAAAATATATTTGAAGGACTAAAGTGTAGTACTGGAAAATATATTGGACACATTCTACCCAAAGTTAAAGATTTTTGTGGCCCATTAATTTCAATAGAAGAAATTTCCATATGTGATTAACACTGACCAGCTTAACGAGTTTTTTGAAATCTTTAATTTTGGCAGCAACACACCTACTGCATTTTTTAACAATGATTGTTTCTTTCAGTGGTGCAGAATGCCATGAATGGTTTTCAAAAACTGCACAAAGTTTGTGTGGGTGAGTGAATGTGTGATCCAAAAACCATTTCCTGTCTTTAGCAACGGGCATTACCTTCCCATCTGAGACGCGTGCTCGTAGGATCATATAATCTGCAAGGTATGCGTGAACACCCCAGTTTCAGAGAGTCCAGGAATGCAGTATACTGAATGAAGACTTTTTCATCCAACTGAAGTTAACATTTTCCCAGTTTCTAAAACACTGGCTGGGACATCTCAGAAGTCTTCAAAATATCTGGAGAGTCAAACATTACATTCACCACATCTGTTCTGAGTTGACAATGGTCTGTTCTTGACTGGAGTCCAATCAGCTCCTGGGACACTCTGTTATGCTTCGGGGCTGGTGGAACATAAAACACATTTGCTTGCATCCATTCATTTGAGCAGGTAAATTAAAGACACATATGAACCTGGATCTTGTACATCCCATAGGATCATAAATTTCTGAAAAGAGATAGATCAATATATTTGCAATAGCCTTTGTTTAAAGCCTTCTCTCTTTTCCCATCTCTCTCTTTTTTTCTTTCTTTTTTTTTTGTCTGCAACAGATATAATGGAAGCTATGATTTGTGCTTGACGAACAATGCCAGCATCATCATTTTAATGTTGTCCATATGGGCTTCTAATAATAGATAAGAGACTACATTTGTATTGTATGTCTTAGAGACATTTAAAATCTTGATAAGGAAAAGCTTATTTCATTGGCCCCACAGTGAAAGGAAAGCAGACCCTAATTAAAAGAATTCTGTTCTGAATTAACTAGTTTGACATGTGCTAATTGACAGTTCCTGTGAAATGGTTCTAATTAAAGTCAATATGTCTTTTTCAATTAAAAGGAAATTAAGAATATACTAATATACATTAACAACTTAATTTGCTTTCAATATCCCATATATCAGCTGCCTTAATGTTATTGGAGAGCCATCTGACATACATCTTCCAGTGCTTGGTTGTGATGTCTTATTACCCCAAAAGAACACCAACTGGGGTATGCATCCTTTTTAACAAAGCCAAAATTAATACAGATCCTAAGTGCAAGGATAATTAAATATAAACCTAAGTTCCTCAGCAGCTTAAGGTGACGCACCAAGGTATCCTTACTAAGTTGCAAACTTTGATGGCAACAGTCTTCCCAAACTGGTGCCTCCAGATGTATTAGATTACAACTCCCCAAAACCCACTGTGTTGTAGTCCAAAACATCTAGATCAGCAACATCTCACTGAGGAAGAGCAGGTTGCAAAATCCTTAGTTAACTCATTATGATAAAAGGTCTTTATACACCTCCTAGAAATAAATGCATACCGATAGGAGAGAAACCTCTTTGCTCGCAGTATTTGGCCCAAGCACAAATAGGAGAAGTATGTGTGTGTGCCTTCAGGTCACCCGTCAACTTATGGTAACCCCACAAATTTCATATGGTTTACTTAGGCCAGTGGTCTAACCTGTGGGTCCCCAGATGTTCGTGGACTTCAGCTCCCAGAAGCCCCAGCCACTATGGTCAATGCTCAGGGCTTCTGGGAGCTGAAGTCCACGAACATCTGGGGACCCACAGGTTGAGAACCACTGACTTAGGCAAAGAATGCTCAGAGGAGGTTTTGCTAGTTCCTTCCTCTGAAACATAGCCTATGGCAACTGGCAAAGGAAAAAATCTATATGTTATATTATACAGAGCCTGACAAAATCTTTTTGTGATGCTTGAATCTCCCAACCAGCAATGGCACTGCTTATGCTGTCTGGAGGATTCTGGGTATTGCAGTCCCAAAACATAACTTTGCCAATAGCTGAAACTATGTCCATCAGCTTTATAGAGAATTATCTTCTAAGAGAAGCCCTTTTCATTTATATGAAAAATATAATTGTCTGATAAGTAAGCACTGGAAGTTGCCTCTTTACAATTTATAGGAATATGGAAGCACTTTATAAGACAACGAGATTAATGTTAAGTTCTATCATTTAAGCTTTAATTCCATCAGTTCTATTGATTGGACAAGGAATATTAACAACCTTTAACACTGGTGTTTAGAACTATGCTAACAAACCAACCTCTTAAACTCTGTTTCTATACATTTTGACAAGTAGCATGAACTTAATTTTGGAAACACCCTCCTTTTATTAAAAATGTATAGTCTAACTGAACATAAGTAGCTTCCATGTATCACAAGCAGTATCGTCTACATGAACTGGCAATAACTGCCATAAATTCATACAGAGGTCTTGCCAACTCAAACCTGGAGATCTGGAGACTGAACATTGGACCTCATGCTAGTTAAAAGAAGAAATAGATCCAACAAGCATCATGACAGCCTTATGATGCCTTGGATCCCGTGCAAAGAGAAAGGCAGGACTATAAATAAATGTGTGCATGTATGTATGTATGTATGTAATTATGGAACTGCCTAGCAATTATGCCCCAAATGGGTGCAACTGTACCATAACTGATCTGCCCATTAGAAATATTATGCTAATCTATGCTGCTGTCCCACAACACTGGTTGTGCTTCTGGGTTTCTCAGCAAGTGATTAAAGCCAAAAAGGGGAGAATATAAAAGAAAGGGACAGACATATTGGTGAGGGTCACCATCCCTTTGGAGAGCAAAATTTCATTAAAATTAAACTCACTGTCCAGGCAAAACACCCTGAAATTCTATGCACTGAATGCTGATGGAAGGATATTCTCTCGCCACTGCTGAAAAACTATCTGGAATGGCAAACTTGCCAGCTTGCTGATAATTTTAAAACAGGACAAAGATCCCAAAGGATCTCCCAGGGCTAACTTAAGACATTTTGCTGCCTGGGGCAGAACAGCAATAATACCCCATCCTTCCTCTATCAAGACAGAGAGGATTCAAAGCCATCCAAGTTATTTTGTCATTTGAGGCAGAAAAATCCACAACACCTTCTCCTTGCCAGCAGTAAAAAATGCAACAATAACAAATGGAATAGCCACCCATTTGTTGCTCACAAACTGCTGTCAACAGTGGGGCCAGCCCCGGGGATTTCCTCTCAGACTTGCATATGTGAGGGTACAAAGCTTAAATCTTCCACTCTTAACTACTTCCTCCCCCACTTTCCAAAGTTTAATTTCATCTTCGGCAGGTCATTGGGGATGCTGTGTAGTTTATAGCCTTTGGATGGTGCCAATCTACACATGAAGGCTCATCCAGATGCACAAAAGAAGCATCTTCCAGTCATCTTTCAGTTTCCAGATTTCAGCTATCTTTGCCTTTATACAAATAATTAACCAGGCATTCTTTCTGTTTATATCCTGACGAGCAAAAGCAGAATTGTTTGTGCGAGGAAGAAACTGCTGTGTTGGCAAGGCAAGCCAAGTACATCCTATAAACTCTAGAATCCAAGGAAAATTTATTTTGGCAGTAGGTCTGTTCAAGTAATCAGCATGTGGGACATGGTACACCATGGCCCAGGCAAGACCCCCTGTTACTAAAGCCTGTTTTTGCTCAAGTATCTCTCCTCTTCCCACCCCCCACAAGTTATATTTGCCTCCCCTTGAGTGCTGTGAAATAACTATACATCCTCTCCTAATATATACATTCTGGGAAGTGTTTTTGCTGGTAAAACAGAACAGATAAACATATTTTCAGTATTTATTTGTTCAGGAGATAGAAAACAAAGTAATATGGGGTGGTTTTAATATCTTATTGGCTTTGCTATCCAGAGCTCTTGGCCTCTGGCAGTATACATCAGGCCCTGTGCTTCCCACCCTCCCCATTTTCGTTTGTGTGTGTATGTTTTTTTTAATAGCGTATTTCATACCTTGGGTCAGCTGGTTCTGACCCCTGTTTGTTTTCCACATTCCAGTCTGTGTTGTGGCATCAATTTTTAATTATTGTGGTTGTTGCTATGAAGGGGAAACTTCAAGTTGTTGCCTGCATTGCCTGGGAAAAAGAAACCAGAGCTCATTTTTTTCCTATCTACAGCTGTATCAGACTGAAGAAAGAAAGACAAACTTATGAAAAGTAACAGACATTAGCATGTAGTGTTATCAGCTTTTTTAAACAAAAAAAATTACAAGCTCTTCTTGCCACTTTTACAGAACTTTCTAAAGTTTTAAGAACTGTGTGTGTGTGTTTTTAAAAAGACTGTGGTGCAACAAAATTTCTAGTGTACTACACCCCAGATATATCCACACTACACAGTCCTGGAATTTGTAGTTTGGTATCGTACTAAGAATGCTTTGCTAAAGAGCTCTATTTCATTCCCCTGAACTAGAGCACTAGTTCTCTCTGACAGAAATAATTCTAAGGACTACCCCAAACTACAAATCTCAGGATCCTGTAGGATAGAGCTATGACAGTTCAAGTGACATCAAACTGCTTTAACTGTATAATGAAGACACACCCCTGCTGCACGGTTGGAATGATAGGAGTTGCAGTTCAAGAAATCTGGAAGGACCCAGATTGAAGAAGGCTCTATAAATCATAAAATCAAAGAAACACAGAAACATTTTAGGCAATAAAATGTTAAACATTTGGGCCAATAAAATTTGCTGGCTCTGCTGGCAAGTAGGGTTTTTCTTTTTCATCGTTATATATTGTTCTTAATGTTTTTGTTTTTAAACTTTTACACTTTATTGTAAGAAATCTTGAGTCTTTGTTTCTTTTTTAACTAATAAAGTATCCAAAGAAATGTAGCAAATAAATAGTCACAGCTCTATTACCACAGATACAACTTAAGCCCCTCGGGCACAATTCTTGCAAGCAGTTTAAATATTCAGCTTCACATCACCACATTTTGAGTCCAGCTGATGTTCAAGTAACTGGACTGGCTGAATATATAAAGCTCAGTTTCAATGAGGTTTTCTTTTCTTTTCTTTTCTTTTCTTCTCTTTTCTCTTTTCTCTTTTCTCTATTCTCTTGGACAGTTGAGCTCATTCTGTCCTGATGCCACATCAGAATGCACCCTTTTTTTTATCTTTATAAAAAGGTATCCATATTTTTGTATGCAGTTTTTCAAATTATATTCATTTTTATAGACATTGTTTAAGTATTGTTGTTGTTGTGTGCCTTCATGTTGTTTCCAACTTATGGCAACCTTGCAGTGAAATCTATCACAGGGTTTCCTCAGCAAGATTTGTTCAGGAGGGTTGTTGCTTTTGCCTTCCTCTGAGGCTGAGTGTGACTTGTTTAAAGACACCCAGTGGATTTTGATGGCCAACCAGGGATTCGAATTCTTGACTCCAGAGTCCTAGCCCAATACCCAAATCACTCTTAAGTATATGCATCTTAAATGTAAATTTTGCAAGAAATTTTTCCATTGAAAATATCTTGCACACATTTTTTCAAATATATATACAGTTTACATAATAAGAAAAATAAATATATAAATACATACTGTTTGAAATCTATATATATTGTGCACATTTTTCCAACTCTGTGCATCCTTTAATATACTTGTTGTTGTTGTTGTTGTTAACATCACTGGGGGAAATACCTGTTTTGGTATCTAATTGTGGTCACATTCAGGAAATATAAATTTGGTAAGTTTGCACTGACGTGCATACTGAATGAATTTCTGCCCATTTCTTATCTTCATCTACAGAGATAATTAACTAGTCATGTAAGCCAGATTTTAATGAAGGGCAAGTTTACAATCAACACCTCATACTCATGAAGCTGATGAGATGAACAGATTATCAGTATAGGTAATAGCTCTTCCTTTCATAAAAATGGAAGTCAAGGCTTCAGAATTTGAGGTATGTGTCTAAGTAATATACATTTCAGTTCTGAAATGCAAAGTAATTTTAACAAGAAGCATCTGATAGGTAGAAAATAGATCCCATTTATGCAGGATTCTCACACATAACTTCAAAAATGTTTTTCAGCCTAATGACTGCATAGAAAGAGATATGGATATATCATACTGCACATATGCTTTTCGGTCTGTGCATGTGAGAAAGAAAATGTGCAATAAATGGAACCAATTTTCAGAGACTGAATCTCTGAAAGAAAGAAAAATATATTGGACAGTGTCTTGCAATTTTTCTGAAATAAGCAGCCTGATCTTGATATATGACAATAATTGAATAAGGGGACTGTTATAAATTCATTGTATCCCTCCCCTCTGCACTGTACACACAAGTAAATACTTCCAATTCATTGGAAGAGTGCAGGAATTATTATTAGAAAAATGGCTGAGCAATTCTACACAAATGTTTTAAGGATCAGTGATGTAAAATGATACAGGAGTTTGGAGACTAGTTATACCTTAATACACAGGAGGATGAACAGTGCGTGTCACAAGAACAACAAATCCAAAAATTGCCAAGATCAGAGCTCAAAATCTACACTTTGGTTACATTTGTGTGTCAAAGATGATCCTCCCAGCACTTTCATTCATATAGCTGTGATTAAAACATTGCCTGCCCCCAAGAAAGAAGAAGGTGTTTCCTTTCTGATTAGACATCAATCTTTTACCTTGCAGACATGTAAGTTTCTGTAGGCAGATTAAGTGTTCCTTTAAAAGTCATCCCTCCTCAACCTAGTGCCCACTAAATGCACTGGATTATAAGCTTTGCCATTGCCAGTCGACATGATTATACTGGTTGAGGTTATGTCTATTATAGCCCAACCAACACATCTGGAAGTCAGACTGAACTCCCTTCAGCTCCAGTGAGACTAGTGAGGACCTGTAATTTTGAGCAAAGTGGGAACAAGCCCGTTTCTACTGTCCAGAGGGCTCTCTTTGAACCTGAGCATCAGAAATAGGCAGGAAGTGGCTACACAGCAGCAGTAGCCACATGACAGAAGCAGTCCCTGAGACACCACAGAAAAGGGACAGCGTTGTCTGGGACCACTCTGAGGTGGAAGGACATCCCAGGATTGTTATCTTATTTCACGGTAGACAGAAAATGAGCAGGAGAAAATTACCAGGGTATTGCAGTACTAGCTCCCTGTTCTGACACCTTAAGAGTCAGCACCAATTGGTCTTGCTTAGA
Source organism: Iguana delicatissima (assembly GCA_948472985.1). Lineage (NCBI taxonomy): Eukaryota > Metazoa > Chordata > Lepidosauria > Squamata > Iguanidae > Iguana > Iguana delicatissima. Next base: position 1,548,947 of record CAOKZL010000209.1, on the reverse strand, counting down.
ACACAACCAAGACCTATAGGACAGGAACAACGAGTTCTGGATTCCCTGGAAGCATTTCTCAGTCTGTTCCACATCCTATGTGCCTCCACAAAAGGCTTGGGTGAGCAATCACAGAGAAAATGGAACAAGGCCATAAGATAGATCTTTCCACTGCCAGCCCTGTTCATCAAATGCTGTGATATGATGGCCTTATATGACCATCCTTGTACTCTTCTGATTAAGAGCTCTTCCAGATTCATCAAAGAAGCACAAATTCTCACAATATAGTTCCTTGGGTTTTTCTGACTTTAGTCACCTCCACATCCAATCATTCTAATTGTAGCAATTTCTTGGATCTATCGCAAGGTCCTTCCAGTCTTTTTTTTTTTCCTAATTGGGCCAAAAAAATTTTAAATGATTTTTTGTTTTGTATCCTTTTTAGAGTATAGAGCTGTAGTGAAAAATGGCTATTTCACCAAAATAATGTTTAAAAGGAAAGTAGGAGAATAAAAGGGAACACGTTGTTCCTATATGTCTTAGAATTAGAAAGTAACATATTTAAAGGTGGAAATAAAATATTGCAGGTACTGCCAAGAATTGTCAGAAAATAATCCAGGACAACAACAATGTCATTTGGATTCCTGTATGGCGGCGGGGCAGGTTTGAGCCTCTATATTACCATCCAAATCTAAGATTCCATGAAAAACCTGAGAACTACAGCACAGAACAAATACTGCAAGTTACATTTGCCCATCTGGCAAATTAGCCCTTAAAAATTAGAGATGTTAACAAGTTAAAACAATTTTTAAAACACACATGTGTATAGATTTGGACAAAATCAATCTCATAGGCTTTAATTTAAAAATCCTTTTTTTTTTTTTTAATTTGGCACAAGAATGAAGTCGGCGTTCATGTCAAACAGGCCTCCAATCACCAGGACAACACAGTAGAGAAGGCATTGCCATATGACTTCACATAGCACATTAGCCCTACTGGTGACACACAGAAGAGAACTTCTTCAGTAGACTACAGTCCTTGAGCAGACATACAGAGAGGGAGGTACTCCTTCAGGTTTCAAAATCCCAAGTTGTTTAAGGCTTTGAATGTCAATACTAATACCCTGAATTTAGAACAGGAACTTACTGGAGGCGGGTGGATTTTCCTCTACAACCAGCATTATATGTATTCTGTACAATGTTCTGATCAGCAATCCAGCTGCTGCATTTTGTACTAGGTTCAGCTTCCAAACCATCTTCAAGGACAGTCCTACATAGAGCACATTGTAGTAGCCTAATTGGGAAATTACCAGTGCACCAACCACTGTGACTAGGTTATCCTGAGGTTTTCCCAACAAATGTACCTAACGCAAACAAATATATTTAATAAATACATTCAGGTTTTCTTCTCTTTATTAACATCCAAGATTTCCTAAATGCTGCATTCAGGTTATGAACCTGAATCAAATTGCCCTTGAAATAGCTTCCACAATAGGCAAGAATTACGCAGTGTTTTGGCCAAACAGGTTTGTTCACAACCTTAATTAGTCTTGCATCACCTCAAGCAGACAGGCAGTGAATACTGCTCAGAATCAAGAAATACACAAAGGCATCAGAATCACTTTGGGAAACTGATGCCTGCATCATCCATCTCACACAAGAAGGTTGCCATTTTTGGTATGTTTTCTATTACTAAATTAGTGTTCCTCATGCAGCAACTATAATTACCATCTGCAATCTTTCAAACTATTTTATGGATTCTCTGGCAATCACATTTTTGTAATTATGTTTTAAATCCAGATAGTGAAGCAGCTAGGAAATGACAGCTGACACAAGTCTTCATGTCCCATGGTTCATATACGATTAAGAACTCAATGGCTATGAATGCGCCTTTCTTCTTCTCTTGGGTTCATATGTCAGTGCCGAATATTCAGCTTGTATTGCTCTGTCACATTGCTATTTAAGGATGTTTTCACACATGAGAGTTAAACGAACTTCTGCTTCAGCTGATCTGTAATGCAAATGTGAAACTTACATTGACCAAAATGCACCTTTGGTTTTAATCCTGAATCTACTTACTTAGTAGTAAGCCCCACTGAACTCAATGGGATTTATTTTTGTATAGATCTGTATAGGCGTGCACTGCCAAAAAAGGCTGTAGTCCGCTTTCCTTCTCACATGTTCATAGCCACATATGTGATAAGTAACTGACACAAAATAACATGTGAAGATGGCTTGCTTGCTTGTTCATTTACTTATTTAATATTTCAGCTTTCTCCTACTATGGGACCCAAGGCAACTTTCATAGTTTAAAACAAAATTCAGCTAACAACAGTAGCCTTCCATGTTTTTCCAACTTAAAAAAAATCTGTAGTACATCTTTGTGTGTAAGAGGAATCGTGGTACTGTCAGAACCTAAGGGTTGCTCACCAAAGCCCTTTTCATGGGAAGAACCAAAAGAGAAATGTGAATGCAATCACAAAGTTCCATATAGTGGGGTCTAATCTGAGTTCCTGTAACTGCATTCCCCCAACCAGAGTTACATTTCCCCCCTCAGACCTTCCTAGTAAACATAGGCTGACACTGGAGAAAGTGGGGCCATAGCACATGTCCTAATTCTCCTCTGTGGGTACAATTATCCAAATGCTAGAATAGGGATATATTCTCCAAAGAACAAGATACTTATTCATGGGAGGAGTTGGTAACATATTTGTTCAGTGTTTGACTATTTTGATTTAATTTAATTTAATTTAATTTAATTTAAATTTTGAAGCTATTCCTAAACTATTTGATATGTTTTTAATACTACAAACCATTTGTAGGCTTTATTATACTGGAGTAGTATACAAATACCATAAATAAAAATGAAATAAATGACAATGTTCAGTATTCATGAGGTAAAAAGCTTGCACATTTGCTCTTGACCACCACATATACCTTGTAAGTAATATGTCAATTGGATAATCACCATGTGTATGCTTACTCATATATGTTCTGTATTCCTGTAGTCCTGGATCTCAGGAGAGCCTTTGGCCCTCCAGATGTTTCCAACCTGAACTCCTAGAAGTCCCAGTCATCATGGCCAATGGTAGGAGATGGGGGAAATAATAATCTAAGACACATGGAATAAAAAAAACCTAGAGACTCATCCTTTCTTTTTTCAATGTGGTGGGGTTGAAGGAGATGGAGGCATGCAAGTAGACATGTAGACACATGTTGCTTTCCTATTGCTTCTTACATGTATTGGTAAGAACATATCTATGTTCATACCTCACCATATTATATACCTGGGGCATCCTGCACTTGATATGTTGAATAGTGCCCAGACTTAGGCCATTTCCTCATTAGATGCCATTAGCGTGTTGTAGCGTTACAATCCTGGCATTGCCATTCGCACGATCGGGTTAGGAGCGCTCTTTTCTGCACCCTTCCACCTTAAGCAGATGAGTAGCAGTATTGTCACTGGTATTCCTTCCACATTACAGCATCCTTGGCCACAACCATGCTCCGCCTTCACCCCAACCCACTACCCCTGATCGGGCAGGGGGATTTCTATTTGCTTTTTTTGAGGGGGAGAGCCATATTAGCACAACCACAGTGTAACCTCATAGCATGCCAGTACACTATTGCATTTGTGTGCTATAATGCTAAAAAAATGTATTTAAAAAAAGAAAACATTTAACTCAAAGGATGGATGTAAAATAAACACAGAGAAGTGGTAGACAGCAAACTTGCCATGCCATGAGAGTCTCTGAGGGAGGGACGAGCTGGGCATGCCCACAGCCCGCCCACCCCTGGATCCATGAAACAGAAAGTGCTATCAAGAGCTATAATGGTACCACACTAAGATGGCTGATGGGGTTGAAGCACTAAGGGGGGTCTTAATGGATTTTTTCTGGAAATAGAATACAGCAGTTTGGCAATACTTGGGGGCGGAATAGCAGCTGGATAGTGACAACGTCCTGTGGTAGCACGGCTCCTGGACTGGACACATCCCGCCACAGTTGACCTATAGTGACATTCTGCAGAAATGGCTTTAAAGTCCGCTAATTAAAAACATTTGGAAAAAATAGCCATGATTGACTTAAGTCCCTTTGATTTCAATGACTCTATGCCAAACAGAATGAAGTCCGATCCAATACTGGGCCTGGGTAATTGATCAGTGTCTCAAAATAAAGAGAACATCTAACCCAAATATTTGATTAAGGATACACTTTGCACATTGCTCTCATCTATTAAATGTTATCTTGCAAATTAAATGTAAGTGTAACTCATTTCTTGAGTCCACATGTGTGTGCTTTCTGCAGTTGTTGACTAGACTCACCGCCGTCGATTTCCTCATTCCTCGAACTTCAGGCCTGCCACATGAAAATCATGGGCCTGGATCTAAAGTGGAATAAGTAATCGCTTGATAGTTTTTTGCTAACTTTTGAAATTGCTGTGCAGCTGCTGGCCTATGTTTGTGCTGGCATTGCAGAGTGGAGCCCTGGGAATAAGGAATCTGACTTCAGAGAAACAAAAGCTAGCTTCAAAGAAGAGAACCACTCTCCCCAGCTGATAGAACTTTTACTGAAAGAAAAACAATAATGAAGTAAGAAGCACACCAGCAATATCTCCTGTTACTCCTCTCCAATCCTTTTCAAAACTTTCTTTTCATTTATCTGATTACATACTTCCATCTCTACAACCTCCATTGTGATGGTTCTACCTTTTCTGTTGGTTTAGGTGTTTGATGGTAGATTACAGTGTGAGGCCACATTAGTTCAAAGCACATTATATTAGTTATTAAAGCCACACAAAATTACTCCTGTAATTGTGATGTACCCTTGGAGGTTTCTACAGGTTTGGAAACCCTGAAACTCAGGAAACAATTTGAGGTAAATTAGTTGTATGTTTTTATACAGATTAAGAAAGTATTGTATTCTAATAAATAGCTCATCTTGAGTTTTCACTTCTACACTAACACATTTTACCACAGCTAATCTAATTTAGATGCTAACTCTTTCAGTTGTTGAGCCACCAGTTGCTTTCATTTTACTTCTTATAAAAAAGATTGGTATACAAAGTATGTAGAAAAAAAACCTCTGTTCATTTTGTATCTTTCCAAAATTGAACTTGAGGGAAATAAGGAAGATAAAATGTTATCATAAGATTCCAATATTACCCTCTTTAAGGCAAATAGGGAATTTTGCCACTGTAATTAAAAACAGAAGGGGCATATTTGTGCTTGGCAATCATGAAAATAAATTAGCAAAGCCATATCTGTCATGCTACTTACACCCACTAAGATGCTTCTGGTTTGGGATTTTTTTTCCAGTTCTGAGAAACATTTTATATACAACATTTCCCTTTTGCTTTCTGTTTTTCATTTTCAGATATTTTACATACAGCGAGACAAAAATGCTAGGCTCATTGAACAGAAAACTCACTGAATTATTATATAACTACATCAAGAAGACTTGCAGCAAAATTGAATTTGGCAAAGTGGATCTCTCTTCTGCCAATAAATCAAAGCTGCAATCCTATGTGAATTTACCTGGGCTTTAGAGCCATTGTGCTCAATGGTACTTACTTCCAAACAAATATGGGTTATGTATCAATTGTATATGTATGTATGTTTAAAGTAAAGAACCATTTACATAGAAGATGCCAAAGGCAAAGAAAACCATTCCTAGTTGTTCATAGGCTTCCTTGATGTGCATTCCTATGAGGAAAACAAATGTGCTTATGGATGTAATGTTTATCTATACAGCAGAAGTGAATGAAGAAGCACTGAGTTTTCCTTGACAAAAGCAAATTATTATTTAGACTGTTCTTTTTATTCATTTGTAGTTTGTTGGAGTTGAGAGTATTGCAGAGAGAGACAGTTTTAAAAACCATACAGAGAAGGCGAGATTTCTCCCTCGCCGGGTTATAAAAAGTATAAATTACACAAAATTAACTGCATCAGAAGAGCTTGTCCTTTACTCAGTGAATGACAGCCAGATAACTAATGACTACTTTTACCTGCATTAATACTGTGTGTTGATTCCAGGGAAACAAAGGAGAGGATGCAGGTGACTTCCTGTAAGCCATTTTCTTAGGATCCCTGCAGATAGTCAGTGTGAACAGGAAATTGCCAAAGCACATTCTGAAAATCAAAATGAAGGTCCATTGTTCAGTAAAGAAAATAAAAGGGCTTTCAAAATTTATAGTTTACATAACTGAGCCAGACTTAGTTTTCAAATGATCTGCTGCTGCCTCACAATGGACCATTACTATGTATCATTTATTTTTTATAATAATTTCAACGTGCAGCCTCGTGGCCAAGATGTACATATAAACATTTGTCTATCCTCACAACCACCTTGAAAGGTCAAGGAACAGTGGAATGAGAGAGAGAGACCACTCGCCTGAGGCCACCCAATAAGCTTTGTGGTTGATGGAAAATATCAACCACCCATGTCCAAACTCTATTTTTTGTGCACATAAGCATAAAAAATGAGGGATATGAATAGTTAATATAGGGCATATGATACATGCAAACCTCTAGAAGAAGAACTTCTGCCTTCTTAGGTAACTCAGGAGCTGAAGAAAAAGGGAAGAGACAGAAAGGACTGGTGATGATGGCATAAGGGAGGAGAGCAGGTAGACAGATGGTGAGAAGAGGTCAGGGACTGATAAAAAAGCAGAGCCCTTTGACTTTGGGGAAAAGAATGAAGGAATCAGCTCTGTGCAGAGAAGAGAGAATAATGGCATATGAATGAGAGCTATAAAGGTTCAAGGGACATGGCCAAGGGAGAAGTACTGGCACTTGTGACATTGATCCACTAAACCTATATCCAGCTGGGGTTGTAGATAGTTTGAAGGGTGGTAGGAGGACATTGTAATGGTGGTGGTGGTGGTGGTGGTGGTGATGATGATAGCAAAGCATTATCAACTTCAGAGCTGCTGTCTGTTGTATTCAGCTACATGCATAAATCAGGTAATTAATGAAAAGCAAGCAATGGTCTTTTAGGCCTGTTTGTGGGATTTTGTTTTTGTTTTGTTTTTTCAATGGTTTTGTTCTTGCAGTCTGTGTCTAGCTCAAGGACTTAACACTATTCTTCAGGTAGTCATCAATGTTTTACAATCTTTTTTCATTATCTAAACGTCAGTTTTTCCAGATGACTCTCTGCTGGGATAATTTGGAATAAATGCTTGGCTTCATGAATCTTTAAGTTTGGTTTCTGTCCTCTGACAAGCAAAACTTATTCTATCGACAATTTGTCTGAGTAGGAATTCACCCGTTTTACCAGGAGATTTTTTTAAAAACGTTTATGTGTTAGCAATGGGGGAGACTGCAAATCAGCAAAAGAAATAAGGCAGTTTTTGTAAGGGAAAAAAAACTTTCTTAGACAAGCTCTCATACTAACAAATCCCCTAACAGGAAACCTGTCAATGGACTGTTTCCAAGAGCTTGGCCTAAACAGCAGTCAGAAGAACAAACCCAAGATGGTTTCTCACCTTTGACTTCTGACACTTCATCCTTCTCATGCTCAGTGAATTCTCTCAAATGTTTGCTTGCCCTGTTTATAAGCAACCTATTTATTCTTCAGAAAGAAGAACATATCCAGGTCACAGGTTCCTAAACAGACTCATAACTGAGCCAAGCAGTTGCATTTAAGTAATTGAGCCAGTTGCCAAATCACAAATACATATGCTACATGTATCTAATTTTGATCTGTTAGCGAGAAGTGTAGGAGAGAAAAAAATCAACTACTTTTTTATTATTATTTACTTCAATTTTTACTGTTTAAGATCAGGTATATAGTAGTAAGAGACAGAAGAGGAACATTTTTTTCTCCTCTAGTAAATCCTGTGGGATGGGGGGTGCTGTCTGTGAGCTCTGAGTCCTCATCTGATAAACAAATCTCTTAATGGGAACATGACAACTCCTTGTTATCATATTTTGGCTATAATCTGTTTTTTTTAAAAAAAAAAACCTGTAGCAAATTTATTTCTGAGGCAATGATGTCAACTTCATTGGATATGCACAAAAGAGCAATGATATTTGAGGTTTTGTGCCAATGAGTAACATTTATACATATTACTTGACGGGTTGGTCTACAGGAAGTGTCATCTTTTACATACTATACGTAGTAGCCAGGTGTTTTTTATTCTATTTATAAACAAGGGCCTTTTACCACAGAGCAATGCTGCCTCCTGTTTCATCCGCCCGTGTGGCCAGCTGCCAGCACTTCCTGGGAATGGATAGTGTCTTGTCACTTAGCCTCTCCAGGAAGTGTGGCTGACAGCTGGCCACATTTCCTGAACCAAGCAAAAGGTTTCTGTGCTCTTCTGTGGTGCAAGGTCTTTGTTTAAAATATGACCACATCATACAAATAAGGCTAAGAGGCAACATATGTAACACTGGGATCCCATACTGCTCTGTAGTGCAGAAGCCTTGATCTGATGTTTAGCAACAACAACAAAAAACCGCTCCTTTCTTCTGGCTGAACTGAATGCAGACTACTTTGGTACTTTGATCTCATTTTGCACAGATGGAAGTAAGCTGAGGGGGAAGAGGGAAAGAGAAACTGGGACATTTTAAGAGCAGTTGAACAAGTGGGACAACATAGGAATAATCGGGACTATCCTTACCAAACAGGAACAGCTGGAGTATATGCATTATTTCTAAAGTTATGGGACTGTGATGGATGGGCACTGGGGAAGAAGGCAAGGAGGAAGAGGTTCAGCAGCATGCAGGAGCAACAGAGAGAAAGTGGACTGGGAGATGTGTGAGCTAGAAAGTTGAGAAAGCAGCAGCGGGACCTTCTCAGTGTTCCCCTTTCAACCAGTTCTGGCATCCAGCTGCCTGAGGCAGTTGCCTCCCTCTAGTTAGTGATGGAGCAGCCTTGTTTGTGAACTATAAGCCATTTCATCATGGAGTGCATGGAGTCTTACCTGGATTGGCAGATATCTTTATATATCTCTATCATCTATATCTATATCAGTGATGTCAATTGACACTTCAGTGACTTGACTTGGACTTAACTTGGCAAAAATTACACACTGACTCGACTCGACTTGAGACTCGCGTATTTTTAGTGATTGACTTTGTGCTTTTGGTTCAGTAACATAACACATTCCTTCAGAAACCTTACAATTTACTGGTCACATGACAATCTGTTTCAAGCCCAAAATGTGGACACATTTCTCAGAGGGAACAGCAAATGGGCTTGAGGTGGGGTTGAGGTCTACTCAGCAGCCTGTCTCTGCTTCATATAAGATGAGCTTTCTAAAGCTTTCCTAAGAGCAGAAGGCAAGCTTTGCAAATGAGAAGTAAGAAGGGTCTTATTCCCCACTTCCAAAGCTGTAGATGGCAAAATCATAAAAGTGGGGGGCCGACTCTACTTAAATTATTAAAACTGACTTTATATGACTCTTGTCCAGAAATTCTGGAATAGAGGTTGGGATATAAAGTTCACTACCAGACTTGAGACTTGACTCGAGACTTGACTTGAAAGTATCTTGCAAGGACTTGAGACTCAACTTGAGACTTGAAGATAGAGACCTGACTTGGAGTAAAAGACTTAAATACATCACTGATCTAGATCTAGGTCTATCTATATCTATCTGGGTAGTATAGTGTAATCAGTTGGATGTGAGGGAATTCATATCTAAAGATTACAAGCATTTAGCATTACCTCAACTGTGACCAGAAAGAATCAGTAGTTAGGCAGTAGTACAAATATCCTAGAATGAGCTGATAAACATATTTAATGTGAAGAAAAACCATTTGGGCCAAAGAAAGTAAAAATATTTTCTAATCAAGAGTAAGTGTTTCATCTGTAGCTCAGAAGGTGTTGAGAATTAGAGTTTCCCAGGGTGTTAGCCCTTTTGGGAAATTCTATGGAAGCTAAAATTGTAAGGAATCAGCCTCCTTTTAGCAGATTAGTGGGGAAAGCATGTCCAAATTTGTGTATGGCTTTTCTGATCTCATACTGACTGAAAGAACCAAAAACAAATGCAGGCAGTTTCAGGTTACAAACTTAGAAAAGTTTACTAATGGCTTCTACATTTACATATGCATTGGGGAACCTACATCCTAACTAGCTGATGAATAGTAGTAGCTTTGTTCTTAACTCAACATCTTCTGATGGAGATGTGAAGCATGGTTGGAGAGGAGGAAGAGGAAACAAAAATGGAGGAGAAGAGAGAAAGAGATCTGAGAAGGGGGCTCTTTCTTTTATAAGACTGATGACCCAAGCAACAAACCCGGGTCACATGATCTGATCACCTGAACAGCAAAGGTATTTATGATTATGCAATTAAATGACACAAAGGCAAATGGTGAAGCTGTGGCATGCAAAAGAGAAAGGAAGCCCTATGCTAGCTATACCCACTTGCTCTAAGAACAAGATGTGGGGGAGAGAGAGAATGCTGGAATTTTTCCAACAGAAGGAAACCACACCTAATTGTTCCCTTTGATTCCTGCTATTTGCCCTTTTTTATTCTGCATGTCTTTGCATGAACAGTTATTTATTTATTTACTTACTTACTTACTTATTTACTTGTTGCATTTATGTGCCACACTTTTCCCAGAGTGGGACCCAAGGTGGCATCCAAAACAATTGAAAACAGTTAGATAGAGCTTCATAAAAAAATAAAAAGCTCTCCTGCCCACAAATTGAAAGTCTGCTTGAATAAAAATGTTTTTGCCCGCTGGTGAAAGGAAAGCAAGGAGGGGACCAGTCTAGCCTCGCATGGAAGGGAGTTCCAGATGGTGGGAGCAGCCACTGAGAAAGGTCTCTCCCTTGTCCTCACCAAGCAATCCTGAGATGGTAGTGAGACTGAGGCCCTTTCCACATGGGGTAATTAAAACGGGACAGTGCGATCTCTAACAGAGGTCTTCCACACCGTAGAGTGTGCTGGGTCATATATAATTTTGACGTTCCACACCTCAAACCACTCAGAAGCAACCGGAAGTGGTGGCACCACGTGTTTTTTAAAAACCTTCAAAAAAGTGGGCTTTTTTCCCCGAGGCGCGCTATCGCGTATGTGCTCATTTATGTAGAAGCGCAGATACACACTGATTCGCTCATGAGATCAACAGAGGGCGGACTGTGGGCATGGACAGCCTCACAAAGAACAGGACGGCGCCACAAAGAACAGGACGACCCACAAAGAACAGGACGACGCCATTTTTTAATCCTCGGAAAGCGGTTAAGAGTTACAGCAGGAAAAAAGAAAAAAGATTACAGGTACGTAGTTTGGATTAAAATGCATATGTTTTTATCTTTATCAGTTTAAAATAAGTTTTGCATGTGCACATGGAGCTGTTGGCAGTTCTGGAGGCTGGGGATATGCAGTTGGGGGGCTTATATTTCAGGAGGGACTGCTGAACGCCTTCTCCTTCCTCATATCAGAACAAAAGACTGCCTGTTCTCTCCCCTGATCTAATAGCAAGCCCATATCCCCCTTAATTATTTTTAAAATAGCCTCCGTGTGTTGGCTGGCATGTTGTATGGGACCTACAATGTTTTCCCTTCCCTTTTTACTAATCAGTTTTTCATTTTTATTACAGTTTTATTTTGGGGGGTTCAAAGTTTATTTAATTCATTTATTTATTATATTTGTAGGCTGCCTTTCTCCTAGAATTGGAACCCAAGGTCTGGAGAGCCACTCAGTGTCTTTTGGGGTGGGGGGGGGAAGAGCTCAAGAACCTAATTGCCAATAAAAAAGATTTAAAAAAAACTTGTCTTGAAATCAAAGAGGCTTTATTGGGGGGAATCCCAAGCTGAAATGCCTCCCTCATAAAAAAAAAATAAGCTAGAGATGGGGAAAATAGACCCCTGCAGCTCCCATCATCCCACATAGGAGTTGCTGGGAATTGTAGTCCCGAGACTGACAGGCTCTCCCCCTTATCTGACTTCAGACGGCACCTTAGGAGTCAGGGAGGGGGGATTCATATCCTTTCCAACACCTCGATTTTGTCGGATGAAAATCCCCAGCATTCCCCTGCCGGCCGTGGATACTGGGCATTGCACTACAGCCCCATCTGGGGGCTGCATGCATCCCCACCCTTGCAGTGTCCATGGGAATCATGCGACTGTTGGGATGTGGCTGGACTCCAACTCACAGCATCCCTTACAACTGGCCAGCCAGTTGGGGATGCTGGGTGTTGCAGTAAAGCCCCAATCTGGAGGGCTGCGGGTACCCCTGCCCTTGCAGTTCTCCCCCTTCTCACTTCCCCAGGCTTCTCTCGCCTCCACCACCCCCAGGCGCTCCCTATTGGATGAGCCGCGACGCGCCAGGCGCTCCATTGGTTGCCGCACCACTCCGTCTTCAGAAGAGCCAGGAGACGTCATCGCCCTCTTCCCAAAGCATGCCAGGAAGTGTAGCTCTGGACGGGGCAGGCTTTGACAGCGCCACAGAGGCATCCAGAGGAGCGGGGGAAGGATGCATGTCCCTCTGCAGGTGCGGGTGCCCCCCTGGCGGACTGCAGCTCCCAGCAGCCCCAAACCAACTGCATATGCCATGGAGAAGAATGCTGGGAGCTGCAGTCCAGCGTCCAGAGAGAGTGGCATGTGGTCACCCCTGGACCGAATCCTGGCAGGGAGGGAGGGTGGGTGAGTGTAACGGCCTCTGTTGCAAGTGACCCAACCGCTTCCCTCCCCAGCTAAAATGAAGGCGTACGTCTCCATCTGAAAATTGATTAATGGCAAGGTGTGCCAACATTGCCTTCCTCTGAGGCTGAGAGAATGTGACTTGACCAAGGTCACCCAGTTGGTTTCCATGGCTGAGTGGGGATCTGAACTCTGGTCTTCTGTAGTCCAGCACCCAAACCCCTGTATTCACGGTATCTTTCGGAGCAATGGGATCCTGGCAACGTTGGTCTTCCCCTCTTCTTCCATTGCAAAGCCAACAGAAAACAGCAGAAAGAATGGGCGGGAAAAACCTCTCAAGGCTAAAAGGAGGGAGGGGCAGAGGGAAGGAGGCGTCGTGGGAGGACCTAGGTGGCTGTGCATACGTGCGCGCATGAGCACGTACGTAATGACACACAGAGCCATTTTTAAAAAAAAAACAGCCAATCACAGCCGAAGGGGCGAGGTAAGGAGACTAACGGGAGTTGCCATAGAGGAAATAGTGTGGATCTATTAACCCATACTAGACTGGTTCACGCTAGAGCCGTATGGAACTTCGTAAATTAAAGTCCACATTAGCGCAGATACAGAAAAAAACGGCTGGTAGCATCGCAGCGCGATTTCCTCGCCTCGTGTGGAAAGGGCCTGAGAGAAAGCCCTCCCCTAAGATCTTAAAACTGTAGCAGGTTCCTAGAGAGAGTTACAGTCTTTCAAATGGTTTAGACCTAAGCCATATAAGGTTTTATATGTCATGACCAGCACTTTGATTTCTGGAAACGAACCAGTAGCCAGTGAAGCTGTTTTAATAAAGGAGTTATATGATCCCTATAACTTGCCCCATCAGCATTCTAGCTGCCACATTTTGAACCTGCTGAAGTTTCTGAACAGTTTCCAAAGACAGCCTCACATAGAATACATTACATTACATTACAGTAATCCAACTGAGGCCCTTTTCGCGCCTTACCTTCTCACAGCGCTGGGGTGCAGGGATCGTGCAAGCAGCCTTTTGCAAGAGGCATTCCCATTGCTTCAGCTCTGCAGCTGCTGCCTGCTAGCAAGCAGGCAGCATGAAGGCTCCTCCTCTTCCTTCCACAGCGCAGCCTGGGATTTTCCCAGGCTGCACTGGGGCAGGAAGCGTGAGTGCCACAGCTCCAGAAGCTCTGCACACATGGTAAGTGCACGCAGGACCCTGGAGCGATGCGCGATCGCACACCATTTTCAGCTAGAAGCCAAAAATGAAATAGTGTGCGATCGGCATCTGCCGGCCTCAGCAGCATCGCACAGTTGCGAGAACATCACGTGGACGGCTCCTCGCAATTGCGCGACGCTCCAGAGGCCCTTTCACTTGGTGAATGCTATGCGAAAAGGGCCTGAGATTCAGGCCATTTCTGCACTACACTGTTATAATAGTATTATTCCACTTTCAATCTCTTATGGAATCCTGGGGTTTGTAGTTTAGGGAGGGGTGTTTAGAATTCTCAGCCAGAGAGCTCTTTGGCCTCAGTAAACTACAAACCCCAGAATTCCACAAGATGTTGAAAGTGGAATAATAGCATTATACTAGTGTAGTGCGGAAATGGCCATAATCAAGGGATATATCACTATAGACAGATCTGATGTCTAAGGAATTATACTATTCTGATTTGGGAAATTGGAATATGGCAACCCTGTACTAGAGCCAGTGTGGTGTAATGGTTTGAGCATTGAACTAGGACTCTGGAGAGCAGAGTCTGAATCCCTGGTCAGCCATGGAAACTCACTGGGTGATTTTGGACAAGCCACACTCTCTCAGCCTCAGAGGAAGGTAAAGACAAACCCCCTCTGAACAAATCTTACCAAGAATACCCTGTGAGAGGTTCATTTTAGGATCACCATAGGTTGGAAACAACTTGAAGGCACACAACAACAGCAAATATTAGATGTGGTTACCATCCCCTGCATCTCACTTCAGTTAGTTCTATTGCCTTCACGTCCTGTTAGTTCTATTGCCTTCATGTCCTGTGTATTGAGTGTATTGAATTCCAATAGGCTTCTGGTTGGCCATGGTGGGAAACAAAGTACTGGACTAGATAGAGCTTTGGTCTCTTCTTGCATGGCTGTTTTATATTAGGTCCCAAGTGCTGCAAGATTTGCATCTATCCGCAACATATGAAGTAAACTGGATTCCCATTTATCCCAGCTCCACCAAGAAAGACCTTCCACTTTCCAGCGTTTCCAAGGGGGACAACTTTACCAACCATTTCATAAATATTGTCCCCTTATGAACCCTACACCAAAGCTAACAATTTTGTCATTTTTTATCTAAACCGACATCTTATATTACTCTTTTTAGTCAGTCAAAAGACTTGGCTGTCAAGAGAGAGTTTTGTCATATTTCTGTCATGTTGGTTGCAGTTAGGAAGCAGGGAACAGAAATAAATTCTTAATTCAGAACAATAAGTTGGTAGTTTGATCAGATTGGAGTCTTCAGTTCAGTTTCAGGTCAACAGTGAACTCCAACTATCCCTTTTAAAATTCATTGATATATTCTAGAGAGCTATTTTCGGTGCTGACCTACATTCTTGACACATCACTGACTTCAGTGGGGTTGCATGAGGTGAACATCAATGAACAGCTTGAATGAAGAAATTTATACCCTGAAATTGTGCCTATTTAATAGCTGTTCCATTGGCACATTGTCAGTTTTCTCACTCTGCCCCCAATTCAGAAATGTTGTGCACAGTGATAGACAACACGTGTGCATTTGCCTGTATATCAGATAATTAGTACTCTCAGCTTTGATAGTGCCTACTAGGGAAAAAGAAAACCCATAGCTGATTTCAGTTGCCTCAACTCAAATTGTCCCACCCAATCTCTTATCCCATAACCTAATGGTACAGACAGAAGGAGTGTCTTTGGTGTTCTCATACTTTCACATGAAGACCAATGTATCCATGTTCATGTGCATCTTCAGTGTATACCTACTATTCAAAACTGAACTCATCTCACTTCATTAATACCTCAAAATAGATTGTCCAAAAAAAATTAGAATTGGCCCTTCACTTCCCAGGTTCAGCATTTGCAGATTTGATTATTCATGGGTTATTTTTATTTATTTTAAAAAATCTTAATGTATTTCCCCCCTGCCATGGAAAAAATACGTTCTCTTTAGGAATCTCTAGGTCCTCCAGGACAATTCTATGATACACTTCCACCGTTTAGATGTACTGGAGGGCCTAGACATTCCTAGAGAGAACACTTCTCTAGGCATTGCTAGGTCTTCCAGCATGATTCCCTGATCAACCTCCAGCAGACATGGGCCACAGAGTCCTAGAGAAGTGTTCTCAGGTTTAAAAAAATTGCATTCATGATTTTTATCTTTATTTGTGGTTTTTCCACTTTCAGAGGGGGTCTTGCCCCTAACCCCCATGAAACTGGAGGGCTGACTGAACTTTATGAGGGAGGATATATATACACACATATTTGAAGTGAGATTCAACATGACTCATTACTGACCCTTCCGTTAGGTAGATTGAGACAGCCACCTTAGGCAGAAGTAGATGTTAAAGGAGCAGGAAATGACAAAATTAGTTGTTGGAGGATAGAGCTGTGTAGCCCATGCAACCTGGCTTGTACATCCTAAGCCAGAGTGGGCTATTGTCAGGAGCTGGGAGGCCACATTGACCCTCCACAGGACCCTGGAGGGTTGCACCCACCCATTTTCACCCCCTGAACCCCATACATACCACAAATTTGGGGAGGCTGGAAAGAAATCTCCAAAATAGTCAATAGTTATTATCTCAAGTCTCTGGGAGGCACTATTGGCTATTTTGCTATTGAAGGGGCATTTTATTTATTAATTTGATTTGATTTGCCTTTCAACCAAATTTTCAACTCCTTTTCACTTTTTTAGACCTCTATGGGCCTTTTTTTCCCAAAACATGACACTGCCATCTTCTTGTTTGGGGAAAAAAATAGAGACCTGAAATGGAGAGGAGCTCTAGAAATGCCCCCCCCCAAAAAAAAACAGTGAAATGTCCTCTCTTAGCCACTGGGGGCAAAAACCTCTTGGAGACTACTGTATGGGAAGGAGCATCCGGACTGTCTGGAGACACAAAACTACTTTGGGGCTGGATAACGTCTATGGGATGCTCCTATCCATCTCTGATGTTAGCTAACCTGCTTTCAGATGTGGTGGAAGCACTGCCTCATTATCAGTGCCACTAGTTTTTTCTTTTTCCTGAATGGGAAGAAAGTTGTCATTTTTTCCTTTGCTTCACACTGCAAGATGTCTTCAGCCAGACGTTTGCATCTTGTGTAGAATTTAAATTAAATATTTTATTTTAAGAGGAAGACATTGTTTTGAAATGTACAAAGTCAGTGTGAACACAGGAGGCATTAAGTCCTACAATACACAATACTCTACAAAATGACACAGAGATAAGACAAATGAATTTCTGCAGAAGAAAGCAAACGAAAACCTAGCTCACATGATGCATACTTATAAGAATGGGCTTCACCTGCAGAATGAAGTTGGTCAATTTTAAATCTCTATCTGTTACTGATCATATATTGGGGTAAGAATTGTGCTGCCTTCCAGATGCTATAGATCTGCAAACTCTCATGATTCTTCACCATGGGTTCTTTTGGCTGGAGTTATTGCAAGTGGTCAATCAATAATCTTTGGTTCAGTATTTTTAGATCCTTGCTTCATTAGAATATAACACCTACCACATAAGGGATACTGAACTGATATGTCAGATATCCAGTAGACATAGTTCTTAACCTTTTATTTACTGGGACTCCCCTACATATATAAATTGTTGCCGGGGACATTCAAGATTTAATTCAAGATTTAAATATTCAAATATTTATTTAAATATTCAAATACTTATTAACATTGCTCATCAGGGGTCTTCAAATGAAGGAGCAGTTTGGGTGCATACACACGTCTCCTGTTCTGTCCCTCAGTGCTCACATCTGCTGCTACCATATAGGAGACAATAAAACAAGGCATCCCATGCAGCAGCAGTACCCCTCCGAAGTGAAAAATTACCCTATTCACTCAGATCACTCATTCATATCTGTGGGGAGCCCAGAGATGGGAGGGAAGAAGGTAAGAGGGTGGAGAAAGGGAAAAAAACAGAGGCAGAAGGAAGGAGAATGCCAATACTCATCAGATAGTTCCCATCTGCAAGTGATGAATTTGAGTGTATCTCCTTGAACTTTTTCACCTGGCCTGACACTCAGTGTGGAGTCCCCCTTTCTCCTTTCCCAAGGACTAAGGCTGAGCCCAGCTCACAGGTGCATTCCCACCCCTCTTTTTCTCTCCTTTCTGAGACAAGCCAGCTATTGGCAGAGAGGTCCTGCTGCTGCCTCTGGTGGTACACAACAGGAGGACTTTACGGATCCCCAGTGAGGGCTCCACGAACTCCAAGTTAAGAACCACTGCAGTAAATATTTTAAAAAGAAAAGAAAAATCTGGCATCAGTAGGATAAGGCAGGTAACTTTTAAAACCAATTGCCTACTAAATTGATTTAAAAATTAACATTGAAAGGGTTTAGTTTTCAAAGGTTCTCTTATAGGTAAATAGTGGAAAAACGTAAAGCAGAATTAAAAAGTATAATTTTGAACTGACTAAAACTGAATTTGAGAAACAGTTGTGCTCAGATGATGCACATTTGATTGGGAAAATATATAAAAACTTTTGTTAAAATTAGACATGGAAGACGAGGTGGTGACAGGTAAACTGGACACAAAATTATGGGCATAAAATGCTGTTGGAACAATGGCAGAGAATGCAGTCAGAGAGAATTAAATTTACACTATGTTATGAGCTTAAAGAGAATTTTTGCAAGATGATGTATCATTGCTATTGGACACCAGAAAAGTTGACCAGATGCACAAAGATGTATCTAAAAGATACTGAAAATGCATGCATCCAGTGAGAACGTTTTACCACATATGGTAGACCTGAGATAAAGCCAAAAAATTCAGGAAACAAATACATCTTGTTTTATAAAAATTCTGAAGTTTAATGAATGAAAACAAAACTGTATTTATTGGGACAAGTAGAAGAGCAATTGTAAAAGAAATGCAGCAATATATTGCACTATATGACAATTGCAGCAAGACTGTTACATGCTCAGAAATGGAAGAGTATTGAGATTTCATCAAAAGAGAATTTGCTGGTTAAATTCATTGCGCTTAGCTGAAATGGACAAATTAACTATATTGATAAGAGAAAAAACTGTGGAGACTTTCATGGAAGATTGGGATCTTTTTGCAAGAAAAAGAGTATAACATGTTGACTGTAGGATTCAGGAATTAGTGTTTTTGGAAGAGTAGCTGTGGAAGTATTAGACTGATACTGACATTTAGAGACATTTTTCTTTATTAGGGGATTTAGAGTCTGCACTGGGATAGCTGGAAACTATCTTTTAAAATGTCTTTAATGTTTCTTGGTTGTTTTTTCATATTATGTTGTTTTTTGTATGTCTTTTTGTATATTTTTTTCTTTCGTGTCTGATTTTTAAATTTAGTAGATGTTATAACTTGGTGTGGGTGTTTAGTTTTGTTCTTATGGTTAAAATTTTAATAAAATATTTAAAAAAATAAAACTGCCTATTGCAGGTGAGTTCAGGGAGCTCAAAGTAATGCAAGTGACACTTCAAAAGAGACAGGAAGCTTCCAGGAAGGTGGAAGGTATGAAATGATGAAAATGAATACAGATCATCTTGTATGTTAATCCATGATCAAACTTCCATAAGCGACCCCTCATCTTTGTTTAACAATACATATATTGAATAATAGAACACAAGCTTCTCAAAGTATGAGGCATGTCTCTCTTGGGAGATTCAGGCCATGAGAGTCCCTCTAAGTCCCAACCAACGTTTTATGCCTTTTGCTGACCCAGGATGCAAAGTTCCAAAGTCTTACTCCATGCAAACAGGTAGCACAAAACAGGAGCCTTTATTCATCACAATTGCCTTACATAGGATATCCTGTCTTTCTATAGAAGGCACCTAACAGTAATAAGTTATTTTTTCTGGGTTTTTAAATCATTAAGCAGACTCACAGTACAATCCTTACTCAGAGATGTGTAGACTATAAGAGGTTAGACACAGACAGAGTCCTCTTGCACCCAATGAAATGGCTTTGTGTGAGTTTGCACTTTCAAGCTGCCTGCTGACATATAACAACCCCATGAATTTCTTAGGGTTTTCTTAGACAAGGAATAGTTAAAGGCTGATTGCCATAGCCATTGCCTTCCTCTGAGATACAGCCTACATCACCTGGTATTCCTTAAGGGTCCTCTCTCCAAGTATTTATCAGGCTTGACTCAACTTGGCTTCCAAGATCAGATGGGATCTGGTGCCTTCACAGTATTTATACCAGCCTAAACCACTTCTAACAGATGATGTCAGAGATCAGTTGGGAGAGGGATCTGCCTACCCAATCAATCATCTGGCAGAAGAGCCAAAAAGGAGGGAGGAGAGAGAAGAGAATTCTGCCAAAACCAAACCTCCAGAAGACCAGGAACACTGTGTCAACACAAAGTGAAGCCGGGGCAGAGGCAGAGCTATCCTAAATAACTTCCAAAATTACTAGACCTGGAGTGGTTTGGATTCACAACCCCACCTCCAGCAGGCTTAGTGTCAGCTCAGCTAATCTTCAACCATCTTGGTAATTAGGACTGTATTCATTCTCATTAAAATATATAATGGGGAGATGATAGCACTTCAGATGTTTAGGATCTCCTATCATCCCATTCTATTGTCCATGTTGAGAGGAGATGATGGGAATTGAAGCCCAGGACATCTGGAGGACCATAGATTACCTACTCCTGCTTTATAACAACCTTGGCTATTTCAACATTACACTGTTATAGTGCTATTATTCCACTTTCAACATCCTCTGGAATTCTAGGGTTTGTAGTTTACTGAAGCCAAAGAGCTCTCTGCTAAGAATTCTAAATGCCCCTCCCTAAACTGCAAACCCCAGGATTCCATAGGATGTTGAAAGTGCTATAAATATATAACTATATCTATAGCACTATAACAGTGGCCAGTTCCACACAGGCTTAAAGAAATGGTGCAGAGCGTCCTCCAGGGAGGACGTCTGCACCTGGGAGTGGACTGGGTCGGACCTACTTAGTGTAGTTCCACACCTCAGCCCGCTCCAGAACAACCTGAAGTGGTCGTCCAGTGTGCTTTTGAAAGACCACTTGAAACAGGTCTTTCAAAAGCACGGAGTGCGCCACTCTGTGCCCGCGCTCCGGTGCAGATTTGCAGCCTCGCACCAGTGTGAGCCCGCAATCTGCCAGGGGCGGACTTAGGCTGGCGAGCTTCAGCGGTTGGTGGAGAGCCTCGACCAACCAGAAGCCGCCATTTTCGTTCCCGGAGTAGTGCGGAGCGGTGGCCACACACTGCTCCGGACCAGCCTGGACCCAAGCGTGGAGCCAAGAAGTCCGGTAAGTACTGGCACGGGGTGATTCCCTCGCCCCGTGCAGAAATGGCCAGTATAGTGTGGAAATAGCCCTTGTTGTTTTTAACATTATTATTATTTATTATTAAAAAACATTATTAAATCTATATTATTACATATGATTTATAGATAGCATTTTATATGACTTGTTGCCCTTACAAAACTAGTGTGCAAAACAGAATAAAACCAAACATCAAATAAATAAATAAAGACCTTAAAATCCAAAGGAGTAGAGTTAAAAACTTCTATCATATATTAATAGCCAAGTTGAATAAGAATGTATTCACTGCCTGCCTTAGCCTCGTAGGGGATAGGTAGTCTCACCTCTATTGGGAGCAGATTCTATTACAAATGTATTAATATTATTCTCCCCGTTTTCAGGGAGCATTCAGTGGCTAGTGACTTTATTTTTGGGGCAACATTTGAAGCAGGGACTTCATGCTTCAAAAGTCTGTCTCCAAAGCAACAATCCTAATACAAACCTGGAAATAGGGAATGAAAAGAAATATAAACAGGGTTTGAACTTCCAAATGGAAATATTCATTTTGTACTTCCCAAGAGGGACATCAAAACTTATTGCTTCAGAAGTCTGCACATTTTCCAGGCTTGTGATGCATGTTGGGGGGGGTGTGCACAAGAACAAGCACAAACATACTTTAGCCAAGGAAAATATGGGCACTTAAAACTAAATACAATTTATGTACCTTTTTTAGTATTTTTTAAGTACTTATGTACAATTTATGTACTTTTTACCATTTAAAAAAAATATGCACACAATGATATGAACCTATCTCCCCATGGGAAGAAAAAGAGGCTTGCAAGGACTGAGGATGAAGTGAAAATGGTAACGGGAATCTGAAAAACACAATGACGACAAGATTGACAGACTTGTGTATCTTGGCATGAGAACAACCCCACTGAATTCAATGGAGTTGATTTCAGAGTAAACTACTGAAATGCAATCCTCTGCATTTTAGGAAACACCATCAAGTTCAGTGGTGCTTACTTTCAGGTAAGTATAGGACTGCAGTTCCACAGTACTATACCACCTCAGCAGCAGGAGCTAGAACTGTTTAAGTAAAATAATTCACCGCCTCCTATTCTCACACATCTTTGATTTTTTTCTCCCCATCTCAGGAAATAAAAGAACATCTGTGCAATACATTTCACATTAGATCCAGGATTGTTCTTTCAAAGATGCTCTCATGTTTGTTTGTTTCTGTTTTTTAATTAAGTGCTTGGGGGTAGATCATATCCAAGGCTTAGCTGTTTTCAGAAAGCCTGCTTTTTTCAGAAACTCAGATCAGAAGCTTTAATTGACATCTCTGAATCATACTCAGTCATTTGCAAAGTTTACCATATCTGATAAAATGATAGTAATAGAAGTCTGGGGTTTTTCTTTCAATAGCGTAATCTCTTTAAAAATCTCTCACTGGGCAAGGCTCAAGGAACTAAAAATATGTTTTTGTACATCTATGGTGTGAATTCTATCTGATTTATATATCTTTGTTTTGTTTTGTTCATAGTCAACAATACATGAATCTTACTAATAGTACCTATATTTGTTTTAAACTAGGGAAATGGAATCTAAACTATACCCCACTCAATATACTGTTTGTAAAATCAATGCTGCTAATTTCTATACCTGTCCTGTGTGTGCAAGAAATTTGTAATCCCTTGGAAACTATGGAGAACATGTTGGATGCTTCTTTAGATTCAGGTCATGAGCCAGCATAAGCATAAGCATTGATATAATGTTCTTGAAAGAGTCAATTCTCTCAACTTAAATATTAACATTAACTTAAAAAATCAAACAATCATGTAAAAAAATACAGAGATGCAAAGAGGATATGGTGTGTATAATAATGTCTTGTGCAGTCTTACGCTTTTTTTCAAAATACACGTCTTTCTGGGTTTAAAATACAGGTATGTAGTAGATGTATCTTTCTATTTTCCTGTAGCTCCATTCTCAAAGTTGGCAATGTTCATTACAGGACATGATATTCACTTCTGCTTTCTCTGTTTGGTATCTAAACATATCTAACTAGTATTAAAGTGAGACTAGTCTCACAAAGAAATCAGTATCACCACATTTTGCTACAGTGTTTGAACGTGTTTCTGCATCTCATTTGAATGTACTACCCATTCTACAAGTTATTTGTTTATGTCATTGTTACCCACGCTACAAGTCATGTTTAAAATTCAACCAGTAAATACCTCTAGTAACATTTTCCCACACTCTATAAAGTAACAGTTGTTCTGTTTGTATAAGAGATCCACAGGCAGTGTTCTCCAGGAACCAGCCTGGTACAGTGGTTGCTGATTACTATGTGTTGGTTAGATTTAGATGTGAAGGGTAGAAAGTTAAGACCAAGGTAAATTCAAAGAAGTTCCTTGGGCAACTTTTCAGCAGATGGTTCTCTCAGATGAACTATCACAAGGGTGATTGTGAGAATAAAATGGGAATGAAGAACTATGTATGCTACTCAGACCTCCTTCAAGTAAGGGTAAGATAAAAAGAAGTATGAGAAAGAAATAGACATCTGTCTATATATATTGCTACTGCCTAATGATCCAATTTCAATGCTAGCTAATGTCCTACTTATTACTCCTTCAAAGCCAGGTTGCGGCAGTGGCCAGGAGCACTTTTGCCCAGCTTCATTTGTGTGCCAGCTGTGCCCTTTCTTGAGGAAGGCAGATTTGTGGTTCATGCCTTAGCTACCTCTCAATTAGATTATTGTAATGTGCTTTACATGGGTCTGCCCTTGAAAAGTGTTTGGAACTTGCAGCTAGTGCAAAATGCAGCATCCAGACTAGTGTCTAATGTGCATTTTAGAGACCATATAGCACCAGTCCTAGAAGAACTACACTAGTTTCCAATTGGCTTCAGAGTTCCATTCAAGGTACTAATGTTGAACTACAAAGTCCTAAACAACCTGGGGTCAAGATATCTGAGAGACCTCCTCCCCCCATATGAGCCTGCCAGAAATTTGGGATTTTCAGAGGAGGCCTCATTGCATGTCCCAGTGTTTTGCGAAGTTAGGTTGGTGCGTACACATAACAGGGCTTTCTCCATAGCAGCACCTTAGCTGTGGAACTCCCTACTCAGGAAAGTTAGGCTCTTTTAAGCTTCCAGTGGGCAGCCAAAATAGTGCTGTTCCACATGGCATTCACTATTTGAAAATGCTGTTTTCACTGTTTCAAAACTGGCTTCTAGGGCAGCTTTAGGAATTTTGAAAGACAATGTTAATGTATTTTTAAAACGTTTTTATCTTTGTATTGTTTTAGTTGGTTTTTATTTGTTTCTCATCATAGGAACCCTTGTGAGCTGGGAGGTAATGCAGAAATAACTTTTAAAAATAAATAAATAAACAAATAACAAACAGTTTGTGTTAGTAGCATTTGCTTTTAGTAACAGTTGTAGTAACAATGATTATAAATGTGATTATTAAAGCTCATGCGGGGAGAGAGGGGAGGGAATAGCATGGAAATCCTGCCTAGACACAAACAATATAAATTCCATTAAATTCAATGAGTCTTAAGTAGCCATGCAACATAATCCCTATATGTCTGCTCAGAAAGAAACTTCCTCAACCTCAAAGAGAATTACTGCCACATCAGTATAGGACTAGAGCCTGTACTGGGAGTAAGTCCCATTGAAGTAAATAAAATTTACTTACAAATATGTCTATTTGGAATTTAGCTATAAATGCACATTGTTTTGCATCTATAGCTTCAACTACCAATTTGCATCATTTCTGTCCGGAGAAATAGGTAGAATCTGGCTTTTAAATGGTTTGATTTAATTTATTTGTTTAATTGTTGTTGGGGAGAGGCAAACCGACTTTGTGTATTCTGTCAGCACATAATATGAACAGATATACGTTTAGGGCTGGATCTGTCATAAGGAAAAGTGAAGCAATCATCTCAGGTAGCTGTTGCTGGAGCAGGAAATATTGCAGCACCATCCCATTGGCTCCCAACCATCCACCACTCATGGAGGACAGGGTTGTGTAGTCCACACAAGCTGTCCCCGTTCCTCTAAACTTGCCTGTTGCTCAGACATAGTGGAGGATCCTGTTGCAGTGGTAGAGCTGAAAAACATTTCAGCTGACAGTCCAGAGAGCTTCTATTCATGGAATAAAAGAGACACCTTGTCCTATTTCTCAGGCATCAAAATTCCTTCTGTTCACCCTGGGCATGTCCTACCTCTGCTTTCACTGAGGTATTAGAAAACCCTTGAAGACAGAACTCAGCTTAAAATCCCTGTGTGTGCAATTTTATTGAATAGATGTATCTTTTGAGCAGTGATGTAGTGGTAAGTTTTGAAGCATACTAGTCATCATGACCGTTCTCATAGTTATGCTCCCCCGCTGAGAATCCAAACAAAGAAGAAAAAACCAACTAACTCTGCTGGTCCATTATTGATAAGGCAGTTCTAGCAGTTTGCTTCTTATTCAGGAGGAGGACTTTTATAAAGTTAACAGGTCTTGATAGACCATTTAAGACCAAGCTATTTCCACATATTTTTCATTACAACATTCACAAGAATATATTGTTTCAGGAAAGATCCAGTTTTCACCCCAGCTACTGTTGAAGATACCGTTCAGAGCTGCAATAGGGAAATCAGGGGATGGCAGGTAACATAAGCTTCCCTGCTAGTCAAAAAGTACCCATGCTTTAATCTGATGAGCCCTGGCTGCACTACTCTATTGTATATGACCAGTTTTCCTTCTTAAGAAAAGACATATCAAATCATCTGCACCAATGTCCCCTGAAGGTTTTAATGAAATTCTCTTCCCTCTCACAAACAAAGAACCTTACCTATGTGGGAATGTGTGTGCCTTCAAGTCCCCTGTTGACTTATGGCAATCCATGTATTAGGGTTATCTTAGACAAGGAATACTCAGAGGTGGTTTGGCCAGCCTACAGCACCAAATACTGGCCTGTTAATTTGTTTAGAACACTACACTGCTAACATTTTACACTCAAATGGTGTTGCCACCATCATCTCCCCTGCACAATCTGCACATTGACATCAGAAGTGCCTCATGTGCTAAGATGGCCATCCGTATGCTCCAAAGCTGCACACATGAAGGGAGCAGAACTTCTTCCACCAAAATCATTGCAGTAAATTGAATTTCCTAAGAAACATTTAGAACGAGGAGGAGTTATAAATGGACATCACTGCTGTCACATTGAATGGAGACAATCTTTAAAATGCGTTCACCCACACATACAAGCCAGTGAAAGCCACCCATAAAAATCTATGTGTATGAATCACACAAAAAGAACAAAAGCAGCAAGTGACAATAATGTGGTTATAATAATAATATACATCAAAGTGAATATCATGTAGCTGAATATCATGTAGTTTTTCATGTAGCTGAAATTTTGCAGATGCTAGCCACAACTACTACTTCTATATCGTCCTCTTTCTTAAGGAAAAGCAAGATTGCTGGGGGGCGGGGAGAAACCAGATTCGTTGCTCTAGGCTGCATATATCGTAGTTGTGAAGGCATGGCACACTGATCCACCCTTATGCTCTCACATACACATGCTCTGTAAGACTGTGTACCCTTCCATCAGTTGCACTGATGAAGATGATCCACAAGCCAGTAAGGCATCACCTTGTATTTCTTCCTCAGGGACTCTTCACACTGCACAGTTATAGCCCTAAGGTTGCACTTTAATGGCCCTAGCTGACTCCTATGAAATCATGGGACTTGAAGTTTAAGAAAAGTTAAGAGCCGGCATGGTGTAATGGCTTGAGTATTGGACTAGAACAGTAGGAGGACTATGGTTCAAATTCCACTCAGCCATGGAAACCCACTGAGTGACCTTGGTAAGTCACATCCTCTCAGCCTCAGGCCCTTTCCACACCGGGCTATTAAAATGGTGCAGAGTGACCTCCGACTGAGGTCTTCTGCACCGCAGAGTGGACCTGGGGCGGACTACTTTTTGTAGTTCCGCACCTCAGTCCGGTTCAGAGCGACTGGAACTGGTCGCGCAGCGTGCTTTTTAAAAACCTCTTTTTAGAGGTATTTAAAAAGTACAGAGTGCACAACTCCATGTCGCTCCGTCCCTGCGCTCCGGTGCAGATTTGCAGGCGCGCACAAGTGCGTGCCTGCAGATCTGCCGGGGGCGGGCTTTAGGGTGGTGAGCTTCTCCGGTTGGTGGAGAGCCTCCACCAACCAGAAGCCACCATTTTGGACGCTGGAGCAGTGCAGAGCGACGAGCTCGCACTGCTCCTTGTCCCAACGGACTCACCCGGATGCTGAAGAAGTCCGGTGAGTAGCATTTTTTCACGGTTGCTTTCCCATGTGCGGAAAGGGCCTCAGAGGGAGTGAAGGGCAAAACCATTCTAAATAAATCTTACCAAGAAAACCCCTGATAAGTTCACCTTAGGGTTACTTTATGTCTGTAATGACTTGAAAGCACACAACAACGGGGACCATTTAGAATTCTCAGCCAGAGAGTGCTAATGCCTCACTAAACTACAGACTTTAGGATTCCATAGGATGTTGCCGTGGCAGTTAATGTGAAATTTTAATGGTATAGTTGTGTAATGTGAATGGGCCCTTAGACTTGGATCTCAACATGCCTGTGAATTCTTTCTCTTTTCTTCAAATTAATTGAACCCAGACACAGTGTATTGCCTTACACTTGACTAGTAAGATCATTCAGCTAAATCCAATTGTTGGTCCTAATTACAGTAGACCCATTGGTAGTTAACATTTATATAAATCTTATTGATCCAATGGATCAACTCAATAGACTTAGCCCATAGGTTTTATCTTAATCATTTATGTTTCGACTTCATGAAATAGTTCAATTTTTCTCTTTGAATTCACCCAAATATTGTTTTCGTTATCCCCCATTGTACACAGATTTCCATGAAAAATCAGTGA
The DNA here is from genome assembly GCA_948472985.1 of Iguana delicatissima. Taxonomy (NCBI): domain Eukaryota; kingdom Metazoa; phylum Chordata; class Lepidosauria; order Squamata; family Iguanidae; genus Iguana; species Iguana delicatissima. The sequence goes on along the minus strand of CAOKZL010000209.1, from coordinate 1,520,986 downwards.
GGAGCCAAAACAAAAGCAAAAGTAACACATACAAACACAGAGTCTATTATTTTAATATGGACATTTTGCACATTATAACAATATTTTAGATTATGCACTATTTTATAATAGTATATTTGTATACAGACTCATGATATGAAATGGGTTTATATTAATCCTGTAGAACAAGTTTAACAACACTTTCAACTACTAGATGTTTCATTTGGATTAATAACACACCAGAAATGGGGGGGGGAAGAAGAGGTAATGTTAGTCTTAACTCAAGTAGACCTGCAGAAAAGTTAGTCAATATTTACATAAATCCCATTAATTTTATTTGGTTTACTGTAGTTGGAACTAGCATGGTATTTTAACCCAAGAAATACAACTGAAGCCTGTAGTAGAGTTTTTAAAGTGTCACCATGTTTACTAGAGATATACCTTACACTGTATTATATATTATACTATGAAATTTATCTAAATAAAGCAAAGACACTCCCAAACAGCCTGATTATCACCACTTTTTGATAAAAGTAAATGTTATTTGCATAGGATAAGCCTGATATAGAGTAACCTATATATACAGATTTTTTAAAAAAAACCATAAAATATTTTGCACAATTTTAGCTGCTCTCTGGGACCATTCCAAATACAGGCTGAAAATCATAGTTTTTATGGACATGTGAAACCTTCCTGAGCATACAATCTCTGACTTATAAGCAGCAGTTTTCAAACAAAGATATATTAAAAGGAAAATTGTGAAGCAAAACATCTGAACTGGGATATATTCACAAATTCCAATCCACCAGCCAAGGTATGAATGGAGACATTTCTTGGCACATAAGATATACTACTACCTATGTCCTCACAACCAGGCATGCAACAAAACAATTCTCCTCAACAAAGATTCTGACTTCAAGGGAACTGACTCTAAGTAAGCAAATTTATTGCTCTCACACCTCAAAACTGTGAGAACCAGCCTGACAGACCAGTATCACCTTACACAACTGTTTGAAGGTTTACAGCCAGTGTCACAAATCTTTCTGCATCCTATTACACTCTGATCCCCCCTACAGCTATGTAACTGCTAATATACCTGAGGTTTGCTTTTAATTCTATCAGTACATTTGAAGATGTCAATTGAAATCCATGAAAACGCATGTTAAAATGAATTGATTAGTCTTATAGGTGCTTTTAGATTCCTCCCCACCACCATTACCTGCCTTTTCTCTTTGAATGCTATCAGAAAGGACGCACTGTCTGTGGCATGCTATACTAATCCTACCTGCAATTTCTTCATAGTTTCAGAAATCTGATGGCTTAAAGGACAAAATGTGTGTGTGTGCGCGCGCGCGCGTGTGTGTACACCATGAGAACTAAGGCCCTTTCCGCATTAGCCTGTTATAGTGCTCTTATTCCCCTTTCAACATCCTATGGAATCCTGGGATTTGCAGTTTAGGGAGGGCCAGCTGGCCTCTCCCTAAACTGCAAACCCCAGGATTCTACAGGATGTTGAAAGGCGAATAAGAGCGCTATAACAGGCTGGTGCAGAAATGGCCTAAAGCTCCTCTATATTCTCCTTGCAAATTCATTCTCTGACTGTATGCCATCATATTGTCCAAAAACCACTGGCTATGCACATGGAGAGGATATATATCAGCAGGTCTGGTTTTGTGGTGTTTGATTACCCTAGAAGGAGCATGGCTGATTGGCTAGCATTCAGAATAAAAGCATCACACACTGCAACATTATATAGGAGATTTTACTTGCTATGTCCAAGACCATTAAAAACAATTTTTCATCTCCAGTCCAAACAATATTGTCAATTAAGATTGCAATATTCAAACATGTCAGGGCAGGTTTCCAAAAAACATCTTTCCTTAATTTATGAAAATAGTGCCACCCATCCCTCCTTTGCTTTGCAACAGCAAGTTGATCGGATATTTCAACTTTCCCAAAGAAATCTGAAGGAGTGGATTGAAATCCATGAAGTTTATGTTAAAATAAATCCATTCTTCTCAAAGGAATTTCCCCCAACCCCTTTTCTTCATTCTTTTTTTTTTTTTAATGTTAAGTCAGCCTAACATGGCTATTTCTTTTAATACTGACTGTGTTACAACCAAGTGGTGGGATGGATCACCAGAGCCTGGAAATGACTCTGCACCTTATCCTCCCTGACAGTGGCAAGATACTGAGAATTGTAGTCCCAAAAATAACTTTTCCAAGATCTGTTGATCACTGCTGATGTTTGCATAGGGACAATTTCTATCAAATGCTAGAAGTTGACCCTGTCTGACCAGTTCTGCCTATTTGAAGTTACAGATGGTATTTAATGGAGATTTGTATAATATTGTTAAATTGCATTCAAAAATCATCCTTGTAAATTAACCTTTATATTTTCTCTTTTTTTTTCCTGCGACCTTACAATGCACCTAAACTAGGATAATTTAGTTATACAATAAATAGACAGACAATGAGAGAGAATTTATAAACAGGCAATTGTTTTAAAACCTTGCCTTTTTCTCAGAGAGTTAAAATTGCCATTCAGGAATAGTCTTCATACATTCCAGTAAAAAGTCAGAAATTATCCTGGATTCCATTGTTTCTTCACACAAGAAAAAAGCCATCTATTTCCCCATATCTATACCGAGAATTTCCACCAAAGTCTATAGGACTGCCATGTATGGACTGAAGGTATATTACTCTTCAAATAATTTCACCAAAGTCAAATGCTTAAAAGCTATTTCATCACATCAGCTTCCGCCTTGGAATAGCAGGCAGGAATTACATTGCTGGCCTGTTAAAATGTTAGCAACCACATTTCATTTTTTGAAAAGGCAATTTATTTGTCCTGAAATAAAGAGTTGATTATATCTCTTATTACTGTTACAAGAACTTGATATATCACAAAGAGGAAGAGTTACAACACCTACCAACTATCAACTAGGAAAAATGAATCTGATTCATAATTCACTTTGAGAATGTCTAGTTAGTCAATCAAGTGATTTGTAATCATAAAGGCTGCCAGGAATTGAATGAATAACGGGCCATACTAAAATCCTTGGATTTCCTAGTATTCTTATTTCATTACGTGACTTTTATTGCTATTGCTGGTAGTTGTCTCTATTTTCAGTAGAACAAATTAAACGCCATGCAGATATTTGTGTGAATCCATGTGGCTATTTAATGCACATACAAAGAGACTGACCAGTCTAGGCACAGACAAAGCTGGTTTTTTTCTCTGTAGAAGCTGAACCTTTTTTATGATGTAAAGCTAAGGGAGAAACAGCCAATCTTACCTCCCCCCTCCGCCTTTCCTACTGAAAGCATTTTGGGGGTAATGAATCTTAGCATAGATCATACTGTTACAGTACATTTTCTCAAGTTATTTTATAACTACAGAAATGACATAATTCATATAGCGTGCCATCTGTTTAACAGCAGCATCCCTTCCCCAGCCTCTTAATCTTTACAGATCATCAACCTATTCTCTTAGCTAAAAAGCAACAACCATATTATAGCATCCTAAATAGCATGCTGTCTCCAAATGTATATTTCTGTAAAAACAGTAATCCAACTAAAGATAAGGAAATAGAAAACTAAACTACATTACCAGAAGTTCCATTTGCTGCACGCCTTCTTGAATGCATGCTGCATTCATTTGGTTTCTTTTCACATAAGAATAAAATGTTTTTAAGGCAGTATTCTGACATTACACATGAAAACCTTAACAATCTGGGATCTACTACATATTAATTTATCAATTATATCCAGACATTTTGGTTTGTTTTTAATTTTTCTCATTTAATATTTTTGTAAAGATGTATGTCTGCTAGTGTTTGGACCAAGCAGAATTGGTCCAAAGTAAACTAATGAATATGAATGTACCATAAGGGTGTTCTAAGAATGCTCTCTGCAATCGGTAGTACATAGCTGTGAAATCTTTTCACTGTTTTCTTTTTTAAAAAAAAAAGGTTTTAAAATGGCACAACTGACATATTGAATATGATATATTTTTACAGTTGCATTACTGATCTTTTAGACTGCAAAACCATAAAATTTGCTATTGCTTTATCAGCTCCATATCAGCACTCTATATATGTGTATCAAACTTCTTATTAAAACTAACTGTGAGTTCTCATAAAAACTGATCCAAACTATGATTATTAACTTGCTCTTGCAAGTAAACATAACCAGCCCCAGAACTAGTATGCAAAACATGCACTACGACACCATCACATCACACTTCAGTAGAAAAATTCTTTGTGCAAAGAAAAATGATGAAATAAATATTTAGAGTGTACAGGTTTTTTAAATTAAATTAAGATATATATTTATGCTTCTACTTTCATAGATGGTTCCAGAAAGTCCCTAATTATTGCATGAGTTTTTGAAAATATCATGCATATTATAATGATTGTTTTAAAGTTCATAATTTACAGTTTCATGGATAAAAGAAAATTTAAAAGTAGTCTGAAACACATTATTTAAAAAAAAAACAGTAACCTGTTGGGTTTTTTTCCAATGAACTCATTATGCTAAGAAAAACAAATAGGATGGCTATATTACAAAACATGAAAATGGCAAATACAAAGTATTTCCAGTTATACAGTTTTTTTAAAAAGAAGAAAGAGGAGAAGGAAGGGGGGACACAAATGATCTCAAATGGCTTTTACTAAGCTCTGAATTAGTAATTCTGGTATTTCATTATTTAAATTAATTTTTACTTTTAGGTCCACAAAATTGTTACAGAAAATCATTACCTTCTTTTCAAATTTCTGTTGGCTATCAATAAAATCAATATTTTTATATTTACAGCGTGTTTAGTTAATAGCTTATATGTTTCACAGTTACACTACCGTATATGTTAAATACATAAATATAGGAAAACAGAAAGAACACAAAACATGAATAATCTGTAGCATTATGCTTTCACCTAGCCTATCATAAGAACAAAAATATATATACTCATTATAAATATGAACTGTATTATTTAATGTTTGTTTACAAAAATGTTTTATATACCATTAAGATCTGTGGCTCGCATGTTCAAATGTTTTACAAAACAGAGATAAAATGAAGAATTTATTTAAGTGCCTTACTGGTTCCATTTATTTACAATTATATACAATCAAAATCAACAGGATGTACCGCTCACTAAATGTGTTTAGCGTCAAATGTTAGTCATGACTGAGGCTATGATCCTAAGCATTGAAAGTAAGTTCTGTCAAAATCAATGGGATTTACTTTCGTATAAATGTCTTCACAACTGAAGTGTAAGCATATTAGGGCTTTCATCTTTCACATTCATTCATAGCACAATGGGAACAGCTTATATCAATTAAGGTTGCCCCAGGGATCCTGGGCAATCCAAACCTGTTCCCCTTCTTTCTTCTAGAAGCCCCATGAAAGCACAGCTAGGAAATCTAATGCATGAACTCATGTAAAGGGTTACCAAACTGCAATCAGATGGGTTGCTTTCCTATCTATCTGGAACAAATTGGAACTAACATGTTTAAGTCTCTACAACACATTAACATTCCTGAAGTCCTCCAGACTCCTCTGAGCCACTTTTGTTAATGGTAGCAATTTTCTCAATACCCTGAAATGTAGTAAAACTAAAAAGCTGCTAAGATGTTTAATGCAGTGTAGAGTTACAGAGACAATTGGATATAACTAATTCTGATAGCTTGGTCAAACATATGAATATACATTTGCAAGATCCCACCACAAAAGAGATTGTACAGAACAAAGTGTTCACAGAGTAACTTTCTAGCACTCTGTCAACTGCATTTTTCATAAAATAGATGCCTGACTCAAAACTAAACATTTCCTGTTTCTCCTGCCCCCACCACCACCACCACCACCACAACCCTCACATTTTTCCCTCACGGTCTATGCCCCCTTTTGGATTAGTAGAAATGATTCATTTTTAAAAATTAAGAGTTTGTAATGAACAATAAACAGGTCAGCTGAATTGTGCAACAGTAAGCAATGTCATTTTAATCTTTGATAGAACGCACATGAAACAGAGAAGTGCATTTTACTATCATTAGTATAAAAGCCCTGCAGTGGCAGAGGTTAATGGCTGGGCAGGAGACTAGGCATCCTCTCTAAATATCGTTCAAAAGTGTTTGCATATTAGCCACTTGAACACCCCTTCATCTTGTAAATCAAGTCCATTAAACTTCTAGGTTAATAATAAAACACCCTGCAAAAAAAAAATTAATCAAGACCCATCAGGCTACTAGATTTTCACAAGACATTGAAACTAATGTCCTGCTGCTGAGGCTGTTGTTGTTGTTATAAATTATTTCAGGAAAAACTGGAATTAGTATAATTCAAGGAAAGTAATTAATGATTTCAGTAACTTAGGAAGAGAAATCGGCTTTTTACAAGCAGATACTTCTGAATACAGACAGCAAGGATACATTTCTTCAGTAACTCTTTTGTTCCCTGTTTCTCTGTTGGGCAAAAACAAAAAAACAAAAACAAAGGAGATTATTTAAAAGAAAACACTTATGTCTCATTTTGGCCTTTGCAGCTTTGATTCTATATTGGATGAAGATGTAGTAAGATGTATATTTCCATGTTTCACAGCCGTAAGCCTGAATGTTAAGCCATTAGTTAATAATATCATAACTGAAAAAGAATTATTGTATGGAGATCAACAAATACAGGCTACAGTTTCAGATCCAGCCCATTGAGGAATACCAGTTGAACCCTCCCCAGCTTCCCAATATAAAGACCAAAGGGGCATATAAGGCATTCTGTGGCTCTACACTAGCGTAGAAGACACCATACAAACAGATGTACTTTCTGAGAGCATGCAACTGAAAATACAGTCAATCATCCCACAAACTCACATTTGAGTTAAAGGAGCAGAGAAACAACCACTGTGCAAGAGGTGAACTCAAGGCTGTGGCATCTGTTCCACAATCAGTTGCACAATGTGGGGCCCAGCCAAAGTATGCATATGTACACTGCACCAAAGTGTTAAGGATCTTACCCTATATCTTTATCAAACAGACCAAAGATTCTGGCCAAAGGTTCACTTTGGATAACAGAAGTCTATATACCACCTTCCCTCTCAACCTCAAAGTAACTCTCCTGTAAAATTAGTTGCTGAACAATAGCTGTCTATCACACTGTGAAATATGTAGAAGAATGAACACCATGTACATTGCTCCTTAATGAACATTGCTTCTTTTCCTCTCTACCATAGTCACCATGGATGACAGCTTACTGACAATATTAGTAGAAAGGATTAGTGTCCTGCATTCTGAACATTGTTCACTTAGAGTGTGCTGTATGGGTAGCGCAAGATATTTTGTCACCCAAAGCAAAGCAGTAAATGGCAGGCAGGCACACACATACATACCACTAGTTCAAGTTAAGATGCATAGCACTCAAAGCCAGTGCAATTACTTTGGCATATGAGTGCAAAAATCTGACATATATTTCTCTCCACTCCTGAAAGTACATACATACTTTCATACATACATACAATCTGATAGCAAAATTCTGCTACCTGAGGCAGCCAACTCACTCCATTTAGTGGTAGACCCATCCCTGATATACTGGTTTAATTTATGGACATCTGGAAATCCAAGGACAAGACAATGTTCCTCTGCCACTGGTGGTCAAGACATCATTGTCCTCAATTACAGATAACAGAAACCACCAAAGTCCAGCATGTCTCCCTACTGAACTCACACCTCCTGGGCAGCCAAGATTATCAGTGTGGCTCTGAAATCCTTGTCAGCACTTCTCCTGAGAATCAAATGCCTGGTTTCTATTAACAAGAGAAGTGGTTCTCCATCCTGAAAAATACTCTTTTCTGAAATACATGAAAGGAAGTGGTTAAAGCTAGGGTAAGCTAATGGTAGCCTGTGGGCCATATATAATGCCCTAAGTGCATTTTAGGGTCCCCAGTGCTCCCCAGAAATGTCATGCTTTGAAAAAAATGTTGCTGCTAAAAGTTAGTGGCAAACTACTAAAAGCACTTCGGTCAAGGGAGAACAGAATGATAATGACTACTTCACCAACCACAGTCAGTGACATAATCAGTAGTCAATATCATAGTCAATACCATATTGAAGTCAATTTATGTATATTTAAAGTTCATTTGTACATACTTATACATTTAATAATGGTCTGGTTTTAGTAGGTGAATTTTATTTGTTAATGAGCGGCGAATTTTACTGAATAATTTTTTTTAATAAAAAAATTAACTCCAGATAACTTAACCTATTCTTTTATATATAGCTAATTTTTAATATATTTTTGTCTCTTTTTTAAAAAAAACTTTGACTCCCTCCCATCAAAACACAAGAACAAAAAAAAGGGAAACACTCACAGACATTTGGCCAACTTGAAAAATAATTGCTCGCCCCATAGAAGGATCAAGCATTATGGAATCATGGACCAGAATCCAGTGCTGACCTTGTGCTGTTGGAATGACAGAATCTAACAGAAGCAGGGGAAGGTGATTCTCCTTCCAACTGCAGCCACACCCAGGACCCCCAAAAAATTAGTATGGAGAGTTGGGAAAGTACAGAGCTGGTAGTCAAGCCACTCTGGTATCTGTGGTAAAAAGAAGGCCCTTATCGCACCACAACACTATCCCAGCATGGGATCACATTGCTGTCAGACCTCAATGCATGCAATCACACTTCATCGTTGTGGTCCCACTGCTGTTAAGTCCCCAGCCATTGCAATAGCACTTTAAACCATTACTGGAAAAAAATCCAGTAACGGCCTCCCTTCATGCAATGATCCTGTCAGCTACAGGTGTGTAGGAAGGATGGAAGAAAAAGGCCAACTGTACTGTGGAGGGAAGGAGCATGTCCTAAACACTGCCCATCCATTGGCAGCCAACTGGGTCAGTGAGGATTGTCCATGTTCCGATCCAATCCTGGCAATCGCAAAGGGATGATGCAGGATCGCAGCATAGTGCACTAAGGGCCAAAGAAAAGAAGGATAGTCCATGTCAGATTTAGAGAATGAGTGGAGATTCTAGGACGGCCATAATGTTTCTCAAAATACTGGTTGTGACCTTGGAAACAGATTCATACATTGCAAATAGGAGCGAAGGTACTCTGAGAAAATTTGTACATGCTAATTTCACAGATGTCAAAGTTTATTTTGCAATTTTGTAACAACACAATTTAAATCACAGACTGTGTTTTGCCAAGGGCTCAAGGCCCAGACCTCTCCTCTGTAAGTTGATTAAAATGAACATCTGTGCTCATGTGATGTTCCTTTCATTTCGACTGGATTTGCAGGAGGAAAGTTTCTAAGTGCCCTTTAAGAACAATATGAAAGTGTTACAAAGCACCCAAGGAAAAGCTCTGCCATCTATAACCTATCAAAGATGCCCCCTGTGGACCTATCCTAGTCAGCAAAAACCACTGAAGTAGCCTCATCATCAGTCCCCCCAGCTGGTTGTGAGTACAATATATTTCCCACAAACATGCCTGATTCAAGTACATGCTGGTCACTGGTCTGTGTCTGTTCTACAAACTCATCCATGCCTGAGGTTAGGCTGCTCAGTTTGGTTCAATAGAACCACTATTTTCCCTGGCCCTCAAAGATCTATCTTTATTAGTGGTCAAGGGATCAGCAGGCCTTTCAAGTGACTCTGTATTCCCATTTGAAAAGAGAAGCAAGGCTTTTATTCATTTACTTAAACACATCATCATCTGAAAATAGAACTCCTTTCTTTTAACATTTTTCCCAGTAGGGGTACTCCTGACTTCTGTGGATGCAAACTGGAATCAGAATGATGTGAATTTGTTTCAAATGTTGAAAATGCCTTTTATCAGTCCAGAAAAATCTTTTTTTATTTAAAAAACTTGCTTTATTTTAGTACTGAAGACTTTCATAGATGCAGCTTCAAAAATCCAGAGGAGGGAGGAGGTGCTCCTTGAGAAAAGTTTATTCAGATTAAAAGCAACTTTCCTATAGATCATGTGAATAAAAGACATTAATAATATACCATTTCTAAGAAACCTATAAGATTTCAGGACACCATGCGGGCAGGAACTAAGCTTTAACTGTGAGTAAATACAACACTGGCACAGAGGTGTGGTGGAGGGGAGAACTCAACTTGGCCCAAAGACAAACTGATCCTAAGGTTACAGCTGGAAATGCTGTGTGTGGTCTTGCCCAGTGTAATATTAGAACGGGTGCTAAGTGTTAATCTCATGTGCACTTTCAATAAAATAACAGAGAATTAAGTTTTCAAACAATCTACATTAGAGAAACACATCCTAATGTAACATTAAGCCTTTTCTTGACAAGGATGAAGGTGCTTTTATATGCAGGCCTTAGGAGCTGATGAGTGTTAAAAGGTACAGTAAGTGTAAATCCGTGAAGAACATACATCTGTCACTTCAATAGGCACGGACTCCTGTTCAAGGGGTTAATGTTTGCTAATCTATCTGGCTCTTGTTTCTCTCCAGTTCTGGGGGGATGAAAGGCTACAGCCTTGTTTTAGACTTTCAGATTTGAATTCAACTGAAATTCATCTTACTGCTTTATCGCATGTGGCAAAAGAAGAAGAGGGCAAAAGGATACATTAACTGTTTTGGCTCAGATTTGCCATGCAGTGTGAAAGAGGGTTAATAAAGCATTTGAGGAATTAGCAAATGTAACTATAAAGTGCTCCCACATGAAAGCCGTTTTCAAAGTGGTTTATTTCACCAGCCTTCTCCTTTATTACACTGAGCCTTGGCTATTAATTTACAGGGGACTAAACAGACAATCTGAAGCCTGGTGCTCTAAGGATATGTATGCTTCCAGGTGATGCAGAACTATTTTGACAAAGTCCATTGAAGAATAATAAATACAGATCCTGCTTTTTTTTACAGCTTTCAGTTATTCATGCTTCTTGCTTTCTATGCATATATGCTTGGAGGTCCCACTAAGTTTAAGTCCATAAAAAATGAGCAGTGGAAGTTGACGCCCATCGGAGCGGGTGGGATGGAGTCCCCAGAGCCAGAGAAACAAAGTACTCCTAATTTGCAGTCCAGACTCATCACTTTCAAGGTCTAACAACATCTTAGACGTCCCCACCTCATTGAGGAGATGCATACGTTTTAATGGGCAATACCCCATCTGCCCAAACTGTGAGACTGCCCCAATATATAGGATTACCCACCTTAACTGGTCTAAGGGTGGGTGTGTCATAGTCATTAGTATACAACAAGGTGGGCAACTGCAGGAAGGCTAAAGGGGCACATTAGTCCCTTAGGAGATTTTTAAAGGTTGTACCTCCATTTTAAAAATTAACAATTTTGCTCCAATATGCCCCCTAAACTATGTTTTTGCCATTTTAGAGCCAGGAATGGGCTTTCTTTTTCTTTCTTTTTCTTTTTCTTTTTCTTTTTTTCTTTTTTGGCAACACTTCTTGTCCACTTCCTGTTTGAGAAAAAGACCTCTTCTCAAAATGGACTTGGGGAACAAAAACATGGCAATAATGCCCCACACAGCCCCAGAAAGCATTTGGGGGCAAGAAAGAGGGGTCTGAAAGCCACTTCCTGTTTACTTCCTGTTTTTGTCACTTGCCGTTCACTTCTTGTTTTAGAAAAAGGCCTTTCCAGGGCCTAAAATGGCTGGGGGAAAAACATGGCAAAATGTTCCACAAACTCCCAGATGGCATTTGGGGGCAACATGGGGGTTGGACCCCTGAGGTTGCATGTTCTCTAAATCTTCCTTCCTCAGCATAACATTCTCAAGAAAAAAAATGTCCCTTCAAGTTGTAATCAGGGTATAAAAGCCTTACTCATTAGGCTTTCTTAAAGCAAGAGTGGAGAACCTCAAACCCAGGAGCCCAAACCAATCCTTTTGGAGTCCCAGTCAAGCTCTCTCAGGTCTTTCAATTTCACTGTGGTCTGGGTTTATTTTTGAAGGAACTGGTTTGTGGATGACCTTATCTTTAGTGTCTAGTGTATAGTCAGATGAAAAGTTCTGAAAGGCTAAGATGTTTCTTTACTATCCTGAGATTCCTTAATCCTAATATAAGTATTTCTCACTTTAGGAAACTTACAGTGGGCTCCTATGCATGCCAACTGAAAGTAAGTCCCAACAATTTCAGTGGAACTTTCTCCCAGACAAGAGTGTTTAGGAGTAGAGCTTAATGAAGTTACTTTTTTTTTATGACTACCACTCCCAGAATCCCACTTCTCAGTGGCAATGCTAGCTGGGTCCAAAAAGATAATCTACCACATTTCAAGGGTATTTTTCAATTAATAAAACATAAACATTTCAAATTTGAACACAAGGGAGGAGAAGCAGCACTTGCAAGTGTTCAAAGAACAGTTACTAGAATCTCCACTCTACTTTTTCTGGGGATTAAATCTTGTCAAAAGGTTTCATTTGGCAGAATTACAAAACTATCTTTTCGTGACATGGGACACCTATCTTCCACAATGACTGATGACCTCAAGCTTTTTTAGCATTCCATCAGAATCTAGAAGATGCTCTTGGCCTGAGGACCTGAACTTCACCAGACAAAATCAGGAATTGGCCAGTTAATATTAGGAGACATATTAAAGAAAGCTGAAGGCTGGGTTTTGTTTTTGTTTTTGATATCACATCAAGTGTTACCTGTGTGAGACTAACTCACAATTGATACCAGTATTAAAGAATGACATTAAGGCTGGAGTGCTACATGTAGGCCCCATGGAGTTCAACAAGAACTGTACTCCTGGCTAAGTGGGTATAAAATTATAGCTTTAGTCCCTTTTGCTTTCAGAGAAACTGGACTTCTAGTGCATTATGGGTCAAAGCTGAACATACATTTTCAGCTAAGCCTGTAATCATTAGAATTTAAACTATTAAAACAGGCTATCAATTAATTCCAAGTTTATATTGTCATCCTGTTATTTCTAAGATCTTATTCAGAGATGCAAAAGATTATTTAGGATAGATGAGTTTGTCCCAACAGTCCACATCACTTGTGTCAGGTAATACATGAAAGATCAGCTCACCATTTCTTCTAAATATGCTTACAAATGGTTGTCTGTATCAGCTCATTTTCAAATATAGGTGGGCACTCAATACATTGAGTTTGTTGAAGGCTAGTATGTTAATCTTTTTTTAAAAAAATCTACTAATTATACCTAAAATATAAGTTAAAACTGATGAAACAAAATGATTTGCATGACAGGAAGCCAATTGCTTTGTTGAGGCATTTTGTGCCTCTAAAATGTTATTGGGTGTTTTGGTATGGTTTGAGTGTAGGTGTTTCTGACTAGACCATACCTACAAAGATGAATTTGGAGCACAGAAACTGACCCTAGTGACTTCTCACTCTATTTAAATTTAAATCATTTTAAACAGCATCTACCTTCATGGGAGTAAATCCAGCTAAACTCGACTATGGATTGGGTTGGTGACCTGCTTATGGAATGGTATTACTTTTCTATGATGCATATTATATTACCCTTTTGCCCATCTAGTTCCAGAGTCTTTCATTTTCCCAATCAAATTACCCTCTTAACGCTCCCAGACAAATTGATCCAACGGTTTTCTCTCTATATTGCACTCGGGAGGGGACTCTGAAGGCTGATGTTTCTTGGCAATACTGCAGGCAGACAGACAGACAGCCAGATCAATAATAGATTAGCTATAGGCCGACGCTTAATATAAAAAGAATGAACTCTTGCTTTTCCTTGTTTTCTTCTATGGAATTGAAGCTAGCGGTTAAGCATCAATGAAATGCCCCTTAATGATTTTCCAGTGGCCTCTCATTATGTATAAGCAAGGGGCTGGGCATGTGCATTTTAGCCAGTGCTAACACCACAGAACTATTGGGTGTGAGGCACGCCTCACTGACATCAGTGGCAAATCCTCATTGATTGCCATGGTTGTGTGTGACACCTGTGCTTCTTCTCTGAAAGATCAAAAACCCTGGCTGGGACAATTTGGCAGCAAAGATGAAAGGCATTTTGCATGTGCTCAGAAGCACTCTTGTCTTTCACATTCTATAGCTAGCAATGCCAGCAAGATGATTCACTGGGAAGAGATGATGAGCCCTTCTGCAAGTGAGCCATTTCTGTTAAATAATAAATTTCTCCCTGCATTTGCTTTTTAATTATTTTTTTTCATGTTATCTTTAAAATATTCACGATCTGTTACTTTCTGAGCACAGCACGGGCAACCAACTCCTCACTGAGAGCATGAGGGGTTCTCTGTTTCTATTTTTACACAAAACTGGCTGATTTGTCTTAGGCTATTACTGTCTATTACTGCTGGAAGTCTTGGGGAAAGGTGGGAAGCGGCAGATTCTGGCAATCTGCCTAAAGAGAAATCAATGAAACAAATTAATCCTTCGCAGGCTGCAATGACACAGTAATCCATCATTCGGGACTGCTTTTATACACCAAATCAGAGAGCAGAGGGAAAAGCCCAGGGGAACATCACAGACAACAACTTACACCAACACTGGGAAAATACAGAGGAATCCATTTATTTAAAGAGGATGGATTTCACTTGATTGCCTGTTTCACCCTATAAAGATTTTCCCCCTTCCCAGTCAATGTAAAGAACCAGTGAGTGAATGAATGAATGACTACATTTGCTCATCCCTGTTCCCTGAAGTCATCCACTCCCAGAATCTTGTTCCATCCCAGGATCTGGTATAAGCCTCTGGAAGCTGGACAGACTCTACACTGTCTGAGACCTAGCTGTTTCATCACCATGCATTACAGTATTTTGCATCCCATCAATCAATTCACTGTAACTGCCCCTTCACATTTTTGTACTTAATGCTAGGTAGATCAGCATGTCATAAATTAAAGCTGGAATCGGGTTGGTTAGTGCCAACTAAAACAGATCTGTTGAATCCATTACTGAATAGTGAATCAACATACAGTTGACCCTCCACATTTGCTAAAGTTAGAGGCACAGAACCCTTGCAAAAGTGAAAAAAATCGCAAATATCCAAATGAGTGTCTGTGTCTGTGGGAAAGGGGCCAAGGCATAGCGGAAGAAGCAGGCATCCAGGGTCCAAACCAGGTCAGGGAAAGGAGAAGGAAGGAGGTGGGTTGACATGGTGGCCATCTGCTTCCTCTCTCTCACCCATCTCCTTTTTTGTGGGGGGACATTGGGAGAAAGTTTGTGGTGCTGAGAAACTGGGCTGTGAGCCATCTTTAGTTGGCCAGGCTCCGACTGGTGGAAGAGGAGGAGGACCAGCGGTGGGTTTTTAAAGGGCTGTGCAGCCTGATCGGAGCCATAGAGAGGAACAGTTCCCCCAGGGAAAAAGCTCCTGAGGTAGATGGGCAGGAATTAAAGAAATTCACAAATAATCAAATCCACAAAAATCAAACCCACAAATGTGGAGGGCTGACTATATTGGCAAATGTAGTTCATTCAACTAATCTATTCTGAAGTGGAATTTAGAGGCCAGGTATGCTTAGGCCTAAATGGGCGAAGTATTAAGAGTCATCCTTTGAATCACGCCAAGGGGTCTAAGGCCTGGATCTTATTGATAGCCTAGAATAAGTCCCTTGGATCAAGTGTAGACTCATCATTAAGCAATTGATTCAATGTGTCTTGTTTAGTAATTACTGGTAAGATTCATGCCAGAGAGTGGTAACAAATTATTAAGTCATAACCGCAGGGGAATTTCAAAAAGGAAAAAAATGATAAAAGCAAAGCTCAGGCGAAAATACTTTTTTGGATGACAAGTCTCCCAAGTTCTGGTAAACGATCACCAATCTATAGTGATTTGTACACATTTGTGTATGTCTGCTCAGAGGACCCACTGAGCTAAATAAGATTGACAGGTAAGGATGAAGGCAGCCCTACTAAACTCAATGGCATTTACTTCTAAGATGATGTATATAGAATGGCAGCACTCAATTATCTTCAATATGCACCAAAATCCCCATCCTAGCACTTAGTGGAATATCACTGAATATTGCCAAACTCTGACTACAATCCTGTTGAGCATTATTATTTTATTCATTTACATCCCACTTACCCCCCAACAACGGATCTCAATACAACTAACAACATAATACAGACTAAAAACTATACAGATTTTTTGATAAAAGTATAAACATAAAAGTTTATGTTTATTTGTTTAAGCAATTAAACAATTTATCATGTTAAAACATTAAACATTAAAAACATGAACATTCAATGAATGTTAATAGAATTTAAAATTCAATTAAGTTTATACGGACCATAAAACATAAAAAAAGCACAGCATATCATTACAAACCCACCCCAGTCAGTTCCCAAAAGCCTGATGACATAGGAATGTTTTTAGTTGCCCACAGAAGGAGAAAAAAGAGGGAGGCAGCCTGATCTCCTCAAGGGAGGGAATTCCAAAGACTAGGAGCAGCCAACATGAAGGTCTTCTCTCTTGTTCCCACTCTATGAGTCTGAACAGGCAATTATACTACCCAGGATTGGGTCCTTTCCATTCTTTTTTTATCACTTGTTATTACCACAATCATAATAACAGGTCTTTATTTCCTTCATTAATATAGAGTAATTCCTGCTCTCACCACTGTGTTTCTATAAGGGTTGCCAGAGTGAAAACTGGAGACACTGTTTATTTTTAGTGTGTGCATAAACGAGAGAAGTTTGGGGTGTTGCCTGTCATACAACCAGGTACCAGCAATGCCTACTAAAATTCCTTTTTCTACATGACCATTAAAGTACAGGACCTCTCTCCAGTTTGCACTCTAGAAACCCTAATTTCTATCTTCAAAAGTGGAGCAGGAGGATGGCTCATCCACATTTCACTCTCTAGCCAACCCAAATTGTGATTTATTGGTGGGGGAGTAATTTAAAAAGTCACAAACCTGGGGCCTTTCCACCCTACACTGTTATAGTGCTATTATTCCACTTTCAACATCCTGTGGAATTCTGGGCTTTGTAGTTTACTGTGGCCAAAGAGCTCTCTGGCTGGGAATACTAAAGGCCCCTGGCTACACTAAAAACCCCAGGATTCCACAGGATGTTGAAAGTGGAATAATAGCACCATAATAGTGCTGTGCCAAAAGGCCCCTGGTTTTAATCCAGACACTAAAGGGGGTATCCATGGTGTTTAGCCATGAAGTAAGTTTCAACATCTTGAATAGCCCCTTTAAAGTTTGGACTAAATTCCAAAAAGGATGCCTCAGTCCCCAACACGGAGGCCACCAGACACCACTAATCCTATACATGATTGCTCAGAACTAAACCCCCACTGTTCCACGGACTTTGCAGAAAATGAACACAGCGTTGCAGTCTCATAGGGCGCTGAAATCTGATTTCTCCACCCCCAAACAGTGGGAAAGGGCTCCACTACTTTGAGTTCCTGAGTCCAGAATTACAGTGGCACCTATGCCAGGTTGATTAACCCGAGATTCAAAGGTGTGATTATGCGTGATCGCCCGAAGGAGCTTGGGTTCTTTTTCTTCTGGAGTATCCCTTTCCCGCCCAAGATGTGCCCAGCATCTTCCTTTTCAAGATGGTCTTTTCCACGCCTTGAAAGAGGTCCGGGTTGAAAGAGCACCTCCCTCTTCGCGAGTGGCTGAAGGCAAACGAACACCAGCAAAACCAACACAGAGGCGAGGGCAGTGGACGATTTCCGCACTACACTGTTATACTGCTATTATTCCACTTTCAACATTCTATGGAATCCTGGGGTTTGCAGTTTAGGGAGGGGCCTGTGGATTCCAGAGAAGGATTCCAGGATTCCATAGAATATTGAAAGTGGATTCCATTGAATATTGAAAGTGGAATAATACCACTATAACAGTCTAATGCGGAAATGCCCTAAAAGAAGTTGGGCCGCGCTTCTGCCACGACAAACGCGTTTATCTTGACCGTTGTCGACTTTGCAAGTTTGGCATGTTTCAGAGCCAATAGGGAGCCACTTTAGCAACAACACACACACACACACCCGCGCGCGGCCGAACGTTTTGCTAGCATGGGTGCAAGCCAGCTTCTCTAGGAGCCCGCCTTCCCCTTCCTGCTGCAAAAGCGCCCGCGCCCACCCGCTCTGAAAGCGCCATTAAGCCCGTCGGTGGCTTGTTAGTTTACACGCCTCGCCTAACAAGCAAGGGGGATTGTGCTTTTTTGCTGAGAGCTGATCTGCCGGGAGCGGCGGGCGAGAAACGGAGGACAATCTCGCCAGGCAAGGACTCACGGCTGAACGGTCCCTTCCAGAGACAGCCGAGGATTGTCAAAGTGATCCCAGCAGTCTTTCCTAACAGGCAAACGAGGGTCTTTGCTGGGGGCAGAGGAACACCTCGAAGCCTTTCTAACGAGGGTCTCAATCTACTGAAAGTGCTAAAGAATGAGGAGAGCTGCTTTGACGATCCTCAGTTCCAGCTGCAGGTGGAAGATTCAGGCCATTCTGCCGGGAAGTTCCTTAGCTCTAAACCTCAAGTCTGTGGTTTTAGAGTCTGTAAGACCTAGCATGGTGGAGTGGTTTGAGCATTGAGCTACAACCCTGGGGATCAGAGTTAGATTCTTTGCTGGGCTGTGGAAACCCACTGGGTGACCTTGAGCTTGTCACACAATTTGAACCCCAGAAAACCCTGCCAGAGGTTCATCTTAGAATCTCCATAAATGGAAAGAACCTGAAAGCACGCAACTACAACAGTGATGAGTATCTTGGGAAAGAACCTTTCCCCTAGATCACTACGGCTTCATTGTGACCCCTACTTAGGGCAGCAACATGCAAGAGAAGACATCTTTAATTTTGTGGCTGAGAGAATTTCGTCAGGTCAGACTTGCATGACAAACTGCCCCTGTTGAAATGCTTTCTTCCACACAACTATTAAAAGTACAGAAGTCTTGCCCACTTGCATGTAGCCATTGTGCATTGTCTCTGTGGGGCATAGTTTCCATGCACACACACACACACACACACACACACACACACACACACATCCATGTAACAGATTAATCTGAGGGCTTCCCTGAATGAACACACACATACTACTACTCTGTGAGAAGGTATTTTCAGTGATGGGGTACACTCAGAACCTGTTGGTCATTACAGTAATAATAGCCAGGTAGTCTCCAATCATATGCAATCTGTTTCTCTCGGCACTTGAGCAACAGTAGGTATCATATCTCTGGAATTAAGAGGAAAGGGGCTTCTTAAATAAAGTAGCTTCTCTAGGCACCTTTTGGGAAACCCAAGCCCCACTTCATGCTGTTGTTATGTGACTTCAAGTCATTTCTGACTTACGAAGACACCCCAAGAACATACTTGACAGCATCTAATACCTGGAAACAACAAAAGCCACTGGTTTCATGTGCATGTCAAAGTGGATTTTCTTGTGAAATAATTGTTTGCTAGTTGGCAGTTTACTACACCTCAGCACAACAGGGGGGAAAACTAAAATTGGAGAAATTTTCACACAAACATCTGAACTTTTGTTAGCTTTGGCCCTGTGTGTTTTATTGTTTTGTCTTTGTACAGCACATACTCAAGGAGTGGGAACACCCCTATAAAATAACTGTACTAGATGTGGCATATTTAGATTATGACCAAATCCCTGCAGGACCTTAAAATTATAAGGATTGAAATTACAAGTAAGGATTTGAATTACAAGAGATTCTGCCATTAAGAAACACTTCTTGGCAGTTAAGAGCTGTTTGACAGTGCAACAGACTACCTATGGGCTCTTCTTCTTTGGAGGTTTGTAAACAGAAGTTGGACTGGCATCTCTCAGGAATGCTTTAGTTGTACATTCCTGCATGGTAGGCAGTTGGACTAGATGGCCCTTGCAGTACCTTCCAATTCTATGATTAAATGAACCAATGTTCAGAAAAGCTCACTGACAAGTATAGTAATCTAGAATCTGTGCATGTGTGTGCAGAAGCTGTCCCTGTGTTAACATGAACATTCCCTATTATATCCAGGAACATAAGGGCGAGTATCTACAGACCTATCTGCCCCAACACTTTTTTCTACAGTACCATTAAAAAAAAGCAGGTTATGAGATTAGCAGCCCTCTCCTGTAGTTATTTACAGAATCAAGCTGCCTCTGACCCTAAAGAAAACCTATAACCGTCATGAGTAGCATCCACTGAGAGCTCTGTTCTTCATGAGTTTCTCTATTCCTCCTACTCAAATATATTGGGTACTCCTTGCTTTTAGAACATAATAAATGGAGAAATGCTATCAATTTTCTCAGTAGCATATGTGATTTTGCACAGTGGTAGTATCATACCCACTGAGATTAATCCAAGGTGTGATTATTGCTAATTGAGATGCAGTTGAGTGTGCTCCTTTTTGGTATGTAATGTATATTTTAAGTATTTTGTTTTAATGTTCAATGTTTTAAAAGCAGTGATTTAATTGAATGTGGACAGACAGCATGATGTAGTGGTTTAAGCATTAGACTATAACCCTGAAGACCAGGATTCGGTTCCCCACTCAGTCATGGAAACCATTCACATGTGATCTCCCAACCAGCTTTGAACCCAGTCTGATCCAGCTGAGCAAAGAGCACAGGACCTTGGACTTAACCACCAGCTTCTATTTGAACACCAGCAAATTTAGATACTAACAGTGCTCACCACTAACTCCAGAGAATTAATGAACAAGCTAAAGTACCCATCTCAATAAACAGGTCCTTGGAGAACTTCATATCTCATATCCCTCCATTCTGAAAACCATCCATTTATTTCTGCCCTCTGCCTAGTCCTCTTTAGTCAGTTACTGGTCTATAAGAGGCCCTTTCCTTTTATCTTATCTCACGGCTGGTGAGTTTACTCAGGAAACTTTAATGAGGAATTTTGTCAGAAACCTTTTGAAAGACCAAATCCTTTCAAATACTCAAATATCTACGTTATCTCTGCAACAAATATGCTTATTGACACACTTAAAGAACGTAAAAATTTAGCATGGTCTTATATATGCTTGATTATTTTATCCTTAATATTTTCCATCATTTATCAAGAAGACACATTTAATTGGCCTGTTATATCATGTGCCTCCCTCAAATCCCTTCTAAAAAATTTCTATTACTTTCATCACTTTCCAATCCACAAATACAAGGGCTAATTTTAAGGACAAGTTATACATTTTTGTCAGAAGATCAGCAATTTTCATAGTGAATTCATCAAGATCATGTGATTTATTAATCATTTACTTGCCAAAAAGGTCTCAACCCAGAAGTTCTTATCTTGTGATCTCAAACAATCTCCTCAAGCATTTTTGCACTGCCCATTGTCTGCTTGCATTCCTTTTGCCAAAGCCTTTCCTCATAAAAAGATTTCCTCATAAAACAGAGGTCTTGCTCAAAAGAGAAGACTCTTTTGAGCAAGACTTCTATTTTATGAGGAAACTCTTTTTGCCTCTAACAGTTTCTTCTGCTCTGTTCATTAACCACACTGGCATCCACTTGGACTGGGTAGTGTATTTTGCAGCTGAGCTTCTGTAATTGTGTTTTTGAATAACCCTCAAATATTCTGGAGATCTGATCCTCATTTCTTTCCTTTTCAACTTTCCTTTTACCAACATTTTGGAAAAGTTTGCTCTCTCAAAATTAAATGTGACTTTACTGGCTTTCCTTAGCAAATGTCCACTTCTGTACATATGAACTGAATCTAACAGCAGCTATAGTTTACAGTAAGTACAGCAACACATCATTCATCATAGTCTTCTCTCCTCTGGCCGATTTCATGACCAAGTTCCAGGCAAGATACAGCCATTTTAGGGTAGCCAGACATTTTACTTCTTTGCAAGGACCAGAACATACATTTTTCCAGTCTACGTGAAGTGATTGAATTTTGACCCTTCAACATTACTGCAACACTTTGAGTGCCTCCTTGATTTTATTATTTGATTTGTTTATTCCCCACTGCAAGCTCACTGAGCATTTTGTTCCAGGGTGTGTACTATCACCCACTTCCAGACTGTAGACCTCAGTACTAATTTGTTTTTGAAGAAATCTTAAAAGGATATTGCCACCCGTGCCCATTCTCTGGAGGAGTCTTTGCCTTTTAAGGTTTCTCTTTTGTTTGTCTCTGTGCCTTCTTTGACATAGTGAGAGTGGCATGTCTCCAGTATACACATACTTCAGATTTTTAAACTGTAGAAAAAAAGGTTACAGGTTGAATGGATGGGAGAATGGTCCCATTTTCCATGCTTCTACAAACTGGATTTCTTTGATTTAATAATTAATCTGCCTTGGATACTATAAAAGAACTTTTTGTGATATTTTCACTCTGATCTGACATATTTACTAAATAGTAAATACATGCCTGAGTATTAATTGGGCCTGTCACCCAGGTTAGCGTGCCTAGGATTATATTTACATCATCCCCAGCTTTAACCTAGATTTAAGTATGTTTAACAGCATTTATAGATATTCTTCTGTCCTTTGTGCCCTTGGCTCTCAGTTCGTCCTCCCATCTTCTGTTTTTTCCATTGTCTGTGTTTCCCAGTGTAACAGTATAAGGCAGTGTGTATAAAAAATACTTAAGGATTTTCTATCTTTGAAAAATGGAAAGAAATGGCCATATACAATAGAAAAGAAGTGCCCAACTTTTGGTTCTCCATATCTTCAGACTTCAGTTCCTAGAAGACTCCACAGCATAGCCAGTGATCAGGGATTATAGGATTCACAGTCCAAAATATCTAGGGAAGCAAAATTTCCCCAGCCCTACAATATAGGATGAGGCTTCTAGATTTTGCTAATGGTGAACAGTCCCCAAGTGAAAACTGTTATGCCAGAAAGCTGCTGGAGTACTGAGGTAAGCTACCCACTGAATTCTGTGCCTGATTTCTACAGTTATGAGGGATCCAAGGCATTTGTCTTCTTCTCTGGGAATGCTGGGGATTTGACCAAGAAACATCTATCCACAAGACATTTCCTACTATAGAAGTTGGAACTATATGCCCTCCTGATATTGTGAAACTGCATCTCCCAGAAGTCACTCACTGTGTTGTTTTGTACAAACAATAATCCTCTGGGCTGTCTAAAGTGTTGCTAGATGAGTGGTATTTATGGCTGAGATTGGTGATATTTGTAAATACTTTTTGTACCATAATTTGTACATTTTGTATTTAATTTTTATCCACTTGAGATTTTGAACCTTTGTTATGCATGCTTTGCAGTCCCCTTTGGTCAAGCAATAAACAGATACCTATCTGATTCCCAGAAGGTTTGACCAGCATAGTCATGCTGGAGAAAGGCTGGAAGGGGCCAATCAGCAACATCTAGAGCAGTGGTTCTCAACCTGTGGGTCCCCAGATGTTTTTGGACTTCAGCTCCCAGAAGCCCCAGCCACTATGGTCAATGCTCAGGGCTTCTGGAAGCTGAAGTCCAAAAACATCTGGGGACCCACAGGTTGAGAACCACTGATCTAGAGGGACACACAATTCCCACACATATCTTGCTATGACACTCTCTCATAAAAGACAATCACACCTTGCCAGAGAAGGTGAATGAAGAAAAATAGTAGCAAATGCATTTTTTTGACAACATGCAACTGTGGCAGTAATGGAACGTAGACTCTTCTACCATGTCAGGAGTGGGCATTGTGAGGCATTCCACATGTCGTTGAACTGCAATTCCCAACACTGGTATACTGGCTAGGGCTATTGGAAGTTGCAATTCAGTAACACCAGAAGGGCCACACATTTCCCACTATTGCATTAAGTCATGGTCCTTCTAGTGATATTTTAGCCAAGTTCTCCCATGAAATTTCGTCTGCACAAAAGTTCCATCGAGTTTCAGTGGAGTAGCTACAAGTAGGCACATTATATTTCAAACTGTGAAGCTAAGCCCCTTCCCTTTCTTTGTTGCTGTTGTTGCTGTTGCTGTTTTTACTGCTAATGACAGTTTACTTTATTTTTCAGGTTTAAAACCATTTTAATTAGAATCTCCCATTTTCTCCCCCACGTAACCCCATCCCACCTCTTTCCAACTCTGTATTTTGCAGTTACTGTATATGCTTTTACTTAAGGAAAATTGCTCGTTACTACTTAGATTTTATGGAAAAGGGGGAAGGGAAGCAAAGAGAGATGTAGAAAGAAGAGAAAGCAAGGAGATGGAGGTGGTAAGACAAAAAGGGAGAGAAAAGAGGGAAAAGTCATTTGTTCATTGGCTTGTGTGGTGCACTATGCTGCAATTGTTATAGACACAGATCTTTTACTGCACATGTCGTTCAAAAAAGCTATGTCAGATTGTTTGAAGCTTGTCCTTTTTTTATCATTTAATACAAAATACCTTTTCATGGGCTGCCCACATTAGGAAGTATTGAATTTAAGCGTCACTGTCTACTCAGGGTATTCTGGATTTTCAATTCTGCAAGGTTATACCTTTCTGCATTACTGTGGCTCTAGTAACTCACTCTCCTGCATCTGTCAGGTCCCAGTTACTGGATATAGGGCCCACAGCAGTGCGTATTTTTAAAGCAGGCAGACAGTCCTGTTTCAATGGGTGCAAAACCTAAGTGAAAACAATGAAATACACTGTAATTTCTCTTGAGACTGAAAGTGTGGCACAAACTAAAATCCATTAGTGTTCAAGCAAATGCTTTGTCTTGAGAGGTTTTACTAGTTGGGTGCAAAGCTGGTGTGAATGTCCCTTTCCCTAGAGAGGGGAGAGTAAGAAAGATGTCACCCAATGTGCAGAGGGGTGTGCAATGGACTTCATGCTACGCAGAGCACAGAAAGCCCTCTTCAATATCTGATCCATTCTGTGAAAATACCCAAGAGGCAGAACATTTCCAGCAGTCCAGGCTAGAGGAAGGAGGTCATTCCATGGCCAGAAGGAAAAGAAAATGCATGGATCAAAAGAAAGAAGAGCAACACCTCTGAACTTCCTCTGGCAACTGGGCCTCTTATCACATACTCAGCACATGAACTTAAGTGCTCCATACATAAGAAGGGCAATGAAAGAGATATATAAAAGGAAAATGGGGTTCAGATCTTTTGGGAAGCAACACCCTGCTCTGGAAATGGGGTACTGTTTGCACACATTCATTAGTAGAACTTGCAAAAAGTTTTGTTTTTTGGTTTTGGTTTTGGGGTTTTGTGATTTTTTTGTTTTGATTTTTTGTTTAGTTTTTGATTGTAACTCCCAGAATCCCTTAGGCTGACCACCATTAAACCACTGGCCATTATGGTTGAGGGAATTCTGAAAACTGTAAACCAAAAAATAACCTTTCTAAGCTCTGCTCATTCGTGATCAAAATACACTCTGCACACATTCAAAGACAATGTTTGTTTCTTTGCTTATTGCTCATTGCTTTACACACTCCAGAGCTAAGTCCTGGCACATTTGAATCCAAGGTTGGCTAAGATTCATATGATCTACTGTTCTAGCAACATTATAAATTCATACAATCTATTGTTCTAGCGACATCAACGTCAATCTATTGTTCATCTATATTAACACTGGTCAGGTAGAGGACTGGCACCATAGTTCCAAACATATAACTCCCATTAAGTTCAATGTCTTATTTTCAGAATTTTCCCTACAAGCTTATAACTAAGAAACTGACTGAACCTAAGATACTTCCTGCTAATGATTAACCTATGATGGATAACACAAGAGATAATCATGCCACTTTCTGTCAAAGCTTAATATTAAATGTAGCATAAAGTTGCTCCTACCTCGTTCTTCCTCATCTTAGTAACCTCCTCCACCTTTTTTACCCTTCAATGCACTCTATACAGCAATATTAGATTGTACTGTGGCAGAAGTAATTGATTTTACTTACATGCATTTTCCTTAGATGCATATCAAACAAATGTATGAAAAACAGAATAAAACCTCAGCTGAACCTCAACAGCCTCCATTACAAAAAAAACAGAGCAGATAAGAAAGTCAGAGTGTTGACAGAATTAAATATGAGGAGAAATAACTCCTAGGAAGCTGCATGTGTGAGAAAGAGAAATGTAACCAGACATAGAGATACTGTTCCCAAGAGGGACAATCCTATGCTGTCTATTCAGAGATAACTCCTATTGAGTTCAAATGTAGCATCAAGTGGTTAAGGGTTAAAAACCAGCACCTTGGATTCTTCCTCCAACGCAGAAGGCATGCAGTGCTCATGTCGGAGTTGTGGTATGTGTATACGCTGCAAAGTGATGTCCTTATACCTCTCAGCAGTTTGGCCACCAGTTCTATACCAGTTAAATTTTCTTCATGCACAGGTGGTTCAATCCCAACATCACCAAGGCATGACTGGTCTTCTCAAAATGCAATGGCACAAGTGTAGCCAGTTAAGCTACAGGGTTTAATAGACTTACTGTGGGAGCAGGGAGGTAGACAATAATGTGTTTTTCTCTGTGTATTAGAAATGTGGTATGCCATCCCTGCTGCATTCAAGGCCATTCTGTTGAGTGGGGCTCTAGACTTCTGCCTCTCTGTGCCACCAGTTATGGGCAGGGATCCAGCCTTCAAAAGCACAGGAGAAACCATTCTTCCTCTGCTCCATTTTTTCAATGGGTGGGACCCAACACCATTTCCGCACTAGACTGTTATAGCGCTATTATTCCACTTGCAACATCCTATGGAATCCTGGGGTTTACAGTTTCGGGAGGGGTGGGCCAAGAGATGGGAAGAACAGAGGTACTCCACTCTTCCCTGTACGACTCCCTGCATTGTGTAGGTCAACCCTCTTACTTTCTGGAAATAGCTTTAGAAGTTGAGCAAAAGTATGAATCTGTGGCCTCTCCTATTAGGGCACTACAGTACCGATAGAAGCTCTCCAAATCCAAAAGACTGTTCTCATCTGTTTGGTGCTCTTTCTTACCACAGATTAATCCTTAATCTTTAAGGTGCTATTTAACTCCTTCCAGTTGAAAACTCCCTCCCATTAGCAGCAGAGGGGATCTTGTGCCCTCTAGACATTTTTGGACTCAAGTTCCCATCAGCCCCAGCCAGCATGGTGAATAATCAGAGGAGAGAGGACTCATAATCCTATAAATTCTAGAGAACCACTGGTTTCACATCTGTGGTCTAGAAATGCAAGGAATTTGTGCTCCAGATGGTGGACTGAGGTTGATGAGAGATGGTGTTTATCAACATCTGGAAACATCACAGATTTCCTGTCCTCAAAACGAATAGATACCCACAATCCACTATAATATGCCCCAATATAGCAGGAGTAAGCAACTGTGGCCTTGCAGATGTTTTTGACCTACAACTCTCATTCTCCCTAGCCTGCATAATCAATGACTGTTGGAACTAGAGTCCAAAACATTTGTGGGAAGCACCATTGCCCACACAGAGGGGTAAGCTTGGTTGAATACAGCTTTCTCCATCCAAGTCCATGCTGTATTCTAGTTTTCCCTTTCTTTAAAGAGCTGCAGAACACAAAAGACCTGGAGAAGCTCTTGGGGTCAGGAGAAGTATGCTAATTGAGGGGGCCTAATTGCTTCAAGAAGCTAGGAGCGTCTCCTTGATGGGCTTGGCCTGTTCCTAATAAAATGAAGAAGCAGCACTGACTTCAATCCCAAAATCAAGGGACTCCTGGGGCTTCCACAGGCTAACCAAATGACTTCACCTAGCCCCTTATCCCCCTCAGATGACATCTTGAGGGAAAGCAGACTCTTTCCATCCTCCCAACTCATAAATTGGCTGCACTGAGGCCAGTAAATCTGGATTGATTTAAAATGGCTTTTTCATCCTCCCAATCAAATGAAGTCACTGTTAATTAGATGTTTTCTGTTAACAGTGTCACTCTTGCCTATATTACCTGCTCACACATCAGCCGGACTTATTGCAACATCTGGCTTAGCAGCTCTTTGCTTTTATTATGAGGAAAGGAAAGGAATAAGCCAAATATTTTGGATATAAGCTGTGGAGGTTTCCAGTTCTCTTTCCTTAATTACCAGACAACCCCCCACCCTGCCCCATGTGCTGCTGGAGAAACAGTTGTGATTTCTTGAATAGAGCCAGACTCACAGTTTAATTCCAGATTACATATTTGGGAATAACCAGGTCTATCATTTTGCCACTCTTGAAGAAAGTGACTTCCCAAAAGGCTTAAGGAGATGCCTTTGAAAGGAGATAGAGGCATTAACTCTACAGGCTCAAATCATATGCCTGCTTGTTGTTTATTCATTGGTTTGCTCATTACATTTATATCCCATCTTTTCTCCAATAAACTCAAGATATCTGTTTTGTTTGCTGTATATCCTCTTGGAGGCCCCAGCAGGCTGAGAGTGGGTGTATATCTTTCCCATAAGGCTCCTGTTCTTCCCTTCTCTTGGGCCCTATCCATTGAAAAAAAGGAGCAGGGGAAACATGGCTTGCTTTTGAAATAAGTTAATTCATTGTAGTGTACATGGCTCTCTTCCTCTCTACTTTATGCTCACAACAACTCTGTGATAGAGTGGCTGGCTCAAGATCACCAAGTAAGTTTTGCAGCCCAAAGCTGACTTGTTTTGAAGTCCATCACTCTAACCCAAAAGTGAGAATTGTGTTAGACTGCATCCAACAGCAGACTTAGCCAGCATAGTGGGGAAGCTGCAGCTGAACAACCTCTGGAAGGCTGCAAGAAGCACACTCCTAGTCTAACCACTACCCTATAGTAGCTCATTGAAGAGACTTGGCTCACTGAAACTTCTGGTGCTTACTTCTGAGTAAATGTGCTTTTGATCATCATACACCTCTTCTTAAATACATATGTATATGCCACAGGCAAGAAATGACTGATTAACTGGGCAGATGATTAAAAGGACTAACTAAGAACAGGTAGAAAACACTGGGACCTGCCCAAATGCTGTTGAATTGATGTGGATTAGATTGCATGTATCGATGAGTGTTCAGATCAGTAATGAGATTAGGGTAGCTGGAATCTAGCAACATTCGGCAGGCCACACATTTCTTCATCCCTGGTTTAACTGGCATTTTATAGTGAGGGGTAGATTATATAAATAAGCAGACACTCTGCAAAAGCAAGACACTGTTATAAAGCCACTGCATTTGTGTATGTGCCTTCAAGTCACTGGTCAACTTGTGGCAACCCCACCATTACCTGCATCAATTTTATACTTTTAGATATTTTCCAATAATCCAAAATATCCCCCTCTCAATAAATAAATAATATTAGCTGTGATTTTTCTCTGATTCTGCTCTTCAGTTAAATGCCTTTTAAACATTGCCACTTACTCTCCTGAGAGGTAGCGTCACATCTCTTCTGGAATGACTTGCATGATTCATTGGTTAAACCAAAGGTTACTTAACTGACCTGAAACATTTCCTGCCTCCTTGTGTGTGTCTGCAAGTCTAGCCACAAGTAGCAGACAATGCCTGATAGACCAAATTGTGGACTATAACCTTTGTTCTGAAGAGATAGGGTATTAGGGAGGAGAGAGTTTGCAATACAGCAGCCTCTTACGCAGATCCATTCTGATGTAAGCAGAGTGTGGAAAAGCTACTTTTTTGAACTACAACTCATAGAACTCTGCAATCAACAGAGACAGTCAATGGTTTACACGTAGGTATATGCACACAGCACTGTTAGGTAGCAGGACATATCTTAATGTAAATGCCCATTTATTCTAAGTGGTTGCTAATTCTAAATATAGCATTGAATAAATAAAGCATAAACCTTATATGCTTCTTGTGTATGAAAAAAACACTCAAAATGTCATAAGGGTGCAAGAGCCCCATGCATATAAGTACCACTGAACTCAGTGAAAGCTACTTCCAAATAGATTTTCCTAGGCTTGTTCTCTGACTTTCTTTGTAAAATTTTAAGGATACCTCCCTGATAGACCGACTTTCCCTTGGCAGAGCCTATTGTTCAGCAGAGGAACCTGTGGCTCTTCAGCTGTTGCTGGGCTTCATTTTCCATAGAATCATAGAATCATAGAAATGTAGAGTTGGAAGAGACCACAAGGGCCATCCAGTCCAACCCCCTGCCATGCAGGAAAACCCTCAAAGCACTCCCGACAAGTGGCCATCCAGCCTCCTCTTAAAAACCTCCAAAGAAGGAGACTCCACCACACTCTGTGGCAGCACATTCCACTGCCGGACAGCCCTGACTGTCAGGAAATTCCTCCTGAGGTTCAGGCGGAATCTCCCCTCCTGCAGCTTGCATCCATTGCTCCTTGTCCTGGTCTCAAGAGCAGGAGAAAACAAGCCCACTCCCTCCTCGACATGACATCCCTTCAAATATTTAAACATGGCTATCATGTCCCCTCTCAACCTTCTCTTCTGCAGACTAAACATACCCAGCTCTCTAAGTCTGTCCTCATAGGGCATGGCTTCCAGGCCCCTCACCATTTTGGTTGCCCTCCTCTGGACCTGCTCCAGCTTATCTATATCCTTCTTGAATTGGGGTGCCCAGAACTGGACACAGTATTCAAGATGAGGTCTAACCAATGCAGAATAGAGTGGTACCAATACCTCCCTCGATCTAGACACCATACTCCTATTGATGCAACCGAGAATTGCGTTGGCCTTCTTGGCTGCCGCATCACACTGCTGACTCATGTTCAGCTTGTGGTCTATGAAGACTCCTAGATCCCTTTCACATGTACTGTTAGCCAGCCACGTGTCCCCCATCCTATATTTCTGCATACCATTTTTTCTGCCTAAGTGTAGGACCTTACATTTCTCTCTGTTGAAGTTCATTTTGTTAGCCTTGGCCCAGCTCTCCAATCTGTCCAGGTCCTTTTGAATTTTGATCCTGTCGTCAGGCGTATTAGCAACCCCTCCCAATTTGGTGTCATCTGCAAATTTGATCAGCGTGCTCTCTATTCCTTCATCCAAGTCATTAATGAAGATATTGAACAGCACCGGGCCCAGGACAGAACCCTGTGGCACCCCACTAGTCACTTCTCTCCAGGATGAGAATCTGCCATTGGAGACCACACTTTGGGTACGGTCAGTCAACCAGTTACAAATCCACCTGACAGTAGCCCTGTCCAGCCCACATCTTACTAGCTTCTTTGCAAGAATGTCACGGGGAACTTTGTCAAAGGCCTTACTGAAATCAAGATATACTATGTCCACAGCATTCCCTTCATCTATCAAGCAAGTAACTCTATCATAAAAAGAGATAAGATTAGTCTGGCATGACCTATTTTTGAGAAATCCATGTTGACTTTTCGTAATTACGGCATTGTTTTCTAAGTAATTAGAAACTGACTGTTTGATGATCCGCTCCAGGATCTTTCCAGGTACTGATGTCAGGCTGACTGGGCGATAATTATTTGGGTCCTCTTTTTTTCCCTTCTTGAAGATGGGGACAACATTTGCCCTCCTCCAGTCTGTCGGAACTTCTCCGGTCCGCCAAGAGTTTTCAAAGATTATAGCAAGAGGTTCCGCAATGACCTCTGCTAGTTCTTTTAAAATCCTAGGATGCAATTCATCTGGCCCTGGAGACTTGAATTCATCCAGTGTGGCCAGGTATTCCTGTACTACCTCTCTATCTATTCTGTGCTGCATTTCCCCCACTTCCTCACCTGCTCCCCAACTGCCAGGTTGCGTGTTTTTATCCTTTTGGGAAAAAACTGAGGCGAAGAAGGTGTTGAGGAGTTCTGCCTTTTTTCTTCCTCCTGTTATTAATTCACCATCTTCCTTGCGCAGTGACCCTATCATCTCCTTCTTTTTCCTTTTGCTGCGGACGTATTTAAAAAAGCCCTTTTTATTGTTTTTAATGTCTCTGACCAGCCTAAGTTCGATCTGTGCTTTAGCCTTTCTGACCTTCTCCCTACATCTCCTGGCTACTTGCTTATAATCTTCTTTGGTGATTTCCCCCTTCTTCCATTTCCTGTACATGTTTTTCTTAATACTTAGCTCAGCTGAGAGCTCTTTAGTCAACCATTCCGGTTTGTTCAGGTGCCTTCCATTTTTCCTCCTTAATGGCACAGTTATAGCCTGTGCCTTCAGTACCTCCCTTTTAAAGAACTCCCATGCATCCTGAACTCCTTTCTCATTGACTATTCTTGACCACAGGATTTCAGCCAGCAGCTCCTTCAGTTTACAGAAGTCTGCTTTTTTAAAATCTAAGACGAATGCCTGGCTACACTTGCCTTCTCTTCCCCACTGAATGCCAAATTCTAATAGGGCATGGTCACTCTCTCCTAAAGATCCAACCAGTTCTACGTCATTAACAAGGTCTTCCCTGTTGGTCAGGATCAGATCCAGAATATTTGATCCCCTTGTCACCTCTTCCACCTTCTGGACCATGAAATTGTCTGCAAGACAAGCAAGAAACTTGCTGGACCTTGCTGTCTTGGCAGAGTTTGACCGCCAACATATATCCGGGTAGTTGAAATCTCCCATTATTACTGTATCTCTCCTTTTTGAATGTGCAGTCATTTGGCCTATGAAAGCGCCATCGAGGTCCTCAGTCTGGCTTGGAGGTCTGTAGTAAACCCCCACTATAATATCCCTATTGTTTCTCGCTCCCTTAATTCTTACCCGGATGCTCTCGACCTGGCTTCCGGTGTTCAAGTCATGGATCTCTTCACAGGTGAAAACATCCTTGACATATAAGGCTACTCCTCCTCCTTTCTTATTTGGTCTATTTCTACAAAATAGGCTATACCCCTCTATTCCTACATTCCAATCGTGAGACTCATCCCACCAGGTCTCAGTGATGCCTATCAAATCATATTTATTTTGCTGTACTAGGAGTTCAAATTCATCTTGTTTGTTTCCCATACTCCGTGCATTAGTGTAGAGACACTTAAGTCCCCGTGCCCTTCCTGCAAGTCCCATAGCATTGTTTCCACCCCTCCCACAATTGGATGCTATTCCTACTTGGCCAATATCATTTGGGCCTTTTTCCCCGCACTTGCCGAGTCCTTGTCCTGAATAATCTTGTCTCCCTCCCCAGTTGTGCTTAGTTTAAAGCCCTCCTAATCCTCCTTGTGAGACTGTTTGCAAAAACGTTCCTGCCAAGTTTCGTGAGGTGCAGCCCATCCCTTGCCAGAAGCCCATGTTCCTGGAATTTCAAGCCATGATCCAAAAAGCCAAACTGTTGGCGGTGGCAAAATGTGCGGAGCCAGCTGTTGACCTCTACTATTGTCCTTTCCCTTCGTGCACCATATCCTTGAACAGGGAGGATTGATGAAACGACCACCTGCGCACCAAGGTCCTTAAGCTTTCTCCCCATAAACTCGTAGTCCTTTGTGATGTGGTGAAAGCTGCGCTTCACCGTGTCATTGGTTCCAACGTGAACCAAAACGAGGGGCTTACGGTCAGTGGGCTTGACCAGCCTGGCTAGCCTCTCTGTTACGTGGTTTATCCTGGCCCCAGGAAGACAGCAGACCTCTCGATTGAGCTTGTCCGATTTGCAAACTGCCGGTTCGGTTCCTCTGAGCAAGGAGTCCCCAACCACCAGAACTCGCCTCCTCTGAGGCCTGTCCGGGGTTCTTCGACAAGCAGATTCTTCCAGGATTGCCTGGGCATTGTGTTGAGGTCGGGAGTGCTGGACTTCCCGATGTTGGATGCTGTCCTGTTGGTGTTGAAGTTCCAGTTGCCGAAGTTGGATTCCTTCTTGCTGATGTTGTGTTTCCTCCTTCTGGTGTTCCTCATCATTCACAGCACCAAGAACGTTGAAGCGATTCTGTAGTTTGAGAGTCTCTGTTTCCTTCCTGGCCCTTCTACTTCTCCGTGTGACATTCCTCCAAGCATCGCTTTCCTGGCTCACGGAACTGATTTCCTCATCAGGCAGCTCCTCCACATATCCGGTGTTCAGGAAGGTCCTCTCTGCCCTATCTAAGAAGTCCTCACCTTCCCTAATAAGACGAAGATTAGAAACCTGTGCCTCCAGCTGCCGCACCTTGACCTCTAAGAAGCTTGCACTTGCTGCAGGTGTACCCGACCACATCTTGTGGCAAGAAAAGGAACATACCACAAGTGCTACAGGTGACAGCAGCAGCTCCCTCACCTTCCATACTTGATAATACAGAGAATAGAACAAGAAAACAAAAACAAAAACTGGGTCTCCTTTCTTAATTTGAGCTGTATAAGCTATGTCTGCTCAGCTAACTCCCAAGCTCAGTTGAACTCTTCCTAAATTTGTTCAGTCGCTATAAGGATTGGTTGTTCCTAAACTTGAATGGTTGAACTTGAAGGAATGAAGTAGCTGAATGAAATTGCGCGCGCCTACTGCGTGCGCCGCTGGGAGTTCCTAATAAAGCCTCCTTCCCCTAGCTGGCTCCTCCCCCTAGCTTGATTAACTCTCCCTAGTTTGATTGACAGTTAACTGACTAACTAACAAACAATTAGCTGACAATAGGCTGTGAGCTCAGGGAGAGCACACGGCCAGCGCAAGCAAAAAAAAAAAACACACACACACACAAACACAAAAAAAACCCACACAAAAAAACAACAACACAGAGAAATAAGCAAACAAACTCAGCCCCACAGTCCTGCAAAAACACCTATCAAAGTTGTCTTCACAGACCCAGCTTACCTTCTGCTCTCTCCTCTGGAAGTCATCATCCCTGATCATTGGGCATATACTATCTGTGGCTTATGGGAAGCTGACATCTAGGGAATAAACACTTAAGCAGGAATGCAAGATTTAAAGTCTAATTGCTTCATGCCTTGGACCTAAGAACACAGCCATTCTGCTAAAAGCCTAAGAAGGGTTGCCCCCTTTTTTACCAGGCTGAGCTCTTCTGCCTTTAATGGCCAGCCAGAGGCGAAAGGTTAGTTGAAGGAAGTTTTTCCTACTCCCTGCTCACTTCCTGCTCCAAAAACTTCACCTTTTAAAATTGAAGCCTTCCAGTTAACATCAAGAAACGAAAGACAAAGAGGAGGGGAGAGAAGATTGTGTGTAGAGGATGGAGGAATTCTGCTCTGTCACTGCAGGCTGAAGAAGGAGAAGGAGAAAAGACAAAGGGTGAAGGGGAAGGGATGAATGGGTGAGTGGGCCTGGTCCTTTGTCCCCAGATTAGTTTTTCAAAGTGACTGGAGCAGATTATCCTGGGTCTCAATCCAATCCACCACTCAGCTACAACTTAGGCTGCAGAGAGAAAAATACTCTGCACGCACTCAGAAGCATTTCCCTTTTCTTCTTCTACTTGAACCATCTCACAAGACTGAGTCTGTGGCATTCTACACAGGACTCCAGCCAATCTTGGCCTCATCCAGCTCCCCAATTTATCTCTCAGTACAATAAAATTAAAAGAGAGTGAGAAACACAGGATTGGATCTGTTGCAGAATAGCCTGGGGTCCTTTGGAATTCAGTAAGACTGCCAAGGAAACATTGTAGAAGAAGAGAAAGGAAGGGCTGCAGAGACTATAGTACATCTGATTCCTTTCAAAAAGGCTGGAGACTTGGGTCTTCAGTGGAAAGAAAGAGATGCTACAAAGGGCAATTCCGCCTTCTCCAAACTGGTGCCCTCTATAATCCCATAATCCCAGAAGGGTGTGGTGGTTATGGGAGTTGTATTCTAACCTCTGGAGAGTTTAGACTTGAGGAAGGTTTTTTTAGGATACTCAGGGAGGAAGGGATGTCTGCCTTCTGCACCCACATAATAAGCAATTATCTGTACCTCTACAACCCATACTAACACCCCTTGTTTTTAATCACCGTCAAATCGAGGTGGATTTATGGCCGCCCTACAAATGAAAGCTCTCCGAGTCCCCTTTTACCAACATCCCTGCTTAGGTTCTACAAGCTCAGCGCTGTGGCTTCTTTGATGGAATGATACCAATATGCCTGAGAGTAAGTCTTACAAAAGTCTTCCTTCTGACCAGAACCTGAAAAAGGCCATTTCCCCGCCAGACTGTTACAGTGCTATGATTCCACTTTCAACATCCTATGGAATCCTGGGTTTTGCCCTTTAGGGATGGACTGGCGGCACCAGGATTCCATAAGATGTTGAAAGTGGAATCATAGCGCTATAACAGTCTCCTGCGGAAATGGTCAAAGTGGCTATGTGGGGTGCTGGACTCGTTGGAGTTATGGCTCTGAATAGCCCCAGTAGAAGAGACCCATTGCATCAAGTGTGGAAGGGTAGGTCAACCGTTCCATGAATTTGAGAGGTCTCTCTCTAACTGGGGGCTAATAACAAGACTGAAGCCATCCTTCTCCCCAAAGCAACGACCCCAGGCTCTGCGTGGGAGCAGACAGGCCTGAGGTTCGCTTTAAATCAAATTATTGTTGCAGCGCCTTCTCCCTTCTCTGACCAGAATCCCCTGCTTGTCTCCTTGTAGACGACGGGAAGAAACAGTAAAAGTTCGTGACCAGGAGGTGTAGCTACGGGAGGGGCAAAAGGAAAGCCTTTGCCCCCCTTAACAAGAATTCTGCCCTCTCTAATGAAGTTTTCCTTCACACTCAAATCTCTAGTATTTCACAAAATGAGATTTTGAAGATTGTTCCACCAAGATCTCTTCTATCTGCCGTGTTCGCATTCCTTTGGTAGCTTTGCCTGCCCCTTTTTCTTTAGATGCCGTATTTCTAAATGCTCAGGTGAAGTTTTAAATTACTGCAGTGCTAGAAATCTCCCAGATGAAGGAAAACTTCATCCGGAGAAGCAGAATTATTTCTGGGGGGGAGGGGACAAGGCCCTCATTTCCACCGCACACACTCCTGTCGTGCCTCCCTCCGCCCCTTTCCCCTTGTCCCTGACCCCAAGGCTATCCTCCGGAGACCTTCAGGCTGCCATCCCTCCAACATTGCCGTTTTCTCCGAAGGAGGCGGCCTGCGAATCCCCTTGGGCTCTTTGGAGCCGCTTACTCCGCGGTGTACGGAAGCACGTTTCCAGTTTGCAACACGATTCCACTGCCGGTTCCCCGGGAAGCGATGCCATTGCCACACTACACTGTTATAGTGCTATTATTCCGTTTTCAACATGCTGTGGAATCCTGAGGTTTACAGTTGACTGAGGCCAGAGAGCTCTCTGGCTGAGAATTCTAAGTGCCCCTCCCTAAACTGCAAACCCCATAGGATGTTGAAAATGGAATAATAGCACTGTAACGTTCTAGTGCGGAAATCGCCTAAGCCCCACTCAGAGATTCGAGGGGACTGATTCCGGAAAGAAGACGCCTCCTACGAAAAGCCGCCGGGGCCTTTTCCAGGAGGGCTTTACGGCTCCTGCTCTTCGTTCCTCGTTTTTATGTCTCCTTTTCGATCCTTCCTTGTCCTTCTCTCCCTTTGGCTCCCTGCTGTGGCTGCCGGGCGGAAAGACTTACCCTTTACCCCAAGTGGAAAACATGCTTTATTACTTTCATAAAGGTCTCCCATGGCTTGCTCTCCACCTCCCCGCCGCCTGTTTTACGAATTCCAATCTCATTGCGCCGGAGGAGCTCCAAAACCGGCGGAGACAGCCTCCTTAAGCACCGGGTACCCGAGATGTGTGCCCCCCGATATACCCCTGGACACGCCGACAGACCCTCCTCTTATAAAGGCGACTTCTTGATTGCCCCTGCCCAAGAGCAAGACGCGTTTCTTTGCTCAGGCGCCAGGCAAAGAAAAGATTTTCTTTCCACTATAATGTGAGCTGTTGTGTTTTGTTTTTTTCCCGTCCCTTACACAGTTTTAAGTCTTGCCTACTCGGAAAGCAAGTCCTATGAAAGTCGGGGGCTTAGAGTGTAGGTCAGTGCGAAGTGTAGCTTGCAAATCTAGGCCCATTTTCCTGGGAGGCAATTATCTCCTCAGGGGCCCTGACCTCCCAGAAAGCGCAGGCACATACACACACGCACGCACATGCTTTTGCGATTGAGATGAGACCGAAAAATCCGGTTCCCGGGGTCGCTTAAGCGGGCTCCAGACGAAGCGATTTCGCTGAAGAACTGGAATCAAATGGAATCAAAGGAAAACCAGGGAGTCCCATTTTAAGCGTTAACTTGGGGTAGGGTTCTAACTAGGGCCAGATTTAACTAGGAAAGATCTCTTTGTCGTTGGCGTTGTGTGCCTTCAAGTGGTTTCCGACTTACGGCGACCCTCAGGCGAATCTATTAGGAGATTCATGCAGAGGAAAGATCTCTTCAGGAACAATAAACCGCAAGGAATCTGGCCAAGGCAGCTGTGTTCACACTTGCACTTCTTTTGCCGAAATTAAGGCACCAGGGAAAAATTCTGAAAAGAACTTATGGGGACTCCATGAATTCCTCAGGGTCT
This sequence comes from Iguana delicatissima, assembly GCA_948472985.1. Taxonomy (NCBI): domain Eukaryota; kingdom Metazoa; phylum Chordata; class Lepidosauria; order Squamata; family Iguanidae; genus Iguana; species Iguana delicatissima. The sequence goes on along the minus strand of CAOKZL010000209.1, from coordinate 1,482,981 downwards.
TCTTAGGAAAGGAAATAGGCAGAGACGATGTGCCATTGCCGCCCATATAGGTTTTGTTATTCTTGGGTGCCTCCAATTCATTTCCGACTTATGGTGATCTTCCGAGGAACCTATCTCGGAGGGTTTTTTTGGCAGAATTTGTTCAGAGGGGGTTTGCCTTTGCCCTCCTCTCAGGCTGAGAGAGTGTGACTTGCCCAAGGTCACCCAATGGGCTCCCGTGACTGAGCGTGGATCGAAACTCCGGTCTCCAAGTGTCCTAGCCCAACACTCAAACCGCTACAGACTAGATATTCTTTGGCATCTCCCATTCAACTTCGCCTAGTTTCCAAAAATCAGAGGGGATTCGGGACCCTCAGAGCACTTAGGCAGTTATGTACTCTACAGGAAAATGTCACTTGGAGGCCCACTGATTTACTCACACACCCAGGGACTATACCGTAGAGGGGAGAGGGTACAGACTCCGATATAGCTCAGGTTATGTGCATTGATGCCAACTCCTGAATAGGAGCAGGAACGTGGGCGGAAAGACCTGCTCAGCTTCCTAGGGACAGGAACAAACCCTACTTTTATGCCTTGCTTACTTACTCAGAAGTAAACTTCGTCGTCTTCAAAGGGACTTCCCTCCAAGTAAAGGGGCATGACGGAAATTCGTCCTTAATCGATATGGTGAACCTGAGGGGATCCGGGCGAAGGCTGGGCAGTTACTCGGAAATAAATCTAAGCCCAGCAAGGGCTGAAAGGGGAGAGGGGGAATGAATGTGCCTATCTTTTTTCTTGTTGAAAAGACCAAGCCCGGAGCGTCCCTAACTCTCCTCCTAAAACCCTCCGCCCCAATTAGCCAAAGCTGCCCATTTCCAAAGTTCCCGAGTTCGAAAGAATGGAACCAGGACTCAGCACCTCCGAGCCCCCTGCACGCCGCTCACACGACCCTTCCTTCTCTTCCGACTCCCACGCATCCAGGGTTATCTGTGCCAACTGAGGGTTTGCCAGTAGGGTGCTAAAGGCCCCTAAGTGAGGCCTTGGCACTTCCCCAACTGCAGGCCGCCGGAGCCCTAACTCCGAAGTCATTTCTTTCCTATGCTTCGGAGCCACTCCAAATTGTAACCCTGCCTTTCCTAAACGCGTGCGGTCCGAAGAGTCTCCGCTTAAATCTGTAGGAGTAATCTTTGTTCTCCAAGACCCATGTTTCCACTTTGAGCTCGATTCCCGTTATATTTACTCGGAAAGATACCCCTCGGTAGGGCTTGCTTTCCATCCAGCAAATGTCTGGAGGACTGTAGTTGAAGTACTGTCTACCTCCGAGTAAATTACGGGTGACATTACGGGTCCCTTAAGAGAGACGCTGCCCGTGTTTCTTCGAAAAAGTAAGCCGCAATGAGTTCAATTAGAATTAAAGAAAGTATCTCTAGCGCTGCGGCTATATTTTCAGGACATGCGGGGACGCTGGAATCGTATCTGTAGGAATTTATTTGGGAGTAGGTCCAACAGAGATGATTGGGAGGTTCTTCTGAAAAGAGATATACACAGTACCTCATTCCTTTCTCAGGATTACAGCCAGAATGGGCAAAGTGAGGCCAAGGTGGGTCTGTGGCCCTCGATTCTCCCCAATTTCCCGAACCACTTTTTTTTGCCTGGTCCCAAAGAAATCATGAACTGTTTGTCCTGACAGCCTCTGGAAAGCTTCAGTTCACAAACTAAATAGGAGGCCTCCCGGCACCACTTCACATTTTTAAAGATTTTTTTTCAAAATCAAAAGTGGATTTCCTTCAGTTGTTTTTGTTCATTTCGTTTTTGCTCATTTTGGGGGCGTCTCGGTGGCCCCGGCCCTGCTACTTTTGCCCACCCGCGGAGGGGAAGGGAGCCTGGCCAGAGAGGGGCTAGAGCGATGCCAACGCCTCGGGTCCGGGAAAGGTTTCCTTGTCTTTCTGTTGGAGGGATCTGACCGAGAGCTGCAGATTTAACATTCAACAGCTGCAGCGAAAACACCTGCGATCTATTTCTCCGGATACAATAATAGGGATTAATTACTCTCTCTGCTTCAGAGAGAACTCCAGCCTGGCAAGGTTAGGATCTACGGAAATACCAATCGGTTCCACAGGACGCGAAGCAAAAACTTGGCGGAGCCAAAGGAAAGAAAGTCGATTTGGGTTGCGATACACGTCGGGGGTTTTGCAACATTTGTTACTATAGGAGATTAGGGAGGTCGCATCCAGAGCGTGACTGCATCCAACCCAACCGCACCTAGTGTTGGGAGCATTTTGATTTCAGTCGTCTCTGTAGGATTGGGGAATTCGACTGGGAACCGATGCCGGGGATCCCAATAGCGGCTACGCAGTCTGTCTTAAAACTTGGGATGCTAAAGAATTGGAACATCTGTTCACCGAGTAGGGACGGAGGAAAGAAACTGGAAGGGAGAGAAGGGGAGGAAATGGCAAAGCACCCAGAAACTGAAGATGTTACTCGTCATTTTGTTTTGCTTGTGGGAAGTCGCGAAAGTAATAGGGACAAAACGCATTCCTTTAGTCTACTCATTACTTATGGGAAATTTACACAAACCTACTTCCTTTTTATACGCATGTGGTTCGATCGTATGTACATAGAGATCTGCTATATAGGACTAAAGTGTTTCAGAAGAGTGTGCAGAGGTTGCCGGCGGTACACCTATAACTGTCTATATTTGCAAATATCTAACAGTGCTTAGTTTCAGCATAGCAAGACAGCTACATGGAGCTTTGTATATCCTAGATAGGCACCCAGACCAATAAACGCGTTATAAGCTGCCCAGAGTCCCACACATACACCCTCTGCTATCTTCCACTCACTGGTGGGAGAGAAAGTCGCATTGATCTCAATGAGAGGAATTGCAGCAACAGGCAGAGAGAAATCTCTGCTTGTTAAAAGGCGGGTTCTCTGTGTGCCTGTCTGTGGCGGGTGGGTTTTGCTGATGGGAACAAAGAATTTCTATAGCCTTTAAGCCCCCACGCCCATGCACCTCGCTTCTCTACATCTATGCCATTTCCGCACTAGCCTGTTATAGCGCGATGATTCCACTTTCAACATCCTCTGGAATCCTGGGGTTTGCAGTTTCGGGAAGGGCCGGCCGACCCCTCCCGAAACTGCAAACCCCAGGATTCCAGAGGATGTTGAAAGTGGAATCATCGCGCTATAACAGGCTAGTGCGGAATGTGTGGAAGGCACATTTTCACCTTCAGTCTCATCCTGGCTTTCGCATGTCCCAAATGTGTAGAGCGTCATAGTCCACCGGGTCCTGCTTAGAAGGGTCAAAGGGAAATGGGGCGGTTGGAGAAAAACCTCTGGGCTAAGAAGAAGCGACGCAGCGCTCCAGTTCATTTCACCCCTATTCCGACGTGAAAGGGAACTGCGGCCAGGCCGAAACTGGCTAGGCTGCCCCTCTGACCGGTTAAATCTGACCCTCTGCCCGGGTACTTGCCACTCCCCCGCGGCCTGACTAGAAGGAAGGTCGAAAGGAAGAGGAGGAACCAGGCGCCTTCTCTGCTTTGGAGCAAGGAGGACCAAGCCGGTAACTGGTTAAGAGTTCTCACTTCCCTCCAATGTGGCTGAGAAAACGACAGCCCTGCGACGCAGGTTGGCCTCAAATATAGGGATTGCCCAAGAGTGACCTTCTTTGCGCCCTCCCATATGGCTCTTTGACGTTGTCTCGGTGTCATATGTCATCCCCATCGCCTCAAAAATCGTTGCCTCCTAAGTTAGTCATACGCGGACACGCAACCGGGATAACCTTTCGTGAGAAATTGCCCAAATCCAGGATGGATGGGCTCATTTTATTTCTGGGTACAAATCGCAAGCTGGTCTAAATATCCTAAAGGCACCAGATCCCGTCTGATCTTGGAAGCTAAGGAATATCAGCTTTGGTTAGTACTTGGACAGGAGACCGCCAAGGAAGGCCAGGTGCTGTCGGCTTACATTTCAGAGGAAGGAACTGACAAAACCACCTCTTGAATATTCCTTGCCTAAGAAAACCCGACGAAATTCGTGGGGTCCCCGTAAGTCGACAGGTGACTTGAAGGCACAGAGAGAGATCACGAAGTCCCCCTGACCCGTTTGCTTCCTGCTGCAGCCTCCACTTTTCAAAATGCTCTCCTCCTCCTCCTCCCCAGAGCGATGGCATGTCACCGTATGTGTGTGTTTCTTTAAGGTACATTAAAGGCTCATTGCAGTCTCCCTGTGAAGTCATTACGCCTTTATCCCCACCAATTAACCACACCTCAGAGGGCTGCTATTAACAGCTACATTGAGCTTAAAAGTGAGGGATCCCATTTCAGAGAGATGTCGTGAGCTCGCTCTGGAGATCTCAGCAGGCAGCCCGAAAGGGAGCGCTGACTCCTGCGCTCTACCTTTCAGGCAGGTTCCTCCTGAGACCCCGATAAGGAAAAGAATTAAATCTACCAAGGGGGAAAAAACCACGAGACTGGAAAGTTCAGAGGTTAGAGTGGCGGGGAGCAAATCTGGCAGAAGCTACCACATCTGGCTGAACAACAGGCCGGATCATAATTTCAGACAAGAGTCTGGGCTGGGAGGAGGATTGTGAGGCGGAGGTGGCTGAGGGAGTCCCCTCTCCTTTCCTCCTCATCCCAAAACTGAACTGCAAAATTCGCTGGGTCCTTAGGTGCTTGAAAGGGAAATAAATGGTGAAAAGCAGCGTCTTGTCCCAGACGTTTTCCTCTCTTTTAGATGCCTAATGTATCTGTATAAATCTACATAATGCACACGGGAGAATCAAATCCCACTTGCTGCGGGCTGATTTCCAAGAAAGGAATCTTCAGACCTAAGAAAGAGAGGATGCCACGGGAAGACTTGGCAAGGAAAGAGCACTCCACCTTTTGCCTTTTTTCCCCAGTCCTACCTCGACTTGGAAAGAAAGTCCTTCCTGTCTGTCTGTCTTTCCTCTCCTGTCCCAAAGAAAAGAGAAAGGAAATGACCAGAATGGGGCACGTTACCAACCCATTGGATGTGGAACAACTTCTACTTTCCAGTCATTTTTCTTTCTGAGCAAATCTAGTAGCTTCCCGTGAAAGTTTTCCTCCCACTTCTAGAATTTTTTTAATGATCCAGATCCGAGTCTTTTTCTGTCCTCTTCAATCCCTGCATCCCAGCCCATGCCACCTACCTCCAAAGAGACCAGGAGCTTGCCAAATTCGACGGGTCAACCTTGGTTGAGGCTGGTCTTTTTGGCCGCCAGCTTGCCGTCTTTCTACCCGGGGATCCTTGTCCAGTAGTCTCACAGAACCCCTCGCCCCGCCATCAACAAAATGCACCGGGGTCCCCCTCTTCTTCTTCTTCTCCCCCCTCCATCTCCACCCCATCCCTCTTCAAGTGAGGCGGATTTAATTTTCAATATTTGGTAGACAAAATTTAGCCATTCAAAAGGAGATTAATTTTCCAAGAATAATCCAATTAAAAGATTTCTAAACTAATCTTTTGGGGGGATGGGGAAAAGAGGAGAAGGGGGAAGGGAGGGGAAGTGATTTATGGCCGTGGAGGGGGGGAGTTGCGCAGAAAGGATGTCTACTTCTAAAGAACCCTTCCAAACGGGGCGCCGGTGCCTGAGCCTGACCAAGGGATGGCGAGCCCAAATTCAATTAAGGCTGAACGGTGCGCTGATTTTAAAATTGATCTGCACCCGCTCTCGCTCCAGGAGCGGATGAAAGAGAGTGCTCTGACTTCAGGTGGGTTGCGGATAGGATCCGATATTTGCTTTGTCCTTGCGGATGGATTGAATCCGAATTGAGGAAGGGGACTTCGCCGCCGCCGCCGCCGCCGCCGCCGCCGCCTCTCTCAACTCAGAACGTAGAAGGCACTTCGGCTGCTCACACAAGCCTCATGGACTTTTTTCAAGTGCTAATAGATTTATGGTCTCCCTTTCTCTCTCTCTCTCTTTTCTCTCTTTTTTTTTTCCCCAACGCCCATCCACAGTAATTAGCACATATGTTCTAAATAGATGATAGTTTTGTGAGCAATAAAGCAATTACCCATCGGTGAAGCTGACAGTTCTTCCAACTAAACTCCAACCAGCAGCTAATTGGAAAAGTCATTTCAGCTCCATTGTCTGCAATTAGTCTTGCTAAACTACTACACCCAAACTAGCCGGTTTTTGAAGTTTATTTATTCATTTCCATTCGTATTTGCAAACGGCCATCGAAATCAGTCTTCAACTTTTCACAGGGCTTAGATCAGGCTTGCAACGTCTTTTGGACTGCCTTTAATTTCTTTCTTGTACTTAATAGTAGCGATTCCCATTCGCTTTCACATCTCTCTGTTCCTCACACATATACACACAACTGATCGATACTGGAAGGTTCAGGGGATCTTAAACATTTGTCCTTTGCGCTCGGCCGTTTGTAAAAACAATATTTCCCCGGCCATCCGGGACTCGTGGTCAGTTTAAGCCAAATGGATGAGCCTTTAAACGCTGCCTCTCTTAAGTTTTATTTGGTGTGGAGGGTTTTTTCTCTCTCTCTCTTTCTTTCCCTTCTTTCCCTTCCTTTCCATTTTAACTCTGCATTGGGGGATTGCTTCGGAGGTCTTCGCTCCAGTCCAGAATACTAAATCAAATAAATCAGATGTTCTGCTTAAAACTGCGCCCATCGTTTTCTTCGTGACAAATGGGATGATTGGGAGGAACTCGGGTTTAAAAACAATAATAAATAAATAAATGTTTAAAAATCCCAAGCCAGTAATTTCGAATCAGTTAGCAACCTAGGTAGGAGTTTTCATTTTAGTGGAAGGGAGGGAAATGGGGGTGCAGGGCAAGGAGTGGCGAAAGCCCGCGCCCTCACCCCCTTTCCTCTGTAGGTTAAAGGAGAAAATTAAGAGGTTCTCCCCGACGGAGACTGCGGCGCAGTGAGTGGAAGCGATGCGTTAAACAGCGCTTTGACGCGCCAGCGGAGCTCCATAATATAGCCCGGCTAAGCGCCTTGTCCTTAATTTAATCTTCGCGGCGTTGCGGCCGAGGGGGTGCTTAACGGGAGAATAGGCTCCAAGCAAACGGATCTGGCCGGGAGGGAAGGAGGAGAGAGGCGGTCACTGAGCCCTGGGTCTGTTCTGCCGCTTTTACCAGACGTTAGAGCCCGACCCCAAAGAGCCGGGGGGGGGCAGAGAGGTGGCCTTCGCTCATCAGACCCCCGCGGACCGGGCAGGCCTGGGAAGCGCTAGGGAGATGTGTAGGTTGAGTGGGGGGTCTCTCTTTAGTAATCCTGTCGAAACTAGTTCCAGTTTCACAACGCCCAAGGCGTATTTCAAGAAACTCAACTGGGTGTCCATCTTCCCAACCCAATGATTTATGAGCGGAAGCTCTTCTGCTACATACAACCCTGACATTCAGATGAAGGAGAAAATGTTTCTTTAAAGGAGGAAGGGGAATATAGACAGAAAGATAGGAAATATATACAGAAAGATACATTTACAAGCTTGAGGGACTGCAACTTCCAATTTGAATCCGTATTTTTATTCTGTTCTGGCCGGTTTGTCTTAGGACAGGGTGCCTTATTTGGGCACCTAAGTCTTAAGATTGCCTTGAGCACACCTCATCCCCGGAACTTAGACACCAAAGTGGTTCTTTCTAGACTGAGAGACCAAGAGTTGTCCAACACAGCCGGGCTTTCCTTCACCAACTTCGCCCACCATTCTTGCCTTTAAAAAAAACAACCTAGCTTTGGAAGCTGGCTCTAAAAAAAGGCTTCAAAACCCCTTAGAACCATTTTTTAAAAATGGACTAACCATAGAAAAGAGTCTCTCTATCTTTGGATGCCATTGAATAGAGGATTCAGTCCAGCCAGGCTCAACTTTCTAGCGATAAAAAAGATGCACTCTGATCTCCCAGGCTGGGCCAGAGTAACGAGCCAGGAAACATTTTTTTTTTTTTTAAAAGGGCTGAGTGAATTTAACCCGGTTTGGGCTTAACCCAGGCTTGAGCAAGAAGCCTGGCAGTTCTGAGGACGCAAGAGAGGATATCCCTGGACGGCTAAGCAGGGCCACATCCCTGAGGGGAAATGAAGTGACATCAAAACAGCCTGGTTTGGAGGAGAGAGATCTCCGGAGATCTCAAGTTCTGGTGAAATGGCCCTTTACAGAAGGCCAGCTTCTTCTGAAAAATACGGCGTCAAGTGCTAGAATCTTAAGAAAAATTGGGGAGAGGGCTTGGTGGAAAATGGAGGGGAAGAGAGAAATGAGTCCCATCACAGCTTGGTGCCCTCCTTGTTGGGGGTGTCCTTCGGATCCCTTTCCCAGGCGAGAAGGGAGAAGGAGGGAAAGCATTTGACAAAACGCCAAACCTAAGTACGTCGGTTTGAGGGAAGAATTTTTTTTAAAAAAATGGGAAGGATCTCCTTGCCAGCCTGACCCTGCTCCCGCTCCCGCGAGTGAACCTCTTGCAGGGAAAAAAGTCGGAAGAGACCCCCACCTCCGCGCTCTCTCTCTCTCTCTCTCTCTCTCTGGGCCTTCCCAAGCGAGGCTCCTCCTGCCAGGGGCGCGGAACCGATGCATTCCTCGGCGGCCACCCGACAGCCTGGCTTGAGGCCTAGGAGCCCTCCCGCAACCTCCATCCCCCGGTCGGTTCTCTCTCTCTCTCTCTCCCTCTCTCTCCCGACTGAAGGTATTTGCGGGGCTTTGCCCTCCTCTCGCCGCTCTGGAGAGCGATTAGATGGCGCCTATTCAGAGCTGCTGATCCAAAGAGAAAAGAGGAGTAGATAAAAGGCGATTTCAAGTGACCTCTTCGTCCTTTTCACACCAACCTGAGTCTCTAGAATAGCCGGGGATCAATTGGGACAAAAGACTAAGCCAAACCCGCTCTCCCACCCCACCCCCTGTGCGGGCGGCCTCCCTCCTTCGCCCTTTCAGCCCCTGAACCCCCCTGCAAAGGGTTAACAATAAAACTGATCCTTCTTCTGCCCCCCGCCCCCACCTCCGCACCACTTTGCCAGGCTCTTGCCATTCACGGATACTTTTTTTTATGAGCCCCCGCCCCCTTCGCTGAGGCCTGCCCATCCCCACCACCCTCCTACCACCCGTGCTCCCCTCATCCCACTCCGGTGTGGCACGATTCTCTCTGGTCTGCTGGAGCGGTTGGTTGCATTGACCTCTCTCCCTCGTCCCCCGTTAAACCGCGCCTCCCGACTAAAAAGTCCTTCTCCCGCCTCCCTTCCCTGCTCCCTAGCTGCCTGACAGAACAGGCCTGTAATAAACATATCTCGGCCCTGACAGTTTCACTGAAAAGTGAGATTTATTACTTATATCAAGCTTAGGAAGAGCTCCGGGTGATTCTCGCACCAGCAGCTCAGGCCCGGCCTTCCTGGGCGCTTTCCCCCCTCCCGGGAAGGGGGGGAAGAAACCCTTCAGCCCAACTTCCACGCCATCTGCGCCTCCAAGCCAAAGGAGGCAAGTGACAAGCGACAACTTAACAGCCAGTGGAAGCGCTTTCGCTCTCTCCATCCCCCTTTCCTCCTCCCTTCCTTCCTTTGCTCTCTTCTCCTATTTTTATTTGAAATGTAGTAATTTCTTTTATTCTTTTTAAATTTAGAGGGAATGAGAAATCTAATTACACCCCTCTCCCCGTCCGATGGACTAATCTCCCCGATAAAATAAAATAGGAGCCGTGACAGGTGACTATTCAGGGGAAACCATTCTGCCAGCCGGGGAATGGTATTGATATGAGAGGACAAGGCGGCCATTCCTGGGGCAAAACGGTCCCTTTACATCCCCTCACAGCCTCTCATATTACCCTTTATTAGGGGGTTGCACCTCTATCGGAGACTATCTGATGGCCTTGGGCTTTATGGGATTGCCCAGAAAACCCTCTGAGACGCCTGGAAAAGACAGCAGATTTGCCCAGGCGCCGAAGAGGGCCCGGCCTCTCTCTTCCCAAAGCGACCTACCCTCTCCCCTTCCTTTCCCTTGCTCTCCTTCCTCCCCTTCCTGAAGGGCTTCTTCGGCACCCGTGGGTTTCTCTTCGCTTCCCGCGTTCCCTTCCCTGCCTCAGCTTTGTTTACACCGAAAAGTTAAGCTCTGCGGAGGAGAATTCGTCATTTTGTTTGGTGGGGAGAGGCAGATGTGGGCCAGATCAGAGCCCAGAAAGTTGGAAAGTTAGTCGGTACCCTCCCATTATTCCCTCTCCTGCTGGGATCGCCTTTGGGCTGAGAACCAAGGCCCGAGAGAGGCTGCTGAAAAGTCCCGGAAGAAACACTACCAGCCCTTCTTTTCTAGAAAGCGCTTTCCTCCCTGTCTATGGGATTCGACTGCGTTATCAAGTCTCGAAAACGGCGACCCTTCTGCTCACTTTCGGGGGCGACTCCTCCGCTGGACACAGTGGGATTGACCCCGAGGCACTATGCCTAGGGGACTGGACTCTGGCCCCATGAGACTGTCTTGGAAGGAAGACCCACTAGACGTACTTCTTCGGAGAAAACAAGCGAGGGGATGGGGCCTCACATGATCTCGAGGACGTTTCAGCGTGTTGGGGTTTCAGTGGAGTACACATCGACGACTCCACGTTTTTCAGTGGGTCGCCGCATCTTTCTCACGCAGGGCTTTCTGCTTCAGAGGGGGATCCAAGGCCCAGTGGTTTTTGAGATGCCAGCTCTAATGGCGCCCTGATTAGCTTGCCACCAGGCCGAAAAGCTTTGGCAAAACATTTTAACTCTCTGTCCAGTTTCGCTTTCTCTAGATCGCTTGCTCGCTCGCTCGTTCTCTCTTTTAAAAAAAATCCTGCAGCAAAAGATGCCGGGAGCGGGCTTGCTCACCTCTTTTAGAGGGGTGGGGATTTTTATTTTAGCCTTCAACTGACGGAGGGGGAAGGATTGGGAGCTTTGCACAGGTGAATGCCAATGACCTTACTGCAGAAGGTGGGGGGTTCTCCCCGCCCCCTGCTATCCTAACTGGCTTTTAAATGAACAGGCGGGGTTGTGTGTATTTTGTTGTTTGCTCCTTTTGTGGGAAGACGATTTCTCTAAACGTTCTACCAATTCAACCCTCGTTTTCACCGTGTTTACCTGAAACCAAGTCTGGTTGGTTTTGGCCAGCCTTCCCTCTAATGCTTAAAACGACAAAGCCTAAATGCATTTTTATAAAGTGACTTAAGTTCAAGAAGGAACTGCAGGAAAGTATCCCTGATTAAGATGTTAGATGTAACCAAAGAGGGATTGTCTTTTGTACACACACCCATCCCTCTCTTTTGCTGAGCTATGTTCATTTACATTTACCCCAGTATAAAGGGAAGGAGGTTGCCGTGATTGAGTTTAACTTACGGAGAGAAAAAGAGAAAGACTCTCTCTCTCTCACACATACACACACAGGCGTTGAAGTGGCAAATATCCCATACGCAGACACCTGATCTCCTAAACTGAGAACGCAAATAGATGAGAGCCAGCTCAAATCAGTTGGGTGCTCTCGTGAAACCTGCAGGGATGCTAGTGGGGGGAAAAAACTCTCACGCTCAACAAGCACACGAAGCGGCAGTTTTATCTAGAAGCGAGCATATGTCTCCTTTTATTTATTTCTTTTAGCCACCACCACCACCACAACAAGCCTCCCAAAAAGCGACATGCTACGTGGCGAGTGAGTAGTATTTACACAAGGGAGCCAGAATCCACTGAAAGCTACTTTACCTGGGCATGGTCAACCGTGACTGAGAGGATCAGAGGGAGGGAGGGAGGGAGGGAGATAGATAGATAGACAGACGGAGGGAGGGAGGTAGACAGATAGACAGACAGACAGACATTAGCCAAGGGCAGAACTAAGTTTTTCTGCCGATCAGAAGCGGCCACTGAGAAGGCAGAGCTGCGCACTGCGCGAGGGCGCGCGTTCCATTGCGCTCGCAACGGTGGCTTAGCCAGGGGAAAACGAATGACCCGGCACTAGTCCGGGGAGGGAATCAGGCCTACTTCCGCTCGTCGTGGAAGCGGCTGAGCCGCGAGCTCCTGGCTGCCAAGGACTGGCTCTTTCCAAAGGCTTGGCTTTGCCGGATTCCCCCGCCCTCGCCAAAGGAAGAGCGGGGTCGGAGCCGGGGAAGGGGCACAGTGCGCTTTTTTGCTGGGCGGAGGAGAGCAGAAATGTTGACCTTCCAAGGCATATGTGCCGTCCACAGACCTGGAAAACCTGACCAGGGGGTGGGAGTGGAATGGGATGCCAGGAGGCCTCTGGACCGACCTGGCCCGTGCGATGGTTCGGCCTTCCAAAGGCTCTGGAGCAGGCCGGGTTTGTCACGAATGCGTCGAAAGCGCTCGCGAGCTGATTTGTGGGGCAACCGGCCCAGCAGGCAGGCTGGTAGTGTGTGAAAGCGAGAGAACAGAATTCAAAGCACGCCTTCCGTATGGCTTTTCTGGGCCTGTTTTAAGTTGATCTGTGGAGAACGGGAATGGCATATGGGTGCTTTAAAAAGCCCTTTCCAAATGTCATGTCCTAACCAAATGCAGCTGTATCCCTCACCGGAATAGGGAGGGAAATGCTCAAAGTGCTAAAAGAACGTCTCACACACACGCCTATTTAGGAAAGAAAGACGGAGGATATCTGTCTCCTGTATCTTCCCCTATCAGCATGCTATTAAAAAAATAAATAAATCAGCATCTCTATCCACAAACATCCCTACTATATATTTTATTTAAAATGAGCAGACACAGGATTTTTCGAGGAAATTGGGCCTTAAAAAACAAAGTTGCCGAAGGCAGATTATCCTTGTCTGGTTACATACCTACATATATCATTTGCGTTTCTCGATTTAGGTGTAATTACTTATTGCCTTCTCTTTAACTGTATTTCTTTCTTTTCTTTTTCTTTTTTAAATTACCTCTACCACGCTTTCAACAATAGCTCGGAAAAGTTGTGACAGGCACGGCGCTTCCTTCTGGTATGATTTTTCCCCCTTTCAGACAACAGCGCGAGAGAGCGAAAAATTAGACGAGCAGGGCTCTTCCTAGCCTGCTCACAATGTCAGCTTACTCAAAAGTAAACCCCATAACAGTCCATGGGACTGAAGCCTGGAGGGTTTTTAAGTTCCGTGGCTCCCAAACGTCTTCTGTGGGAGAGAGACCCGCAGCCGCCGGCTTCAGTTTGGGTTGTACCCCTGTTTTTCCATATAGTAAGCCTCTCCATATTATAAAGTGAAATACGGAGAGATCTCGGTTCTCGGAACTATACAGACATGATCAACAAACTGTTTAAACTCCAGGTTTCCAGAACACTACCACAACCTCTGCGTCCTTTATTCCTCCCTCATCACCACCGCCCCGCTTCACAAGTCAAGAGAACTCCACGGATAGTCCTGATTCCGGCTCCCCTTCCTCTTGTTCCCCCTCCCGCTCGCCCCTCCTCGCAAAGTGCCCTTTCCATCTGCAAATGTCATCTGCCAGTCGGTCTGTCTTGAGGTGCAACCGGTTTGGTAACACCCTCTGCTTAAGCCATGCGCTCATCACAGCCCAAGCTGGGACTCGCACCACAAATATGCGCCACGGAAACCGAGGCGATTCCCGTGAAAAGAGGGTGCGGGCAAAAAGGTGCCAGGCCGGCAGAGTTAGAGGCGACCGCTATCTCTCGGACCAGCTTCCAGGAGCATATATGGTGGGGAGGGAGAGGAAGAGGCCGCTTCCCAGTTAAATTGAGAAGACCAGGGCTCTTTTCTTTATCATTATTTTTCTCTCTTTCTTTCTTTTTAAGCGTTATTATTCTCCAAAAGAGGGGGAGGAGGAGGGACAGAGACAGAAAAAAGATTGCCAGATCTGAGCCATACGAATCAGTTTCTAACGGAGAGTTTTACAGGTCCCTTCTGTAGAAAGGTGTGTTTCTCTTCACCTGAATTCTCCCTTTCAGCTCCTTAAAAATGAGGTCCCCTTGACAACCCAGCAAAACAGCCACTTTCCCAACTTCCCCAAAATGTTTAAAACAGAGACCGAACGGGTGCGAATTAATCCTTCTCCCTCCTCGCATTTGTGGAGGTAACCTCCCCTGTTCAGTCTCGGGGGGGGTGCAAGGAAAACAAGGTAACGGGGCCCAAGAGTAGACGGTTGTCATTTTGTTGAACGTGGGGCTGGCCTTTCTCTGGTAGGAAGGGCCCTCTGGCTTCCCGCTTCCCTCCCCTTCTCGTTCCGTGGATCTCGTCGTTGTTCCTTTAATCTGTTGACACTCCCCTCCCACCCTCCACCCCAGCCAGCTAAACAGGCTGCGATCGATCTTTTCATTAGGTGATCAAATAAACAGAGCAGGTGAAAGACAACAAGTATTAGCGCGCTGACACCCGTCTGGAGTAAGCCCACATCCCGGGCAACATCCTTGGTTTTTTCCAGCCTTCAGGAGAGGGCAAGTCTGGACACAGCATAGCCTCACACGTCTGCTCCGTGCCAGGCGTCTGCTAACCCTCCCCCGAAAGGTAGCCAAGCAATATAAAGGGCAGCCCAGGACACTCAACTTGGGACAGGGGTAGTTTCCCACTCCGAGAGGGGAGTTCCCATCCAGAGCTGTTTTCTAGGAGCACTAGTCCCTCCATTAGACATGCCTCCCAACCCTCCGCTCTAGATGGGCTCTGTGATGAGCCCCCTTGCTTTCAAGAGTTCGACCCACACATGACGATAGGATATGGTATTACATTTGCCACTCACTCGCTGCTTATTGGGCTGCTAAGTCTGCCTCTTTCTGCTAACTCCGTCCATCGCAAGGCTATCCAGCGGCCGCCACTGAGAAATGCCTGCCTTCTCCAAAAAAAGTCGCCCCCTCCCTCTCTGCCTCCCTCACTCACTCACTCCGACCCCCACCCCCGTAGGTCCTTCAGAGGGAATCGCTCGGCTCCCTCTCCTTCCCTCTCCAGGCCGGCAGCGGCCTTGGGCGGCCTGGGCTGGCTGCCGGATTTCAGAGTCGCCGGCCAAAAGCAGGCGAGCGAGAGAACTAGGAGAGCGGCGGCGGCGGCGGCGGAGAGCGAGCTGGGCTGGGGCGAAGCCGGACGGAGCGGGCGGGGGTGGGTCGGTGGGGAGGAGGGGAAGAGCGCCAGAGGCGGGGAGGCGGTTTTTAAGGGAAAAGTTCGCCAGGCCAAGGGCTGCTTAGGTGGAACTCCAAGAGGGGAGGCTGGGATGGCCACGGGGAGGGGGAAGCCCCAGCTCTGAGCTGTTGAGCCTTCCTCCTCGGCTTCTAGGTCCCTGATTCCGAAGCAGGGGCTCCCAGAAAGGAAAAGTTACTTGCCTTGGATGGGCCGAGAGTTGCTGGGTGCCGACTGAAGAGATCCAGACTCCGAGGAAGCCGTGTCAGGAAGATGGTGCCTCGCTCTGTACCTTCTCCCAGGCTTGCTCGCTCGCTCGCTCGCTCGCCCTCCCTCCCTCTCTCTCTCTTTTGCTCTGCCTCTTTTTTTTCCTTCCTCCCTCCCTGTCTTTCCACAGTCCGGAGAGAAAAATCGGCGATGATATACATACAGAGCTTTTGTGTGCGTGTGTGTGTGTGTGCCTGGGCGTGAGTGTGGGAGCGAATCTGATTTAATCTTATTCGTCTCACCTTTTCAGTGACCACCAGAAGACAGGACGGAGAGTTTATTGGGAAAGAGCGAGAAGAGAGAGAGAAGGGGGGCAGACGAGAGAGAGCCCACTGTTGCATAGTCAATAACATCCTTTTTATCAATGTAATCTACAATAGAGCCGGCTTGGCAGGGAAAACTGATGGGCGGCGTGGGGGGAGAGAAGAAGGGGGAACACCCTCCATTATTTCACCACCAAATCGCAAACCCTGGCTTCGAAACCACGAGTCTCGCCTCCAAGGCGGGGGGGGCCCTAAGATTTCATTTTTATTTTAAAGAAGCGAGAGGGGTGCGGAGGGAAGGGAGACACCATGCCACGGCCGCCGACTTTTTCGAGAAGGCGATCCTGGGTTGGAGGAGCAATTCTGTCCGCCCGCCCTGCTCTGAAACTTTTCCAGAACTTGGTTTAGAACTGGGAAAGAGTGGAAATCGGAGGGACTGGGTTAGGCTCCGAGACGCGACCCAGACATGGGTGGGAACTCGTTCCCGCGGAAAGGGTTCACTATACATGCCTGCAGAGTTGGGTGGGAGGCACGAAGGGAAATATTCGAGTGTTTTTGAGTGCCTTTCTGCTCCTCCACCAGGAGCACTCGTTGTCTTTAGCTCCCTCCGCCCCGACAGAAGGAAGGGGGAGCTAAACAAACTGCAGCTTCACCTCTCTCTCTTTTCCTGTCCGCTAGATGGCAGCACGATCCAGCGATTCCTACCAACAGTAGTAAAGGGGGAATCTGTTACCTCCCCCCTATAAGCACACAACACAACACAACACACTGCCGACCTACCCGGTTCCCAGCATACACTTCTCCCAGACTCGGATTTTTCTCTCCCTCTCTCACTTGAACTTTGCTTTGCCAACATTGATCCTTTCGAACAGACAGCAAAAACGACCGCTTACTTTTGTTATCAATTAATCAGGACTGAAGGGGTTTAACAACATTCGTGGAAAGAAGTAAAGAGCGGGGGTGGGGAGGAGAGACGTTATACATATCAAATTAAAGGTGACCGAGGGATGGGGAATCTCTCAGTGAAATGGGCAAATTTCACTTTATGGATGACCGGGAATTGAATAATAATAATAATAATAATAATGATAAATATCAACCCAAATCTGGGGAAAGAGTTAAAAAGCGGGAACGGAGGAAGCGTGTTGTGGATGGAGGGGGGGAAGAGGGTATGTTGAACTGGGAACATATGGAGCCATAATGGTATTTTTAACTACTTACATTCCTTATGGAATCTCCTTTAGCCATCTACTTCCAGCCATTAAACAATGGATTCCAATCCAAGTATTGTAATTCCCAATCATGTTGTTGGGGGTGGGTAAGGAAAAAAGATAGGAAGGAGAAAAAAAGAAAACCAAAGACACACAGAGACATCTAATTTAAAAAAAAAACTTTCCGAACAAGCCAAAATAATTTCCTTTTAATTCCCCTTTCCTCCTATCGCAATGCATCTCCTCTCTTCCCGAGCCCCCCTCCGCCCGCGATCCGCGAGCGCGCGCCTCTCCTCTCCTTTCTTTCGCCGTGCGTGTGTATCTGTGTGTGTGACCATGGACGACCCATACTAATCAGGTCTCAAAGTAAATAGCAGAGCAGGGCCATCTCAATGTAAATTGTGCTTGTCAGAAGAAACCCCCTCCCTCTCTCTCTCTCTCTCTCTTCCCTCCGCCCCCTCCCTTCTCCTATCCCCCCCCCAACCTTCCCATCTCAGTCAGTAGGTAGCAAAGAATAAAGGCGGAGCGGGGGAAGCAGAGAGACGAGAGAGAGAGAGAAGAGACGGGGAGAGAGAGAGAGAGAGAGAGAGAGGAGAGACCTCAGCCAATGGAGTGAAGGAGGCTTGGCTAACCTTAGCCTCCCATATTCTCTCCCCCAATTCAGGGCTCTGACCAGTCAGTCGCCTTTGATTATCAGTTGCCAGCAGCCCCTCTCTTGGCTCCTTGACATGAGCTCCATATAAGGCAGCGATCTCCATAGAAACGTGTCAGTTTCAATAGTAGTGTCAAAGTTCACTATATACAGACATCCGCGCAGATCCCCTTTTCGGAAACATTGCTCTGGTAGTCTTCCCGTTTAAACGCATTCATTTTTTGGTTCTCGCTCTCTCTCTCTCCCTCTCTCCCCCTCTCCCTCTCTCTACACCTTTCTTTCTCTCTCTCTCTCTCTCCATTCTTGCATATTCTATTAGTTGAACGCTTCTTTTCCCCCCTTTATCTTCTTCTTCCTTCTCTCTTTTTTTTCCACCCTTCTGTCCCTCTCTCTCTGCCTTTCACTTCCTTCCTCCACGAGACCAGAGAGAGGGAAAAACTTTAAAGAAAAAAAGAAAGAAAGAAAGAAAGAGGAAGGAAAAGAGAAAGGAAAAGATCGCGAGGGGGAAAAAAAGGAAAGGAGACGTCTTTTTTAAACATCATCCTGTCGTCAGTTTTTGACACTTTTTTTAAAAGAAAAATGGGGGTGGGTTTTTGGTTTTGACTGGTGAAGGGTTCATTTTTTGTGTGTATGCGTGTTTTTTTTCCCTACGATTTTTAAAAAAAGGAAAGAGAAAGAAAGAAAGAACGATTTTCTTGGGAGCTCTCCAGTGATTATTGTCAGCCGGCGCGGCAGAAGAAAGAAGGAGAGAAGCGCGAGCGAAGAAGACGCGAGGAGGAGAAGAGGGTTTATTTATTCGACCTACTTTGGATCTCTCTCTCTCTCTCTCTCTCTCTGTGCTCTCTGCTCTCCCTCTCTCTCGCTCTCGTCTCCTCTCTCCTCTCCTTTGGCTCTTTTCCCTCCCCTCCGCGCGCGTGTGTGACATTCGCTTCTCTCCATGTTCGCTTTCTGCTTTGGCACTTGGCTGGGGATCCTCCGTCTGCCGGGCGAACCCGAAGCGGCTGGGGCTGCTGCTTCCCCTTTGTATCCTTCCCGGCGAAATTAGAGAAAAGACGGGAAAGCCGGAGAAGAAGGAAGAGGGAGCCGGGAGAGGGGAAGAAGCGGCGGCGGCGGCGGCGGCGGCGGCGGCGGCGGAGGGACTCTCAAGAACAACAGCGGCGGCGTTGGAGGCAGCAGCCCGAGCAGCGGCGGCGGCGGCGGCGGCGGCAGCTCCAGACCCGCAAAGTGTCTCCTCAACTCGGCTCGGGCGGCTCGGGCGGCGGCGGCGGCGGCGTTCTCCTCCTTCTGCTCCTTCTCCCGCTCCTTTCCCGAAGCGCCCCTCCTGAATGGCTGACGGCTGCCCGGCGCTGCCTCGGACTTGGCCCCCGGACAGCCGCGCGCCCTGAGCAGCCCCGGCGGAGGCGGCGGCGGCGGCAGGAGCAGCAGCCGCGCCTCGGCCGCTTCCTCGCCGGCCTCCCTCCACTCCCGGCTTTCCGGCGGCGGCGGCGGCGGCGGCGACGGGCGCGATCCGGCAGGAGCGGCACCCCCGGCCGGGCCCCGGCGGCGGCGGCGGCGGCGAGCAGGAGCAACAGCGGCGGTGGCGGCGACGGAGGCGGCCGCAGCAGCCACAGCAGCCCCGGCAGCGTTACCAGCCAGAGCGGCGGCGGCGGCGGAGGCGGCGGAGGAGGCGGCGGCGGCGGCGGGGACAAGGTCCGGGCTCTTTCGTCCATCCTGCTGGGGGCCGAGTCCCGGCTGGGGGCCGGCCGTGCGCACTGCTAGCCCGCGGACGGGGCTGGGCTGGCTGGCCGCCGGGGCGGGTGTCCGGCGAGCCGATCGCCTCCTCTTCCTCCTTTCCCTCCTCCTCCTCCTCCTCCTCCTCCCCTTGCCCCCTTCCTCCCTCCTTTCCTCCCTTCCCCCTTCGGCGCTCCTTCTCCCGCTCGCTTCCCCAGGGTGACCCTTCCTGGATGGTGTTCCCCGCAGCCCGCTTCGCCCTGGCTGCTTTTGCAACTTGAAGCAAGGACCCGCTCCCGAGGGGCGGGAGGGAGAGGGGAAGGGAGAGCTAGGAAGGAAGGAAGGAAGGAAGGAAGGGAAGGAAAGCGAGAGAGGAGGAGGAGGAGGAGGAAGGAACGCCGCCACCGCCACCCAGCCGAGAAGGGCTGAAAATCCGACGGAAAGGAGGGGGTTAACAACAACAACAAAAAAAGCCCTTTGGAATTCCATGACTTTTCTGCCCCCTCCCTTGAAACAATCACCCCCAAGTTAGAGAGAGGGCGGGAGAAAAGAAAGAGGGGAAGGAAGGAAGAAGAGAGGAAGGAGGGCAGGCGGGGGGCAGGGCAGGGCAAAGGAGCAGAAAGAGCGCGGCGGCGGCGGCAGGAGTAACAGCAGCAGCAGCCACCGAGAGGCGGGAGCAGCCCCATCTCTCGCCTCTGCCCCCCCAAATCCAGGCAGCCGCCCTTCTTCCCCTACCCCACCCCACCCCACCCCCTTCCCCACCCCGATCCCCCTTCCCCCCACCTCCCCCACCACCTCCTCCCCCCTCTCCTGGCCTCTTCCCCGGCAGGCAAGCAGGCAGGCAGGCAGCCCCCACCCCACCCCCAAACCGGTCTTTTTTTTTCCTCCGTGGGCCCGAGATATGGCAATGGTAGTTAGCAGCTGGCGAGATGCGCAAGAGGACGTGGCCGGGGGCGGCCCCACCGGAGCAGCTCAGCCGGGACGGGATCCGCAGCAAGGGGCCTCGGCGGCCCCTCACACGCCGCAGACGCCCAACCAGCCGGGCGCCCCGTCCACGCCGGGGGACAAGGGCCAGCCGCAGCAGGGCTCGGGCCAGGGCCAGGGCCAGCAGCAGCAGCACATCGAGTGCGTGGTGTGCGGGGACAAGTCCAGCGGGAAGCACTATGGGCAGTTCACCTGCGAGGGCTGCAAAAGTTTCTTCAAGCGGAGCGTCCGCAGGAACTTAACGTACACTTGCCGGGCCAACCGGAACTGTCCCATCGACCAGCACCACCGCAACCAGTGCCAATACTGCCGCCTCAAGAAGTGCCTCAAAGTGGGCATGAGGCGGGAAGGTGAATATTCTTTCTTCCCTATATTTATTCTCCTACTCCGGCTTGTGGTATGTGTGGAGAGCAGAGGGGGGAGGGCGGGAGAGAATTCTGGGGGTGCCCCCTCCCTCTCTTCCGAACCCCCCCAAACACACTCCGACACACACCCCTTCTCAGCCTCCATCACACATTTTCCTTCCTGCCTTCTTCGGGAAAATCCCCACCACCCTCCCCATCTTTATTCCTATTAATTATTATTGCCACCACTGAGCAAGTAATGATTCCTCCACTGAACAAGTGATGATTCCTCCAGCTCCTTGTTCTTGGCCTGGGTGACTCTCTCTTTTGTTGGCTTGGAGCTGGGAAAGAAGTGGAGGAAGGCGATTGGGAGAGGGGCGGTTGAGAGAAACTGAGAGATGCAGACCATTCTCTCTCAATATTGGCTTCCCGCTTCTCCTGTTTTGTTTTGTTTTTTGTGTTACTATTATTTTTATTTCCCATTAAAAGAAGGAGGGAGGGAAGGTCGTGGTGGGGATCACAACACTTCGCATACATCTAGCAACCTCTTCCTCCCCCCTCCCTCCCCCTGCGCAGTTCCGAAAGCTGAAAGAGATGTGGGCACAGGGAGGGAGGGAGAGAAATATGGGAGGCCGAGTGTAACTTCTGCTGCTTGTGTCGCTGCTTTCTTGCATCCCATCCTTTTGCTAGGTCCCCTCCTCCCCTCCCCAGGTTCGGCGGCCTTGTTTTGACTCCCTCGTGCTTTCAGAGGAAAGTTTGTGAACGATGAGTGCTTTTATAGTTTGCCATTTTCCACCACTGCCACCTTTCGCATGCTGCTCGTTTTCTTTTGCCATCAAAACGCCATCGTCTCTTTAAATATTGCACCCCAATTGCAATCTAGAGCAAAGTTTACTATTATTATTATTATTATTATTATTATTATTATTATTATTATTATTAGCACAAAGCATAGTTTGCTTCTGCGGTGTGATTTCCCCCACCGTTTGAAAGGAGAATGATCACTTTCACTGTTAGAATGCCGAGTCTCTTTCTGTTCCACTCCTCCAAATCAGGGTGTTTTTATTTGTCACTTTTTTTTTTTGTAACGTGTTTATTTTATGCTATTTTGTTGTGGCGAGATTGTACCGCTGTGTGTGTGTGTGTGTGTGTGTGTGTGTGATGTCCTTACCCACTCTCCTCCTCCAATCTATAAAACTGATTGATGGTTAAAACTCAAGCTTCCTGACTCTAGTTAAAGATGTCCTAAGAGGCAAAATGAACCAAAGCAGGGCATTTTGTGCAGTGGAGAAGAAACTGGAATCTTTCGAAATACGCTTTTCCCTGTTGCCACCAGGAAATTAAAAAAAAAGTCTCTGTGTGGTTGCTTCAAAAAAAATGCCACTGACGACTTCATTTGTAGCTTCAGAGAATTGTTGGCGGGGTGGGGGTCTCGGAGAAATACGTCGAGACAGGCAGAAATAAATACAGAAAGATGGGGAGCAGATAGTCTCGTCACAGTCTTCGAACTGTTTGTTCATTTAATTGAAGCACCCAAGTGCCAGGTCAGAAAGCGTTATTTTGCAAGCAGAGGGAGAGAAGGAGGGACTGATTCTGACAGGTCGATGGGAATATTAAATATTAAACATTAAAATCCCCACCCCACCCCATCAAATGAAACAACTGAAGAAAATATCTGTTCCTGAGAAATAGGAAATATTAATTTCTGCAGGCGTTAGAAATACTCTCAGCGGCCACCCTCTTGCATTAAGTTGCCTTTGTTTACATTCCATGAGTTTGAATCGCTGGTGCTAAATAAGTTAAACAGAGAGAGAGAGAGAGACTTTGCTCAGTTTTGGGAACTCCAAGCACGCATACGTTTGGGGTTGGGGTGGTTAATGAATCCACACTCTGTGTGTGTGTGTGTGTGTGTTGTGCAGTTGCAAACGTGTGCTTTGACTGGCCAAGGCAGTGGGCAGAGTGTTTCCCCCTTTCTGCATCTGCAATTCCACAGACAAAGGCTTGTTATTATCCTTCCCTCCTTGCCACTCGTGTTTTGTCTTCTGTAAATCCAGAAATTTATTTTATTTTTAGCTTTATTTTTAAACGCTAATCCTTTAACAGCAACGACGAGGACAAACGCGGTCCTCTATTGCCTCCTGCCCTTTGAGTAAGGGGAACTCAACTGAAAAATTGCAGCGGCATCCCTGTGTGTATCTATATATATGGTATATTTGGACTGGGACCTGGTTGTTGCGGAGCAAGGGAAGAGAAGGCAACCTCTCGCCCTCCCCTCCTCCAAATATACGTTTGTAAGCCTCTTGGCTAAGCGGGACTCCGGACTGTAAATAAAGCCGCCGCTCTCCCTGAACGGGCCTTTCGGAATTCCAGCAACTTTGAGCACCGGCTTGGCTGCAGGGCTCGGCCATGGATCTCTGGCTCTCTGGAAAGCAACTTGGAGGTGGGGGCTCTGCTTTGAACTTCTCTGTCGTAGCTATTCCTGCTGCTGCTGCTATTATTATTATCGTTATTGTTATTGTTATCATTACCATCTAGCGTTAATACTAGTGAAGCAAAGGCAGTCTTGAAGGGTCTCTTTCTCTCCATTTGCACAACAATGCAATTTGGGGAAGGGGGGAAGCTTGCATCGTGTCTGTGTGTGTGTGTGTAAGAGCCAGAGAGAAAAACTGTGTGTGTATGTCTGTGTACGTGTGTGTGCGCTGCTGCGGGAAGCAAATTGTTTATTTTTTATTTATTTTTTGCATTGTGTGGCGGCGGCGGCGGCGGCTGGCGGGGCTGGTTTTTGCCAAGGCTTGCTGGATGCACATTTCCTCTCCTTTTCTCTCTCTCTCCCTCTTTTCGTCAGCGGTTCAGCGAGGCAGGATGCCTCCGAGCCAGCCGAACCCGGGCCAGTACGCGCTGACCAACGGCGACCCGCTGAACGGGCACTGCTACCTGTCGGGCTACATCTCGCTGCTGCTGCGGGCCGAGCCCTACCCGACGTCGCGCTACGGGAGCCAGTGCATGCAGCCCAACAACATCATGGGCATCGAGAACATCTGCGAGCTGGCGGCGCGGCTGCTCTTCAGCGCCGTCGAGTGGGCCCGCAACATCCCCTTCTTCCCGGACCTGCAGATCACCGACCAGGTGGCCCTGCTCCGCCTCACCTGGAGCGAGCTCTTCGTCCTCAACGCGGCCCAGTGCTCCATGCCCCTCCACGTGGCCCCGCTCCTGGCCGCCGCCGGCCTCCACGCCTCGCCCATGTCCGCCGACCGCGTGGTGGCCTTCATGGACCACATCCGCATCTTCCAGGAGCAAGTGGAGAAGCTGAAGGCGCTGCACGTCGACTCCGCCGAGTACAGTTGCCTCAAAGCCATCGTCCTCTTCACCTCAGGTCAGTCGAGGGCGGCTCTAGGAGAGGGGGGGCGGGGGTTGTGGTTCGGGGGGGACAGCAGCCACAACCAGGCCCCAGCAGCCCAGAGATCCTCATCCACCCAGCTGCCCAGTGCTCATCTTCAACTGGTCCAGTTTGGACCACGCCCAACCCTGGCCAGCTGAGAACTGGGGAAAACATTCTCCTTCTCCCCATGGCTAAATCTCTTTGCGGGGGCGCCAAACTGAGACCCTTATCTTCCTGCAGGGCTCTCCCCTTGCTTTCTCCGTCGGATGTTCCTCCAGGTTCAGCCTCGGGGAAGCAGATCCTTTTCCTCCCACGGGAGTTAATTGTAGCATCTTCGGGGAGGGTCAACCTCCTTTCCTAGCCCCACTCTCCCACGGTCCTTCTAAGCAGAAGGGCCCCCCCACAGACACAGTCTTGCCTTTCTGGCGGATGTAGCTGGTGTCGCTTCCTGTAGGCCTCGGGTGAAATTGGCAAACCTTCTGGGGATCCGTTGTAGTAAGATATAGCCTTTGGCTCGAGGAATGGTTGCGTCTGTGAGCCGGCGCCTTTCTGCGCGTGGACTGGAAACTTACGTTTTCCATGCACCCTTTGCTCTGTGTGGGGTGTGTTTGTGTGGAGAGAGCGCAAGAGAGAAAAGAAAGGAGGTTAAAGGCCTTGCTGAAAGGGGCTTTTCGACAAATCTTTTTCAAATAAGGGAGGCAGAAGCACAAATAAATCATAAATAATACGGCTTTATTGCTGCCTGATTCCTCCCCCTCCCTTATGGAAACCATTAATATTTGCAGTTGCTGTGGTTAGGGAGGCTTATTAAAATTGATTCCAGTGCCAAAAATAGGACTCCCTTCTCCCTATTAAAAGAAAGAGAAAGAGGAAAGACCCAGCCTCAGGGCTGGAAGAACCAACCTGAAGACACATTTCTCTTCCTTTTCATTTTTTTCTGTCTTTTTCTTTTCTTTTTCCTCTTTAAACAAACAAACAAACAAACAAAACAGCGCAAAAGCAGGCAAATCCTGGGAAATATAATAGATTGTCTGCAAAAATATCAAATTAAGGGTGGGCGGGGGTAACGGGCATGTTAGCAATTTTGCTTATGATAGATGGTTCAAATTAACTTTGCAGGCGAGTGCATTAGCGTCGCCTTTGAAGTGCTCCGGCTGGAGCCCATAAGAAGACAAGGCGTCCTTTATTTTGGTAACCTGCGCGAGGGACATATATAAACATCAAAGCTCAAGAAATGAGAAACAAAGATAAGGAGGCTTGGAGGTGGCCTTTGCCACAGTGGACGAGTGTGGGTGTGTGACTTTAACACCTTTCAAAAAAAGCCAAAACACTGCTTTTAAAAAAAGTCTCCTTCAGGATTCCAATCCTGTGCCATTAAATTCGCTCCCTCGATTTTTTTAAAAAATGGGCCCAAGAGAGACACAAAGGTTTTTGGAAAAGAGTAAAATCTGCTCAGCGCTTTGCTAAGAATCTGATTTGGAGAAAAGCGAATCTATCCACGCTTGTTGCCTTTCATGCATGAAGAATAGTATTTACACTGTAGTCAAATGCCTCTTAAATGTGCGCAATATTGTAACATAGCAAATGTAGTTTTAATATCGATTTGAACATGGGCTAATTTCTTGAGACGGGGGAAATCTCGGCAATGCCTGGCGCTGGGAAAGCATGGACTGTGACTGCCCCCCTCGTTCCTCCGGCTGCAAATGCAGGCCCGCGCGAGAAAGGGGGTGACAGGCCCTCTCTTTGCAAAGGATCAAGGGCAGAGCTTAAAACAAATGGGGAGATTTGCGAAACAGCCATTGGGATGCGTTTTATCTTCCGGCTTCTTTCGCTTCTAACCCGGATGGAAGCTCATCATGGTCGCCCCCGTCATCTTTTATCTTTTCTACAGAAAGAGACCCTGGTGGCATTTTTCAGGGTGATTGAACTGGGAAGGTCCCTCTGTTTTTTTCTTAAACCGTTTATTCATTGGGGTGGGGGAAGAAGAGGGGGGTTACAGCCTAACTGGCCAATGGGCGGGAATAGCTGGGCCCGGCTTTTTTGTAAAAAAAAAAAAAAAAAAATTGCACCTTTTAGGAGGCCAGAGTCTTCCAGAAAACCGACGGGCTGGTTTATGTCGCACTTCGCCGCCAAAGAGCCCTAGCAAAAAGGTCTGACCTCCACAACACCCCCCCTCAAAAAAAAAGAAGTCGCTTTTCTCCCTTTTTCCTCAAATGCTGGCCCAGCCCAGCTCAGGGGCTGCTCAACCAGCCTTCCCTATCCCGAAATATTTGCGCCCGTGGATAAACGTGCTTGGACCTTCCGGCAGATTTTTTTGGGAAAAAATGTGCAATTGACAACATGAGGAAGGCGAGAATGAATGCATATTTTCCAGCATTTGGGAAGGGAGAGGAGGAGTTCCAAAAGAAAGAAATACAACCACCAGGGATGATGGGCCATTCTCTTTCTCTCTCAGCGCCTCTCAGCCCTTCCTGTATCCATCCATTCCGTTTGGGCCTAGTCTTGTTTTGAGTGCCTGCCAGAAGGTAATTTATGGCGACCCTTTCGCCAAGTTACCCAACTTTTTAAAGCAAACTTTGATGACTGGGAAAGACATTTTTCGCCACCTGGTCCCCTAGGCCGACTCTGGAAGTGAAGGGAGAGTTGTTTCTCAGTCAGTGGTGTTGAAGAGGAGGGATGAAGGCTTAAGGGGGTTCGGAAGTTATTCTGGCGTGTCATCTCTCTTGATATCATCCCGTTCCTCCATTTAGACTCAGGATATTATTTTTCATCCACACTAGTCTGGAGTCTGTCCCACGGTCAACAGGGCCTTGAAAGGCCTCCTGACTCGTTGGTTCCTCACAAGTACATGCAAACGCTATTAAAGAAGGCTGCTTTTCTAATTTCTTCCCCCGCGCCTCCCCAACTTTGATATATTAAAATTTCCAGCGGAAGGATCAGGTTAGATAAGATCAGCTCCATAAATCTCTCTTCGGCGCCATACGAACTTTGATTTCTCGTTATATGCGAGCTGATTACATCTATATTTTCTGAGCACTAAACTCTCCTGGATGCGTTACATGAAATATACTCCCTGTAGTACAAAAGGCCCAGGTCGGCTTCTGCCGAACAGTAATGATTATTTATTTACATCATTCCTTTTGCCATAGACGGGAGGAAGAAAAATTGAGAAATAATGACTACAGGAAGAAATATGGCCATCTTAAAAAGTGGGACACGCACAATTTCCACCCAATTCCCACACACACAACCACAGAGAGGCACAAGCACACTTCTCCCGTCCCCTTCCCACCCCCGCACCCCCTTCATCTTCGCCGAGATGTAAATTCACAGAAGGTGAATAGGCATTGCTTTCCTTCTGGAGTCTATTTCGTGGCAACTCACTCAGCTAATCGATCAAAGTGCTCAGATGGTTTAATTAATTTTCAGATCCTCCTTTATGAAGTACAGGTTAAAAGCGTCCCCTCCCCCGATCCCGAGTTTAGACACCTTTACTTGGAAGGCGGCCTGGAGTGAAGTCCCCTGAAGTGAGGCGCGTTCAGTGTAAGGGATACTTCATAAAGGCCATTTCCGCACTACACTGTTATAGCGGTGTTATTCCACTTTCAACATCCTATGGAATCCTCGGGTTTCCATAAGATAATCCATACTTTACTAAATAATCCTTGGATTCCATAGGATGTTGAAAGTAGAATAACAGCACTATAACAGTGTAGTGCAGAAATGGCCAAAATCTGGAGCAGGATGGGGAGTTTAAAGCAACAGATTAAACCAGCCCTCTTTTAAATACTTGTTACCTCCGGAAAGCGGGGAAGGGAACCCCTTTCTGTCCAGGTCTGGTCTCAGGATTGCAGTCTTGGGGGGTGAAGATAGAATAAATAAATAGAATAAATATTTCGGAGCCCTTTTCCAGAAATACTCCCAGGAGAAGGCAGGGGGTCCCCATTTGACTGGCCGGGCCTGGGAGTTACCTGGGACGCCCCTTGCAACAAATCCATGGGCGACGAAGCCCTGGTGGCGAAAAGGGAGCTCAAAGGGCGAGGGTTTGGAACCACCTCCTAAGCTGGCCAACGGTCTCTTCTGCTGCTGCGCACAGAAAAGGGTGGTCGTCTCCCCTTCTCTCCCCTCAGCCTCCCCGGGAGTAGGCAGGTGTATTGCAACCTGTTTCCCTTCCTCCCTCCCACAGCCTGCCCCCACAGCCTTCAGAGGTTGCGAATGATCCCGGCGTTTAAGGCCAAAGTATGGATTAGCACAACAGTCGGGTGTGGGTAATTGTAGATCTAAGCGCTCCTTAGTCCGTGGCTGGGGTCACGGGGGTCTTTCCCTCAGAAGCGCCTGAATTACAGCTTGGTTTATTTCTATTTGTGCTTGAGGCAAGAAGAAGCTGCGTTGCCAGGAAGGGGCCTGGCAATCTTTGCAAGGCCGCCTCTCTGGAAAAGGGAAAGCTCCCCAGCCTCGAACACGCAAACAAGCCCTATTATATAGGGACTCTTCTTGTCTGTCTGTCTGTCCTACCTATCGGTAGATGCAAAGATACACGCGCGCACTATACGCACCCACACGTATCTATGCATATGTATTTAGCGCTGTTCGAATAAATGTGCCGTGCCTTTTCCACCGCCATTCTTTGACATTCGCAACGTTGTCACGTCCTTTTGGGGGCCATTACCCTGCGATTAATGCATATATAGCTCCAGATATTAGCGGAGGCTCCTTTGATCTCCACTAAACCGACCCGCTCGCCGACTGCTCGGCTTGTGATCCTGGTGTTTTGAGATATTTATTATTAATATCAGAATACAGGTCGCGGGTTTGAACGGGGGAGGCGGCTCCTCTCCCTTTCCTTTTGCCTGCGGTTTCTGGCCCTGGAATAAACCCCCCCGCCGCCGCCGCCGCCGCCGCCTAGGTGTGGGGCTTCCCCTTCTCTCCCCCTTCTTCCTGCCCCACAATACTATGTGGATCTATTTTTTTGGCTTCTCCTTTTCTCCCCCTGCTCCCTGCCCGATAATATTATGTGAATCTATTTTTTGGCTTCTCCTTTCGTCCCTCTTCTTCCTAATTATAATTATGATATTGTGTGAGCCTATTTTTTTTAGAAAAAAAATTATTTTATTCATTGGAGGGCAGGAGAAAAGATGGAAGGGTGGATAGATAATCCCTCAACTCGTTCTGCTGTGATAAAGGTGGAAGGGGGACATAAAATCCCATTTGGGGGCCGAGGTGGCCGTTTCCTCTGTCGCTGGCTGGCCGGGCGGAGGGCCGTCAAGGGCGCTCTTCCTCTCCGAGTCGGAGGAAACCCCGGGCACCTCCTCGGGCCCTCGTGATGCAGCCCCATCACTACCAGCAGCCGCCGCCGCCGCCGAGGGAGACGAGGCAGCCGGCGCAGCTTTGTGCGTGTGAGCGGGCGAGCGAGAGCAGCTGCAGACGCCTGCTTAGCCCAGGCTTTGGGGCTGGCGCGGTGGGGTGAAGGGGAGGGGGAGCGGGGAGAAGGAGGGAGGGAGGGATTGAGAACTGAGCCATCTTCCTGGCAATGATTATACAGCTTACAGATATGTGACCTATTTTCAATTACTCGATCGCCGACATCCCGAGACAAAGCAGGGCCTTCCCCCATTCTCCCTCCCTCTCTCTCGCTCCCTCTCATATTCTCCCTCGGAAATGGAAACGGGAGCCTTTCGTGCGAGCGACTCCAAATCCTCGCCTGGCTTGGAGCTCATTTCTGCACGCGCTTGCTTGGCCCCATTTATTCCACCCCGGAGCCCTTTTTCTCCCCTTTAGCTGATGATGCGCGCGCTTGGGGGGGAGAGGAGAGGAGCGTGGAACGAGGGAGGGGGGACTGAGGCAGGGCTGGAGAGACAGAGGAGAAGGAGAAGCCCACACGGCTAGCTGGCGGGTCCGTCTGTCTGTCTTGGAAGCTGTGACTGCTGAGAGAGAGAGGGAGAGAAATTGAGATCGTGTGTGTGCGTGTGATTGTGCGTGCCTATGCGTTCACGGAAAAACAATAGGATGCAACTCTAGGATAACGGGGGGGGTATCGAGGTATCTCTCCCCTCCCTTAGGGCTGGAGCCCAGTGGCTGGCCGGCTGGCTGGCGAGGAAAAAAGATGGCTCCCCAGCCAATCTCTCTCTCTCGGCTGCCTTTCCGCGTCTTCCATTATTTATTTGCAAGGTGAAGGAACAGCAGCACAAAGAGAGAGCGGGGGTGGCGGGGAGAGAGCAAGAGGGGGCGTCTAGGGTCGCGGCTGCTCGGCTGCTCCTGTCTGATTGCTGTGGATGCGGCGGCGGGTGGCGGCGGGTGGGGGGGCGAGGAGGGGAGGGGGAGATGCGATCCGCCGCCGTGGCGGGGCGGGCTGCCTGGGTGTCGTGCCCCCCTTGCTAACCGTGTTGCCCGTCTTTCTCTCTCCTCCCTCCCCTCTTTTCTCCCCCTCCCTTGCCCCACCACCGGCTGGGGTCCCTGGGCGATGGCGGCGGCCCTGGCCCTGCTCCGGGTAGACGCCTGTGGCCTGTCGGACGCGGCGCACATCGAGAGCCTGCAGGAGAAATCCCAGTGCGCCCTGGAGGAATACGTCCGGAGCCAGTACCCCAACCAGCCCAGCCGCTTCGGCAAACTGCTCCTCCGGCTGCCTTCGCTGCGCACCGTCTCGTCCTCGGTCATCGAGCAGCTCTTCTTCGTCCGCTTGGTAGGTAAAACCCCCATCGAGACGCTCATTCGAGACATGCTGCTCTCCGGCAGCAGCTTCAACTGGCCTTACATGTCCATCCAGTGTTCCTAGAGCACACGCCTCGTGGCCTCCCCCGCTTAAAGCCCCGCAGAGCAAAGAGAGAGAGCGAGAAAGAAAGAAAGGGAGGGAAGAAGAAAGAAAGAAAGAAAGAAAGAAAGAAAGACGCAAGCTCCTCCATCCAGCAGCGGCAGCGACGCGATAGAGCGGCCCAAACCACCTTGAGGGGAGGCTGACGCACACGTGCAAGGGGGGGGTGTCCCGAGGAGAGACAGAGACCAAACGGGGGTGGGATCGAGAGCGAGAGACCTGATGGTGTGAACACTGAGTGTAAAGGACTCGCTTTGGAGCCTCATCCCTGGCCATGAAGAAACGGACAGCTCGAGTTTGTGGAAGGCAGACAATAACGCTGGGATTGGGGAGGAAATAAAAAAGCAAACTTTAAATGTTTAAAACCAACAAACACACACACACACACAAAGAGGAACGGATGGAAGGGATTTTCATATAAAGCTTCCCCTCCTTGCGCTCGCACTGCTTCCCTCCCCACTTCTCTTCCCCAAAAAGAAGACTCCTAGAATGGATTTTCTTGGATTTATGACGGACTGAGGTGGATATCGTCTTTGTACAGCCAACCCAACCCACAGTTTAAACAGGAAAAAAGGAAAGAAAGAAATCTGAAGCCGGATTGACTCTAATGCAAAGGAGGGACGGGCAGGGGAAAAGGGACCCACAGGCACACACTGACCACGAACATTGTTCTTCATTTTGTAAAATATTAGTCTTTATTTTCACTTTTTTTGTAAAATTTAAAACATCGTATGCGTATAAAGGAGAGAAGAAGAAGAAAAGGGGGGAAACAACCACAAGAAAACAAAACAAGAATTAGTGGGGGGAAAATAACATTTTCCAAATAATTATTAAAAAAAACAAGGAATTGTTCTGTGTGTATGTATCTATATCTGTTTTGTATTTTTTTCTGGTTCCAAACCAGGCTTCCTGTGATTCTATACTAATAATTTTTGATATAACCCTTTGCTTCTTATAATGAGTGCGATATATGTTGTCGAAGCTGTTCTTCAAGAATTAAAATTGAAGTGAGAATTTAAACAAAAATAAAAGAGTTTAGCAAAAACAAAAAAAGGAACACAAAACAGCAACATAACAAAAAACAACAAAATCCCATGCCAGTCCATGAGTTCTTCTTCCCTGAAGCAGACCTACTGTTTGGGTTTTGCCGGGGGGAGAAATAGCAACATTTTCACCCCCATCCCAAGCCAAGCCTGTGTAGCTTCAACCAGAATTTCAAGGGGTGGAAATATATTTTAAACCAGATAAATACACGTGCAACGTTGCTAGTAAGGGTTAGGCAATCTGTTTTATCGTTCCCAAGCTGGATGGGTTCATGTGAGTCTGGCGATAGATGCGGACAAAACCAGAAGGAAATCCTTTAACCTGCGCGTCTTTTTCCCCCCAGTGCATCTGTGCGTAACCTGGAAAACAAATGTGGTGGTAAAGGGAGAGTTATCACTAGTTTAGACTCTTCCTGTTTGGATTTTGTTTTTTTGTTTTTTTCTGTCCATGGAAGGTTTATCTATTTTACTTCCTCTCCCCCGCACACAAACAAGCCTGGACGCTGGGTAGAGGCTTCAGTACCAATCGTGGAAAGTGTACCTCTGGTTTATCTCTTGGTATGGGTCGGCGATTTTAGATTTGGGTTCGAATTCGGCCAGGCCAACGGCAGGAGGCAGGAAGCATCCTTTCAGGGTGAATACTCTTTGGCGACGGTGCCCCTAAGATAAAGCGAGGGCTAAAACTGTAGTAGTTGTGAGTATGTGAGGTGGGTGACCAGACAAGGAGAGAGAGAGAGAGAGATGGAGGGGGAGGTCTGTTTGGTCGTGTGTACGGATCCAAGGACACGTGTGTGCCCCTGTCGGCGCTGAGCACAGGGACGCCTCCCCTTGAATCCTCCTTCTGTCTCTTCTCCTTCAGAAATCCCGCCGCCGCCGCCGCCTCCTCCCTCCCCAAACGCACCCGTCGTTCCAAGAGAGGAGCCCCTTTTGAAGGTAAAGAGACTTTCCCAGTCCTCGGAGCCGGTCGCTCCAGATCTCTGTAACAGCTTTCACGCCATTAATATTTTATAGGATCTGAGACAGAGCTGTAAGAACACACACTGCCAAGGGAGCTCTTCCTTAACGTATTAATAAAGCCGGATCTTTAAAAATAACATTCATGAGTGTGCGCTCCCCCACCCCCTCCTCCTCCTCTCATCCCCCACTCTCTCGCTCACTCGCCCCTAGCCCTCCAAACGTTTCCAAGAACGAGGCAGGGCTTTCGAGAGGAAGAGTCGGGTTTTTCCCTGTTAATTTGCTGTCTATACTCTCCAGGGTTTCCCCCCACCCCTTCCAATCTCTCTTCTCTTTTTCTTTTTTTGGTTTGCATTAACAAGATCCTTCCGTCCAACCCACTTGGGGTGGTTTTTAATATTCTAGATGCAGTAGATCCGAGGAGAGAGAGAGAGAGGGAGCGAGCGAGCGAGCGAGCGCGCGCAAGTCTATACGGTGGACGCGGGCAGCTGCATAATCACCTCTGCCAGCCGCCGCCGGAGTCTACGCGGACTAAGTCAGGTGTAAGGGGCAGGCTGGAGAAGACGCACTCCGGCCAGCACTGAGGAAGGGTCTGACTCCAGGAGAACCGCTGCCAAGGCCCCCAGTCTCTCTGGGTTTCGCAAAGGGGGGTGGGGGGCCATTATCGGCAGCCGTTAAGGCCAGACAAGCCCTTGAATAGGCAGCCTCTGGTCCGTTCTAAATATCCTTTAAAAATGGGAGCCCCTCCCTCCCTCCCTCCCTCCCAAAGTGTCCTTTTCCCATCAGAAGTAAACAGCAGCCATAGCGAGGCGATTCCTCCCCCCGCCCCCTATGAATTCAGAATCACGTTTCGCAGCCCATTCTCTGCCCTTTCTCTGTTCGTTTTCTACCATAGACGTCAACAATTAGAATTAAGACTTTTTTAAAAAATCCCAGTACAGGAGAGAGGCA
Organism: Iguana delicatissima; assembly: GCA_948472985.1. Classification (NCBI taxonomy): domain Eukaryota; kingdom Metazoa; phylum Chordata; class Lepidosauria; order Squamata; family Iguanidae; genus Iguana; species Iguana delicatissima. The sequence goes on along the minus strand of CAOKZL010000209.1, from coordinate 1,449,423 downwards.
ATCTTCCAGGTCCAGATGAACTTGTAAGAAAGGAGGCCTAGGGGTTTCCTTCCGTCATCAAACTTTTCTGCTAAGCTCTGCACAGCGCTCTCTGGCTCTGGCTCTCTCTTTCTTGCCTTATCAGTTCGTTTTAAGGATGAGTGTTTTGTTTTGTTTTTAAATCAAATAGTACTTGATCTCAGGCCCTTGGGCGCTCAAAAACGGAGGGCGTTCGACCCCCGAATAAAGGTTTGATGACTCAGCCTCTTCTTCTCCGAGCGAGTGTTCCAAAAGCCAAGGATTTCTCTCTCTTTTTTTTATTCTATCCTTTCCTTTCCCTTAGCGAGATCCCCGGGTGTCAAATACGTTGGCCTTCTATAGGAAACTTAGGGTGCTCACTGGTTAGGTCTTTCTTGTCCAACAGGTCACCAAATTGGTCTCCCGCTTTCCCGGGAAGCGATGTTCCCCATTTTGTTGCAGTCACAGGGCCCTGAGAAAGCTGTCTGGTCCTCAACGTCCCACCACCGCCGTCGGCCACCTTTGAAAATGCTGTGTCATAGGAAACCACAATTTTAGTCTCCTCCTGATATCCCACACCCTTAGCTCGGCCTTTTGTAATTCAGCCAGCTTTTTAAAGCCTCACTAAGGATGAGTAGTGAGAAACGCAGGAATCCTGAGAAACAAGACAAGGGGAGAATAATACTGCTACAATGCTATTACTAACGACAATGCGACCTTTCCGGTGATGAAAGCTATGCGGGTGTATATTTAGTTGTACTGCTCAACAGCTAAAGAAATCCAAAGTGATTGATGTAAAACTGAGACAGGCCTACTGCAGTTAATGGTGCTACGAGGCATCTTGTTTGGCGTTGGGGCTATTATATTATAATAGAGTATTACGGACAACGGCCTGCATCTGGGCTTGGCCTGTAGACCTGGTCTGCTTCTCCGAGACAGGGGGACTTGTAGCTGCCACGCCAGATTATAAACACTTTCGGCGGAAGTCAGTTCCATCGATTATTTCCATTTAGGATGGGGACTCCTTCCCTGTTTTTCTGGGCTTTCTCACACATCCCTACGGAAGAATGGATTTTATTCTGTTTATAAGGGCCTTGGAGCAGAATTATTGATGGCTCCGAATTAGTTGAGGAGGAAAGAAAGAAAGAAGGACAGACAGACGTTGTTGAGTCACGTTCAACATTAGAGAAGGGGACCTGTTAATAAATATGTTCTAGGCGCAGTCTCCTCCACGTAAAAAATACTCTAGGAGAGATAAATATTATAAAGAACGCTTTGAGACTGCAGACTATTATCCTTAGTGAAAGGCAAACTTAAATTTTTTCGTCTTCCTTCACCGAGAAGGAAATAGACCTCGGCTTTTTAATCCGGAGCCACTCCTTTTGGCATACATGTTTCTTTTTAAATAGTAAAAAAAAAAAAATCATATTGAAGTCAAAGGGTTCCTCTTTTTTACAGGCAAAAACGTTCTTGGTGAGGGTGAGAGCTTCAAGTTTTCTTTGAAGTAATTGGAAGGTGTTGTAGTTTCAAACTGATTTTGGAAATGTGGAAGGAAAAAAAAAGAAGTTCTCCCAAGAAATAACCCACCCCTTACCCGCCTGGTAAATCTGGAAGAACAGACAGACAGACAGGCTTGCACCTGTTCTTTCCAGTAAGGAGCAGGGCTTTTGGAACTAAGGCTGCATTCTGAAGCCTATTATTTATCTGAAAGTAAAGTCTTGCTGATGGGTGGCTTGAGATTGGGGTGTTCTCTATCCTTAACGGAGGGGTTTGGAAAAGTGCGAGAGAAAGCTTTGGGCCTCTCCTGGAATCCGCCTTCCTCGTCCAGCCATTCTGTCTAACTTCACATTTTGTAGAGGAATGAAATCGTATCTCTTTTTGTCGTTGCTGTCGCTTAAGGGTATTGAAATATATTCTCCCTCCACCTGTGTCATCACTTTTGTTGCCAGAAATCTGAATGTAATTGAATAATTTGGGGCAGCGGGGAATTCATACCTTCCCCATGTTAGTGGAACGCAGTATTTATTGTATACAATAAATTACTGGGATATATTATTTATTATACATATATTTACAAGGCACCTCTATTGACAAATGAGTAGATCGATTGTATTCAGCTTTGTAAACCGCTTTGAATTTTTTTTTTTTAATGGAAAGTGGTATATTACAGCTTTTATAAGTATGAAGTGGGTTTCCAGGCGGAGAACGACCGGTCAGCCCTTCTCATTCTGGAGAATCTGTCGGGGGTTTGGAGCCAATTGGGGACGAGACCTCCCTGCAACGGTGGGGAGGGAGGGGGGCCGAGGAAGGAGGGGGAGAGATGTGGGATCACCAACGGAGACCAATAAACCTTTTGATGAAAGGGCTCGCTCCGGATCCTCCCCGTTCCCGGGCTCGTCTTTGATTTGGGCAGCCAAAGAGTTTTATTCCTAAATGACTTAAAGAGCCATTTGCCTCTGTCGTGTTCTATTCATCAAGCCGCAAGTCGAGAGCCTCGAACATGGACCGATTTGTTTGCTTACACAACCAGCTGGGCGCAATTTCACGTCTGAGATATCTATCTGAAAGCGCCCCTCATTTATTATCCTTACTTGTCAGCGAATCCATTTTCAAAGTTGGGTTGTTGCTTTAAAGAAAAAGTGCGAGGAAAGTCCTTGAAGACGGTGGGATTAAATACTCCCCCTCCATTCCTTCCCCTAGTATTTCTCTCTCCACCCACCCAGCCTGCGTGCCCATCACAGAGAAGAAAGGACGGGCAGAAAACAGCTGGAGAGTAAGGACGATTTTCCAGGGAAGCCAGAAGGAGGCCGAAGGAAGGACTCTCGGGCTGCTTCTCTCCGTAAACAGTCCCAGTCTCCCGGTCCAGCTCCTCCTTCCTTCAACCCACTTGAACGTTTGGTTTGTGAGCCGAATCGAGCCGAAGGATTCAGCCGCAGGCTGGTCCACAGGCTCTACCCTAAGCAGCTTCACCCAGGAGTAAGCCTTCAGTGGCAAGAACTTCCCCGTGCCCCCTTCCTGACTAGGCATGGCCGCGGGGGTTCCTTGAGAGGAACTGCGCATCAAACAGGACTTGCATGGAGCGGGGTCGCGCAGTCAGAGGCAGCAACTATGCAGGCAGCGGGAGGAAACGGTTCAAGTCCCCGGCCGGGAGAGAGTTTAGCCAAAGGCCTTGCAGAGTGGGGCGGAGAAGGAAGAGAGAGTGCGAGGAGCCCCACAATGCGACCTGTGTTTGAGGCCCTCGCAAGGTGCAGCCACCTGTTGGGGGGGCGGAGAGATAGGGGAGGGGCACAAAGAAAAGGAGCCACCCACATCCTTAAGGAATAAAGACATCTCTACCTTTGGGTCTTCGCGTTTTGTTAGATGCCTTTGCAAGCGAACACTGGGCCATATTTCTAGGCCCGATGAGGTTCCTCGATCTGGTAAACACTCCCACCCCACACACCCCTCTGCCAGCCTCGCTCCAAAGCCAGTCCCACCGAGGTTGGGGGCTCCTGTTCCTCGGTTAGCTGGGCCTTGGCCGGGGACCTCAGAAACAGGCGTACCTGCTGATGACTGCAAAAGGACAAGACCAGTTTTACCGGGGGGGAGGAGATAAGGCTTCCTCTCCCCTTTCCTCCCCCCCTTGTGGTTTCCATTAGAAACACAAAGCCGTAACATGGAAAGGAGCAAATCGGTTTACAAATATAATTGCTAGGAAAGAAAGTAATTAACAGACAGGAGAGTGGGAAATTGGATCTCTCCCCCAAACCCCATTTTGCAAAAGAAGGATAACGTAGCCTTTGAAACGATCCCAGCAGCCTGGCAAACGAAGCCTTCTGGGTGTATCAGGTGTATTTGCATCTCCTGGATTGTTGAGCCCAACACCCCACCTTAAAGCAAGGGGATCCCGCTTAAAAAGGACCAGCTATAAAACCGGGCCGGTTATCTTAACATAAGAGGCTGCCGCGAGAACTTCTTGAATGAGAGAGAGGCCTGGGAGCTGCTCCTGCGGCAAGCGACCCTTGTGTGTCCATTTAGGAAGACATTTGCTGTATGTAATGTTTAAGGCTGATAATATCATTGCTCGTGCAGATAAATAAGGCACTGGCCAAACCTTGAGGTCAGCGATCGATCCTGCTGCTGCTGCTGCTTAAGGAAGGCGGCAGAAAAGCCTGTGTGTGTGTGTGCTGACAAAGACCGAAGAGCCCCAGACCTATGGAGAAGGCTCTGGAAATAAAGAGACTCATCTGTGCCAGAACCCGGGCCACCGGGCCCTGTTCTTGTAGATCTAGTCTCACTTCCCCCGCCTCAAAAGGCAATCTTGCAAACGTGACAATATAGTGCAGACCGGTCTTTTCCTGTACAGTGCGCCCTTCCACGTGTCTAGGTAGAAACCCCCCCCCCACTTATCAATTCAGTATGATTTACACCTAGGATAACTATGTAATGGTTTGAGCGTTGGACTACCATTGTGGAAACCAGGGTTCGATTTCCTGCTCGGCCATGCAAACCCACGTTGGTCTCCTCACACACTCTCAGCTCCAGAAAACCTTTGCCTTAGGGTTGCCATAAGTCAGAAAGGACTGAAGGCACACAACAACAACAAAAACGGCAAGCATGGTTTACATTGCAGACTTATAGCCAGTTATCTCGAATTCCACCGTTTCAAAAGGGTGCATAGAGCTAGTCTGCCCAACCTTTCTGGAGGAGTCGTCTTTCAGGGGTTTTGTTTGTTTTTAAGGAATGCGGAGTGAGGGGGGAGGGACACGATGCCCGTCTACCATTCCTGTGTGGCGGGTTTTTTTTCTCCCCCCCCAGATCTCCAAGGCCCTGTGTCGGTAAGAGGCTCGGTGTTGCTCGGGTGCGGATGCTGAAAGCCAAGCCTGGGCCTGAGAAATGCAACTGAAATGATGAGGTGGGGAGACTGCGAGGGTGAGAGGGCGTGATGACGTGAGTCTGCGGCGAGATCTGCATCCCCTCCGCCCAGGCTGATTAGCATTCCTTGCCGGCCCTTCGACCTGAGCTGACAACTAACAGAGATATCCAGCTCACCACTAGGCCTCTCCTCCTTTTGTCTTCCGCTGTCGAAGAGAGAGAGAGAGAGAGACGCAGGCTTCTCTGCCGGCCCGGCTGCCCACGGAAAGCCCCCCCTCGCCCGGGCCGGCCAGCGAGTCCCGCCAGCTAAGGCAAATCGCCCAAACACCACAAGCCGCCTCCCTCCCTCCCTCGCCCCCCCCCCGGCTCGCTCGCTTTCAGCCAACTTTTATTCCAAGGCTTTTCCAAGCCGCTGAATGCTTTTCAGATCTCTTCCAATGGTTGGAGGGGACGGCGGGGGCGGGGAGGCGAACTTTGGCCGCGGCTTTCTTGATACTTAGACGCGGAGGGACGCCTCGGCATCTCACACCGGCTCCAAGCGGTGGCTTTTGCGAGGTTCGGGATATTCTGGGGCTTAGTAATAACCACTACTGCTGCTTTGCATGGATGCTGCCTTAAGATCTTTTGATATAGAGCAGGACATAGGCATTTTAATAAATAAAAAATATTTCCACCACTGCTGCTATCAGAAATTATTGTATGGAGGCGGGGTTTGCATCAGAATAAAAGCTTTCCTAGAAAAGTGCGGGGGTCCCAGTGTTTCTTTGGGTCACCATCTCTATCGAGACACATTTAGGACTCTTCCGCACTACACTGCTATAGTGCTATTATTCCGTTTTAAACAATCTATGGAATCCTGGGGTTTGCAACTTAGGGAGGGGCGTTTAGAATTCTCAGTAAACTACAAACCTCAGGATTCCACAGAATGTTGAAAGTGGAATAACAGCAGTATAGCAGTGTAGTGCAGAAAGGCAGTTAGATTCTCTCTTTCGCCTCACACACACCCCTTGAAAAGGGGGAGGAGAAAGGAGAGGACGGTATTGTTGTGGGGAGAAGGTGTGGCTTTATTTCGAAGGCCTGAGAGACGTTTCAGTTCCCACTTTTCCACTGTAGCTTCAGATCCGTTTTATACACTTGCTCAGATGAATAAAACACACACACGGGGCGTCCTGGGAGACAAAAATCTTTACCTAGGCTGGATACATACACACACACGTACGCACACACAGGTCAGTTTCTTCTTGAAGGGAGGCGTACAAATCCATTGACAGATGTTTGTCACTCCGCAACTTCTCCAGTCGCCCCCCTCCTCCTCCCCTCTCCTCCGCGCGCGCCTTTTCCCCTCTTCTCTCCCCGTAAGCCCTTCTTTGGGGGCTCGCTTTGTTGTTTTTAAAATATGCAGGCTTCTCAGGAATGCCAGTCACGAGTCCAAACTTTGTGTCCAACCTCCCTCATGAAATGACCCTTTTATAGGGATCCCGATATATCTCAATCTGCACTTCACTCGAAGGCCCGGCTCCGGGGCCGCCGCCAACGCCGTTCCCGGCTCCGAAGTTAACTCAGCCCGCGGAGGGCAGGCCCCTGCCCCGCCAAGGCCTCCCTCGGCATGGCCCTCTGCTAGCTCCACTCCTTCTAGAAGGTGGCAAAAGAGAGTGGGACGGAGAGGGGGGCGGGAATGAGAGAAAAAGTTTGGTTTCTCTTCTGAGGGCAACTGCCCCGTGACTCCCACCAAAGCGCCCTCACCCCGCGGTAGCCCAGACTGAGCGGCCTGGACAGACTGCACCCGAGCTGAGGAAGAGAAGAAGGAAGACGAGGGACGGTTCCGAGGGCTCTCCTGACTGAGAAAGTAAGTGGCGGGTGGGTCCTCAGAGGACTGGCCGGGGCCTGACTGGCAAGAAAGAGGCGCCAAGTTGCAGGGCAAGTCGGAGCTCCCCCGGCGAGGGCTGGAAGAAGGAAAAAGAGGCGGTGCCTTAAGAGGAGAGCCTGGCTCCAGGAAAGCGCCTCACCAGAAACTGAGGTGGTAGGCGACGCCGGAAGGGGAGAGTCTCCCGCCAAGAGAGTCTTCGAACTCTCCGGCAGAAAAGGAGGGAAGGAAGGAATGAGAGAGAGGTGAGGTCCCTGACAGGTCCGCGCCCTGGGTCAGCTTCGCGCGAGGAAGCGCGGGGTTGAAAACATGTATTTGTTTGCTTTGACTCCATGGAGGGAGGGATTGGTCGCCTCTTCAGTCGCACTGGAAGGAGGTTTCAGGTCTCAGGGCGCCCTCAGGGAGAATGACAGAAATCCCAGCAATAAAATCAGAGAGAGGGGGACTGAGAAAGAGAGGGGGAGAGAGCAGCAGAAAAAACGGATTTCAGGTTAAGTTGGGATTTTTCTCCCCGGGCTGTCGGGTGCCTGCGCTTTTCCCAGTTCCATGCTACACTTCCCAACTCTTGAGAAAAGACCGCCCGCTTTCGTCTCTTCCTCGGCGCGCGAGCGCGCGCGCACTCCCTCTCTCGCTCCCGGTTCCTCTCTTGCGTGCTGAAGGATGACGCGAACCGCGGGCAGACCAATCCCTGTCTCAGACAGGGTAAAGGGGCGGGGCTTCCCGCTCCCTCCCTCTCCCGCTGCTTTGGGACCACCTCCCTGAAGGGGAGGGGAGGGGAGGGGAGGGGAGGGAGGCGAAGAGGGGCGACCGAAGGTGTCGTGGGTTGCCCCCCCGGGTCGCCCCTTCCTTGCTCACCTCGGGATCGCCCGTGGAAGCTGGCGAGGCCCGCTGCGCTCCGAGAAAGCCTCGGATGCTGCCGCCGTTTGCTGCGCTGGCTGCCGCTTCCTAACAGATGGCTTGTCATTGTGTTGCCCCAGCCAACAAGAGCCTGCCGGGGGGGCGGGGGGCGGGGGATGCTATCTAGTAGTATTTTATTAGAATTACGCACGATCAGTACGAGGGGGACAGTGATCCTCTTTCCTCCACATTTGGGGCTGCATATGTGCACACTAAATACTGGGTTTTTAAAATGACATTAATACGCTCTCCACTCGCAAGAATGGAGCGATGAAGGTACCACACCGCCTACCCACCCACGCAGCCACCCGCCCACTCATTCACCCGGCCCATCTACAGGCAAGCGATAGGCCACAGAGAGGCTCGGCGTGCATTCTGCGATGCAGTCCTGACCTTTCCAAATCAAAGGGAAGTTGGGCAGTGGGCTGGGGGGAGTTGGATTAACTTCAATAGGAGGTAAAATCTGACTTGCGAGATAGAAAGCCCACGCCACCCCGCCCTTCCCTAGACCCCAGTGGAATTTATTTCTAATTCAGGTTCCGCGCCTAATAGTCAGAAACGCCGACGTATGCATAATCCAAGCATGCTTATTCATTCTATTTGATCAATCTCTGGGTGTCTGTTTATTAAACTTCCACCGATTTTACGTTTGGTTTTTCCTGATGGCAAACATTGTAAGGGTATAAATATTGCATACAGTTAATTGTTATGCCAGAGAACACTCTGCTCTCTCTGTGTGTGTGTGTGTGTGTGTTTTAAACCCTCCCATGTATTCTGGTCCCCGTGTAACTCAAGGCAAACAAGAACCTTTCTCAAACATATTAGTTAATGGGGCGAAAAGGGAAGTGGGGGAGCAGGAAGGGAGAAAACTACGGGAATTCTTACACTTGATCACTTAGAAGGAAAGGGTTAGGGTGCCTGGAGAGAGAACCGTGGCCAATACAGCCATTCCAGGCAGTTAATAGGATGGCTAGATAAATAAAGCAGGATAAAGCATTTCGCCTTCACCAAATATCACCAGGTTGTTTATATATATATATTTATTTATTTTTATTTTTATATATATATATATTTATTTGCTTCCCTTTTCCACTGCCATTACTACCCCTCAAGGAAAAAAGAAACATTAGGGAAAGTGCCCTGAGAGGGTGCTTTCCGTGTTTATGGGGAGGTAGTTTGCCAATCAAATTTGGCATCCGAATATATTTGGGGTTTTACACCTTATTTCATCGAAAATACACACTGGCTTGGCCAGGGCCCAGACCGTCTCTTTGTGCCTTGAAGCATCCCCACTTGGGGGGTTTCTCCCTCCCTCCTTCCTTAGCGGCAGGTGTGCTTGTTCTCCATCCACAAATCGAGTTGTAACCCCACGGCCACCAACACCTCTCCATTTTTATTGCTGTATGTTCACTGATTCGATTTTTCTTTGTTACTGTTGCAAAAATCCTAGCGATTTAGTTTATTGTCAAAACCTCCGCTTTGGGGATGCTGCCAAGGCTCTCGGTGCGGGCCCGGGCTACTAGTCCTTGGGCAAAAAGCCGGGGCACGTTGGCTCTTTTCCAACATAACTGGTCATAAAACAAGACGGGAACGAGGAGAGAAGAGAATGACTCGGGAGAAAGAGAAAAATTAACATCTGCTTTTCTAAACTCAGATGCGCCAAGGAACTCTCTCTTTCTTTCTCTCTCTCTCTCTTCTTTCTCTGGTTATTACGGTTATCATGAATGCTTCCCGCATGGGGGTGAGGGGAAAGAGAGAGAAAGAAATATGTAGAGATAAACTGACATCCACATGTATAGCATATTTATAATGGTGTTAGGATTTAAAGGTAGCTATTCATTGCATAAGCCATTTAGAACTGACGTTTTAAAAGCTACTTAACCTCAGACATCCTTGAATCTTAGCGCAGGATTCCGAACGATATTATTTAAAGAGGAATTTGATGTAATTTAATTGCATATCAAGGCGGAACGAGGCGCGAGCCCGGCGCCTTCTGCTGTGCTTAATAGCATTTTAACGGGCATTTCAGCGCTCCCCCCGTTTCTCAGCCTGGCCTCCGTCTTCCCTTTAGAAAAGGCCACGCCAGAAAGCGAAGCCCCAGTCCGTGGTTCGCGTGCGTTTGCTCACCGTTTGGAGAGGACAGCTTTTGGCCGGGAGATGCGGCCTCGGCAGAGCCCAAGCTGGTAACGCCGCGGGGGGGGGGTCGGGGAGAGTGAAGGAAGAGAAAGGCGGGCTCCTGGGGGCCATCTACCTCTTGCCACCTTCTTTCCCAGCGTGTCACCCTCGCACCCCCTTTCTTTCCAAATATAGCCCACAATTTCAGTAACGCCAAATGTATTTATTTGAGGAGAGAGTTCCCTCTCTTCAGTCGACATGCTCTGAACTTTGTTGTTATGTGCCTTCAAGGCGACTCCGACTTAGGGCGTTCCTATCGCGGCGCAAGGTTTATTATTCAGAGGAGATTTGCCATTGCCTTCCTCTCGGGATGAGAGAGTGTGGTTCCCCCAAGCTCACCCAAGTGGGTTTCCATGGCTGAGCGAAGAGGAGATTTGAACCCCGGTCTCCTAGAGTCCTAGTTCAGCACTCCAAGCGATATACCCCACCTTGGCTTTCATGCTTTGAAATCGACCCCTCCAAAGCCATGGGGAGCTGCGAGGGTGAGGATGCGAAACCACCAGCCATCCAACGGCTGCAGGTTCAACCGGACGAGCATTTCAGCCGCAGGGACCCCCGTTCCGCTGCTGGAGAGAATGTTGGGGTGCAGAAGGAGAGGCGAGGGTCTCGCAAGGCAGCAGAAAGCGGGAGTCTCCCTTTTTTTCCCCTCGGGAGAAAGGAGCCACGCCTAAAAGAGACAGCTCCCTCTCTGCTTTCCCTCTCTGCCCCTCAGCCCCAAGCATGGAGGAGGGATTTAAATCGGGGTACTAAACTGGGTTGCTTATAAGATGCATGGAACTACAGGGGCAGGTCCATTGCCGAATGGCTCTCTCTTGTCCACCAAAACGCCCGTTTTGAGGATCCAGCCTCTGAAAAGCGTATGGAAGACACTTCCCCTTATAAGTCAAGATCTCGCTTTACCCCGCTTCTGAAGGTGACTTCTCCCATCTCCTTGTCCTCCTCCTCTTTGTGATAGCCAGGCTCCTATCCTAGATGGAGGGCCTTGAAGCCTGAACAAAATGGAAGAGAGATAGAAGGGGGTTTACCCCTACTCTCCTTCTCTCCTTTATTCCTTCCTTCCTTCCAGAACGAGGCTTTAATCCGAGGCAGTGACGGAATTGTCCGCTCGAATTCGACTGTCGTATCTACCCAGCCCAAAAAGGCGGATCTGTGTTGAAGCGGGAAAATAATAATAATAAAAAACCCTGCCGTGGTCAGTGTGGAGGTGACATCTTCACGCCATCTTCAAACGCCTTTTGGGAGAGTCTAGCGGAAAATCTCATTGCCCCCCACAAAAAGGACTTTTCCTGGAAGATCGGGGCGCGCTTTGGCAGAGCTTAGTAGGCCCAAAGACGCCAAAATTGGCGTCTTTGGGCCTGCTAGAGGTTTGCCAAAGCGCGCGTCGGATCTTCCGGGAAAAAACTATGATCTTGCGGGGGCTTCCAAGGACGATGGAGATCTTACGGGAGGGAGGGAAGGAGGGAGCGAGAAAAGCTGTCCGCCTGTGCGGTCGGAGAAGAGAGGTTAAAGAAATGGCCCTTGGTTTTCTGAGTGACACGGCCCCATTCAAAGGGCAGCCAGAAAGGAACGCTGCCTCGTATGAACAGGGCGACACACACGGGTTTGGCCCTTTCTTTCTTTTGTCCGCTTCGTTTGGAGGGGGTCGGATCCTGGCTATATCTTGAAGCAGGAAGGGGGTGTCTCTGCTATTTTGGGAGGCTCGGGCGCTAGGGAGTTAGCTGAGCTTGATTTGGGACAGGCACACACCCTTCTCTCTGCTGGGCACCCCTCTTTTTCTCTCTCCCTTGGTTACAGACACAGTCCGTCCTGCATAGAAAAGTTTGGCCAGTCTCTGGACAACTAGCCTGGGCGGTGGGAGGAGGGAGAGCGTGAAGGGTGGCGGGGATGGGGTGAGGTGTAGTCCCTCTCGGAGGCGGGGGGAGCTCATTTTGATAGAGATGGGGTCTTTATGGCAGATTGTCTCTTACAAAGGACGCCTCCCACGGCTGATGATAAACCCCGTCACGTCTTCACTTCTGGCTTGCAAAGGGAAAGAGTGCTCGTTGGATGATCTCTAAAGTGATTAGGAGAAGCCTCCGTGAGAAACCAGGTGGGGCGGGTGGAGACGAGAGAGAAGAGGGAGGGAGGGAAAGCGAAGAAAACCAAAGCACACCCCTACATGCAGGGCTCTGGCTGCGGCCCTTTTAAAATGCTCTTCTAAACGCTGTGGTCGGGTGCGTGGCTTCAAGAGACTTTGCAGGCTGCCTCCAGTGTTATTGTGTGTATTCGTATGGGCCTCTGTGTGTACCACATATATACACAAAAACACAGAGACAAAACTTTCTCACACACAGAGAGACACACGGGGCACCTTCCTTCCTTCCTTCCTTCCTTCCTTCCTTCCTTCCTTCCTTCCTTCCTTCCTTCCTTCCTTTCTCTGTCTCTCTCTCGTTCTCTCCCACACACGCACGCACACACAGCTTTGACACCACAGTTCTTCAAAATTCCTGACCATTCCCTCCCATATCTCTCCCCCTCCTCGCTCCGATTTCATCCCCCACCCCACTCCAAAGCGACCCCTCCCCCACCAGCCTTCTTCCCAGACAAGATGTGAGAACTTTGCATTCAAGGGTGTGAAATGAAGACCACAGATAGTAATATCAGTGAAAAGAAGAAAGTGCCCTTTCAATGAGAATGTAAAGGCAACAAAAACGTAGCTGAAGTGTCCCTTAAAGAGGGCTGCACAGGTCAGCCCGGTCCCCTGAGAGCCGCCCGGCCACCCCACCCCCTCGGCTGGGTCTGGGGACTCGGACTGAGCAGAGGTAAGGCAGCGTGGGGAGAGAAGGAGGCGGGCGCGCCCGCGGAGGGGGCTGTTATTTCTGCGGCTTTCCCTCCTCCGGAATTGTTCCGCTTCCAGAGAGCTTTTGCGAAGAGCAGCAGACGCTCCAGCAGATGAAGGCAAAGTTCGTCCCTCTTAAAACAAATTATTCGGGCTTCCCATGGCTGATGCTGGGTGCGAGGAATGTTATTCCTCCTTGATCCCTGTTACAAGACTGCGCTGAAGTTTCCCCGAGCTGTCTTTCCAGCCTTCCTTCTTCTTTTCTTCTTTCCCTCCTCTCCTCCTCCTCCCCCCAGCAGTTCTTTTTCCTCCCTCGCGCAGGGTTTCTCCATCTCTCCCCCCTTCGCCTCTCCCCACTCTCAACAAACCAGGTAATAAGACCAATAAATTCGAGGTGGGAGGGAGCAAAATAAGACAGATTTCCTCCTCGATGTGTAATAAAGTTAAAGGACATTGTTTTGTCAGACAGGCGCTAAGGAGAAAATAAATCTTAGGGTATGGGCGAACAAAACGGAATGGTGTTGGCGTGTGGGTAAATTTACTTTTAAAAGCAATAAATCAATGTTCATTTAAAGAGCCGGGGAACCCCATCGCCGAGCGGGTTTCACCGGATAGGAAATCAGGATGGAGCGATACCGAAGGAGCTACCTAAACAGATCGGCCTTTTCTGTTCCACCACCCCTTTCCACCACGCCAGACTGCCTTTCCCAGCAGAATTCCCACTTCTTCTTTTTCTCGTTTCCAGAGAATCAAAGAATTAAAGCAGCTGTAAAGAGTACCGCTGGACAGACGGAGGTCCAATGGTCATCCGCCTCGCCCGGCTGCTTCTCACAGATTTCTCGAAATGGGACACTCAGACCTCATGCAGGAGAAAGTAGGGGTCCGGGGTGGGGAAGAGAAGCCAATGCGTTAAAGCCAGTGGCCCAGAGTCGCAGGATGGAGTTATTGTAAGGAATCCGTGAAATATTCCCACTGCTTTAGAGCGACGCCACTTAACACCGTGTTTTACTCGCCAGGACGAGGGGTTGCCAGGAAGGGGAGCTTTGGAGAATTTCGAAAGGCTGCCAGGCCAGTTGAAACGCCGCACACAGTGCTTTAATATATGTGTGTGTGTGTGTGTGTGTGTGTGTGTGTGTGTGTATACATACGTGTGTGTGTGTGTGTGTGTGTGTGTGTGTGTGTGTGTGTGTGTGTGTGTAATTTCGAAATAATGTCCAGCCCGTTAAAAGCGACCTGGCTCAAGAAGCCTATTTGGCAAGGCAGGAGCATCTCCAAACAGTGACAAACAGCTCAGAAGCCTCAAACAGTATGAGGAGAGCGCCTGGGAAAATCTTGGCCTCGGTGAGTCTGACTGAAAAACTGCGGGGAAGCGGCCGAGCAGGTGGCCCGCTGGGGCTCCTCGCGAGGAGGGTCCTCTTTCCTGGGCTCTCTAGTTTACACGCAGCCTTCCTCCTCAGCCTCTTCGTTATTAGTCTCAAGGCGCTTGCACAGTGGAGACAATTTTCCTCCAAAGAGAAACAAAAGAAAAGAAAGACAAAAAAATTTTTTTGCCACCTTTGCTGGATTTTTGCAAAACTAAGGAACCAGAGGTCTTGCAAATAACAATGGGGTATCCCCTCCGTAACTCCCTCTTTCTTTCTCCTTCTTTCTTGATTTTTTTCTCTGTAGATTTTGTGTCTTCAAAGACACACACTCGCATAAAGGCTCAGGCGCTCGCGCCCTATATATGACTCTAACCTAACAGCAAAACAGGGAAAGGTGGGACGTCTTGATTCTGTAAGCTCTTGAAAAAAGGGGTGAGACTATTAAAGGGACTTGAATGTCTCTCCCTCAGCGAAAAAAATAATAATAAAAGTTTGTTTTTTATGTTGAAAAAAGTCACGGCTCTTATGTCAGGGTGCGCGTGGGTTCCTGGATTTTGTTGGCTCAGCAAAATCGCCTTGATTGCTGGGGCTGGAGATCCCAGGACGGAGCTAGGGAACCTGATAGCTCTCGCGCGTTCCTTCATGGCCAAAAAAAGACTCCCCCTCCTCACACACACAGCCAAATACATCCAGGATAATGGACATGAAAGGTTATGAAGTGCCAGGCGGGTGTAGATTACCTCGGTGGATAAAATATTAGAGACCGGATGGGGCTGATATCCGGCGTGGTTGAAAGTAACCCTGAGAGTCTAGTAAGGCGCCAGAGAGGTGAGCCGTTCTTTCAGATGAGGAACGAACATTCCTCCGTACAGTTAACTGGGTGGAGATCGTCGGCTGCGTTGAGGTGTTGTGTGTGTGGAGGGGCGCGCTTTGCCCACCAGGTGAAACTGAGGTGGGAGTGGAAGTTTCCTGCTTCGTCTCTCTCCATCTCTCTTCCCCCGCACCACCGCCCAGCGTGTTTTTCAGCCCCCCCCCGTCTCCTGCTCAAAGGGTCTCCCAGTTCCCTTGCCTTTGGTTCTCGGTTTGTCTGCTAGGTGGCGCTGTGTCTCTCACGAGTTGGCCATTCCGGAGGAAACCGGTCCGCTCCGCGGTGCGCGGCCTCCCCCAGTTTCCCTCCCAGTCTCCGCCGGCGCGCCTCTCGCTCCAGTCCCTCTGAGAAAGGCGATGTGGTCTCAGCCAAGAGACGGAGAGAAACTGAGACAGAGAAAGCGAGAGGGGGAATTACTAGCAAACAACGCGAAGGGTTCTACAGACCCTAGAAACATTCCGAGGGAAAAGAAAAGGCTGCAGCCTCGAAGCAGAAGCAGGAAGCGCGGCGTGCCTTAACGTTGCCAGTTCATGTTGTAATCATGTGGTAATCTACTTAACGATTTTCCCCTCTCTCTCCCTTTCTGGTGGGCTGGAGGAAAATGTAGCTAATTTGTGTTTGGCAGACCCAATTATCCACAAATAAATAAATAAATAAAGCCCAGCGGTTTGATTCACGTCCGCCTCGGTTGCCCTCCAGCTGCAAATAGACTGGCAACCTGTAGTTTCAGCAGAAACAGGAGCTGGTCATATTAAGTTAACCTGCTTGTCAGTCTCTTATGAATAGATCAACACAATTATGAGCGATTTAGAGTGAAAATGCCACAAATTCAAATATAACTTTTTTTATATTTTTTTCCCTCTTGGTTTGCCCTGCCTCTGCGGAGAAAAAGCGGGTCAGTTTCAATCTCTCTTACGATTTTCACTGTATTCTTCTAGAATTACCTTGTGTGTTCCAAATATTTCATTATCTTAAGAAAACCGTGTTGGCTTTTAAAAGCCTTGGCCGTTGTATTGATTATGTGATTAGGGATTCATTGTATGGAAAGATCTCTCAGTCAAAAAAAAGTTCTATACCGACAGGTACAAGTAATAGAGAGTAAAACACTTTTTAATTATGAGTTTCAGGTCAGATTTTATAATGAACGGGACAGTAAGCATAATTAGGCTCACAGAACCAGAGAAAGTATATTGCAGTTCTTAAATCATACGATGTTATGGACTCTTTAAAAAGGTCATTTTTCCTCGAGCAGGAATAGCGTTACATTCCCCTTTCTGACTAATTTTATTGAAAACTTAGGAACACGTTTTAAAAAAAAAAATCAGCGTCAAAGAAGAAAGATGAGTGGAGATTTGGTGTGATTGGTAACAACTGATAAATTATTTTATTTGTTATTTTAATCTTTCTGCTTTCTCTACTTCGAGGAGAAGTTCTGTAGCATCTCGAAGTGTTAGGCGGTAACTAGGAGGCGCTGAAAACCTAAGGAGGAAAATTTACAACTTGGTCAACTCCAAACCACCCACCTACCCACCCATACCTACACGTGCGACTGTTGCAAGCATATGTTCCGGATTAAGTTAACGAAGAGGGCCTCCTTTTGCCAGGATGAAAGCTGGTCGTGAAATCTCTCCCGGTAAAAAAGAGTTTGGCTCCAATTGCAACAGCATCAACGAATCCTACTATCCTTCCGGGACGTTTAGTCTGGTTTACTTTGGGCTGGAGCGCCGGCAGAAACTTCGCTCTGCTTCTGGCCCCTAAACTACCTAATGTCCAGGTAGAGCTTGCAGGATTCGTGGGCCTCCCAGAGAACTCACGGGCAGGGCGATTTAAAAGCGGCCAAGGCTCCTTCCAGGTTGTGAGGAAAGGCAAAACGGCCCTTGGAACCCTCCCTGGGCTGTGGCATGGGCCACCTTGAACCCGCGGGAATCTTCCCTTAAGTAATGAGGTGGGTGTTCGAGGAGTCGAGGGCATCAAAGAGATGTCTTTCAGAGAGTCAGATATCAAAACCGAGCCGGGTTACCACAGAGTCAACATTATACTGATTAATAAGGGGGATCCAAAGGCTAATCTCACACACTTCTTGAGTTTCCCTGCTCATTTGAAGATTCACTCCTATTCAGAAGAGTAAAACATTGTTTTGTAGGACGTAAAAGTTCTTCCCACGATTACAAGATTAACCATTGTGTGTGCGTGTCCTGTATCACACAAATGATCAAAGAAAAAACAAACCCACTATGTAACTGCCTCATTGAAAATCTGCAACCCTATAACCTATTTATCTAGGAGTAAGCCCCATAGAGCTCAATGAGACCTACTTCTGAGTGGACGTATATAGGATTACAGAGTTAGAACATCGTATTTACTGTGGTAAAAGGCCAGATAGACTGGAAGACACATAGATAGGTACAGAAAGCAGAAAGCCATTGAGCTGACAATTTATGTCCGGTCTTTTTCTGCCATTCTGAAAGATGTTCTATAGGAACCTCGCTATTCCAAGGAGGAAATGGTGATGATCCTAACAACACGTTAAAACCTAGTTATTTCTCTTAGGCTTACTCAGGAGGCTCTTCGGACATTAATGGGTATCTATTGATTTCTAGAAAACTCTGCTGAGGAATCCTTTGCTATCTCTAAAATATACACGAAACCTTTTCATTTCACTAGATAGCCGAGGTATATTTGACGTTGACAAATGGCCGAAAGACAAGAAAAGTAATTTCAAACGACTTTGAAGGGTTACAGGAGTTAAGAGCGAGAGAAAGCCAGGATAATTCCTCACGCATGTCACGAATAAGAGAAAAAGAAAATAATCAGAAGGAAAACCATAGTTGGGAAAAATAATTGTGGAGAAAATAATTGAAAATACCATCATGTTGGGCACCCAATCGCTAGTCCCTTCTCTTCTCTTCTAAGACTCCATCATTTTATACATGATTCCTATTAAAAAGTTTAAAAAACGCTAAACCAAAGCTGCACTTTCTAAATTGTGAGATGTCCACGCATGTTCGGGTGGGGCAAACAAAATTACCTAAGGAGAGAGGATTTCGTAGGGAAGAAAATGCTAAAGTGTATGTATAACTGAGAAACGAAAATACTGGTGAGTCAGCAGGGCAAGCCCTTCCAAAAAGTCACATGCTTGAAGAACAAAGTGAACAGAGTGCTAAATATTTGGTTTCAGAGCTGAAAGACATCTAATACAAAACCGTTCGCTTTTCTGTTTCAGTATGCAGACATCTAACTCTCTCAACCAATTGGTTGCCTTTTAAAACAAATCCAAAATTGCTTTATCGTTTCAGTGCCCTCCAGACTGACGTCTTAATTATAGGGCAGGCATCAACAAGAGGAACGATTTGAAAATGAAGTCCTAAAAAGGGGCTGGCGTTAAACATTTCCAGAGTCATAAAATTAAAAAAACCCACACAAGTTCTTATACTGAAAATTCAGTGTCCCCATGTTTTGGGGGGGGCATGAGGCGTCCCGTTTGCAATAACGAAAACGACCTCGTTCCCCGTTCCAGATTTGAAAAGTCCTGCTTCTCTTTCCTTGAAGTTGTTGTTATTGTTTTTGTTGGGGCAAAAGAAGATTAAAAATACAGGAGGACGGAGAATTTCCTCCAGGAAACTATCCCCCTAAAATCGAGGAAACGAAAGTAATTCTGCACAGATGGTCAGGGATGGCTATTTATTCCGTCTAAAGAAGGGTAGATGTCGTGAGAAAAGGAAGATTTCCATCGTGAAGGTGGACGAGAAATTTCTGGCGAGAAACGAATAATTCGAACGAGATCTTGTGGCGAACTCTGTTCATAAACGAAATCCGTTTTTGGTTTTCAAACTCACCAATAAAATGCACTGTTTCATTTAAATGAGTTTGGATGGCGAGAACCAAATGATCGTCTCTGTGGCTCCAGTCACCGTAGGAAAAGGATATTGTGGGCACACTGGAGTACAGCTTTTCCAGAGAAGGACCAAAACGGTTTGATAACATCCTGAATTTAATTCCAAGTGGCATTTCCTTTCTCTTAAGATGTTTAGAAGCGTCTAACTTATTCAAAACAGGACTAAGGGCGTCCCACAGAATGTCAGGAAATCTGTAACTATCCAAACTACTCTCTTTATAAATTCTTTAATTCGTTGGGCTGATCAGCGAAGCGGAGGGAAAAGATCCGGTCTTTTCCACGAGAAAAGTCTGGGCAAAGCATTTTAATAAGCAGCGAGCATCTTGGATGGATATAAATAGCGAACACGCAAATAACTTGACTTTACAAGCTCTACGGCTCCAGCTTGTTTGTAAAATGACAGGAACGTGATCAAAGCGAAAGAAAAAATAGAGTCTTTCTCTTTCTCTCTCCTTCCTTCCGCATAACCCGAATTAAATGAACTGGGGGCACCGGCGGCGGGGGAAGGAAGAAGGTTTAAAATCCCGACGATCGCAGGCAGGCTGTGGATCTAGAAGGAGAAAGTTTTTTCGGGGAAGTAAAGTTTTGGGGCTGAGAAACAGAGACTGCCCGACCCTTGCTGGTGGGGAGGGGAGGACCGAGAGGGGGTGAGGGATGGAGGCTGTGGAGTGAGTTGCTCTTGACTCTTGGGGTCTTGGTTTGGCTGGGGCTCTGGAGTGCCCCTCCCGAGGCCGCCGCTAACCAGCTGTCTGGGAATAGCATTGCACCGCCGGAGAAGGCGCGCCTCTCCGCAGAGGAGCGACCCTGCTGTGTAGGCCGTCCGGAGGCTCCCGGCAGCCTCCTCACAGCTGGTGGCCGAGGGAGAGGGGAAGGGCCCAGGACACGCGTCTGCCTCCGAGGAAGGGTGGGAGGTCTGAGACCAAGCAAAGAGCTCCTCGAGGGCAAGCTGGCTAAGGGGTTTAGGAATTGGGGCGGGGGGTGGCTTTGGAACGTGATCGGTGCCAAGTTACTCGGGAGGCGCTGGGACCAGTAGACCAGGCAAGGCAGGTGAGGCTACTACGAGGTGGAACTCTTTGAGGAGGAGGAGAGACGCGAAGGTGTAACTCCCCATTGCGACGCTTTGCTCTTACTTCGAATGTGAAGGGAGGAAATACGGGGCGGGAGGAGAGGCGAAGTACAGGTAGACACTTGACTGGAAACTCCAGGTCTGGGCTGGAGGCCGGAAAGGGAGCGTTTGGGGAGAAGCGAAACTTCGGAACTAAGCGCTGTCCATGGTGCTACAGGGCTGCGAAGGCGCGGATCCGGGCTGCCTTTTTTGCCTCTCCCGGCTTCCGGAGCAGGGAGGGTCCCGCGGGATCCCCGCTGCCCCAGCCGCCTCCCCGCCGGCCGCTCAAGTTACCCCAAACCACCTCAAAGTGGAGAAACCGTTCCGGGGTTGTTCTGGTTTTTATCAGGGTTTCTAACTCCTACGAGGCCAACTTGAAGAGACGGAAAATCATTCCAATGTCCCTTGGAAATGAAACGGGGTGAAAAGAGAAGGGCTGAGTTGGCACTACCCAACGCACTCATCCACTTGAGTCCTTTTAAACCTCCCATTTTCGGAGGGAGATAAAACGGGAAATTACCTTCTAACCCCTTACCAAAGGAAGGTATGGGGTAAGAAATCTAGGTTTCAAGGACTGCGGTTTTCACAGGTAAATAACCTGAGGAGAAAGGAGGGATCTAGAAAAATAGCTTTAGACCGTTCAAATAGAGATGCCTGAACGAAAAATGAGATCAAAGGAGACGTTATTACTTTCCTGTTTAACAGTGGTGACCCTTTTTAGGAGATTTTTTTTTCTTTTGGTTCGTACCAAAGGACAGTGAGTAAATCAGCCTTCCTGATTAAGAGAATCTCATGCTTTCCCCGTTTAGAAGAACTAATTAAAATGAGTAGCTAAACTTTTCAGGAAAGTAGAGAAATAGTATGAGGACAAGGAAGGTGAAATAGTCAGCTGGATAATAGTCGAGGGAGAATCCTAAGGTGTGAAGCCCAGAGCGCCAAGGAGAGAAAGAGACGATTCTCACGAACAGGCAAATTAATCCGCAAGGCATTTTGACTGGACAGGATGAGAGGCACTGAAGGTGCTTTTTTAGCTTGTTTCGGGCACAACTAAATCTGAGGTGGAGCTGGGGCCAAAGGAGTTGGTCGCTTCTCTTTCCGCTCAGGAAAGTTTACTAAAAGGACAAACGGCGTCAAACTTTTGTTCTTAGGAAACAATTCTAGAAGAGTGGAAATTGCCTTTGGTAAGGAGTGGTGGTTATTATCCATTCTTTCCCCCTTTCCTCCCAAACAGACCTATTTGAAACCCAAAATTGGGCGGTGGGCAAGTGGGAGGGTTTTGGAAGGTGAGCGAACAGAAAGGAACAAAGAGAGAAGCCCCCCGCCCCGGCGAAAAGGGAGCCAAGCGGGCCCTTTCCCTCCGGCCTCCCTGAACACGAGGGAGAAGCCAGAGGGGAGCTGCCGCTTCGTGGCGGGAAGAGCGCTCTCTTTTCCCCGGACCTCAGTGGAGACTTCCGGAGGTCGACCGCGGGGAGGGGAGGGGAGGGGAGGGGGGCAGCTCCCTCTCTCCTTCGACTGGGGAGGGCTCCGCTCTCAAGGTGAGCGGCGGATTCCTCCCCACAGGCCGGGGCGGACGAGAGGCACGGAGGCGTCCCTTTGCAGAGCAGGCCCGGAGAAGAAGGGGCCGGCCAACCTGCCTCCGAGCTCCTCTTGGCCGTCCAGGCTCCTCGCCTCTCCTTGGAGACTCCGGGATCTGCCGGCGGTTGCCCCTCAAATCTCCCTCCCTGCTTCGGAAGCGCGTCCGACCTTCCTCCGGCCCAAAGTGCCCGGTTTGGAGGCGGAGGGGATGAAGAGGCGAGGCGGGCTGAGGCAGGGAGGCCGCCGGCAGGGCCTCGCCATCCCCCCATCCCTTCACTCCCGGGCTTAGTCCAGGCGCCAGACCCTCAACGGCGTGGCGGTGGCTTGGCGGGAGGGCGGGCGGGCGGCGGAGTCGGGGAGGGGCGAGGGCAAACGAGGGAGGAAGGCTGGCTGTCGCCCCCCTCCCCCACAACGCCTTCCCCTGGCCCAAGTCGCCCGGCCTGCAAGGGCCAGAACCCAGAGAGGCGGAGGAGGAGACTCAGCGACAAGGGTGGCCCGGCCCTGCCAGGAGAGAAGAAGAGATCGGGTTCTTCTCTCGCTCCACACGTGCACTTTCAGAGCGAGACCCCGCATGTGCTTCCTCGGCGGCCTTCAGAGTCCCGCTGTAGGCGCCACCCTAGAGGTCCAGCTCCGGCTTCAGCCCCTTCCTTCCAGCAGCCCCCCCGCGCCGGTTGGCCCAGGCGGGGCGTTTCATCTGCCCGAGGAGTTTCTCCGGTCTCCTCTGGAGTCAGGCCCCGCCCCACCTCACCCCTCCCGGTTGTCCTGTTGGCTTGTGGCCACCCCTGCAAGCCAGTCTTTCCCCACCCCCACCCCGCCATTGATCCCCCGCTGGACGGGTGGGGTCTCAGAACCGAGGGTTGCGCCCTTGCTCGCCAGCCCCCATCCTCTCCCGGGCAGGGGAAGAGGGCCGCTTGGGTCATACTTCCACGGATTTTAAGACAAGGGATATGGAGATGTCCATAGCCCACACTCCACCAGCCTCTCCCCCATGAAGTGAATGGGGTGAAGAGGAAAGCAAAGCGAAACTGGAACCTCCAAAGGAATTCCAAACAGGAAAGAGTGAACCAAGTGGAGTGTGTGTGTGATTTTAAATCAGAAGGACAACGCTTCCTCCCCAGTCGAGGAACTCAGTTGCGCTCCTCCACCTGCCTTTCTGGATTTCTGTCATTTTTTGACGGAAATGCACTTTCCTCATGTGCAAATGCATTCTCACATGCAAATGTGCACCTTCATAGAGCGGGGAAGGGGCAGCCTTTGGGCTTCTTGCAGCTCCCCGCAGTTTATTTTCTTTCAGCTTAACCCTGCAGTTTGCTGCTTATGTGGGACATCACCGAGAGATAACGTTCCCCCCAGAATTTTCTTTGCTGACCACTGCTTGTTTTAAATCGACCGGTCTTCTCGTTCTTGGTGCCGCCTGGACCTGCAGCGTCCGCCTCCCCGGGTCTACTCAGACCCAAACCCACCATCGAGTTCAAGGGAACCTCCTTCCAGCAGGTGCCAACTTACCTGGAAGGCTGTCCCGTTGAACTCAAGGGGAGCTTCCCGCGCTGAGGAGTCCTGGCTGCGATTGAGTTGTTAACAGTATTTGGCTTAGGAGGCAACTGCCAAGATGCGTAGGAATGTCTTCTGGAAAATCTACTTTGAAGTAACGCTTGAGGGTCTTATGTCCTCTTCCTCATTCTCCCAGATCGACGCGTTAATCTCCATTCCCTCCCCCTCGCTTAAACAGAATTCAGTTACAAAGAGCTTGGACAGATTTTTGCCTCTGTTCAAGGGACATCACAACTTTCATTTTCTGAGGAGTGAAACCTCCTCGAGAAACTTCATATAGCTTCTTAGCCCCCCCCCCCCGGTACACTTTTTTTTTCTTAGCATACGTGATAAACCATTGATTGTCGAAGTCTGGTGACCCATGAAATTTGGGGGTTAGTTTTCTCTTCAGACCAGAGCATATAATTATGCAAATAAAGAGCTGTCACTGATCTGGTGAAATGCTCACAAATACACGCAATCCGAAACTAGAAAGAAAAAAAATGGAAAACGTGGGAGATTGCGAGCGATGACAGCGTTCCCAAAGTTTAGGGAAGTTCTCCCTCCTCCCCTTTCTTCACACTTTGGGGGACCAAGTCAACAATTAACGTGATCTGTCTATCAGATGCTCACAGAAATACTCCCCACGTTAACAGGTTACTTTAACTACCAACTGTAAAAGAAAGTTGAGATCAAGAACAGACTATCTTCTGATCTGACAGCTTTGAATTATACTTGAGAATCAATTCCAAAGCGCTCGGGAGGGGAGTGCGGAAAATGTGTGCCCCCCTCTTGGAGAAAAGAAATGTTTCAACATCCCACTAAGTTGATTTCTTAGAATGGAGGCACCAAATTGCAGAAATGAGCTTCCCATACTCACAGAAATTTTCTTTGGGGGGAAAAAAAATCCAAGCGGATTTTCCTTTAAAGGGACAGATAGAAGCCGGCGGCCTGATCCTCCTCTTAAGCTGCCCATCTGTAAAATGGGAACATTCAGAAAACAAGTCGGTTGCGGTTTCTGAGGAGTGAACTGAGAAGATCTCCTGGAGAAAGCAAAATGCCTTGTTGAAATAAAGTTATAGACTCAGTAAGACTATTTTTTATGGACCGAGCCAGGAGCTTAAAGATGGGATAAGCTTGAGAGTTAACACAAAACTCTTCATCAGATTAAATTTGAGCAGTCAGAATAAGCTAATATTAGGCATTCTGCGTAGGCCACAACACATAATATCTATTTTGATTTTAGACTAATGGAAAGTGAGAGTGCTCCCCATCCCATCCTCCTTTTGTGCTTGCAATATTAGTCTGCCTGACGAAGAGCTATGGGTTACTGGAAAGTCTGCATCATCCTTGAAGAATAGCAGTTTTTTTCTTTCTTTCTGGCTCCCACTCTCCCTTGTGGAGCATTTTTGGAGATAACCTGTATTTAAAAATTTGCAGTTCAGGAAAAAAAAAGAGTAATAATGCGGAAGCTAAACTGAAGCGCTTGTGGGCAGCAGACTTTCGCTCTTCTCCAGCTGGCTCACGGTCCCAGTTTAAACCTCAAAGCCCAGTTACCGTCTCAGAGCCCTGCCTGGTTCCTCCCCAGCGACAGGGACCTTCTGCAGACCGGGCTCCCCTTCAGCGGAAAAGAGAACGGGTGCATGCCAGACTTTTGGAGGCGCCAGGGCATGAAAAGACCCAGCGGCGCCAAACTTTAAAACCGTCGATCCCAAATAATCGATGCAAGCACCACTCAACCCTCCAAGGCGCGTTTTAAAGCCATCACTGGTATTCACGGGCTCTTTCACTCACGACTCAGGGCTGGGGAAGATGAAAGCAAAATGAATCGTCTGGGGGCTATTTGCTTTCTCCAGGTTAAGATCACAGGTGACCACTGCTTACTACTATAGTCCCCTCTCCCGATCCTATCCAGTCCTGCCGAAGGGATGAAGAGGGAGGGGGCAGAGGTGGGGACGAAGGGAAATGCTGCGAGGTGATTCGGAACTACCCGGCAAATGAAATGAGGTTCGGGCCTCGAGGGAGGGGTCGGGGGGCCTTCCTAGTTGTGGCATTCCTGTGTGTGTGTGTATGTGAGAGAGTAATACCCTTCCCTAGAAGAATCCCATCTGCTTGCCTGCGTTTAATGGTCTTTTAGGAGCCTGGTGTGGACCTACGAAGAGTGTTCTTTGTAGTTTTCGTCCTCTGCCCTCTTCTAAGTATGGCTGACGGATATACTGGGATAGACCCGTTTCACTGGCTTTCTTATCTTTTGCTGGTCAGTTTACGTGTGTTGCATTTAAAAAAAAACCCCACTCTGTTTCTGATTTTACTTTGCGCTAAGTTGTCTCGGGATCTCTTACCTTTTTTTTAAAAAAAGTACTGTACCTGCAAATCACCCAGAGAACACGACTGACTGGGTGGTCTAAAACCGAAAGAATAGACGAATGAATGAACAAAAAACCCCAGGAACCCTGTTCTCTAGGACCAATATAAGTTATTCGTGATGTGAATGGAAGTGGATGAAGAGATCTCCCTTCCGATGGAGGAAGGAACTGTCCCTTCTAACCGCATCCCTCCTCGGCAAAAAACTACATGGGTTGAAAGGCAGAGAATGAGGAAGAGAGAGGCGCGACAGATAGTTGAGACTCCAGGCGCGCTGGTTTGGCGGGCTAGGCGTGTAGCTCTTGGTTTCTTGAGGAGAGAGAAGTGAAGCCTGCGGTCTGAACGCAGCCGGGCCAAGCTTTGGCTTAAGTCGATAGCAGGGTTGTAAGGCGGATTAAAAGCGGGGGCTTCCAGAATCCTGGAGGTAGTGGTCCCGGGTGGTCGATTCTCCCTCGTCATATCCTTCAAGCTACCTCCTCTCCCTATTCCTCGGTTTGGGCAGCAGAAGGCCGTTTTTGATACATTGCGCCCTAAATTCCTCCACCCTGCACTCAGTCCCCAGGCTACTTGTGGGGTTAGTGTTCCCCTCTGTGAGCCTGTTTGAGCTCCTCAGGTCTACGGGAGAGGCTCTTCTGCATGTCCCTATCACCTTTTTGGGTTCGTTTGGTGCGACCCAAGGCGGCTACTCCTAGACTTTTGAACTTCCTCCCTCCCTCCCTCTTTGCTTTGCTTCTGCGATGAAATGAAAACTTTCCTATTCGACCCGGCTTTTAGGAGTTGAATGCCATGGCTTTTTAATAGTATTGATTTTAATTTGTTGGTTTTAAAATAGTCTGTTGATAAATTTTAAATGGTTTTAACTGTATCAATTTTTTTTAAATAACACACACACACAAATACTGATATTTTTGTATGTTTTGATTCTGTCCTGGTTTTAATAATTATTTGTGAGCCGTCTTGAGTCCCAGTATTGCTGAAGAGGTCAGATATAACTTCCCCTAGAAGTGTGTAGTTAAGAAGTTAAAGCCGGACAGTCGACTGGGAGGCTGCGCGTGGTCCATTCCACCGATTAAAAGGCAGGTTGAAACGGACAGTGGCAGGCCCAGAAAGAGAGAAGGAAAGTGACCCAGAAAGGGCAAGCGGGATTCCGTTGTGGGAAGATGGGGGGAGGAGCAGTGTCCCATTTACTCGAAAAAGTATATGTCAAAAATATATATCACACGCACTCTCCCTTCCAAACATCTTCGTCCTTTTAGGACGGAGGGAATCTCAAGGTTACTGCCCCACTGAAATTCCCGTCTCTGTCTCCTGATCTGAAACTGAGAAGCCACTCTCCTACCCAAGCCATCTTGAGGGGATTAGCCTCTGGGAGGGAGAGTTACTCCTCATGGGGAGGGATTTGGCCTCTTCTGACCCAGGCAAACACAGCAGGTCTCATGAGTTCAGGTGTGGAAGGTGGAGTTTTTTCTGTCATGTTCGAGATTCTCATAGCCTGTCAGGCTGATTGCAAAATTAATTTTTAAAAAGTAATTAGTTACGGGGACAGTTCAAACTAATAGGCAGCTCCCATTGCAGTTACAACCGAGCAGTGACTTGACTTTTCCGCTGGCCTATGGTACAAAACACACACTGCTCACCTGGTCACCTCCTACACCTGAGTAAGAGGCACAGGGCAAGACAGCATGTGGCTGAGTGATATTCCTTTTCCACCATTGGGTGAGACCACACTACTAACTGCAGAGGTGCGCAACTTTTCCGAGTTATTCATCGCCAAAGGGCTCCTTATCCTTCATCGGTTATAAACTATTATCTGCGATTCTTTCCAGGTTGTTTTTTTTTAATGAATTAATTGCATAAAACTTGAGTAGCCAGTTATTTCTAAAATCCGGAACTCGATGCACTAGTAGGCTGGTTATGCCAAGAAGAGCACAGATTCCCACGCTTAATTTGATTTGATTTGTTGGTTATACCTTACGGCTAAGAGCTTCGTTTCGGTTTATTTATCCCCACCCTATGCAACCGAACGGACTGGGGTTTCAGGTAACATTATAACGAAGCCTTTTCTGTGATAAAGGGGAAAATGAACTATCTCCCACGTATCTGTGTGGAATTAAGAACTATTTTTAAAGACTTCTTGATTTCCAGATAAGGGAGTGAGCCCAACTCACTCCAAATGGGATTTTTTTTGAAATCTTGCTTAACTTTGATCTGCAAAAGCTGAATGACCATCGAACCAGACATTATCAGCAGTATGAGGTTCTTGGGTTTCTATAGAGTGGAAAGACTTTTTACAGCTCTTGATTAAAGTTACTCTCCTCCTTGGGTTCATTTCCTTACCTGAGAGGAATCCTCACGGGGACTTCGCTCTGGGCAAACGACAAAAGGCCTGAAGACCAAGAAAGTGCTAGTAGTGCTTTGCTAGGCATTCTACCCAGGTAATATTTACTCGTGGTTTCTGACCATACCTCCTCTGTAGGACACCCTTGGGCAGGGATTCCCATTCAAGGCAGTATTCGCTTAACCCCTTCTGATTTCGACTTCATTACCCCAGGACTTCACTATTCCTAAAGGTGGCTCAGGCAGTGCAGACTGTACTTTTCCAACTGGCAGATCCTTAAGGAAGAGGAAGATTCCTGTGTTGCCGCACAGGCTTTTCAGGGTCCGAAGTTTCTTTACTCATCACACCTATTGCAACTGGATTGCAAATAAACCACAGCCCGTGTTGTTCCAGACTAGACACAAAAACAAATCACTCTTAGAAGACAAACCATCTTTTTTTTTTATTGGTTCAGTGTAAACAGAAAAGAGACAAATCTTAAACAATTCCCTGTGCTTTATAGTTCAGTCTATAGGAGGAAGAATACAAAAACCAGGCAAGAGAGGAGACAGGGCGGAGGGCTGATGGGACGACTTTAGGAGTCAGGAAAAGAAACATTTTTTAAAAATGGACACCGGTAATTGAACAAAACACCACAACGGGGGCATGGGGTCGCGATTTGGCACTTTGCAAAGCCCCAATGGCTTTTCACAGGAGACGGGATGCGACCAAAGGTTTGTTCTCCTTTGATCGTGGAAGCCAAAGGGAGGAAATCCGTGAATAAGGGAAGAAAGAAACGTATCGGAGGAGGGCAGGGCATCCTACCGGTGACACTGCACAGAGGCTGGGCAGAGAGAGAGGAATGAGGATTTCCAGCGATGGGCAGAGGTGGATCCGATGGGGACAGGTGAAGCGCTTAAAGAAGCCCACGGTACCAAACTAGGGAGTGAAGCATCCAACGACCAGTCCGTAACCGTCCACTCGCAACCCTCTGTGGCTTTTTTTCCCGGTCTAAATAAGCCACCCTCATTAGCAAAAGACGGCAGTGGAAAAATGCGGCCAAAATGCCTGTGCGGAAAAGTGGGTGAGTTCAATTAGCCTCATCACGCAGCAGGTTGACCTGTAGAGAATGATCTACCTCTCCTGGCCTAAGGGATCTGCCTTCACTGGTCAAATCTGGAGGTTGCTTTTTTTTAAAAAAATTTTTGTCTTGCATTTTTCACGACAGGGAGGCTTAACACCGGATCCCGCTCATTAGGAGACTCCAATAACAGCAGTTCCAAAGATGTACAAAGAAGTATCTCCGCCCCCATCCTTCCAAAAGCTTCCATTTAAAAGAGGGAAGGGGATCAGTTAAAATATCAGTTACTGAAAGCACACAGAAAAAGAAATGCGACTCTTCTGCAGGGGTAACATCCAAGATGAGGCAGCAAAGAAGGGGGAAAAAACCCTTGCCCCCTCAACTCAACGGAAGCTGGTAAGGAACCCGCTGGGCATGGCTGCTTTCGAAAAGGCCAGCGGTCAGCTGCCACCTCCTGAGCCCGGCGGCTCTTCCAGCACAAGCCAAATAACCCCCTGGGTTGTTATGTGGCCTTGGCTCTCAGCAGGAGCTGGGACTTCCGACGGGAAAGGGCCGCCTAGACGGGCCTTGCCGGTGCTCAGCCGCTCGCATTTCTCACCACGAAGAGAGACGGTGGGGCTCTGGAGCGTGGAGGGCAAGGTGCTCAGGTGGAAACGCTTTAGACAGGGCGCCAAAAAAGGGCAATTGGAGGCCTGTGCTGAATTTTTAAGAGAGCCAGGGGTCATTGGGGAGGATTAAAAATCCAAGGAATGAACAAATTAAACCCAAAGTGATCAGCAAAATGAGTTAAGACGTGCCTTTTTTTTGCGTGTCCACCAATATCTCACAGTGTTGGCAGGAGGGCCAAGTAAGGGGGACTGGCTTCAGGAATCCAAGGGGAGGGAGAAGGAGTCCTCGGAGTGAACCCAAAAGCTTTCTGCGAGGAGGCGGGGTTGCCGCCCTCCGCCCCCCCAATTTTGGACCCCATTTTAGCCAGTGATGGGAGCAAAAGAGCCCCCCCTCGGGTTCGCCTGGTAGGAGGAGCCACAAGGCGCGGGGGGGAGAGGGCCACCTCCTGGTACCATCCAGCAGTTTAAAAAAGTTATTAGCAATTTGATTTGTCACAAAATAGATATTCTGTTCGAATAAAAAATAAACATTTTAACCAAGTGCTAGAATTAGCATTTTAAATCCTGGGATTTGATCTATATTACATTTGTCCCTAAGACACCTCTAACTCTTTCTAAAAATGACGCTCTCCGATTCTTTGCGGGAAACCTCAAACACGCCAAAGCAGGGAACCTCTCCTAGGCCATTTCCGCACTAGACGGTTATAGCGCTATGATTCCACTTTCAGCATTCTATGGAATGTTATAACAGTTAAGTGGGGAAATGGCCTCAGGCTTGGGGCATTTGGGTGTAAAATTCAGTCCCCTTCCCCTGTTTAGACTTATCAGGAGTCGAGACCTGAATCTTTCAACTCTCACTCACTAATCCTACACCCAAACGCCCACCGGCCACTTTATTTCATCGTGATAGGCGGTCTCTCCTCAGCCTTGGTAGGAAATGAATTACACATTAAGTAAAACGGTAACTTTATTGTGATCACAGGTGGTTTCTAAGTGCATTTACGTGATCGCTACCCTGGTTGTCACTACAATTGATTCGGGGTGATGGACTGAAAAGCAGCAACGCTAATTTTTTTTTTTTTGGTATTAAAAAAAGTCCAAGCATGTAGGGAAAATTATTAAAAAGCTTAACGTTCGGGCGGAAGTTGGTTGGCGAGGTTTCAAACATCCGCTTTTTATGGAACGCATGAAGAATAGCGTGAACTTTCCGACGACCGGGGCGGCGAGGCGAGGCGAGGCGAGGCGAGGCGGGCGGGGCGGCGGCAAAGGCGGCCCCGGAACGCGGCGGGCGGCAGGACCCAGGAGGAGGGGGGCGGGGGCGGCGGCGGCGGCGGCGGCGCCCTGCCTGCCGTCGGCTCGGTGCGGGGCTCTGTCAGGGCAATTAGAGCTGCACCAGGCCGCGCGGTGCAGTGGCGCTGTCAGCCTTAATCTGCGCACTGATGGGCAGCCCGAAATCCAAGCTGCAGCCCACAGGAAGCACAACCAGTGAACCCATATTGCTTTGACAGTTCCACTCATCTAGAAATAATGCAAAACGCTACTTAGATGTATACACGGCGACCCGGTGCTCTAGGAAGAAAACAATCTAATGAGGGGCTGGGACGCAGCGCAGCGCAGCGCAGCGCAGCGCCGCCCGGGCCGAGCCAGGCAAGCGGGCGGGCGGGCCAGGCAGGCAGGCAGGCAGGCGCCGCCCGCCTTACAGCTCCTCGTAGCGGATCCGCTGGGAGCGCCGCGTTGGAGCCGCCTTGCCAGAGCTGCTCTTGGCTTCCAGCGCCTCGCGGAAGAACCTGCAGATGGACGGGAAGCTCTTCCAGGAGGTCAGCTCGTGCCGCTCCGTGCCTGCAGCCAGGAAAGAGGGAGAGAAAAAAGAGAGGCGTCACTCCCGGCGGGGGACCGGGCGGAGGAAGAAGCGGGGCGGCCGGGCCTGTCCCCCTCCCCTCCCCCCTCCCCTCCCCTCCCCCCCAGGCCACCCGCAGACGGCAAGCAGAGGACCTGGAACTACAGGCAGGAGCCGCCCGGCGGCGGAGCCTCGGGACACGTGTGCGTGCATGCCCACGTACGCAGCAGCGCGCACCCTCTCTGCCGCTCGGCCTTCCTCGCATCGGCAGAGGGGGGCGCCGGAAGGGGTTGGCGAAGCGGCCCAAGGCCGAGGCTGCCATCCTGCGAGCGGAGAGCTGCTTCCGTGCAAACGCGGGCAGGAGTGGGCTGGAAGGCGTGACGGCCTGAATCAGGACCCGGGGAGGCCCCGGGCTCCCCTGAGCAAAGGCGGGTGCCCGCCCAGCTCCAGGCATCCTGGAAGGCCAGCTCCGAGGGCTGCCTGGGGCAACTCTACAGTTGAGAGAGAAGCATTCTGCACATGCTAGGAGGCCCTCCCTTCCCTCTTTCACCAGAGCTGGTGCTTGGCGCTAGGAAGAACTTCCCCACTTTTGACTCAAGCCCCCGTGAGAGGGGGGGAAATGGCCAAGCAGCATCAGACAGGAGAAGGGCTCTCACTGCCAAGCGGTCGGGTTTAGTGCTAAGCATTCTTTCCAGCTGCCTCTTCCACACCAAACATACAGATCTTTCCCAATGGGATTAATTAGTTTCATTTACATGTCCTTTAGATAGTGTACAATTTGCATCTTGCTTGCCCTTACAACTACTACCACTGTTACCCCCGTTTATAAAGATAAGAAAGGAGAGCTGAGAGCTAATCGTTTGGAAATGGCCTCAAAGCTCCCCCTTGCCTCCCAGAGCCAAATCCAGGGCCGAATGCACCTGGAGAGGAGGGCTGGATTCCTACGCCTTTACTAATTAGGCAACTCTAAGAAATTCTGGCAGATAAAGCTTTTCTCCCCCTTAACGAATGAAACCTGCCCAAATCTCCTGTTCTACAACTGCATAAGATAAAGGAAGGCTGACCTCTTTGTCTAGGGTCATCCTAGAGATCAGACACTCCCAATATTACACTCCCTGTATTCCAAAACTGGCAATGTTACAAAACACAAAATTCTTCCCAGCAGCTTGATTTGCATTCCCCTCCCAGACACCTGTATCTTTGTCCTTATTTTAGGAAAACTAAATAAAACTATTATTTTTTGCTTCATTTGGCCTAAACTATAGCTGCTGAATTAATGTCTAGTCAATAATTCCGCACCATTTTGAGGAGATCCACTGAACACCAGAACAGCAGTATTATTGCCAAGAAACAGCTTTGTTACATGATCATGCCCAACTCTTAAAGATTCCCCTTTATGACTGTAATTAGACCAAGTGGTAATGGTGACTCCGTGTCCTTGATCATGCAAACAATAAAAGAAATGAGTTATGATTAATATGGTCCTACAATTTAAACAACTGTAAATATACTATAAATTCTAGGGTACTCTGGCATTATTTTTCGTGATTTATGTGCCTCCTCTTTCACATTTATTAGGATAAGGAATCCCCAAATGTTTACTATTCTGCGTACTTCTTTTATAGCATGAAGGGCAACACACCTAAAAATATAACCCCCCACTCACCCACCCAAGCACACTAGCAATCAGGTGTCGTGAAAGGTTGACTCAGCCTTCCATCCTTTCGCAGGTCGGTAAAATGAGTACCCAGCTTGTTGGGGGCAATTGGCTAAAATACATTGTAAACCGCTTAGATAACACTAGTTGATAGGCGGTATAGAAATAAATGCTATTGCTATTGAAAGAGTTCAGAATGCTTCCTGGATAACACAATTATGCAGAGATGCTGCTGGGAAGCCTCCAGATCCCAGGCTCCTCTATGATTCTTTAACATTGTTAATGATAATTCTCCACTCTGTAATAGTAGGTCATTGCTATGGTTACTCTACAATGGTGCAACACTTTGCTTTCCCCTTCAGCTATTCGCTGAGACCTGGTAACCACATTTGTTGCCTAGCAACAGTTTTGTGAGAGTATCACAATCTGGG
The DNA here is from genome assembly GCA_948472985.1 of Iguana delicatissima. Taxonomy (NCBI): domain Eukaryota; kingdom Metazoa; phylum Chordata; class Lepidosauria; order Squamata; family Iguanidae; genus Iguana; species Iguana delicatissima. Next base: position 1,416,186 of record CAOKZL010000209.1, on the reverse strand, counting down.
AGTTACAACAATAAAGGACATGATGGTCCAGGCCTACCCTGAAGGAGAGCTGGCCTGACGGGTGGTTGGTGTTTCTGAAATGGAAGGAGCATACAAAAAGCATACCGTGAATCCCTTCTGGATCACATCAGTGGCATGATACTAGCGTGCCATTTATAAAGCCAACCCTTTCTAAAACTGGCTTTCTTGCTACTCCTACAAAGAGATCCCTCTCCAGAGGCAATCACTACACAAAGACTCTGCTTCAGTACATACACATGCCCCAGCAGAGGCTTCATTTTCAAATCCAGCTCACACATCCATTCCCCTACACCCTCTTAACACTTAAGGCAGGTCACTTCAAACAAAGATCTCTGCTCCACAGATAGCTCTTAAAGGCATTCATGATTGCACGCTGGTGCATTTTAGACAAAGAAAATATATTACAGCAAATATCCAGGAGCCCTTCTTTAAGAATACAAAGAGTTCACCATGACCAAGTAAAAATACAGACCATGCTTTTGCAAAAACATATCATACGCTTACAGTTATACTGGTGTAATTATGCTGCTAACAGATAACATATTGTAAACTTTGGTATACGCTTCACGCTGTACAGGCTCTGTAAGTGAAAAACTACTCTAAGCACTCTACTTTGAAATAGCTGGTCACAACTATGTTTTTTATTCCCTCCCTATTTTATTCCCTCCCTGTGTTTTTTATTCCCTCCCTATTCCCTCCATTTAAACTGGACACAAACATAATCAACGCTTTCCGTTCACAGATCTATTTTATTCTATCCATTAGTACCATAAGGAGCTACTCAGATCTGGACAAATATTTTCTGTACCTTCCTCACTGACATGTTCCTTTCCTTGTTGCCACAGACCTTTTGATTATATGTCCTCTCTCTTGTCCCCACAAGAAGTTATTTGTAAATATAGATCTTCATTCATATTCAATTACTTGCAGTGTTATTATTTTTCACATACATTTTCCTTTTTGAATAGCCATCTTTTCAGTACATATGACAAGAAATTAAGTGAAAAAGCCATGTGCTAATTGTACGCCCGTCCTTTTCCCCTCCAAAATATAACCTGCACTTTTCGTCACAGGAGATTGTACTTATACTTGCTAGTGTTTCTGAGACTATGATCAACTTGTTAAGATTTCCAGTAGCAACCCTCTTATGCCACCTCTCTCCAAAACCAATTCAAGCTTTTGAATCCAGAGGGAACTGATGATTCAACTGGCTAAAGCAATTTTAACTCCCTCTCCTCATTGTCTCTTACCCTCGTAACAATCTTACTGATGGATGAACAATTTCCCTTGTGGTAAAATCACTACAATGGCTTTTTAGTTTCTACAATTATGATGATCTGTTGCTTGGCTTGACTAGGAGTGCTCTAAAATCCTAGCCCTCTCATCTTGTCAAGTATAAATGCTGGCCCTTCATAACATTGGAGATGTCACATTTCTCTCACAGATATTCTCAGTCAACTGTTGGGGGTGGGAATGTACCACGTCTTCCCAAGATTTCGTAGTAAAGCGATTATGGCCAGAGATCAGAATTTCTGTTAGGCAGCAGTTTTGCCAAGTGAAAGGAGCAGAGGCAAAAATTTGAGTCTGCATAGCCACAGGATCCCATAAGCATAATATATTGAATAGGACAATCCTCATGATAATGATGTGCTAAAATCTTAACTAAAATCACACTGAAGCAGACAGGAAACTTTGGATACTGATACAATTAACAAGTGTTAACCCCACACACTGGCGGCTGCTGTTGCTGTTGTTATTTTCATTTGTATCTTGCCTTTCTCTCATGGGACTCCAAGTGGCTAACAACATACTTAGAAACAGATTAAAAATTATACCCAAACTTCAGTCAGAGTATAAATATAGAAGTTACTTTAAATGCAATTAAACAATCTATAAAGTTAAAACATTAAAAACATTAAACTTCATTAAAAGATTATATGAACCATAAAACGGCAGATCACTAAAAGCCCAACCCATTCAGTTTCTAAAAGCCTTGAGGTACAAGAATGGTTTCAATTGCTGATGGAAGGACACAGCCATCCTGGCCAGGGATGGACTTCCAGAGACTAGGAGCAGCAACGAAGGCAGCCATCTCTCTTGTTCCCACCAAGGGAGCCTGAGACATTGTTGGGACAAAGAGAAGGCCCTCTCCAGAATATCTTAAGAGTTCTAATGGGCTCATAAATTAATTACTGATTGATATATTTAATTCCTACATACAGAATAAATGTATTCATTTATCAACATTTCTGGATTCTTTTTGATAAGTTTTCAGGCCTAGTTTGGAGGCACTTTTTTCATTGTGGCTCATTTATTGTCATTCTGTATGGGACACACAAGGTACTTTTAGGAAGAAGGGGAAAAGAGAGGTAGGGCAGCATACTGTGTTCTTTTTACATTTGGCTTCCTCCTTGACTTTGGGAGCACCTTTTTTGGAATAGAAGATTTTGCTTAAGTAACATATTCCTCCAAATATCTTCCCGTTAAGTCCACTGGGGGAAAACCTGTTTTCCTTCCTGCTTGGGGATTTCCTCCTCATTTTTTGCATGTGCATATGTGTCAGGGTGTATACACTGCTCTCACTATGTTTTTGCTTAGGTGGGTAAATTCACTGCAATGGCAATAGCTAACTAAAGTATCTTAATTCTTTTGCTACTGTTTTTTAATTAAAACATCTCCTTCAAAGTTTGTTGGAATTAATGTATAGTTCGATGTCTATGATCAAAGATAATGATGACTGCATGGCTAAATCAACTACCGTAGAACTGTTGAGGAAACAACTGTTAGTATAAGCTTGATACCAAGAGACAGAATTGTTTGGAGATGGGAGAAAATATGATATTCTTTTTGCACAGAATGAATAAAAGTGATTTCATTTCAGTGTAACTACAGAGAACAATGCATAGAATCATGACACAAGGAAACTAAATGGGCGAGAGAAGACTAGACTGTTGTGGAGTCTTGCTGTCATCAAGATTCAGTTGTACCAGAAGCAGTGACTGCCAAGAGCCTAGTTAGTTTCACAAGGGAGTTAACTGAAGCAAGGTATGAAAGTACCCGAATTTCATGGGAGCCAATTTAAAGAAGATATATTTGATGGAACAATTTAAAGGAGAGTACAGGAAAAATGTAAAATAGCTCCTTATTAATGAAATGGTTTAAGGGAAGTAGGACATTTTTAAAGTTATGTGAAAAAGAAGTAATGAAGCCAAAGGATTGTTTACATCTGTCCACTGACGAAATAGCTTCTAGTGGTGGAACTGCAGTCCCGTGCACAGATCTGGGGGACCTTCCACTATAGACTGGTGGGGGAGTAGAAGGGCACGTAGTGAAGGGGAAGTCTGTGTGTGCTGCCCTCCAGAAGAACAGGAGGATGTTGTTACCTTCATGTCCTTCACGTTAGCGGGCTTCCCCTAGACATCTGGTTAGCCACTTTACAAACAGAATGCTGGACCAGATTGGCCTTTCATGTGATATAGCATGGGCTCTTCTGATTTTCTCACACAGTGTTGGACTTAACCCAAAGTTGATCTACTAGTGAATGAGAGGAATTAATAATTTATCTAAACAGGGTAAGGCAGTATACATTTCAATATCAACCAAACAATAATCAAAGCAGTACTGACAAAAAATAAGCATCTTGCCAATATAGCTGTTGGGTTATGAAAAAAAGCACATGGATGTGAGAATACTTAGAAAAATTTAACATATACACTAGTAGATCTGGATGACAAGCATCACAGAGTCATAAAATAATCAGTTAATGAATTTGGTGAATTACTGGCAATTATTTCTGAAAACCCATATAGAATCAAGAAAGAATTAGAGTGCTGGTATGGGTGGGAAGCACTTATTGAATTACTTTTAAAAGAGGAGAAGAATTTACTGTGTAGTAAATTTAACTGCTATACGGAGAAAAACAATAAAACAATCTTTTTAAAAAACCCATTCACACCTCCAGGGTAGTGAGAAATTTAGGAATGAATAGAAGCAGTACTGTTAACCATAGCTGTATCAAACGAAATTCCTAATATATAAGCAGATGCATCAACATGGATGATTTTGTTTGCTTTTCCAAAAGTGAAACAAAGGTCCTATTAAAGATACGCACAAAGAACAAAAAATTGTGTAAGTTACTAAGCCAAGAAGATTTTTCTTCTTCCTTTCTGTATGAGGGCAGAACTAGACAGTGAAGGACATGGGTTTTCAAGCCTCCTCCCTAAACCGCAAACCCCAGGATTCCATAGGATGTTAAAAGTGGAATAATAGTACTATAACAGCCTAATACAGAAATGGCCTAGGATTCTATCACATCAGAGATGCTACAAAGTACATAGATGCTACATGCAGTCCAGGATTCTGAACATAAAACTTTTCTTAAAAGCATCCCATGTTGCATTGCTTCTCATATAAGGAGCTAGTTTAGAAATGAATGCAAAGATATTTGCCTGTTTCCACACAGTAAATGCCTTTACTGGATTGGTCAGTTGAACCAGAATATATTATTTATATTTTATTTATATTATTTATTTATATTTCCACTGTTAGTTTTGCAAGGTCCACTATTATCACTTTACAAACATTTTCTCGACAACTGGGAATGACTAGATTTACAAATCATTATCCTGACATTTATCGTGCCAGCAAATAGGCTTTGTGAGCACACTATAGGGGAGAAGAGGAAGGAATATTTTTTGCCATCCTACTTCTCCTGTAGACATAATATCTTCCCTTCAGGGCCTTCTGCCAGCTACCACTGACAGGAGAATCTCTGGTCATGATTTTCTACTAACCCACCATGTGGGACTTTCTTGGCAGTAAAGCCTGCTCTTGCAGCAACAGTGTTGCTCCACATTACCTGAGACTGGTGGAGAGGCACCAACAAACCATCCCAACCTCCTCCAGCCATTAATGTGGGCATACAGTTGCAGAGATGACAGTGCAACTAGACAATCACAGTGCAGGCCTATACCTGTTTATTCATGAATAAGTTCCTCTAATTTTGGTACGGAATATCCCCTAGAAATCTACAACAGCTTGCAGCCTTAACCAGAAAACAACTAAGTGGTTTTGTTTTATTTTTAAGAAATTATTAAGGAATCTGAAAAAAACAGGGAGTCTGAAAAACACCAATTTAGCAAGCTATCTTGCTTAAAATAATAGTTACACTTCAATATTTGTGACTGTTTTTATAAAGGTTTTTATTTATTTTTAGGCAGCAAGAAGGAGTTTGCAATCTTCTCTGGTATCAGGAACAGAATATTAGGACTAGGGTTGCCAGACTGAAAAATGAAGATTGCTCCTGCATCTTCAATGGTTGTGCAGAAGAGGGAATATTAGGAGATACTGTTTACCATGCAACCAGAAAACAAGCAACACTTGCTGAAATTCTCTCTTGCTTCTTAACTGCTATCAAGTCAGCTCTGGCTTTGACTTACAGCAACCTTATGAATGAAAGAATTCCAAGGTGTTAGTAATAACTCTGTTAACATCTTGCAAACTCAGGGCCATAGCTTCCTTGACTGTGTCTATCCACCTGTAACACAGTCTTTCTCTTTTCCAACTGCCTTCCAATTTCTCAAGCCACCATAATCTTTTCTAATGAGTCACGTTGTTTGATGATATGGCAAAGGTATGGTAGCCTAAATCTGGTCATTTCAGCTTCTAAGGAGTGTTCAGTCTTAATTTGCTCTAGGACCCATTTAACTGTTGTTTCTTTTTTGGTAATCCACGATATCCGTAGAATTCTCCAGCACTATATTACAAATTCCTGTCAGCTTCCTTTACCATCCACCTTTCAAAACTATCTATAGAAATTGGAAAGGCACAGGAGACCTTTCTGAGTTTTCACTCTGGCAACCTTCATTAAGATTCCTCTAATTTATATATGCAGTGACTGTGCAGGACAAATTCATCTACAGGTGTTACCTATCGTGCAGGACAAAGACCTCCTTCCATGGACTTCACAAGTAATATAGAATAACAGAACTCTTTTGCTGATGAATGTATAAGATGTATAAAACCAGAAGTTTTTCCTGCTGTGTAAGAAAGGAGATTTCAGTACAAATTTACATCTCAGAGAATATATCTATGTTGATATATTTCATCTTAGATATTTGCTACAATGGTAAACCTCAAACAGTTCTGCAAGATCCTGAGGACACCTGCAATTTTCAGTGTCTTCAGGCTATGTCCATGTAGCTAAATTCAGTTCACTTGGATGCACCTTTCTGGCAATGAAAATTATACTGTGTGCAATTGTCTTCTTGTTGAAATGTCCAAGGTGACGTACAGGCACAAAGGCAATATACATTCATAGTTTTCAAAAGGTATGATTATTATGACTGATAACGGGAAGATATCCGTAGCATGGCTCAGTAAGAAATGGTATAGCAGACTTTGAGAATCTTAGGTCCCGATAAAAAGCTAGACTTTTGTGAACAGGTATGCTCTACCTGCACGTTCCAATCTTCCCGTCCTTTTGCCTTCCTGAAATCCTGTTAAATTTTCCAGGCCTTTTCTATCAGACATGCTGGGATTGCACTGGGAAAAAGTGACATATGTGAAGCAACCTGATTTTGCAACTAAGTGAAGTTTTTTTTCTTCTACAAATACTCTAGGCAATCTACTGAAAAGATGAGAAACTTCTCGTTTCAGATTTGCATGCACAGATGTTATATGACCAATTTTTTAAAGTTTACATAGTTCAAGTAGTCGTGAAGATAGTGCTGGAAGAGCTGCCTACTGGAGAGACCAACACTTGCAGGCTAACCCTTTTTATCTGTCTCACCTCACCCTGGAGCCTCTTAAAGCTAGCTGCCTTGAAGAAAGCTGTCCTGGAAGGCCAGTATGGTAAAAAGAAAGTAATCTCAAAACAAGTGTTTTGTGGGGCTTGATGGAATCTTTACCTCCCCATATAAGAGATGGGGAAAGGACAAGGTGAATCTTGGTGAGGGCTGAGGAATATCACCATAAGTGAGAAAGTATGGCTGTCAGTCAATAAAAATAAATTAGCTGGGAGGATCATCTTTTCTGAATGGGCATTTATTTAGTGTTCTATGGAGTATACGCTTGTTCTTATCTTAGAAATTATTCCCTTTCCTGTTTAATTCTAAATTGCTGGATTAGGTGAATTTATGTATGTTTTATAATTTTCTAAATGAATTGTTATGTATCTATTTAGCACTGTGGTTATTTGTAATTGCTCCTATTGTGACTTCTGAATTGTTATAGTTATTGTTGTTGACTTGTTCTGATGCAAGTCTCTTTGGGCCCAATCCTGTGAAAAAATGTCATACAAATAAATAGATTAATTTCTCTAATAACATCTGTAGAATGCTATCAAATTCCTCTCAGTCTCCTTTTCTCAAACAAATGGGGAAGCTTTTACTATATCTACTCATAAAATAAAGTTTACATTCCTTTGTTGTGTTTGCTGTGCTGTCTGTTGTACACTGAATTAATCATTTTCAATATAGGTGACCAACACTTCACAATTTTTTCGATGTGGTTTCTTCAGTGCAAGAATATGAATAACTCCCCCATTTCTACTAGAAATATCTTTTAAAAATTCAGGAATCAGCTCTGCCTTCAAGTATGTAGAACTGACTTTTCCCTCTTTGCACCTGCACCACACTGGAGGTTCATATTCATCTTGTGACCAACCACTATCTTGAAATCGCTTTTCTCCTCAGCTGCTTCTGTTAGATGACCCCCCCAGTCTCAAATGCATGACCTTACACATATTGAATTCTCCTTTATTTCTATTACACAAGTTCATAAGATCATCTATTTCATTCTGCATAATTTCCTGATCCTTCCCTGCATTGACAATGCCTTGTAGTTCAATATCAGCTGCAAATTTAATCAAAACACCTCTACTACTCTCCATTACTAATAAAAATACTGAACAAACTGGCTCAGAGAATTATCATTGAATTGATTACTTCACTCCAGCTAGAAATTTTACTGTTTTTAGTAAATCCCCTTGCAATTTTCTCTTTCACCATAGTCTTGGAGCATTTAATATATTATCATATAGGAGTTATATATGTTCTTGTATATCCCACAACATGGGAGGTGAGCTCATGTATCACATGTTCTGCGACACACCATAGGCCTACATGGTTTTGCCATTTAGAATTTATTATGTGTTGCTTCTAATCACAGAGCAAGCCAGCTGTAGCTTTCAGCCATAGTGATAAGTCTACTGCCACCACACCCTAGTAATTACCTGGAAATTGAGTAAGCCCAATAAAGCTGTTCTTATGAAAAATGCAATACAAATAAATATGAAAATACAAAGAAATCCTCTGAATTTTACCATGCAGCTTGCAGGTATCTGCTTCAGTTATAAGGGATAATTTTCATATGTATGCACACAATAATCCATGCACACGTGACAGAGATTTGAAATTGGCTGGTGCGGTGCCGCTCTATCAGATAGCAAGAGAAACCTACAGCTGCAGCACAGCACAGTTCATGTGCAGCCCAAGTCCAATCTGTGTATAACAGAAGTTGAAATGGTGGACTGTAAAATGTCATCTACTCTACAAATAATCTGCTGCACAGACCACTGAGTACATGTGTACAAAGATACAATGCGTAATGTATCTAGGCCTTTTTACTGTACCAACAGGTGCATATGCCAGAGAATCCTCATGTAAAAACCCTGGCAGCCAATACACCTGCTGTCAGATTTGTGTTGTACTACATCTGCAGATGCACTGTTGTGTGAATCAGGGTACCTCAGATGGGGACTTTTATGTGATTGTGGTACTTCAAAAATGCACTCCTATGTTTGTGCAAATGGTGGAGGCATACAGGCAGTGGCACTGTGAACATTTCCGCACGACATTCTTATAGTGCAATGATTCCATTTCCTACCTCTTATGGAATCCTGGGGTTTGCGGTTCTGGGAGGGGCCAGCTGGCCCCTCTCGAAACTGCAAACCCCAGGATTCCATAGGAGGTTGAAAGTGGAATCATCGCGCTATAAGAGTATCGTGAGGAAATGGCTTGTGAAAGGAACACCTCACATGACTGGGGCTTCTGTGTGGAGTTTGCTGAACTGTAAAGCCAGTGCTAAAATGTGAAGTACAAATATGCTTTAAACCAGCGCTGCTCAAAGTAGTGGGCCGTCAACTGGTGTTCCTCTCTGAGCCTTCTGCTTCCAGTCCCTGGAGAGCTCCCAGGAAAGAAAAATGCAATGTAGCCAGTGGTACAAATATGGTACTGTTCCCTGGCACAATGAGAAAGAAAAGTTGCTGGTCCCTGACATTAGATAGCTTAAGAAGTATGGCTTTCAATCAACCAACCAACAGCACATTTACAGTATCTTTATGCACAAGAACAGTTCGTATGAACCAAGCTTGGAGCATGCGTTATGCTAGTTATAGTAAAAGAGCATGAAGTATCAACAGACAAACTCAGAGACAAGCCACTAGTCATACTCATTTCTAAATTTCTTGAAAACTGTGTGCACAAATTTTCTCTCCTTTAGACTCTATAACCTTACAACTGCAGCTAAACCTATTGTTCAATGGGAAACAGTTAACCAAAAAAAGAAAAAAAGGAATGTTTGAAAATGTTTCCCCCCGCCCTCAGAGATATATTGGTGCAGCTGCAAATACCACTCAATGATAAAGTCCATTCTGCTTTAATGTATTTGTAGATTACCCTGTTATTTAACCAAGGAACAATAATGTAAGTATTATTAAAAGAGTGAGATATATGAAACAATACAATTTCAAATATCAGGCCACTGTTCTACACTGCAAGTCAGGGATGGACAGCTGCAGTGGGTAAAGAAGCCAATGTTTGTAGCTGTGCTCCCACAGTAGGCTGCACTTTGCTATTTTAACCTGATTTTAGCTGAAAATGAAAACAGAAGTCAGTTCTAGTATTTTCAGGGCCTCCCATTTATTTTGCTTTCAGGAGGGCCAGAGGACAGACTTAAGGTAAACCAGTGCTCCAGGAAGCCTTATTCTCTGGGTGCATTTCTTTTGCTTGTAAAAAAATGGGAGCTATCTGGCAAAGCCTACAGGCCTACCAAAAATGCCCCTGGGGACAGCATGTTTTTTACATGGGCTGCATTATTTCCACCCCTGCTGTAAGTGAAAACATCTATATGGACAAAATATAATATTATTTGTATTTAGAGCAGACCCAGTGAGATCAACGGGACTTGTTGGTCACACCTCTTTTGGCATATACTTTAAGATTTACCTTTTCAAGAATGCCACTCTTACTTATTCTTTGCTTCTGGTATAACGGCCCTTAGAAGATCTGATTCAATTGATCTTATAAGATTTTCAAAATCTAGATTCTTAAAATACTTCTAACACTCAATTATCTTAGAACAGCAGAAGAAATATAAGATCTTCTATAGAATGCTTAGGTATCAGAATTGTCTACGTTTATGAGGTTAAATTTTGTAGTTAGCACTGTCAGTTTGTCAATGGTACAAGGCTTCAGAGAATTTAACAGTGCAGTCATACACACCTACTTGAGAATAAGCCTAACTGAATTGAATAGGAGTTGCTTCTGACTGGATATGCATAGGACTGCATTGTTCATTGTTAAAAGGGAGGATTTCAGGATGTGCTCTCTCTTCCTACTGCAGCTCTCAAATAGGAGAATTGTCATCTGACACATTATTCTCATCTATAAAAACGTTTAAAGCACAGAAGTCCTAATGTATTCTGTATCTGACAACCCTGGCTACAGCATCTGGTTTTAAAGCTGTTCTGTCTTCAAATAATACAGTTATTTCTGTAAGCATTTTGTATCTTAATAAACATGGATCATTTGTTTTTAGAATTGAATTAAACTACAACTGGTATCCCAAGTTCATGTTAGGTATAGACAGACAAGATAATATCTTATTTGCAAAGTCCACAAATCAAATGAAATTATGCAAAGTGTCACAGAAATAACTAAAGCAGCACCTGATCATTATCCAATAATTTCTTGAGACATATGGAAGAAATCCCCCACAGCATCAAAGACAACAGCATGGGAATGGGAACTGCTGTATACAAGGGACGTTAGGAAAGATGATGTTTTGAAATCATACATTGCTGTGTCAAAGGGGAATTCATTTTAAAGATAAATGCAATGACAAACACTAAGGTCATAAGTAATTGGCACATCAAGGACAGACTAGAAAAACAATAAAAGCACACACATTTGAAAACAAATCCCTCTCTTTCCTTCCATGCCAGTATCTGAATTTTCCTTGAAAATAACAATGCTATGGGGTACTCAGGGAAAAGGGCTTTCTGTGGAGTTAAGTCTGTGGCTTCTACAATTGACAGACATGCAAGGGGATGTTAAAGGTGCTTTCATACACCCACTGTAGAGTTTAATTCTGCCCCTCTTTTAGGACAGCATTTAGTTTCTGTAGTGCCTTACATATAGGACAAAATATTTTGTTAATTCTTGATGCCTTTGCTTTGTTTTCCATATGCATCCACAAAGGAGTTTATACTGTGTGACTGATTTTCTAAAATGTAGCCAAAATTTAGACAAATGTAGCTTTCCAGAGCCCCCTTTCTATGCAGGTGCCAGAATGGGAGACATCACAATGTGAATCACATCCTTAATGCTGCTGCCACTTTGCTGAACTGGGGCAGCATAGCGGGTGATTTTGGAAGTCCTTCCAGCACCTGTGATAAATGCAGCAGTGGGTGAAAAGTCTATGGCCATTTCCGCACTACACTCTTATAGCGCGATTATTCCACTTTCAACATCCTATGGAATCCTGGGGTTTACAGTTTCGGGAGGGGCCAGCTGGCCCCTCCCGAAACTGCAAACTCCAAGATTCCATAGGATGTTGAAAGTGGAATAATCGCGCTATAAGAGTGTAGTGCGGAAATGGCCAATGAGTCTCTCAGGAGCAGCTGCTCACTCAATATTACATCCTAAAGAAGTCCTGAGAACCAGCCATCTGGCAGGTACCCTGGCTGATGCTTTACTACAAGAACTCCTCAGAACAAGATACATACAGGTGGGCTCTCTGGCTACAGAAGGAACCAAAGTGGCTCTTTAAAGAGCTGTCCAGGTACAAACATGTCAGTCAGGAGTTCTCAAAAGTATCTGGTAACCCTTTCCCCCCAAATGTACACTTGTCTGCGTCAGCCACTTCCCTTTTTGTTTTTGTATAAAAAGCACAATTGTCTTCCCCATTTTTAGCTCCATAACCCAAATCACTATTTGGATTATTGTCAATCTTACTAAATATAACAAAAGATATTAAATTAAAATGTTTGCTTTTTGTTTTTGTTTTTGCAAATGTGGATCTAGCAACCAATTTTATAGTCAACATTCTACATTTATCTATGTAATCTTTCTTCGGCATGTTACTGATGCAAACATCAGCAAACATATTCATCTGAATCCCAGAACAGAAATTTCAGTCCTGAAACACCATTTCCATTTTTGATGTCTAAATCATCCAAGCAAATATATTTTCCTCATATACATTTTCCAGTACCAGTGTAGGGTAGTGGTTTGAGTGTTGGACTATGAGTTCAGTTATCCAGGTCTGAATATCAACTTAGCCACAGAAACCAACTGGGTGGTCTTGGACAACTCACACTCTCTTAGCCTCAGAGGAAGGCAATGGTAAAATCCCCTCTGAACAAAACTTGCCAAGAAAACTCTGTGATAGGTTCACCTTATGGTCACCATAAGTTGGAAATAACTTTAAGGAATACAACAACTGACATTTTCCTTGGTACAGCAAAGCAAATAATCTTATAAGGTTTCCACATAATCATACCACATGTACAAAACTATGAGGTTACAAGCCAATCTTCCTTCAGATCCTGAGATGTATAGATATACAGTTTTAGGGATAAAATGTTTTACAGAGAGAACCATTGTAAAATATAGATTGTTTTAGTGAAGAGCAAAACAAAACAAAACAAAAAGACCTATATCAGATTACCAATGTGTTTCCTTTCAACAAAATTAAAATAATAACTGTTAAAAAGAAATTACAAAATTACAGATCAATAATCAACACAACAGAATGTATATTGAAATTCATAGGTTATGTCATCACCATTCCTATGCATTTCAATTATCACATACTTTGTGTACCTGCATGTATGTCACCTCTTTTGTGATTAGCATAAATTAATGAATTGGTGCCACTGATCATTGGAACTGGTACCATTGCTACTTTGTTCCTTTTATAATGCCAGTATGTGAGCTCTTATTTGGTTCATTGATTTCTCCATGAGCTTCAGTTGCCATAGTTATTTGCTGACAATATTTGTAGTTGATTTCCAGATTGCTGATGCTTCATATTGGGCTTGAAGGTAGGTAGGTTTCTCATCCTCCCCGCTCCCCACCAGATAGGGATAACAGGCCCAGTTCTGGAAGCTTTAGATTACAGTGTTTGTTCATTTGTAAATTTACTTGATGGACAGAAGGCTTCTCATCAAAATTCCAGTATGTGTGGGTTCAGCCACCACATGTAGAAATATGTGTCTGAACATTTACACTCTTGACAATATCTGGTACAGTATTTGTGTGTTGTTATATATAGCTTGTTGAATACCAGCAATGTATCGTTTTTCAGACATTCTGTCTAAATTTGGCAGAAGCAGGCCAAGATGCTATGTTACACATTTTGTTCCATAACATTGATAGTACCATCCGTTTCAGGTCTTCTTGCACTTGACTGAGCCCCTCAGCTTTATCAAACCAAATATTCACAACAATTAGCAATGATTACCCATCACTGGGTCTCAACAGGTTTCCTATATTGCCATGTTCATATTACCATGTTCATATACTTTTTCCTTCATAACCCTTCATACAGATTTGAGCAAGAGTTCTAAAATATTTGGATCTATACCATATTTGTTGGTCAAAGAAGTCTGGTCAGACATCATAATAGGATAGTTCCAACATTGCCTACAGTCAGTAGGAGGAGGTCAGTCAATTCAGGCAGTGAAGAAGGCAAAAATGGAAGCACAGCTTAAGGGAAGAGACTAAGAAACAACCTCAGAATCTCAGAAGGCATTATATGTGAACTACCAGGGAAGGAAGACTCTGGAAGCAGTCTGAAGAAGGGCTTCTCAAGAGAAAGCAGTTACAGTATCCACACAACCAAAGTATTCTGTTTTTTGGCTAGTGCAAGAAGAGAAGATAATTTAATTGTATCATTGAAAACATTTATAATGATGCACTGAATACTAACCATCTTTTTATTAGAATGAGTTTGGTGGGTTTTGGTAGTTAAATAAACTCATTTTATTAGAATGAGTTTGGTGGGTTTTGGAAAAGACAGCAAAAGCTATCTACTCTATGATTTTATAGACAATACTCTCTGCTATGGGTCAAGTACATAACAGGACAATCCTAAATTTAATTTCTATCATAAGAGTTTTACATAAGAGTGTCTCAGAAGAACATTGCTTCTCTTAACATACAGCCTTTTGAGATACATCTTTTATATTTTATAGACAATGTGAAGCAGAAAGATATTCCTCTGTAACTTATAGTAATCAATACAATTCTGTGCCTATTATAATCCAGAGAGTCACAGGAAGATGAAGATTGGGTAAAAATTCCAGTTCCAAAAGTTAATTAGTACTTTTAGACGTGCACAAACCGTACTGTAGGAACATATGTGATTTCCCCACATTGCCATAACAGTAGTTTTGGCAGCTTGATGTCACAGCACAAATATATATTTAAATTATGACTTGGTTATTTTCCCTCACTCTTCTTGATTCAACACACACAAAAATTAAATAACAGTCTAATGTTTGCGTAAAATTTGTGATCTATGAAAAAACTCTTTCAGCTACTATTTCAATCAAACAAAACTATCATGGAAATTAGCACTTGTCTCTAAAAGCATTTATTGTATTAACTGGCAACCAATCCATTCATTAATCACAATTTTAAAATTAGGATTATTTAGCTGAAGCGGAGAAATGATATTTTGTTCCATGGCATTATTGTACACAAACAATCTGGATTTTTTTTTCAGTCTAAAAATGTATTTATTATGATTTTCCGAATGATACATTCTTTATCACTTAGCTATTTTAATAGCATACAGCAGTTTTTTTTTTAAAATCATAGGTTGATTAAGAGTTGAAAAGGAGAGCAAAGCTGTGTGTGTGTGTGTGTGTGTGTGTGTGTGTGTATGTATATATATATATATATGACAAAATTATTCTTTCTGCTTGTGTTTTCTTGTTCCAGTGTAGCTAAGTATGCCATTCATAAGACTTGGCAAGATTGACAGAAGAAACAATAAATTATATACTGGTAAACAACAAGAACAACAACTGCAAACAATATAATGTAGTCTCCATAATATGGAGAAATGATTCAGTTTCAGTATCCTCACACTGTTGTTTAAACCTTAGACTCTTAAAGACTCTTAAAAATCTGTTCATTATCTTACAACAGATTACTAGACAATGTCCTCCATTACTTGACAAGTCCCAGAACTTGAGAAATAAGTATATCACAATGTAAGAGAAATGGGAAATATTTGTCTATTTTTAGTCATCCACCTATGATTGTTATTGCTAGGATCTCAAGGAAGTCGAATTGTATTCTTTCACCTGAAACAAAGGGAGCAAACAAATATATATAGCACACATTTTCTCTTGAAGTAAGCCTCCTTCGTATAGAACATAAGTGGAGAAACTTTGGCTTTCCAGATGTTTTGAACTTCAACTCTTGTTACCATGACCCAGCACAATCAAAAGGGAGTTCTAGTTCAAAACATATGGGGTGCCAAAGGTTACACTAAGCCCTATAATAGAGACAGGTAAAATCTATCTTAAGATGATAAGGTTATTAAGAATCAAAACTACACCTATTTGCAAAATTCAGGTTTACTTACAATAAAATTCAAAGGGATGTGATATTTATCTGCTAAGATTTGCCCAACAGGAATCACAGGTTCATTTAGCAAAGGCATATTCCTCTATATCTAGCACTATAAAGCTTTTGGTTTTAGAGGATTTCTTTCTTTGATTGTGTTTAACATGTCCAAAGCATTTGCTATAAACAAATTTTCATGTTATATTTTACACACAGATAGTCTGAGGAATATGCTGCTATGGAAACAGAATCATGTCTAGAGGGACCAAATGTGAAGCACGTCCGGAGTTTTTTAATCAGTGATATTAGAAATAGAATCAGGGAGCTTTATGAGCTACACTTTTTCTTCTGGGAGGGGCTGAGGGCCAGCAGACAATACAGCAAAAGAATTAACTGTTGGCTAGGAACATCTATATATCTATATTTTTAAAGTGGAGGCAAAGTTGAAGCTACCATTCTGATATGAGATCCATGGTCACGAGAACAGTTTCTGATGTGCTCCTATCTTCTTTAATATTTCTTTAATATTTTGTATTGCATTATTAAACAAATCAGAGCTACTGTTTACCAAGGCCAAAGAGCTCTCTGGCTGAGAATTCTGAATGCCCCTCCCTAAACTGAAAACCCAGGATTCCATGGGATGTTGAAAGTAGAATAATAGCACTATAACAGTGTAGTGCAGAAATGGTCTAATACCCTGTGTATTAAAAGAAGAATGTAAGAACTGCTTTGCTAGCTTACTGTAAAAGCAGATAACCTTGGCAGTTCATAAACAGGAAATCCATGTGATTGTCTTCCCTTGTTATTTGACCCAAACCTCTAATAGAGATATATTACTGATGAACATGGAGGCTCTATTGCACTACCACGCCTATTAGCTGCTCTTAGATTTACCTCCCCATGTTGTTTCAGAAAGAAGTAGCCAACCACCCCCCTCTTAAATTACACATATTTGTTAAAAAGAAGCTACCTATCTTAGAGCTGTTCTTTAGACTGAAGATCCATTTAGGTGGACATTTTATTTCCATAGTGGTCAGCCATATGTCTCTGAGAATTTCATATATGGGGACTGACCAAGATAGACTTCCATACAGTCTATTCCTGGCATTTAATTTTCTGTCCATTACTATAGTCCTGATAGATCAGTCTGCTATGAATTTGCCTAATCCTTTTCCAAAGGCATCTATATTAGTAGTGGCACTATCTGGTGACATCGAATTTCATATCAAATGTGTTATGTGGAAAAATAAGTTTCTTTTAAAAACTACCAGCAGACAACTCCTTTGTGTGATCTGTAAATTATATATAATGCTAGGCAACTGATTTCTATAAATTATTTTCATACTGTTCATTGTATAAACTTTTAATCATGTTCTCCTTATCCATCTTTTTTCTAAACAAAAAGTCCTCAAACAGTGGACAGATTGAATAGAAACCTATGTAAGTCAATTCAGAACAACTGTAACATAGGGAAATGAGAACATCAGTTCATTTTGATACTACTGAAAACCATTAGTACAGTGGGGATTAACATAAAGAAACAATGCAAGAGAAAAGGTTAAAGCACCCCATTTACAGGCCATTTTCACACAACGCTGATGTCTTGCAATGGGGACATGTTGGTTGGAAAGTTGTGCTTTGGCATGCTGTTATGGTCCTGCTGCCCACACATCCCCGCCAATTGCAATCACAGGATATTCCATTACCAGAAAAAATCCAGTTATGACTCCCAATCACGCAAAAACCCCATCGTTGGTGGCCAATGCAGCATTGGCAGTGGCTGGCTGCACTGCAGAAAGAAGGTATGTGTCGCTCAGACTACCCTTCCACAGGCAGCTGGCCAAGTGTGGAGGGGTGTTCAGATTGCACTCCCATCCCTGCACTGCTAGAATTGTGATGGGACAATGATGGAAAATGGTAAGGTGCGGAAAGGGCCACAGTGTCCCCAACTCAGTCAAATTCAGAACTCCTTTAGTTGCACTGAAGTGCAGTTAAGTAGATCAGAACCACCATATTTCTCCTGTGTAACACATAGTTTGGGGAGCTGCTCCCAGTGAGATTAGGCTAGATGGCTAAATCAGCTTTATTTCTTTTTTCTGTATTTTTTTCCAAACTTATTATTTTTGTAATGAGGAAACCTGAATTGTATGCTGTATTCTAAGGCAGAAATCGTATACTAACTCATCCATAAGTAAGCGTTCTTCAACTTAATATGATTTATTTCTGCATATGGGATTGCACTATAAATGTAGCTGTGATACAGATTTATGTCATCACATTATATTTGCTCTTTTATCTTGTTTCCTTTCTTCTTAATTCCCATGATTTAATTTACATTTAAAAAATAAATGCACACATAGTACTTGGTATTTTCAAGTTAGTCTTCTGTTAAGCTTCAAGATGTTTTCCAAGGTAATCACAGACAATTCAGAATGCTTCAGTTAAAATCTGGATTGTTATTTTGAACCAAAGTGCCTTATTTTCTACTTATATACACTAAATCCCATTTCTAATTCTGCTTTCTACCCACCAATTTTTGAGAGAGACCTTTGGACCATTCTACAATCTGCCTGGGATTTCAGCTCATAGATTAAATTGATAATTTTTTTCAAAGCTTGGAAACACTGCTCCCAACAAAGACCTTTGATGGACTCCATTGTTTATTTTTCCCCACTGTGGAAACTGTTAATTTACCCTGTTTCCAGTTCTTAAACCAGTTACTTATATTTGATTAATTATTAATCTCTGAGGAATGTTTTCTTGTATGCCTGCATGAAGCACTTTGTGAAACACTTTTGTGTTTTCAAAGAGCCTAAGCATACAAGATCTATTGGATCAACCCTGTTGGCTGATACACTGCGAACAGGAAGGCAATGTATGTAACACTTTTTTTTAAAATGAGTGTGTATGGTGAGTCAGGAAATTACCAGGACATAGTTTCACTGAAAATCTCCAAACAACTTTTAAAGTACAGTTATGCAACAGAACCAAAAAGTGACAGATTGAACAGACATCTAGCAGAATTTGATGGCTCGTGTTTGTGAAGGACTGTGTCATGAATTCATATAAAAAAGAGATATTCTTGTAGCAGAAAGAGAAAGAAGCACACACAATACTGAAAGCAATAAAGGTAGATCTACAATGCAAATATGCACTACCCCTAAGTTTAAAAATAATTCAAATGCTATAATCATAATGTGATACACTGGAAGCATTTGGTTTTCCAATTAACATTTTCAAATGTCTGGGAGAGAAAACTTATGACTAACAGCACAATCAAAGAGTCCTCCTTTATTTGTGTAGTTTAGAAAGTTTTCTATATCTTTATTAGTTTTTGCCAAATAACTAAGCTGCTTTATATTGATAGATCTTAGTGAAATTGCAGTTACTGTTTTTGGTATTCCACTGAATGGTTGCTAACAGAACATTAAATATATGATATACTATATATTCTGGTTTACTTTCTACCAGTGTATATCACATGAAAATCCTTTGAAAATTGGACTTATTCTTTGTTAAAATAAAAAAAGGATAACTGATACTAGAAGTAATGAATGCACCTTGTATGAAGATGGCCCTACTTCTTGTCGAAGTAAGAATCATATGTCTCTGAAAATGTACATTTGTCCCTCTTGTAAAATGTGATTCACCTTGCTTAATAACATATACTACAGAAAGTAGTTCATCAGAATGAAAAAATTATATTTTCAGTTCTTTATTCTGCCTTGCAGAATTTCTAGAAGTTTAGCAAAATTTGGGGCCCTGGTTGAAATTTTTGATATAAGCATGCTGCCTGGAAACAGGCCTAATATACATTCCTTTTTGGTTCTGGCAAGGTAAATGTTTCCCTAAGGCTGATTCCCAGTTCATACTTTCTTTACTCAGGTCCATACTTGTATGCAAGTATATGTGGTTTTGTGCTGCCATTAAGTAATAGTAATACAGTAATAGTAATGCCAAAGGGTGCAAATCTTTGTAAACTCCATTCTCACAGGCAAGAATACTGCCCATTTTTTCAGTTCAGGACTTATTCTGCATCTTTCTTTTCTTTTCTTTTTTTTTTGGTGTGTGTGTGTGGCAAACAGCATTTTTCTTTGCATATATGTCTCAGGTCCAAATTATTTGAAAGACTACATTCTCCCTTATAAACCTGCCTGTGTTTTGAGATCTTCTGGAGAAGCCTTTGTTTCTGTCCCACCACTCTCACAGCTATATCTAGTGGGAATACAAGAGAGGGCTTTCTCTGTGGTTGCCTCCAAGGTCTAGAACTCCCTTCTCAGAGATGCTACTAAACTGGCATCCTCTTATTTTTCCCCAAGCAGTCAAACCCCTTTTATTCTGCCAGGTCTTTGATAATGGATTTTTTAAAAAAGAAGAATCAGACATTGTATAATGTATTGGACTTTTATTTGTTGTTATATTTGTTATTACTGCCTTGAGTCCCATACTAGGAGAACGTGGGATACAAATAAATATACTGCTACTACTAATTCAGGTAAACAACTTTCCTGAGCAGAAAATGCAGGGAAGTCTGCCTCTGCCAACCCAGTTTTACAGATGTGGATCCAATCTGGATCCAATCGATTGGCTTGAATATATATTTTATTTCTCTTTCACATTCTACCCTGTATTATTCTACATCTGTGAGTAGAGCAGGGCTATCTTTTCATGCTTATTGATCTGGAGCCAAAAGAGATACTTTTAGAGCAGGAAGACTGAAAGCCATGGCCTATAAATAATCACTGATATTTCAGCTCAGTTGTCATGATGAATAAGATTACTTTATACATAAACAAATCTGCTTGTTACCTATGGTGTTTTTATTTTGTCATATAATTATTTCACGTACATTTTTCCACAGATGTATAAAATATATTTTCAGGAAAACTGCCACGAAGTGTTGTTAATGTGTTGAAAAAATTGTGTATTTGTGCAGTCAGTACTCTATTCATAGATATGAAACATATTTGTATTCATACATACCTTCCAAATATCAATTCTGTTACTATACAAACAGGTTAATATTAACCAAGTGAAATATTTCTGAACTTATGTCACTGTTTTTCCAAATTCAGAGTCAGGATCCAAAAGACTACTTAGGATAGCCTTACAACATGGGGTTTGAAGAGGTCCTGTGACATTTTTAAAGGTTTCTTCTTTGAAACGGTGATCTAACATCTCACTGCCCACATTATCTCATCTTAACCGCTTTTGAGTCTTCCTTTATTTTTGAAAGTAGTTTGTTGTGAAATACGGGAGCATGCTGTTTAAGAAACAAAAGTTTTAAATCTCTGTGGGCTCTTAGAGCTAGATTCAGAGTTCTTTGGATCCTGGTCAGAGTTGAGAAAGGATAATAATACCTACTTCAGTGTTAATAGCTACATTGCTATAGATTTCAGAAGTGTTCCATACATTCAAGCTGGATTCATACTTAATAAATCATTTGTACCATTTCTGGTGTCATAGATATCAATCATTAATCTGGTTTTGGATGTTTAGATCTATATAATGTAAAACAGATCTGAAACAAGGGTGAAAACCATGTAGTGCTTCAGATAATATTGGACTGTAACTCTCAGATTTTCTAGCTGGCATAACCAGTGGTGAGGGATACTGGAAATTACCAGTCCAACATCTAGAGGGCTAGATGATTCACACCTTGGCTCTTTCCGCACCTTACCTTTTCGTGGCGCTAGGGCATGGGGATCACGCGAGCAGCCTCTTGCGAGAGGCTCTCGCGTCCCTGCTGCTTTGCCTCTGAAGCCGCCGCCTGCTGGCAAGCAGGCACCATGATGGCTCCTCCTCTTCCTTCCACAGCGCAGCCTGGGATTTTCCCAGGCTGCGCCAGGGAAGGAAGCACGAGTGCTGTGGCTCTGGAGGCTCGGCACACATGGTAAATGCGTGCAGAGCCCTGGAGCAATGCGCGATAGCGCACCATTTTCAACTACAAGCCAAAAATGAAATAGTGCGCGATAGGCGCCTGCCAGCCCCGGCAGCATCACGCAATTGCGAGGATGTCATGTGGACCGCTCCTTGCAATTGTGCGACGCTCCAGAGGCCCTTTCGCATGACAAATGCCGTGCGAAAAGGGCCCTTGATCTAAAATGTTCAGTAAGGCCAGTAAAGCTCATGTCTTTAAAATGAGATGTTATTTGGACTATAATTGAACAAAGTATGACCATGAGGCCAAATGGAGGCTCTTATCCCCTCTGAAACTGCTTCTTTCCTGGCACAAACAAATTAATGTGAAATTATTCTTTTAAATGAGCTTGTCGGAGCCTCAGCAACATTAACATTAACAAATCAACAGGTTTTCAAAAAGAGAAGTGGATTTCTGGTCCCTTTTATTTCTCTCTCCATGTCTGACAGTTCATTCAGTTCTTTCGAGAAAAAATGGTCCCCAGACTTTCCAAAGACAATATGGGCATGGTGTGGTATTTTATGCTGTGCTCAGTTCCATTATTACTACCTCAAAATTAGGTGAGTGAGAGTGACAGTTTGGCAGTCCTGAGCTTCAGACTTATCTGCTCATTGGAATAGACAGAGAACCCATGAAAACATAGCCCTGATGCAAATGATACTCCAACAAATACCTAACTAGCAATCTGTTCCATCCACAATGACAGAAAAGAAGGAACTTTCCCAAGCAGACCATACAGAAAAGATTCAGTAATCGATTCAAAGGCTTTACTCTGGCTGGGAGTAGTAATTGGAGTTAACCTAGACACTTTGGTTCATTGATGGTGTTAGTATGATTAAAGTACAACTCTCACTTCAATATAAACACTATACCTTACTATATGTCCTACAGAGCAGCTATCAGGCATACTGTTCTCTCCTCAATTTCAGATTAGCTTATCTCTTCTCCCTGCCCCATTGGGCTGTACTTTCCATTCCACAAACCAGACCTTCTTGGCCAATCATCTCCCCCAGTTCAATAGCTAATTCTTCCATTAACTCAACTTGAATTTGATTTTCAGCCTCTTCCCTTCCATGTTAGCCTCACGTTTCTTTCCCCTTGCCTTACATCTTCCCACAGTTCTGCTTGGATCTTGTTGATCTCATTCCTCAGGTTCTCTATCAAATCCCTCTTCAAGTTTGGGAGTCCTTCTTCTCTCAAGGAATGGAGCTCCTCCAGCATCCATTGCAGAAAGTCCAGAAAAAGTTCCTGAGAGGACTCTGTTTTTCATTTAATCCAGCAGTTATAGAGTTAACAGTTCAGTTCTTTTGCCCAGCCAGAAAGTCAGTCTCATCAGCTTCAAAGATATAATGTTTGCACTTTCTCATGCTGTAGTTTCTCATTGTTAAAATCCAATCCAGCCATGCATATGAGATGAAATTCAGTCTATCCACAAAAATATTTGCATTTAAATCTTTTATTCTCTTTTGAACATGTCAACTCCAATCTAAGATCTACCTCAATTTTATGGGATAAATACACTTATTTGAATCTTGGTAACAGCAAGAAGGTGGCTGAGGTTTCCATTGTTGTTCTATTTCAGTCAGGAGAATTCTTATCTTTTATAACTCCAAAATTTTGTTTATGAGTTAT
Source organism: Iguana delicatissima (assembly GCA_948472985.1). Lineage (NCBI taxonomy): Eukaryota > Metazoa > Chordata > Lepidosauria > Squamata > Iguanidae > Iguana > Iguana delicatissima. The sequence goes on along the minus strand of CAOKZL010000209.1, from coordinate 1,392,750 downwards.
ATATATTTTTTAAAAAAGCAGGTTGCTGCCATAGGGTGATCAGAGCCTGAGATCACAGCAGCTGCATTTTACAGCAAGGGCAAAGGATGCAAGGGCAAAGTCAAGGTCTTTCCCATTCAGTATGCATTTACTCACACGTAAACACAAGTAATGGGAATTCTGGATCCTAATGGGTGATCCCCTACTTCCCCTTTGATCCAGAGTAAGTTTCTCCAGCCAGAGATCCCTCTGGCTGGCACTTTTACCATGAAAGTTCTAATTGCTGCAGAGCTGCAGCAAGGAGCGCCTGCCTGCCATTCTGCCCAGAAGTTATCTCCTCTTGTTTCCCATCATGATCAAGGTGCATACTATCAGGACAATTGTGCCATATGTTTCTCTTAATACGTAGATCATATGGCATCTTTCTCCTTGTGGTATATCCTACATCCTCAGGATTTATATAATGAGCTAAAATAAGTGTCACAGTGAGGGCACAGAAAAGTGACCATACAGAAGTGGCTAGCACATCTATGTTTCTATAATATCTTATAATTAATATAGTATAGTGCATAGAATATATAATTAGTATATTCCATAATTACTAGAGCTTCTGTAATATACTTTAATTATAATCTGTACAACATACATGGTGCTCATTATACTCTTGAAGCTGGCTTCTGCCTTGTTAGCATGTAGACATATTAATATAATTATGGCAGAGTGTACAACAATCTACAAAAAGAAAAAACCTGTCAGAGTTCAACTCCCAGTCTGTGCCTCTCTGCCAGCAAGGGAAGGAAGGCAATAATACTTGCCCAAGAGGACAAGGCAGTGGGGAGTGTCCAATGCAAACAATCAGTAGAAACGCTGAGCCAAGCCTAAGTCAAGATCAAATCCAAAAGGTTTATCCAAAAGGGGTGAAGAGAGCCAGAACACAAGGGTCGTGAAGGCTTGAGTAGCGATTTGCTACAAGCAAATAGCAAACCATGCTGAGAGAGTTATATAGCCAACGGAAACAGGTGTTACTTATCGTTGTTCTGTTTTTTTCAATCTCATCAAAATGGCTTGCCTGTGAGCTGCTTGTTTTCGTCTCCTTTGTGACTGGTGGCTGGGGGGCAAAGGTGGATCTAATTCCTCTAAATCATTGGTGATCCCTTCTCCCTCTGGTCCTGGTTGCAACAACTCCGTCTCAGCTTGTCTTTCAGCTGATGGGGGTGTTGGCAAGGTAATTTGGTCTATCGCTGGCTCCGTTTCTGGCACAATCAATTGCTCATTGACCTCTGAGTCATCATCTATTACAAAACCAGCCACTCAGGTTCATGTGCTTTGATCATTATATACTGATAATCTATAACATCTATCAAAGCAGTTACTTATAAATGATGGATGGATAACTTTGATATGTGGACAAGATAATTTTGTGTCCCTAGGAACTCCTGGGGGCCTCATGCATTGTCAACATTATAAACTAAAATAGAAAAACCAACCGCTGCCACAGAAATGTGAACAAATCTGCATCTGGTTAGGAAAAATTCATATTTTTTGACATTAAGTAGGGGTGGGGAACTTGGAACATATTTAACAACAACAACAAAAAATGCTGCCCTTGAAGGTTTCCAGAAGAGGTTAATTCATCCTTTCTAGCCAGATCAAGGGCTGTGTGTGTGTGTGTGTGTGTGTGTGTTGTGAGGACAGAGAATTGTCAAATTACAGAACTGCCACTCTGGGAGCCTTTTCAGATGAAGGGCAGGGTATACATGCCCCTAACAAACAAACAAACAAAAACAGCTGTGGGGCCACATGCGACCACAGGACCACACTTTGCCCACTTCTGTCATAAATAATTTATCTCAGCCTTCCATTCATCAATATTTTGCACTATAGCGCATAATATTAATATTGAATGTAAGTTCATAACACGAAACCACAGAAAATTTAGAGCAGGAATCAGTGTCATTTGTAAGAAAAGCTCCTATCACCCTGCTTAAAATGGCTATGTTGGGGCCTTCAGTAGAACTGGTGATTTCCCCTTCCAGTGAACTGTCAGTTCTTCAGTTCTGCTAAACAGAAATGTCTGAGAAATAAGGTTTCTTGCCTACAAACATAGCCTGGTGTGGTGTTTTTCTCCTAAACAGAGTAATTAGACATTTTAAATGCTCAAATGGCAAAGTATCAAGTGAAGAAAATCAAAATCACACTAGCAGAGCTAATATAATTTAAGTTTTTAAGGAGAAAAGAAAAGTCAGTTAAGCATTTAAATGCCAAAAATACACTCAATATCAATTACTACTAAGAACAAGGACAAGAAAAATATTACGAAGGAACAAGTATAGCCAGTGTAAAACAATTTACCCTCATCCATCTGGATAAGAAAATAAAAATAAAGCAGGAGTTTTCATGCTGCTGTTACAAATATATGCAGATATGTTAATAGTATTCTTTTTTTGCTATGACCTTGGGTACCAGCCGTTCAATGGCAGGGTGGTCCCAAATGTCTAAATTGAGGCTGACCTGATGAATCAAATCCTGTGGGTCTTGAATTTCCATTTCACAAGCTTAGTATCCTATCTCATTTATGATCAACCTTGTGTAACTAAGAGACAGTTGTAGCTTAACAACTTTACTTTAGTGAGGATAACTGGGGCTCTGAAAATTGCATTATAAAATGTGCTTACAACACAGCTGCTAATAGGCCTTAATGATTCTTGATTATGTTTCAATGAAAGGCAACTGAGTAACAGACTACTGATCTTGTAGATCAAACAACTTTTTCTGCTGCCTCTATATAGATTGCAGCTGCCGCCTACATTTTATGCCAGTACAAACATAACTGCAGAACAGACAATTGTAAAATAAATATCCTAATTGATAAAACACAATTCTGGCACACTGAACACAGCTCAGCACGATTCAACAGTTACACTGACAACTAGATATATAAGGAAAACAAGACTTTTAAAATATTTTGATGCAAACTGAAAGGTCCATTCCTTGCTATTTTTGATAGAGCTTGTAAGCTTGTAGCTAGTTATTTGGCACCTTAGCTCTTGAAGTAAAGTGATATTTTAACAGCAAGGAGTAGATATTATCATCAAACAAATCGCTATGAATTTTTACACATTTCTCATAATGGGTATTATTGGTAGTATAAACAGCCACAATGTATATTTTGTTCTTACTTGCTGAACACCCTACTTGCTGCAATTTATTTTAACTCTGCAAACCTCAAGTAAATAATGATAAGACATCCCAGCCTGTTTGATAATCTTTGACAACAATTCTAACAGTGTCATTGTGGCCACTGGAGAAACCTGCATGTACTAAACCCTGACCCACCGAGCCTTTTATCTGCATGTGTACTCTCCACAGGCCAAGCAAATAAAGGCCAACTGATAATTTACACATGAATGAACTTTCTCTACAGAGTAGGCACCAGAGACATTTCTTTTCTCTGTTACTGAGAGAAAGGCAGCCAGGACTGAGCTTGTCTCACCAGAAATCATACAAGTGAAACAGTGATATGTTCAAAAATGGCAGATCAGCAAAGGAAAGCTGTCCTGAATGCCTGATAAAAATGGCAGCCACAAAGGACTAGAAGAATATTTAGATTGAAACAGGACTGAGAGTAACAATGAGTCTTTTTCCTATTCCAAACAGGTAGTGTCTTACAAACTGAAATGGAGATACAATCCTGATAGAAGATTACACAAGATACCTGAATGGGGATCTTTAAAGAATTTAACCTGCATTTTAATGAAGTACGAACCTTGGCCTCTGTGGTATCTATCAGTCATTATCAGCACATCCAATTTTCTTTCAGTGACTTAGATTTTTTTTAAAAAGTGTCACCTTCTTGGCTATTCAGTTATGTTTTTTTATTCATCCTATCCCAAATGCTCAGGGTCAGTTATGATAAATGTGTAAACCAGTAATATTTTTATGATAATGAGCTTACTACTAAAGAGTTTTTAAAAACATTTTTAAAGGTCAAGATAAAGAAGAAATCTGTCACAAATAAGATAACACTTGACACCAAGGTACAACATGGTTTCTCAACATAAGGAATTAGATGATTGTTATATGTGGCTATTCATGATCCAACAAGGTCACTTGTTCCACAGATGACCATTGGAATAGACTGGTCCTATGCACCACTTTTCACATATGCAATAAAACAGTACTCCACTGAAAAGAACCACTCTGCTGTAGTCTTCCAGCAACTACAAAACAAAGCATAGGTAAGCACAGATAAATCATCTAAATTAGCAAAGTTGACTGATAGCCATAAAGTCTTTTTGGGTAGTGCTATATAAACCCTAATCAAGAAAATTCTGTTGAAGACTTCTGTATTTTGGTGACTTCCATCCACACTGCTACACATAAGATGCTGCAGCAAATTCTGTAGCAAATTCTTACTGATACAATACAGGCACAGAATTCGGTATTCAGATAAACAGCTTAATTTTGGTCTCCATCGAAATTTAGCAACCATATTACATTGCCTCCAAATGAGGTAGAACAAACCTTTCTCTTCACCATCTCTCCAAGATTCAGGCTGAATATAAAGACACATGAGGAATTCTATCTTCCTGAATTCAGATATGCATAGCTGATATCCACACCTTCTGTGAAAAGTGAAACATAACTGTCCATTTGGTTTAGCACTTCTCTGGATGTTCCAAAATGGTTTTAGCTCAAAAAAAGAAAATCAGTTGAATTCTGAGCCATCAACCATGACTGAATTGTCCTGATTACATCAGAAAGTTTAATAGGTAAGGTACCATGATATGTAACTTAGGCCATTTTCGCACTACACTGTTAAAGTGCTGTTATTCCACATTCAACATCCTGTGGAATTCCAGAGAGTTCTCTTGCTGAGAATTCTAAATGCCCTTCCCTAAACTGCAAACCCCAGGATCCCACAGGATGTTGAAAGTGGAATAACAGCACTATAACAGTGTAGTGAGGAAATGGCCTTACAGTTAGCTCTTCCTAATCTGTGCAGACACAGACTTCAGTGTTAACACTGATGACAATGCTTCAGAGCTGTTTTTATAACCCACAGCTGATTCCAAGACTATTTTAAAACCCTCCATATTCCTAGTAGATTATTCTAAGCTATTCTGGTAGATGTGTATGTATATGCCTTCAAGTTGCCTGTTGGCCTGTGGCAATCTCATGAATTTCATAGGGCTTGCTTAGGCAAGGAAAACTCAAGAGGTGGTTTTGCCAGTTACTTCTCCTGAAATATAGCTTACAGCATCTGTAGATTCTAGACATTAAACTTTAGATTTACTAGAGCCAGACACAGCTAAAGTTTCAAAATGGTAGATGATCTAGTATTCTGTTTTCTACGACTGGACTGCAGTCAAAATGCAAGACTTGATGTATTTATAGCAACAAATTCATACACCTGTATATTCTGAAGCCTTACTACAACCTGAACTTGGACAACTCGAACCAAAGCTAACACTGTATGTTTTACATTGTTTAAGGGAAGACTATCTTAGCTGCATTGTCTCACTGTATCAGCACAGATTTGATTTGCTCAATTTTACTCTCTTAAAATTTTGCTACATAGCTTTTTTACTGAGCTGTGACCTCTTCCCTCACTCCCACTACTGGTTTACAAAAAGATTTAAGAGTTTTCTTGGCATCTCAAGAACATTTCAGGAGAAATTGTAATAGGTAGCCTTTGGAAGTAAAAAGGAAGTTTAGGTAGAATATTTAACAACAGCTATGAACACCTCATATAATAATGGGAGCTTTCTTTAGAGCTTCAAAATTTTAAAGTAGAAGAACAGATTTAAAATATAACTTCTTGAGCAGAAAGGGTTTCTTGGGCATGCATACAGCCAGACACTTTGGAACACGAGTAGGCAAAGCGTTGTACCATCTGATGCTCTCATTTTCCTACTGGAAATCCCCCTCTCTCCCGCTAGGGGACAATTCTGTTGACTTCCACAAGCTGATTCAGGACTGGGAAGAGCTTTTTTCAAAACTAAAAGTGATATCTAGTCACTTCTGATCTTAAAAAATGCTTTCCTAGAACTAAAATATACCCCCTTAATACCACTAAACTGTCTCCATCCCCCCAACAGAGTGTGCAGGCAGGTGCTTCTGAGTTAAAGAAAAGTTGTGTGCTCAGTAAGACATGATTCCCCAAGATCAGCTGAGAAGTGTACACAGCTCTTAGAGCACTGCAAGTTGTGCACTACTGTTATATCATGTAAATAAAGAAAAATCTAACTACTAGACTTCTGAGTTTGCACTGATGAAAATGATTCAAAAACAATGTCTGATTTCAGTCTCTGAATAGTTAATGTGAAACCCAGTTGCTTAGCTGAACTTCAGGACTATTGGTCATGATCTCTAGCAAATTTGGTCTGAAACAGAAATACTGTGTATTTGCAAATAAGCAAATATAAGCTCATTGTCTGGAGCAATCCTTGTGAAAACACTTCTCTAAAAACAGAGCATCTAAGATGGCCCCACCCAACCTCAAAAAGTGAAAGAATTTCTTAGGCCCCTTTTCCCTAATGCCATCTTATCTCTGATTAAAGCTACTCCAAACCACTCTGGAAGATGTTGAATGGATCATTAGGGAACAGAGATCCTACACCAAGCAGCAGCCACTGGGAATTCTATAAATGCACTTATGCAGAGTCCTGTTTGAAACTATTAAAATAATGTATGGTAATGGACAGGACAGTACCTTAGGCAATTCTGTCCCACTGGAACCACTATAGGGAAAAGAGAAATCACAACCATCAATTTCTATCAGAAATGAGTGCTAGGTCACAAAAAGGAATATAGAAGTACACCCCAGTCAACGGTTTAAATGTTACAGTCTCTTCTGTTGACCAATTCAACAAGTGCATTCTCAGTGCAACAGCAGGGCTACACGTGACACAAAAGCAGTATATACTCTCATGTGTTGATTTGCCAACTTAGCAGTTGGATATTTATTTAGCATTAGGTTCTCTATAACAGTAGAGACAGCTGCACATTATTTATAATGCAAAATATACCAGTATAAATTGATATTTTTTCCTCTTTCCTTATTCCAGAATACATCCTTTCATAGAAAATGCATGTATTTGCTCTAAATTCATAGAATATGTCAAAGTTGACCACTTTACCTCATAATCTAACTTAGTCACCACATCCATATATTGTCTCACTAAACAAGTAGTGGCATTAACAAGTTTGGTGAAAGGAAAACAGAATAGAAAAATGAGACTCTGGTCTTCTAGACTATAAGTACAGCAATTCCTGTCTGTCATACCAATACAGGTGTCTCACAATAAGGATAAGCACCAATCTATATAAGTTGGATAGACAAATCAGTTTATTTCTGACCTGTGTCAGTTTTTCATAAATTCATTCATAACTTTGTTTCATCCTATTTCTGCATCAGTCTATAATTTTAATACACACAAATATTTGCATTTATTACATGAAATTTCCCCTAAGATATGAATTTTTGCAACTTTCCCTAACAGGTTCATTTTTCATGCCACTTTTGAACCGAAAACTGTACCACAAAATTTTGAGAAATCCACAATCTGAAGGATAATTGTGTTTTTATCAGTATATTCATCTGGATTGTGCAAACTAAGTTGGTTTACTTAAAAATGCAACTAAACAAATTCTCCCCCATCCCTACAAAATAGTTTGAGTTTCTCCTTAAACTTTTTATTCTCAGTCCTTTTGCCTCTTCTGACAAGTCTGATGAAACTTCAGGTACTGAAAAATAAAGCAGCATTTCCAGTGAAAAAAGATGTTATAGTTAATGATTACATGTTTTCCCAAGTTCCTAAGCATCATTCATATTTTCACGTGAATATCCTACTCAGACAGATCTACTATTGGAGGGTAGGTGGATAACTATGCAACCTAGGGCCTTTCTTGTTGTGGCATCGTAACTGTGGAATATGTTCCACAAAGAGATGCTCCTAATACTTATACTTTTCACTTTCAGACATCATGTAAAACACCAGTGTATTTTCCCTGTGTATCCTTGGTAAGTGACTTCTTGACGTTAAGGCTTTTGGACTTGTTTTAATGCATAAAAAACTATGGATTGGTTTATGTTTCTTTATGCTTCTCTTGGATTGGCAGAATATATAACCTATTAAATAAAATAATTAAATAAAAATAATTTAGTACTTGATTCATGAAGAGATAATACTTATTTTCTTTTGGTCTGCCAGGTATAGAACAGATAAAAACATTTAAAATAAAATAAATAAAATCAGAACACTGTTTAAAAACTAGTTTAACATTGTTGTTGTTGTTGTGTGCCATCAAGTCATTTCTGACATATGGCAACCCTATCACAGGGTATTCTGGGGCTGAGAGTGTCACCCAGTGGTTTTCCATGGCTGAGCGGGGAATTGAATCCTGCAGGGTCATAGTGCAGTGCCCAAACCACTATACCACGCTGGCTCTCAGTTTAAAATACATATAATTAAAATAGTCCTCAAAGCCAAAGCCAGCTTTCGGGACCAAGGAAAGCAGTGAAGCAGTGAAGTCCTGGCTGCATGTCAGAAACTCAGAAAGGGGGGAGGCACCCTGACATTGTTTGAGAGGGACTTCACAGTCGAGATGCTGCTGCTGAAAAAGCCCTGTCTTGTATACATTGACCTAGCTTCTTGAGGTGTTTGAGGTATACGAGAGGAGACAATGTTTCACCAGCCATTTACAGGTTTGTTGGTCAAAACCAACTGGAAGCAAACCGGAAGTCAGTGTAGTTCAGACTGGTGATGTTTCAACCACTCTCTAATGAACCAACAGACAGCCATCTGGCTACTGCACTTTGCACTAAGGGTTGCTTCTGAACACTTTTCAAGGACAGCCCAATTAGAGAATGTTTTTGCTTTCAGGTTGTTTCCAAATTATGGCAACCCTAAGGCAAACCTATCATGGGGTTTTCTAGGCAACATTTGTTCAGAGTGGGTTGCCTTTGACTTTCTCTGAGGCTGAGAGAGTGTGACTTGGCTAAGGTCACCCAGTGGGTTTCCATAGCTGAGCAAAGATTCAAACCCTGGTCTCTAGAGTCATAGTCCAATACTCAAACCACTATACTATGCTGTCTTGATACACTAGTCTAATTGGAGAATAACTAAAACACGAACTACTGTTGTGATATCCTAAGAAGGGGTTGAAGCTGTGTTAGGGAAACAAAAAAGATGATGTAAAACATTTATACCAATTTGTTAAACAGCAGAGATGTTGAATTCTTTGTATTCCTGTTTCACACATTACATTTAGCAGTATATACTACTGACAAAATTGTAATTCTCATATTTTCTTTATGCTGAGAGGACAATCTTTTATGTCTTCTGTTGATTGCTTTCATCAGGTTGGTAAATGATACATGTAGAACAAGAGTGAGCAATATGACAAAATTAGAGTTAAGTTTCAGAAATATGAATCAGCCTCCAGCACTATTTTCCACTTTATGTCAGCTGACGAGGCCCATCTGTTATTGCCCTACTTCTCATTGTTGCTTGAACTAGCTTCTCTGGTGGCAATGTTTCTTGTCATAATCAGCCAGGGATAGAATTGGAGTAATGCATTCCTTTGGTAAAAAGTTTTGTTTGTCTATTCTCCTTATACATTTATCATCTTAAAAATAAAGGTGATAGGAGCACAGGAACCTTCCTTACACTGAAGTGCCTTATACCATTGGTCCACTTAGTTCAATATTGTTTTCACTGAATTGCAATAGTTCTTCAGGGACTTTCCCCCACACAACCTGGAGATTCCATGGATTGAACCTGGGACCTTCTGTATGCAAAACACTACTTTACTACCCAAATGGCATCCTTCAAAGCAGTGGATCCCTTTTTGCTATAGAAGTGAACAGAACTAACATAGAATGAACTGATTCCCTCAACTTCTGTAAAAAGAAATTTAACAGTTTGGGTCAAGAACAGCTACCATTATGGTAAGTGGGAACCCCCCTCTCCCTGCCATATGGATACACTTTACTTGGGCCTGGTGGTACAGAGGTGAAGTACAAAGGAACATGCCCAGCCTGCAACCCCTATTACTATGAAGAAAAAACTGAAGATAAACTGTAGATCATGAGTAGGTTTATAGAAACTTGCTTCCTTGTATCTATGCACCTATTGTCCAGATCTTTTGAGATTCACTAGAGCCAATCAGAAGCAATATTGGAGCAATCTCAAGAGATGGTGGTGAGCTTCCTGGCCCAGCCACAGCCAAGGCACCTAGTAATCTTTTCTACTAAGTAGGGAAGGGATATGTCACGAATTTGTAATAGAAAAAAGACAGAAAATTAACTTCCAAGTTAATTGGCCTAATGTTTGCAGCCACATTGATCCCATTAGTGTTAAAAAAAATTAAGACATTGACAAGATACCATCTATACTAATTACAAAAAATTACACATTTGGCAAATTTGTAGAACTTTCACATTGAATGTTGGTTGTACCAGGCTCCTGCCCCACAATGATGTTTAGGGCCTAATGATGGGCGGTGCATATCTAGATGTTTCAATTCTTTTGCCATGAAAAGAGAGAGGTCTTTCTCCCCTTTATCCCTTGAATTTTCTTCCTTCTTGTACTTGTTAGTCAAAGCTTCTTTTAGCAGTAAAAGAAACTGTACTGCCTGTGCAGGCATGACAGTTCCAGAGCTAAGGTGAATGGAAGAGAAAGGGACACAGGGAGATTTAAACCCAGCCCGGAGTAAATCTCTCTTTGGTTTTATTCCTTAGCTTAGATACAGACTTTGCCAGAGCAGGAGGCCTAGCAGAGACTTTCTGTGCCCACCAGCTCTGGAAAATGTTCCAGCCTGGATAGAACATCTTTTGATCATGCAGAAATGTGAGGATGACACTGGCTTCTAAAAAATGTATGATAGTAGGGAAGTGTTTTCAACCATTTGCTGTTTCCAAAACAACAGCAAAGATTAACCAAATAAAATGGATGCTTCTTATTCAAATAGTAAGTTTTCTGTAACTATGGCTATGACATCATTGATAAAAGTTGATGCTAGGAGCCACCATACTGTCATAATGGTTTTCAGTCACTTGGTTAAATTTACACAGTTGTACAAAACAACTTGTTAAAATCTACATTTCTTTTGCCTTTCTCAGCATTTTATCTTCAAGGATGTCTAGTAATCTAGCATTACATATATAAATGACTGTATGACACTTATAAAGCACGAAATAATAGGACAAATTGAGTGTGGTTCATGTATTCCATATGTCTAAATGCTTCTGCTTTTGAAAGTTTTCTTATCCTCTAACACAAACAGAGTTTATCTGTGTGCCTGTCTGATATCTTTGTTGGACAGCTAATTATTCAAGATACACATAAAGACCATGGCATGCCTCCTTGGCATACCAGCAAAAATGTGTTTGATTTTTCTACTCAGCTTCCCTGAGAACATGGAAACATTCCCATTCATAACTCATTCAGTTTCAGGCATACTAAATCTTCCATTTAGCAAAAGACTGCACAATGAAGTTACCTGAAGGGGATGCTGCCAATGCTTATATGACATTTGTATGTCAGCTCCATGGAAGAGATCAGCAAAACAACACAGTTAAAAAGAAAGAAAATGCTTTTGTACAGCCTGCAAATACATACAACATGCATTTTCTTCACCACTGAATAAAAATCCAGAATTTCACACAGACCTGCCATCTCATATGGTTATTTCCGGAAAGCCTACTTCAGCCTTATCAACTTTATTTTTTTGAAAACAATAACTCAAAAAACCTTGTACTGTTACCTTGCTATACTTTTCTTCCAGCTAGTAACAAACTATCATCCCATCAACTTCAAGGCAACACTAATAATTTTTTCTCTATCTGCTGTTGAAACTAAATCACTGCTCTGAATAACTGTCAATACTTATCCAATGGTAACAATATAAACTATGTCCATGACCAATTCTTAGGAAAGATAAAACAACAGAAGAGAGAAACAGAAGTGTATGCATTATGAGATATAATAATGGGTTGCATGTCACAGCAATTGGCAGGGATGTTTTTTCTAAGAGTCTCACAAACCTGACCAGGAGGGCTTTAAACTAAGTTACGGTGGGAGAGGGAGACAGCATTCTTAAGGGCAGGAGTTCATCGAGTACTGGAGATAATAGTCTGAATGTTATTGGGAGAACTGGGTGAATAGTACAGAAACAACAGTGAGAGGAAAAAAATTAAATACGCAGCTAGGGGGAGCAGCTCATGGTCTTAGATGTCTCTACACTAATGTACAGAGTATGACAAATAAACAAGATGAAGTGGTAGCAAAGCAAATATGATTGAATAAGCATCACAGAAACTTGGTGGGATGACTGGAATGTAGTACTTAGAAGGGTATAGCCTATTTCAGAGAGACCAAACAGGAAACAGGGAGAAAGAGTACTATATGTCAAAGATGTTTATATCTGTGAAGAGATCCATGACTTAAATCCTGGAAGCCAGACTGAGAGCAGCTGGATAAAAATTAAGGGGGAGAGAAATAAGAGCGATGTCATTTTAGGGGTCTACTATAGACCCCCAAGCCAGACTGACGACTTGGATGATGCCTTCCTGGAACAGATGACCAAACATTCAGAAAGGACAGATATAATAGTAATGGAGATTTCAACTATCTTGATATTTGTTGGAAATCAAACTCTGCCAAGAATATAAGATCCAAAAATTCCTCACTTGCCTTGCAGACAATTTCATTGTGCAGAAGGTGGAAGAAGCACGAAGAGGAACAGCTATTTTAGATCTGATCCTAACTAACAATGATGACCTGGTCAATAGGGTGGAAGTGGCAGGATCCTTAGGTGGGAGTGACCATATTCTCCTTGAGTTTATTATACAGCAGAAAGGGGAAGTCAAGCATAGTCAGACACACATTCTAGACTTTAAGAAAGCTGATTTCAGTAAATTTAGGGAAATACTGGGTGTGATCTCATGTCACAAATACTACAAGTGACGTGTGTTTATGATGGAAGGGATTTTCTTAACAGTGAGATATTGAAGGCCCAATTTCAAACAGTTCCAATGAGAAGGAAAAATGGGAGGTGTCTAAAGAAATCAGGATAGATGCCTAAAGAATTTTCAGCTGAGCTAAGATTTAAAAGGGGAATGTATAAGAAATGGTAAAAGGGGCAAATCATCCAAGAGGAATTCATACTAATAGCTAGCACCTGTAGGGAGAAAGTCAGAAAAGCTCAAGTACAGAATGAGCTCAGGCTTGCTAGAGAGGTTAGAAACAACAGGAGGGGCATTTTTGGTTATGTCTGGAACAAAAGTAAGAACAAGGAGATGGTAGAGCCACTAAATAGAGAAATGATGAAATGCTAATGGGGACTGAGAAAAGGCAGAACTATTCAACACTTTCTTTGTCTCAGTCTTTTCTCCAAAGGAAAACAGTGCTTGAACTGGGGAAAATGGACCAGATGATGCGGTAAGGGAAATGCAGTGCAGTATAGGTAAAGAGGTCGAGGAGGTAGCGGGCTTGTTTTTTGCTGCTCCAGAGACTAGGACAAGGAGCAATGGATTCAAGCTGCAGGAAAGGAGATTCCATCTGAACCTCACTCAGGAAGAACTTTCTTACGGTCAGAGCAGTCCGACAGTGGAATAGCTGCCTCAGAGTGTGGTGGAGTCTCCTTATTTGAAGGTTTTTAAAGAGAGGCTGGATGGCTGTCTGTTGAAAGTGCTTTGATGTGTGTTCCTGCATAGCAGGGGTTGGACTGTATGGCCGCTGTGGTCTCTTCCAACTTTATGATTCTAGGTAGTACAGGAGTACCCGCTACTCTAGATGAATTCAGGGCCTACATCAGAAGTAATCTCCAAACCCCTAGCAATAATCTTTAAGAATTCCTGGACAACAGGAGAAGTCCCAGCAGACTGGAAGAGGGCAAATATTGTCCTCATCTTCAAAAAGAAAAAAGAAAAAAGAAAGAAAGAGGAGGACCCAACCAATTCCCATCCAGTCAGCCTGACATCAATACTCAGAAAGATTCTAGAGCAGATAATTAAACAGATAGTCTGTAAGCACTAAGAAAGGAATGCCGTAATCACTAAAATTCAACATGGGTTTCTCAAAAACAACTTATGTTAGACTAATCTAGTGCCTTTTTTGACAGAGTTACTAGCTTGATAGATGAAGGGAATGCTGTGGATATAAGCATACCTTGACCTCAGGAAGGCCTTTGACAAGGTCCCCCATGATATTCTTGCAAACAAGCTAGTAACATCTGGGCTAGACAATGCTACTTTTAGATGGATAAGTGACTAGTGGGGCGCCACAGGATTCTCTCTTGGGTCCGATGCTATTCAAAGCTTTACAAATTACTTGGATGATGGAATGGAAGGACACACTTATCAAATTTGCTGATGACACCAAATTAAGAGGAGTAGCTAATACTCCAGAGGACAGGATCAAATTCAAAATGACCTTAACAGATTAGAGGGTTGGGCCAAAATTAACAAAATGAATTTCAATAGGGAGAAGTATAAAGTACTACACTGGGCAGAAAAAAATGAAATGCACAGATATTGTATGAGTGACCACAGTACCTGGGAAAGGGATCTACGAGTATTAGTAGGCCACAACCTGAACATGAGTCAACAGTGTGATGCAGCAACTAAAAAAGCCAATGCAATTCTAGGCTGCATCAATAGGCGAATAGAGTCTAGATCAAGGGAAGTAGAGTACATCTCTATTTTGGTCAGACCTCACCTGGAATATTGTGTCTAGTTTTGGGCACCACAGTTCAAGAAAGATAATGACAAACTGGAACACAAGAGGAGGGCAACCAAAATGGTAAAAGGCCTGGAAACAATGCCTTATGAGTAGCAGTTTAGAATGCTGGGTATGTTTAGCCTGGAGAAGAGAAGATTAAGAGGTAACACAACAGCCATGCTTAAATATTTGAAAGGATATCATACAAAAGATGGAGCAAGCTTGTTTTTTGCTGGTCCACAGACTAGAACATGGAGCAATGGATTTAAACTACAGGAAAAGAGATTCCACCTAAACATTAGGAAGAACTTCCTGAGTATAAAAGCAGTTTGACAGTGAAATATGCTGCCTTGGAATGTGGTTGAATGTGGTTCCTTCTTTGGAAGTTTTTAAACAAAGGCTGGATGCCCATCTCTTGGGAATGCTTTGTATTTTCCTGCATGGTAGGGGGTTGGACTGCATGGCCCTTTTAGTCTCTTCCAACTCTATGATTCCATATAGTGAAAGGAGAATGACAAAGCAGACTGAACATAGACTAGACTGAACATAGACCTAACAGAAAAATGTGACAGGCAAATTACTGCAAGAGTTTTCAAGAGCCACCATGTGCATACTAGATCCTTGCCCTTCGTGGCTCATTAAAAAGGCCAGACAGGGACTGGCCAAGTGGGAAAGGGAATTTTCTATAAGCCTAAAGGAGACAGTTGCAAGGTCTCTGTTGAAAAATCTCTCTCTGAACCCTACAAAGATGCATAATTACAAGCCTGTTTCTAATATCCCATTTCTGGGCAAGGTACCAGATCATGCAATGACATCTCAACTCCAAGAGTTCTGGAATATCATGGACTAGATCCATTTCAATGTAGTTTCCAGCCTTATTATATTATGGGTCAGAGATTGTTCTGGGCATCTTGATAGAGAACCTGTGAGAGAAACTGGATCAGGGGCAGGGGTTCAGGGATTCAGCCTGGGCTGAAAGGGTGAAGACAAAGTTCACAGCTTGGGTGTACTCCTAGATTCAGCCCTGATCATGGAAGCTCAGGCTTCTACTGTGGCCAGAGGAGTATATCTGTACAGTTAAATTTACCGCAGCAGATGCAGCTGTTCTTCAAGAGATCTGATTTGGCCACAGTCACAAGTGCCTTAGTTACATTCCATCTGAGTACAGTTCTCCCCTCACATTTGCAGGTTTGATTATTCAAGATATCTCCTGGCCTCCCCTCTCCTGCCCGCAGCTGCCAGAGCCCCATGCTCTCCTGCTGCTGCTGCCTACCTGATCTTGTGGGTGGAGATGACAAGACAGCCAAGCGGAGAAGATCTTTCCCTGTTCGCTTTCTCACTTGGCGCTCCCACCGCACTGAGAAAGCCAAGCAGGGAAGATTTTTCTCACTGGCTCCCTCCCACCCACCCCCACAATTGTGCAGGCGGGGGTGCACAGTTATTCATGTTTTTTTCACTTTCATGGGAGTTCTGTTTCCCTACCCCCCGCAAATGTGGAGGGCCTACTGTAATTCCAACATACTTTACTTGAGCTGCCTTTGAAGAATGTTCAGAAACTTCAGCAGGACAGCTCCACTAGGTCCTCTTTTGTTTCTAGGAATGATTTGAACCACTGGTTATGAATTAAATGGTTCAGATCTGGGCTACCTGAAGAAATGTATTCTCCCATGCAAGCCTGTTTGGGCTTTGAGACCCTTCTCTAAGTTCTGCCACCTTCACAGGCACACCTAATGGAGAGTGCCTTCTTTGTGGCTGGTCTCAAGCACTGCAGCTCTTTTCTAGGAAAGCTGAACTGGCTCCTTCACTGTTACTCTTCTGAATATGTTTTAATTTTGTTTAATTGCTTTTAGGAGAAAGGTGAGGCAATAATACAATGTCCTTTACTCACTTGCTCTATCATTAACAAGAATATATTAACATTTATGACTAATTTATGATGATTACTATGTTGACAAATGGATCACATTCAAACTTCCCTCCTCGTTTTCTCATAAAAAATATCAAATAATTAGAATCATACGCAAGAGTTACAGTAAAGTTGCAAATATCATGGCTGTTGAAAGAATCTAGGGGCTATCTCTCTGGTATGCTGGCAGTTTGGGATTATTAATTTAAAATCAAACATAAACCTTCTTAACTTTATTATGCTGTCTTTCTGTAAGAACTATCAGAATTTCATAACCTAGAATTACCAGCAATGTGCCATTTTAAAATTCACTTTAAAAACTAGTTTGTCCCTAATCTATATCAAATACGTTAAAACCCACACTTCAGTCTTGAAAGAAAGTCTGAGGTCTCCTGAAATTTACCTGCACAACTTTGTATCTACATCCTTTGAACATATATTCTTGCTTTATCTAGTTAAGGTCCTTTGTGTTTCCTGTTTTGCCCAAAGACTGCCTGTAAGAACCTTGGTCTCAGATGGAAAGTCCATATACACCCCTTAGGTCTCCACTGAGTCAACCAGATCTTTCCTTTAGCTTATTGTGATTGATTTTTAGTTAGAGCTTTCTGTTGTGATTCTGATGTAACTTGTTTTCTATGTTCTTAGAAAGGATATTTTATTTGGAAATACTAAGGATTAGTCATTTTTTCCCAAATGGATTATATCTCAAACTCTTTGTCAAATATTGAAAATATTTGTATTTGAGAATTATACATCAGCATTCTAACTTAACATCACTGTTCTCATTTTGTCTTCAGTTTTTGAAACTGATATATATATATGACAGACAGAAGAAAACAAACACAAGAGAGAGTCAGAAAAGGATCATAATACAGAAAAATAAGTGCAGCTCAGAATAACCAATTGAGAGATCCAATATAATAAAAGAAAATAATTTTTAAAGGTAAGCAAGGTATTTTTGATGTGATTGATTATAATAACAAATATTACATTTTATTAGGGCTAAATCACATCTAGATGTAATTCAGAGGAATCCATCTATAAGGAAGGAATCTTACGATGTGCAAAGTAAACAAATTAAACTGTGATAATATGGATAATATGGAAGTGATATCTGTTCAAGGAATTTTATAGTTGAACTATATAGCCAGTCAATAAATATGAAAAGAAGAAGATTAAGTGAAAAGGCAATACACATAGAGTGCATATTGATGCAGAGAAAAGTCTGGGGGTACATGAAAAGTGTGTAAAAATCCTGATTCTGTTTATGTTTATAGTAATTGTTTTTTGAGACTGAGCAGACAGCATGATTTTGCTTCTCCACAACAGTAATTGCTTAGAAACCTGATAGTTTTTAAGTATACCTTGGAATTAAAAAATGTGCACATGGAAACTTGTTTGCAGAACCTAAATACTCTGAAGGCACCAGATCCCATTTGACCTGGGAAGCTAACCTGGCTTAGATTTGCTTAGTACTTGGATGGGAGCCTGCCAAGGAATACCAGGGGCTCTGGGCTGTAGTTCAGAGGAAGGCAATGGCAAACTATTTCTGAGTATTCCTTGTCCAGGAAAATTCTACAAAACTCATGGGGTCACCGTAAGTCGACAGGTGACTTGAAGGTACTCACACACACACACCTGTTTGGAGGTACAGAAAAAGAGAAATGGAGAATATGCATGTTATGGAGCATGAAATTGACTATTCATAGTTGTTTCTCGATACAGAATCACAGCACATTTAATATATGTTCTTGCCTTTTCCAGTAGACCAACACTGGCATTATGATTCTATGTTTCCTTGCATATGTAGGTGGTCTTCAGTTGTGCGATGCTCTTTCGTATTGACCTTGTAACGCCAGACAGAACTCTTTTTTCATTCTTGCAGGCCTTCTAAACAACAACAACTACTACGACTACAGTAAGAGCAATTTTTATTCCTGCAGGTCTTTTAAATCATCAGAATCCTTTAAAATTTTAGGAGTTTTTAACCTGTTTGCAAAGCTGTGTTTTAAACCTGCCTTTTCCTTTGTTGCACTGATATTTATCTCTGCTTTTAATATGTTATTTTTATGTCAGCTTTTTTTTTAATTATGTGTTTTAGGTTGAGAACTTTGGCAACAGGGCAACTTGTTAATAAAATAAAGAAATAAAAAGTACCGACAGATTACTGGGAAGATTCACTACTCTGTCACAGTTATACTTCTTAATTACTCCACTGTACCAGTTAAATGTAGCCTGAGGGCACCAGACAGAATATTCACCAAATATTCACCACCCCCATTCTCCTTCTGGAGCTGGTCCTTGTGAAATGTTTTGGTTGTCACCATTCAGACAGAAACCAAAAGATAATTTCTACACCAGGCAGAGCCTCCCTTTCAGTCTGGTGAACTACAGCCATGAATTATTTCCTCAAATATGTTTCCAGCATGACAACACTACTTTATTTTGTAAGATGTACTGGAGCTGAAAAACACAGCAGGGTCAACTGCAGTTGGCAGCTGTCCTAAAGAGAAAAGAAAAGAACCAGAAGTTGTGCATGCACCATCAGTAACACCAAGTGCCATGAAACAGTTGTCAAAGATGAAATACATGTTTATATGGAACGGACAGAATGGTCCTTCTGGAGAAATATTTCTTAAAGATGTCTGGTGGGGAATATCTCTCTTTTTAATAAGGATTAAAAGGCACAGGAAGGAATGTATCCTTATATCTTTCAGATGCTTTTAAATGTATGCCTTGGAAATTTAAAAATGCACAGCTATGGAATTTGTGTAATTCTAGCAGACACTTTTTTTTTTTGATATTACTGTTCCACTTATCGGAAGAGCTATAAACACTCAAATTCATACTTACATATCCATACCCCACAGTATTTCTAAGCAGAGCTACAAATTATACAAGCTGAAGGTGGAAAAACATTTCATATCACAAAATTGTACTAGGTAAATATGCTAAATATTGGTTTTGTAAGGTCAAAATCATCTTGTAGTAAATATGGCTAGAAAAACAATTCAAATTAAAGTACAAAATATTTGCATTTATTTTGGTTTAGATGTTGGATGAAAATATATCACTGGGAAGAAGATGTTCTTTCTGTTGGCAAGATTCTTCATTGCTGTTTCTCATCTTATAACACCAGATTACATGAATATGTACAAGATGCTACTATGCCAAAATGTTCTAAATACAAAATTTGGGATGAAACATGTTATACATAACATATTCTTTTAATTGCAGACATCTTGAAAAATGGTGGAGATTTTTTAGAAAAAAAACTGCTTAAGTAGAACTATTCATCTCATGTAGAGAGGTTTATTTGGTGATAGAGAATATAAATCCATTTCCTCAAGATATTTTGTGTTTACTATAAAATATTTAAAATGTCTCATTTCCAAGAGGGAGTTCATGACAGATGTGTTATCTTCCCCTTCATCTTTAATAGCATCATTGTGTCTAATTAGCCCTGTAGATTTACCCATGACAATATGAACTCTTAAAAAGAAAGAAAAAGTAGATCATTGTATCTACAACAGAGAAGAATCTACGCTAGGATGAGGAAAAGGCACCGATTTTAGGCATTCTACAACAACGTCCTCAAGTAGCCCAGAGAGCTTTCACTTATTTATGCACCACCATATGATATAGCCTCTTGCCTGTAGCATTACAAATCATAGACAGGCTTGGTACAAAATGTTCTCCAGGTGTTAACAGACCAACTGCGCCACTATTTCTTATTTATGTACTGTCTAGTAATAGAAGACAAATTGCTACAGATGAGGCAAATGTGATTAAAGAGGTCTTCAGAAGTCAAAAAAAGGGGGACATGGTTTGGGGTTACCTTGCATGATCCCTTCAGAAGGGTCAGAATTGTATTTTTAAGACAAACATGGAATAAAAATGTTCAACATTTCATTGGAAGCTCACAGCTTGAAATCTTATTTCTTGTCTGTACTGAGAATTCAGCCCCTCTGGCAATGGGGCTAAAAAACCCTCACAAATATCCTTTAAATGGTTTTGCCTGTTTTCTTCTAGCACAATGACAACAGTAAATGGATACTAATGTGGAAAGGTATAACAACATGAAATTTATAAAGTAATACACAAAAATGATGAAATTATAAGAAGAAAGGGGGATGATGAGGTGACACATTAATGGAAAAAAACAAATTTATCTGCATTAAAAATGAGTAAAATTAAGAATGCGCAGAGTTCTTCTTAAAAGTTTCAATTAAAACATATACACTATTTCTTTCACCTGATTGTAGCCCCATATGGCAAGGTCAGCCCTTTCAGTGAACAAACAGCTCCGTCGCCTCCAGTGTAGCTGTTATCTTCCTCAACAAGGGGAGACATTTGGCACAGCCTAAAGCTGGGGCATGAACCCTGGCTAAGCTTAAGACATTTATCTGACAGCATCAGCTGACACTCCACAAACACATTTGCTCTCCATGACCCCAGAGCATTTGTGATTAATCAAAAATGTATCTTGAATCTTGAGAACAAGCTACAAGCAGGCACACACAAAAAAAGAATATGCTCTCGATCTCGCTTATCGACTCAAGAGGTATATTGAATTTAGAAATAGCAAATAGAATAAAATGATCAATATGTTTTCACTTGTCCATGGAAGAGCAAACTTTATCCCTCAAGCAAAAGACATTGATCATGTAAATGTTTGAGCTTTTTTAAGCTTTAAAAAAACAAAACCATGATATTTCGACAGAACATGTTTACCAGAACAGCCCAGAAAAGTATGGAAACATCATCGGAATATATGAATATTCTTTTGAGCTCCAGCTAAAGTTTTTATACAATAATGTTCTCCCCTAATATGGGTTTGTGTAGCCTGTTGCCAACAAATCTTAATAAAACATTATAAAGGGGGAGAATTTTAAAACTTAATGAAGTCACATAATCTGCTTCAGAGAAAGCTCTCTGACTTAATTTAAATGAGACACAGTTATAACATATCCCCTATGCACTGTTTACAATTTATAATTTATGTCTCTGTTTGAAATACACATCTTTCTTCAGTCATCTGCTAAGTGATATGATTAGCATTTGAATATCATAATATTCTACTGTTAAAAATCCAGAATAAAAGTTTTTATATTCTTAATGTTTCAATTCACTTTTTAAAAAAAACATTTTACTTAAGTCTATTTAACAATGAGAAAAAGATGCCATGAGCATTGATAATGAACAAAGATACCCATGTTCATCATGAAATGGATATAACTTCATACTTTTCAAAACAGCACTTTTTTTTATGCTTCCTTAAGTTACAAGCCTCTTGTGTTCCCCTCAGACCACCTATTCTAACAGAGAACTACTGTACATCCTCTGGTCTCTGTTGACACGACAAACAAACTTTCATAGCATGCGCTCTCCATAAAATGGTGGTACTAATTAGAAGATATAAACTCACGCTGAGACATAATATGAACTGGCTTTATGCATCTAGTAAGCTCACAGCAGTATTAGATTTATAGTGCCAACATCTTCAACTAATATTCCATGCCCCACGAAATCTATCCAGAAATAAGGTAAAATTGATTTAATTTTTTACTGTAATCTGGTCAAATTTCAGTAATGTATAATTCAGTGATATGAATATTTAACTTTTTTTTTTGGCAGGTTTTCTGCAAATATTTAATGTAGTGATGCTGAGAGAGAGTGTTGAGGGGACCTATACAACTCAAAAGTATTAGATAAGTCTACAGAATTAGCAGGTGACAAATAGCATGGCAAGAAGTTAGTGGATCTGCTTGGTCCTTGGATCCAAAGAACTGGAAGCCACTGCAGTTATACAGCCTGATTCTGTAAAGACATGCCACTCTTTTTTTCTCTGCTAGCACAGGTCACTTGCTAAATGAAGGAAAGGGCAAGGGATTTAGATCTGGAGCCCATGCTCCATTTCCCAGCTTTCATATATAATACTATATATTTATGTGGATGATCATCCAGGTAAGAGCAGCATTACAGGAATGAATGTAGAAGATTGGACAGATGTAGCATTGGAGTGATTCACTCTCACTGGATCATAGCAAGCATACGAAAGCAAGTAATATATTTTTTCCCCAGAAGTGTAGCTGTGTAGTTGCAGCAAAACAACAAAGAGTCCTGAGACACCCTAAAGTCTGAGAAATATGCCAGAAACCTTCGTGGGTTAGACCCCATTTCATTGGGTACACACATACACAAACAGTGGGCCCTTCACATGCACAACCTCCACATATGTGAATGTGCATTAGCACGAGGCTTCATGTCCCTATACGTAAAATGGTGGCGATGTGCACATGTGTCACCACAGAATGTGAGCATTTGTGTTTCTTCTTTGATGTAGAGGTTTCCGAAACAGAACCTCCACTATATGGAAGGGAAAATTGTGTGTGTGTGGATACACACACCACACACATACATGTAGTCACTGGCTGGGATTTTTGTTTTTTGCTTATTTTTATATTTTATATTTCACACACCCCATTGCCAATTGTAATATTTCCAGGCTTTTGCCTGTATCTAAATATATTTGTGTGTGTGTGTATACACACATAAATGGATAGGGATACAAACAAAAAGTCTGGAAACAATAAAATCAGAGGGAGATGAAATATAAAAATAAACAAAAAGCAAAAGTGCAGCCAGTGACAATTGGGTGAAAGCTGTAATTCTACACATTTACCATGGCAGCTTCTCACATGCAGAAACCCTTCATGCATTTTGGGTTACATCATTCATAATTCCTGACTACTGTCTGTTCTGGCTGAGGCTGCTGGGACAAAATATTTAGAGGACATCCCATTTGAGAAGGTTGTAATAGGGAGTATGCAAAACAACACAGTGAGGCATCTTAGTATATACAGAATCATTCTGTAAAGCTTAAATATATGAAAATTAAGTAAAGTGACCATTTCACAAAGCAACATTGATACTGGCACTGATATGTTAATTAAAGTTATACTAATTTCATGAAAAGCTTTTCTCACATATAGCATTGATTCAAATGTCATGGTCCCATGCAACAGTTTATCAAAAGTGGCATTGCACAAGGAAATATAAAACTGGACGACACCACTTTAGACACTTTAAATTGCTAGTCTTCATGCTAGTATTGTACTTTTGACAGCCACTGGTGCTGAAAAGGACATTCCCTGAAAGAATGGGAATGTATCTCTTAGTGATTCATTTTCAAATGTTTTGGCCCTTAAGTGGGCAAAGCCATGAGGATATATTTTTCAGCCACTTCCATGTAAGGACTATGATAAACAAATCAGCTTTTTATATGGGTCATACAGGAGCCTTTGTGCATTACAGACTAAGGAGCAAATGGACTGCTTGGGCCATTTCCACACTAGACTGTTATAGTGCTATTATTCCACTTTCAACATCCTATGGAATCTGCAAACCCCAGGATTCCATAGGATGTTGAAAGTGGAATAACAGGGCTATAACAGTCTAGTGTGGAAATGGCCTTGAAGTCATACAGCTTAACATCTCTGTCCTAAGCACACTGACTCAGAAATAAACAAACTTCATTGATTTTATTGGCATACAGATCTAAGCTGGTGTGCACCCATGAGTCTGTCATCCAATAACGAGAAATAGAACCGTACAGAAAACATACACCTGCGAAGGAGTCCCAGCTGGATTTTATCCTAAGAAATAAACTAAAGTTTGCAGTATTATTACCTGTGCCCATGTTAACACTTTAGGCATTTTACCACTAGAGACAAGCTGCAGGGGACATGGTTGAGAACAACAGCATAAAGTACATATAAAGTATATTGCATGTATAATTATATTTCTTTTCCTTTAAATAAATATTACAAAATCTCTCAGAAATTCCAACTAGCCTCAGATCTGAAAAATTCAGGAGGAACTTGACAGTTCGGTGGAGACAGTTTTTGTTTTCCAGAGGAAATACCATAAACAGAATACATTCAAGTGAGTTATTTAACTAGGCCAAATTCTGCTATAACTAGCATGCAGTACCTGATGAAGAGTTCTGTGTAATTCAACATATTTACTCTTGATTACCAATAGAATCTAGCTCAATAAAGATATCTTACTTTGTTTCTGTACATTAGTGTCACTTACAAAATCTCCACGGTCTCTGTACAAGTTGCATGATGGTAGCTTCCTACGTGCTTATCTTACAGAAACTAACATGAATTGAAGCACTAGACATCCCAGCTGTATGTTTGGCATCCATGGTGAAAATAAGCAGAAAATCTAGCTGTTCCATATCAAGAAGTATTTTTACTAGTGCTAATGTGCCTTAAATACCTTGTTCCACAGATGAGTGGCCTGGCACCTGCTGCATGAGAAATAGCCAATTACTGTTCAGTGCCTCTAATTTTCTGATTCAATTAGCATGCTTCAGAGCTTTCCAGTTTAATTGCAAACTACTTCAGTTAGCTCTCTGATTAATCATTGCCCATCTGCAAGCCATCGGAAAACTTAGTGGAACAAATTTGTGTACTTTGGAATGCTGGGAGCTTAGCAAATCAAACTTGTTTTGGTATATAAAGCTTTAATTTTGTTTGCCCTTTTCAGCTGCACTTGTAAGAAGCTCTGTACTGATTAAACAGGAAATCCAGACAATAACATGCTACATTATGCATATAATTACTGTAAATACAGCCGAGACTGGAGAAACATCATTTAAGGTTAGGCACTAACATGTATGGAGTAGGGGGTCAAGACAACACATTTGGAACCAATTTTTTCCCATTACAGAAGAAAATAAATACCGCAAAAACAATAATATGATGCCATCCAATACTATACTCTGAGGAATAGTTGACGCACACTCATAAGCATATGTAACTGCTTTTTAGGAGACATGACACTATGAATCTACACATTAAAAACTTCAGGAATTCCAGCAGAACATGTTCAAGTAATTACGTTCAGTAGTTTTTATTCAGGAATGAAACCTATGGCACTGGACTGGTTCCTAATCTCACAGACTATCTACCAAGAATAATCATTAAAATATGAGATGGTTTCCAAAGGCTGATCCAGTACACAACAGTATGGTCAATACAATCAACTAAAACCTCAGAAGCATGAGAACGATATTAATGATATGATGGAGTCACTATCCTAAATCTAGTGGGTCTGCTCACAGCATGAGTAGATCCACAGAAATATGGGTAAGTTAATACTTAGGGAAATTCAGTTGATTTCATGGCCTAATAACTAATGGAACTAATAATTAGATTTAGGCCTTGTTATTTACCTTCCAATTCTTGACATTTTCAATTATGGTTGTCCTTTCAATTTTTCTCACTATTCCTTGATGATGAAAATGCTTCCTACCCAGCCACCCCCCAAAGCATAAAAACTTAGGAAAGCATAAGATATTCAATTTGTGCAGATTTACAGCCCAATTATAAAACTACCCCAAATAGTAATTAATGCACCCATGAAGCAGCAAGCCAATATTACTTACAACTTCAAACTGTATTCTTTTTTCCTACTTATTTTACTTCTTTGTATTTTCTCCTTTGCAGTCCAGCGTTAATGAAGCTATGTACACAAGAGTGCCTGCAAACACGCTATTTAAGGCAACTTTGATATAGCTCTATTGAAATCTTTCTGCAGAAGATCTTGAATATCTGTTGATGCTAATCCAAAGCACAGAACAATCTGTTGGAAGGCCTGATCATGAAAGGACTACTTGTTTTCTCTAACAGTCACCCTGAGTCAATCCATTACTATGTTCAAACTTCTTACCCAACGTTCTTACTAAAATGAAATCACATAGAAGACAAATGAAGCTTCCATGAGCTCAGGATGTTACAAGCCACCTAGTGAAGAGAGACAGACTGAGTATCACTGTCTGTTGAGAGATGACAATCTGCTGCTTTTACTAAGAAGCTGCTTGTCCTCATGAGTATATGGTGCCAATGAATTTGGTCCTGGAATACCAGGAATGCTGTCCTGATGGTTCAAATTCTAGCCAGTTTATAATCTTTGAAGTCCCTAATAGTGATCACGTTCTGTGTGTTTGCTAGTTCTGAAGACATCACTCTCAGCATAACAGATTGGTGTATGGATTTAGTTGAGCAGAACCACCAATGCACGCATTGGCAAGTGACTCATGCACTGGTGTTGATGAAGGTCTGCTGAACAATGTTATTGAAGGGTCAGGAGAAAAATCAGTGATACACAAAGGAGATGAGCAAGTAGGCCCTTGCTGTATGGGCATCCAGAATAATCTGTCATCCAACTGACAAGCACAGTATCCAAATAAAATTAAAGATACTGCCCTTGAAAACCCTGAAATATTACTTGCACAACTAACAAAAGTGTGTAAAAGTAAAGCCAAATGGCAGAGCTTTGCATCAGAATGGCTGATGGTCACGTAAAAATTGCTGAATCAGACCCTGATAAGGATAAAGAAAAAAACAAAAACTAAACTAAAAACCAGAATGATTCTAGTCCTACAAAGTTGGTTCTATTTTTTATATGTCAGTTGCTTGGGCCAGGAAACAAATTTGTTCTATGCTGTGAGGTACATACATTTGTAGATATTTCACTTGCCCAAAATCTGTGGTTGTTTCTCCCATACAGTTGAAAAATTGAAAAGGTGCCTGTGGACTGACACTTACAGTATCAGGAAGAAAATTACATTGTTTTGATTTGAATGATGAAGAGGTTGATGGATTCACAAAACCTAATTTCAATGGATTAATGAATTCTGTAGGACCAGTTTGGGATCACCCAGATTCTAGAGACAAGGTTTCTTCTGTCTACATTTTAGTTGTTGTGGCCTCAAGTTAAACTGGATGGCATGCAAACTAGACTCTGTCAGAAGGGACAGATGAAAGGATGATTTTCCTCAAGGTTTCATTCAGTGGGTTTGACATGAACTCCAAAAACATGACCTCTTCGATAACAATGAAGAAGTTGAAAGCCAAGGTGCAAGAAGTAACTGAGTTTCCTGCTTGAGTCTACCTTCCCTGTTCACTAGGATGTCTGCAATGGAAAGTCACCAATACAGATAGCTTGAGGTATTCCATAACGCAAAGAGGATGGCATCATATCTCTGCTGGCTGAGAATGCAGAAGGGAATTGATATCAGAGCAGGAGTGTAGTTACAGGAGGGGCAAAATGAGAGCATTGCTCGCCAAATAAGAATCCTCACCATAACATTTTCCTTCAGTCTCCACATTTCTAGCACTGCCAAGAGGGAAAGAGACTGAAAATCATTTGCACCTTGAACTCTTATATTTGCTGTGTTCACATTCTTTTAGTCAATTTGCCTGTCTCTTTTCTGTGGATGTCTAACTGTATTTCTAAACGCTCGGCCAAAGTTTCACATTATGGCAACACTGTCAGTACAACAGAGAAGAAATAGGATTCTTCCCTTGCTCCACAGTTAATCAGCACTTCCATGGCTTTAGCATTTGTTCTTGTTGTTGGCTGCTGAGCAGCAGTCAATACCATGCATGATACACATGTCAACACCCCTAGAACTGGATCTACCTAGCCATGAAAAGAAGTATTTTCAGGGTGGAATGGTGCAGAAGAAATTCATGAATTGTTAGCAGGTTTGTTCAGAGAGAAAGCCAGAAATGGGTTGGGTTATTTTGACTTTTGCAGTAGTTGTTCATGTGACTGCCCTGGTGTTAGGGCTGGATTTGGTCATGAAGACTTGAAGACTCATGCAATGACCATTGGTACAGAAGATTCTGCAGATGAAACACTAAAACAGTGTCAATGCTCATGTAGAGGTATGTGGAGCCAAGGATACTTAGTCAGATACGGGGGTACAGTCAAAGCTACAGATAAGTGAATGTTCTCTGGTCTCATGTGTTCATGTTCACTGGTCTCCTGTGCTGAGACATTTCCACTGTGATAATGGAGCAAACTTGGTCTTCAAAGCAAGGAAAAAGGGAAGAGGTTTGTGAGCAATATCACTAGCTGAACTTGGTAGGAATGGAATACTCAAGTCTTAGAAACATTTACAGGGGCCATTTCCAGCTGACTGTTCTGGATGAAGTCTTTGCCCAAGTCCAAAATACATGCACATTGTGCACAGGAAAAGTATTTCTGTTCAGTTGATGGCAGAGTCACAGAAAACAACTTTGGTACCAACTCTGAGGGAGAACTCTATCAACTGTAGTGGCCATTGCTTGGAAGAGAACAAGCATATTGCTGATTCAACAGATAGTGAGGGAATTTCACCTCAGGCCAGCCTGCCTACACTGACATTTGGTCTTTGAAACCCATCCCTCCCTGCTTGGCCCTATGAATCTTGGAGGCCTTACTTCCTATACCCATTTTTTAAAGAAACTTTTTGTCCCCAAATGCTTCCCGATGTCCCTTCTATGGAACCCCAAAGGCTATTTTAGGTCCGGTAAAGCCTTTTTTAAAAAAACTGGAGTGAGGGGGTGGGTAGGTGAAATCAAGATATTAATTTTTGGGTTGCTTGTTGTGAACTAGACCTCCTTTGGGCTTAAAATTGCTCAGGAGGGCACAACATGGTGGCATTGCCTCCCTGGCACCTTGACATTTAGGAGCAATATTCTGGCATATGCTGGGGGCTCAAGGGGACATAAAATGGCCTTGGGACTGAATGAGGTCCATGGGTTTTAACTTCTTTACAAGGATTTAAAACAGCACCTAGAAGCAAGAGAAGGATGAGAAAAGACTTGTATATTGACAGTGCTGGCAAATGTGGACAGTTATAGGATTAAATGAGCAATGGCTTATTTTAAGGGAAGTTTAATGGAAAGTAGTTTGTAAGGAAGCTGGAGGTAACTAGAACACAGAAGTTTAAACGAGGTCTGCTCAGATTTTATTGAATGCTTAAACGAATTTTCACAATACAGGATTTATCTCACCACATATGAATATTTTACAGGAGTACAATTCATTCTGGATAAATTTTCAGTCTTTAGACTGAAAATGTCCTGTGTCAGATGCAAGTATACGGCATTTTATGGCCAGACTCTCACTGCTTCCCTAACAGTGTATTATACTGGTGTAGGCAAAGGTAGCAGCACAGTGGTTGCAGTGGCTGCAAAGTAAGAAAGGCTGTGGGCACAGCAGGAGTGAAGGACAAATGACGTTGATAATAACAGCCACAGGAGAAGTTCGCTTACAGCTCTGAATGGCTGTTTCCAAATGCCTGACTCCCTTGGAAGAAGGCTTCTTGGAGCCAAGACACTATGGAAGGAGTGGCTTAGAGCAGTGTTAGCCAAAGTAGTAGCCCTAGGACCAGTACTGGTCTATGGGACATTGGCTGTCAGTCCTTACTGTATCCAGAAAAGAAACAACAATGAGCACAAAATCAATAATGGTGCTTGGCACATTAAAGTAAAATGCCAGTCCCCCACAATATATAGCCTGAAAAGAACTGGCTTAGACAATAGCCTGTCTTATTTTAAAAAAATTAAAAATGACTGGTAGATATTGCTTCTACCATGAGAAAACATGAGAAATTGTATACTTTGCCATTACAGAGAATGTGTACTGGGATTGGTTATCACTTTAGCTGTGAGTCATTTTTTAAAGTATATACGTGATCTGTTGCACGTTTTTAAACTGAGCATGTTGTTGACATTTTTGATATTAGAACTGCTCCATACAGTTCACTCCAGCTAAATATAACTGACTGTGTTGGATTTGCTGTGCATCCAGCCATATCATTGTAGGAGGAGTTAAAGACTTTTTTCCTGTAATGAAAAGCTTGAACAGATGCCCAGTAAACACTGCTGGCCTCCTTTCCAGAAACCTAATCGCAGAGTAGTTGAGGGGAAAAAAAAGAGAGGGAGAGAGAGAGAAACTATGTATTTTAATAAATATTGTCATAAGTGACAGCTGGTGTCTAGAGCAGAAAATGAACCTTCAGCTGCTTGTAGAATATGCAGCAAGGCCCAATCCAAAGGCCTGCCTTGGTCAAACACCACTCAGCGCAGCCTCTCACAAAAGCAGATCCCATTGGTCCCATTCTGGGAAATATTTATTTATTAACTAACTAACTAACTAACTAACTAGCTAGCTAGATAGCTCAGTAGGACATCTGAGGAGAAGGGGACAAGTGCACAGGGCCAGACGGTAAGTTTTGTTGCACATATCAGATTCTGATAATTCATAATAATGCTCCCAGAGAAAATACATTTCCTCTGAAGTAAGTCTGGTTGATGTTAGAGTGTTAAATTTCAAATAAGCTTGCTTTCATTTTAGTTCATCATTTACAATTTTGTTATAATTTATAGGTGACATATGTGTTTCCCTAAAGTAATCCACAGGAGGTCTCAAAGTGGTGAGAGGCTAATGCACCTGTCTGGAGTGTACCTGCTCTGCACCTCCCTATGCCAGTGCCATTAAGTTGTGGCTAGGAAGACCTAACCTACATGCAATGAGGAGAGATATGGATGCTACTGATCCTTATCTCCTGGAATTATGAAGCTGTGGGAAGGGAACCATTATTTTCCCATTCTAGTATGTGGCAGTCACTGAAGTAGCATAGGAGGAGGTGAAAATGTCAGAGTGATTACATCATATTATGCATTTCTAAAACCCAGAGATACATGCAAAGAAAAATGGATCAACACCATCTCCAGATAACAAGTAACTTTGGAATTAGAGCACAGAGTGAAGAGAAACTGATATATGTCATCTGTCTATTTTATAGATTGGGGAGCAGAACCGGTTGTCTTCAGACAATCCTTATGCGGTTCCCAAACTTCATCTACTTTCTTTTATAACCAGGCTAATTAGCAGTTCTCTTGCATCCAAGAAAGCTGTGCATGAGAGAGGATTAAACTCCTCTCTCTCTGCATCGCAATCCATATCAAATCACACATCTGTCTGCTTTTCTAAAGAAAGGGACACGATCAGCTCTAGACATGTGAACTAAAAACACTTCTAACATAACAAGCAGCTTGCCCTTAAGTCCATTTGTATGTGAAAATCTGTTTCCGCATTTTTAAAAATTTAATCAGACTATGAACAGATTCATACTTATGACTATCCTGTTGATCTGTGTAAATGTTATACTAATATGCCCCATATGTTATTTTACCACAATTTGCATTGTTATAATGGGTTATTGACTTCTTTCACATTTAAGGGACTAAGGTAGTATTCGTTAATGACTCTGTGATACAAGTTTATTGCATATGCCCAAGGTTCATTCACCCCAAGCAATTTGGTCAATAACCAATTTTTATACTTCTATCTCCTTCAAAATTCCAAACCAATAATCCCTGGTGCTTTTTTTTAATTATTTCAGTATCAGACTAACATTTCCCATGGAAATCAATATGGGTGCGATCCATTAGCCCAAAATCTGCAGCACGGCAATGCAAACATATTAAAAATATTGATTGCACAAGCTACTGATGTTTTGATTGACTTTAATGTTTGTAAGCAGCAATAACAGAATTTCAATGACTGAAACAAAGTTTTGATTAAAATTATAGATTTTTTTTAAAAAATTGACCACTTTGCCGTTTAAAATATACCACATGCATTACTTGTCTGCCAGAAAATGAGCACAGTAGTAAATATGTATCTGTATGTATTTTAATCTGCTATATCTTACAAATCCACCTGGAATACTATCTGTGCTTCCTTTCCAGCTTTCCTAACGATCCGCAACAAAATTCACAAGACATACATATTTTTTGGGTGGGTGGGGACTTCTTCCCTTTTTTTACATTCTCTTTTCTAAAGTATTAAGCATTTGGTCTCTGTATTATGCCCAAGCAGTTCCCAGGAAGAATGTGTTGACTCTTCTCCGAATAAAAGTTGTACTTTTGGATATGTGTCTTTTCTTTGGAAAAATGTAGAGTAGCAGTTCTCAACCTGGGGGTCGAATGACCCTTTCACAGGGGTCGCCTAAGACCATCGGAAAATACATATTTCCGATGGTCTTAGGCTCCATTCCCTCCTCGGTGGTGGTGCACAAGCGCAAGCCACGCGCTCGCATCCTCCTGCCCCCTTTGAAGTACCTTACTAAAGAAAATTTTCTTGGCATCGAGCAAGAGTGAGTTGGAAGGGCAATCTCCGACCAGCCACTCCGAGCCTCAAACAAAGCTAAAAACATCTGGTATAAGGAAGTCTGAGAAGGCAAGAATTAAAAAGAAGGTGAAAGGAAAATGACCTGGCAATGCAGTTAAGTCTGTTAAGGGCGGGGAAGGGTTCCCAACTGCTCGTTCAACTTCCGGCTGCCAAGTTGAAAAGAGGCGTTCAGAAAGCAAGGGAGGGGGCTATGAGCGGAAGGAGCTCTCCTGACCAATCCAAGCTCGCCAGCAACACAACCAATCACACTCAAGCATGCGAGCAGCCTTTGCCAGGAGAAATGGCAGCCTCTCAGTCAGCAGTTCCTTGCCCTTCTACATTAGTGAATACAGTAGTGCAGGGCAATTTAGCACTGTGTATAGTGTCATTATTCACTGCAACTGCAATGCCTATGGAATGTAAAGAAGTAAGATTTGAACCTCCTGTGTCCTCAATGTCTTCCCAGGGGAATGTGTCTGAGTGTAGTAGGGAGGCGATAAGACAAATGATTGCTGAAGAAATGGAGGTGCATGTTAACAGGTAAACAATATTAGTGAAATGATTTCACAAAATACATAACAAGTTTAAAAAATGTATTGCAAGTTGGACAATTCATTGAATTTGAATGTAATGTCATTACTAAGCAGACAACAAACTACTTCAATGAATCCTTCATTTTCACATGATTTTCCTGATGATGCAAAAGGTATTTAAGCTGAATCAAATGATGCTGGTGTGTGTTTACCAAAAAGTATACCTGTAGGTCCAAAGTGACTAGAGTTGAGGAATCTGCTTTGTCACACTCTGAACAAATCAATACTGAATCTGAAAGTGATGAGGAACCAGATTTGGCAGATACTCATGGGGATAATGACTCTAAATCAGATGGTTCTATTTCTGAGGAGGAGGATGCAGAAGATGATAATAAAGTGAGATTATTTTCCTCAGATTCTTTTAAAAATTTGCTGAAAAAGGTGTTGGTAACACTGGGACTGGACAGTCTGGAGAGTGCCACTTCAGATATTGATAAAAACAAGAATTTGCATCAATTGTAAGTAATAAGCCTACAAAATCTAGTGTTATTTCCATGCCAGATTTATTTTTGGATTTAATTCAGTCTGAATGCAGTGAAACCAAATCTTCAAACTTTATATCATTTATGGTGGACTAAATATCAGATATTTACATTACAATTCATAACAGTAGCAAAATTACAGTTATGAAGTAGCAACGAAAATAATTTTATGGTTGGGGGTCACCACAACATGAGGAACTGTAGTAAAGGGTCACGGCATTAGGAAGGTTGAGAACCACTGATGTAGAGCAAAAATGTCATGCATGGGAACTTTTTGTACCTTTGGTACAATCTATGAACTATGGAGTGGTTTTAAGCATCCATCATTCCTTGTTTGAAGTGAGTTCAATATGCATTTTATACACAAAGCCAGGGATTTTGCACTGAATTGAATCTTCAGATTTACAAGCTATTTTGTGATAAACACATGCACAACAATAGTTATTAAGACTGAATATACTGTGCAGTTTCTAAGTTCATTATTAATAGATTATATTTGAATTAACTGTTTATAAATCGTATTCTGACTGTATCCCTGAGTAAAATAACAATATAAGTTTTAGAGGCCAAGATATACAAACCATTAATGCTGAACAAATTGATATTTTATTACAAAAATTAAGACAATATTTACATATACTGAACACTAAAAAGGCAAAGGAATTTTCAAAGCATATACATTAATCAAATGTAAACATAATCACTTTTTTGTTTCATTCCTTGTAACCTTTGGCTCCCTATGTATTACTAATTGAAAGAATACGACTAATAAAGATGAATTTGCTTTTGAACTTTTATTCTTGCATATTGATTAAAGATGGATTTTAAATGCATTCAGCCCCAGATGAATTCAATGGACTTAAACAAATAATACCCTCACTTAAAAAAGAAGAAGAAGAAAAAGAAGACGATGAAGAGGAAGTAGCAGCAGTAGAGATCATTTTGGACTGAACGGTTTCAGAAGGCAAGTTGAAAGCTGCTTGCTGGAATTTACAGCTACATAAGCATCTTCCCACACATAGAAAATTAACATCTCAAGAATAAGACTAAGAAACCTTTTACCTGACACACCATATTTCTATAGGCAGAGAGTTTCTGTTATGGGAAATGATCTAAGTGTAAAGTGCTTTGCCATTATCCTGATAATGGCACAGTCCTGGAAAGGTTATGGGCTATTTCTGAGTTAGTATTTTGTTGCTTCCTTATTCCTAGTTAAATGGAAATTCAGACTTGCTTTCTAGGAAGATAAGAATATATAGAGAACTACACTGGATCACACTAAAGGCCTCTTTAGAGAAAAGTTCTGTTTGTTATCTATGTGAAGTTCATCAGAAGAACATGAATACAGCAATATTGTCTGTGTTCTGGAGTATCTTCTGTGTTCTGTGAGGCAAAAAAATTTGGTCAATAAACATCATGATGGATCTTTAAACTTGTACAGAACATAAATAGAAGCAGAGTCCGCCTTTGAGGATAAAATATGAAACATAACCTGGGGAAAAAGCTATACAAGTATGGGTCATCCCTTACAAGTGGGCTAATGAAGAATATCTTCATTATTCTGCACTGAAAAATACTCAGAACTGTAAGGCTTTAAGTTGTCCTTAGCTAGGTATGAAATAATACAGAGATGGGAAAGAGATAGGCAAAGCGATATCAGTTTTCTTCCTCATCTCTACAACATCTGGGATTTTTGAGAGCCACAGAATAATCAAGTGATGGATCTAGGATGTAGTTCTTCAGGAAGATAGGATTTTAAGCTTCCTGTCATCTGAGAATTACAGCAAAATTTTCCCCCTGCCAACTTTTCTTTAGGCTGTAAAAGTCTCTAGGTATAACAGAACCTTCATCTTGGCTCATTTTAATGCTTTTCCATCAGACCTTTTTGAAGGAAACTCCACCAAGTTTCCCTTTGCCACGTGAACATGGCTGCAACAGTTGAACATCTGCTTTGCTAGTGCCTATTACAAGGACATCAGCTCTTTATATATTACCCCAGTTGTAGCAGATTTTCCAGGCACATTGAGTAATTTTTATTCTAGTCTATTTCTTCCAGGTGCCATCAATGTAAGAATTTTTATGTTGACAATTTTGTGTTTTAGAATCTTTAACTAGGAATAATCTAGTTAAACCTTCTTCTTTCTTTTATCAGTATTAATAAGTGCTAACAGATTCCACCTTGAAGACAGGCATATTTCTGTTACTGTATGCCCTTACCCTCAAATTCTCCTGGACTTGTAATTTCTACCTTTTTATTTTGTATTTGCTAATTTGGAACTAGAGGTTGTTCTGTGATTGTAAATAAAGTTATGAACAATTTGCTGTAGTTGCATTTTCTTATATTTTTCATTGTCTCACAGTTATTTCTGTACAATAATAATAGAAGCCAAAACCCCACTACAACAGTAGGGATACATGGATGATTCAACATACTTATTAGCTCTTTAAACAGAAGCATTCCTTTGGTTATCTTTTTAGATAATAATTAATGATATCCTTTTGTGTTTGTTTTTCTCTTGAAAATAAGGAAAGATCCTCTTTTAAGGTCTTATGGCTTGGTAACAGGATTTTTCTGACATTTTTTGCTTTTTAAAAAATAAATTTAATTTATAAAACCCTTTAAAATATTGCTATTTCAGTTTATGGTATTTGAGAGAGTTGTTTTTCCACCTTGTACCAAAGATGAACTTTGGGTACAGAAATTTATCACTTTTAAATTTCCATAATAAAATCTGAAAGACAGGATGAACAATAAGAACAAAGAAATATTAAACCTTTTTATGTAATAATCAACCAATACAGATTCAAGCTTTAATTGACATAAAATTCCTAACAGTAGAGAACCAGTGAAACTGTGGCAA
Organism: Iguana delicatissima; assembly: GCA_948472985.1. Classification (NCBI taxonomy): domain Eukaryota; kingdom Metazoa; phylum Chordata; class Lepidosauria; order Squamata; family Iguanidae; genus Iguana; species Iguana delicatissima. The sequence goes on along the minus strand of CAOKZL010000209.1, from coordinate 1,356,174 downwards.
AATTTTGACTGAATTAGGAGTTAAAAATATTGGCAAGAGCCAAAGGGGGAAAAACTTTCTTCTTGTTTCCTGCTTTGCTAGCTTGCAGATTCTCTGTTGAGTCTTCTTTCCTTTTTTGTTACTATTTGCTCAGATTGTCTCCTGAACATACTTTGATTTGGAGTAGCATCTTAGCTCAGAGACATTTCCTGGCTTTCCTTGGTGCTTTGTTCTTTCTGTGTTGCAACATAACGTTCTGCATCTTTGATTTTTCTCTGTTTCTATTTTTATTTTATTTTATTTCTTGTCTTCAAAAAAAGACTGTCTGGAATAATTTTTTATGATTTTTTTTTCAAACTTTGTGGTTGTATTGCATCAGGAGACCTTCTACACCTCATGCTGGATATTGCTAATTTTATTGCTGAAGTAGGTGTGCATTTTTAACTATGTATTTTAACATTAATTCTTTTTGATTGCTTAATAATGTTTTAACTTTTGTATTCTGTGGGTTTTAACTATGTCTTTTTAGCTGTTGTAACCTGCTTTGAGTCCCAACATGGGAAAAAAGCAGGGTATAAATAATGATGATGATGATAATAAAAAAGAAATGCTTAGTAGAGATATTCAGTGTATTTTATTTCAAGAATGTCAGGTTTGGATGTATCTGCGTAGGTGACATTTAAAGGCAAATTAGATATTTGATTTGGGACCCCTTAAGCCGGTTCCTAGAAAGGTTGGTTTGTCAATTGTTTCTCATCTTTAAAGGAACATATTGTTTGTAATGTTTACTCATAATCATTACTGTTGACTTCGATACAATATATATTCTTCATTATTTGCTATTTTACAGTTATCTGTTGTTTTTCACTGCTATGTGTAAAGTTTTAATACATTTTATTTTTTTTAAATGGTAAGAATTCAATGATCACTCTCCATAAGCTCACTGAAGCAAAACAAAATATTGGTAAAACAGGAACCTGTTTTTCAATAAACATGTAGGTTAATAGCCTTAACAGTATCATGAAATTTTTCACTTAGAAAGAACTAGTGTTTATTTATTTATTTTCATTTTTATATGACTGTTTTTCAGACAAATAACAGCAAAGACATCTCACAACAAAGTACGAGTAAAGCTAAATATATGGTAATGTGGCAAAATAATAAAATTAATAATCTGAGAAAATGTTACAATAGCTTGGATGTTACAATGTGTTTTGATACTGTTGATCTGAAGGCCTCTGCCTGTTTTCCATTAATAAATCAAACCACATTAGGTTAAAAGCTAAAGGGTTTCTCAAAGTCTTTCTTTAACACTATAAGTATGGGGGAGGAATCAACTGTATGTTGTTGTAAGGTTGAAACATCTACTGAAAAGGACCTGTCCTTTGCTCCTGGTTATCATATTTCCCCTCAAAGATACCTCATTAGACAAGGAGTAAACATCATTCTATGAGCACTGAAGAGAAGAGACCCAAAGCCATCTAGACAGACCCAGCAGTCACCAGGGCTTCTGTTCTACTATAAAAGAGAGACTGGGGTCAGAGCACAACAAGGAACAGCCATCCCAGCCCCACTGAAAGGCACTGAAAAAAGGGCCAGCTCAAATCCTGCCCCTAAAATCTGTCAACAAATATGGAAAACAAAAGAATGCCCCACAGATTGGAAATGCTCAGTGTACATTTTAATCTCCAAGAAAGGGAACGCCAGGGATTGCAGTAACCACAGGATCATTACAGTAATCTTCTATGTAGGCAAAGTGATACTTGAAATTTTACAACAAATACATTTACCACAGATGGTACAAGAAATGACAAATGTCCAAGTTGAGTTCTGGAAAGGAAGAGGCACTAAGGATCATACTGCAAACATAAATTGGCTAATGGAGCTCAGCAAATAATTTCAGAAAAAAATCAGCCTGTGCTTTGTAGATTATAGTGAAGCCTTCGATTGCGTAAATCATGAAAAACTATGAATTGCTTTTAACAAATGTGTCTGCCACAACATTTGATTGTCCTGATGCATACGTAATCTGTACTCAGGACAAGGGTCTACCATCAGGACAGAATATTGAGAAATTCCCAGTTGGGAACAAGGTTAGGCAAGGCTGTATTTTATCACCATATTTATTTAACTTGTACATTAAGTATATCAAACATAAAGCTGCGTTAGTCTTGGAGAAAGAAGATGTGAACACTGGAGGAAAGAATATCAACAATATAAGGTATGTAGATGATACCATACTTTATTGCTATGTACCTTCAAGTCATTTCTGACTTATGGTGATCCTAAGGTGAACCTGTCATGGTATTTTCCTGGGAAAATTTTGTCAGAGAGGGTTTGTCTTTGCCTCCTTCTGAGGCTAAGAGAGTTTGACAGTGGGTTTCCATGGCTGAGTGGCAATTTGAACTGTGGTCTCCAGTGCAACACTTAAACCACAACAACAACACCCTGGTTCTTGACGCCATACTACTAGCAGATAATAGTAAAGACCATTACTGAAGAAAGTGCAAAGACTGGCTTACAGCTGAACATTAAGAAAACAAAGGTAATGATCACAGATGGTTTGCGTAGCTTTAAAAGAGATGATGAAGACATTGAAATAGTTCAAGATTCTCCATACCTTGACTTAGTTGTCAACCAGAATGGAGACTACAGTAAAAAAAATCAGAAGAATGCCAGGACATGGAAGGGCAGCTATGAAATAGCATTACAAGATTCTGAAGCATAAAGATTTGTCATTGAATGTTAAAGTTAGCATTATCCATGCCAGCATATTTCCAATTTCTATGTATGGTTGTGAAACCTGAACAGTGAAGAAAGCCAATAGGAAGAAAAAAAATTCATTTGAAATGTGGTGCTAGAAAAGTGTTCTATGGATACTGTGGACTGCTAAAAAGCCAAATAAAGGGTTCCTAGAGCAAATCAAGCCTGAACTCTTCCTTGAAGCCAAGGTAACAAATCTGAGACTGTTGTATTGTATTGAGACTGTTGTATTTACACTAACACACTTCATAAGAAGACATGACTCACTAGAAAAGACAATGCTTGATAAGGTAGAAAGCAATAGGAAAAAGAGAAAGACTGCATTACAGATGGATAGACTCAATCAAGGAAGCCACAGGACTGAGTCTGTAAGACCTGAGCAGAGCTATTGATGACAGAGTGACTTTGAGGTTGCCATAAGTTGAAGTCAGGTCAGTGGCAGTTAACAAAACCTTTCTAACTAATCACTGCATTCTGAACAACTGAAGTTTTTGGGATACTTTAGAAGGTATTCTCACACAGTGCGCATTACAGAAATTTAATCTGAATATAATTCACAGTTCGGCAGTGATAGCCCTTCAGATGTTAGCCAATGGTAAAGAATCACGAGGGCTGAAGTTTCAAACATCTGGAGGAGCACAGGTGTCCAACTCTAATAGTGTATGCATGGCCAAAGCGACATATGATTTTTCTAGGTAGGGCTGAAGCGGGCATGTCTGGCCACTGCCACTACCAGTGTACCCACCAGAAAATGGCAAGGAGCATATCAGAACTACCAGATTGAGTGTTTCAATGGGGCAACTTGTTCTATTCCCCTACCCACTGTACCTATACCCACATGCTCATGTAGCACAAGGTAAAAAGCATATGTATCATGACCATAAGCAATTTTATCCACAGAATGTAAAGCGATATAGTTACAGGAGGGCCAAGTCACTGACCCAATAATTTCATTGCCCAAAGCTGTGAAGAACCCAAGACAGTTCTATGATGTGACTGAGGACATTTGGGAAGAATCATTTCAATGGACTGAGTCATTCCCTTAAAGCAAGCAAAGACCAGTTGCTCAGTAGGTCTGCTGTCTAAAGCTGCACAAAAATCTACTACATAGGTCAGAACACCTTCTGCGTTCTTCAGTCTCTGAGGGCAGTCCATCAGAAGCAGCTCTTCACTCTTGTAGGTTACAGGTAGCCTGAAGGTCAAACTTGATCAGTCAAGGATCAGGTTTATAATAAGATACAGCTGAAAGGACCGTCAGCTCAGTATATTGTAACAGGCTTCTCAATGGTAAACCCTTTTAAGGTATTTGTCAGTTTTTCTCAAAAAAAAAAAAAAAGTGTGTGTGGGGGGAAACTTCCTAGATACAAATGTCCACAAAATTTCCACACAATATGGTCTAATAGCAAACACATAAAATAAGAACAAAGACACTTCTAAAGATATATAACAGGGCTGTATTCTATGATTCTAAAATACTATACTTTAAAAATGAACAAAAGTAAGATGGTATTTCATAATGTATCTTGGAGTGCATTAGGAATATATTAAATTATGTTTGAAATTACTTCTAGGCTCTCTCTTATGGTGGAAAACAAACTTAAAACTTTTGTAAAAGAAACAATAATAAAATAAATGGGTTACAATTCTCCCAATCATGATTACACAGCATAAACTGAACATCAGAGAGAGAGAACGTGATAACTGAAAGTAATATGGGCAGTTCATAAAGCAAAGCTTTCTCACAAAAAAGCAGGTGGCTCTGACACTTGCAGCTACAAGTCAATTGAGAGTGTTAAATTCTATCAAGAATTACTACTTTCAAGCATGGCTGGTGATTTTGGACAGCAGCACTTAAGAAACCTTCAATCAGGCAGTTCTATCACCACCCATTTTCTAAAGCATCCCCACTGTCAAAATTTGCAGGAGTTTACACAGTCTAACCTTCCAAAAGGTTAAAAATGTTGGGGACTGGTTTTGTTCAGTTCTGTTTACCTTTTTGCTCCTAATAATAAGAGATAATTGTTCTGATATGCCGGTTAGGTCAATATTCTGTACTCTGAATTTGCTCAGTTATTTTCCGACAACTGCCTGAAAGCAACCTAAACAATGAATGCTGCTGTGTAGATCATATGGGAATAAATCTGGAACTATAAGCACATTTCCAAGCAGTAAACACACTGAACGTAGTGGAACTTAGGGCCAATCTCCACATGACTCAATGGCAAGTAAGGCTGAATAGATATTTTATACTTATTCTAAATCTCTATTCCTGACCAAGGCAGATGGGTAGCAGCTATCCTTTGGCAAATCTTCTCCTACTAGACAGGAAGCAAAGTCATGCTTGATTGTCTGTCTTTGCAGAGGGTCCCAAAGTCTATCCAGACGAGAATGTAAAAAATCTGCATACCAATAAATATACTCAGATCAATTTCTAGATACAGAAACAGAAGGATTACATTCCTCTTTCCCCGCATTATTATTATCATAGTTCATAACGATAAGTCAGTTCCTCAAATTTCACAGAAATGAAAGAAGGCATCTCTTGATTTCCTCAAGAACAGGAATTTACAGTAAATATAAAATATTTTCTCAGAAAAGTACAAGAGTGCTGTGGATGTATTATGCAATATATTACAGCACAGTATATGGCAGGGAGAAAATACACGGATAAAAGGTTAAATTCTGAGTCCTTGGTACCAAAGAACTCTTTGTGGAAACTGCCACTTGAAAGTTGCATCAGCTGATACAAACATATCTACTTTGTAATGTGGGCTTGCTGTCCATTTTGCTATCTAGAGGCTGATTTGAATGGCAAGGCGGTTCCTGTTCAGCCACCAGGTTTCGGACTACTTTGGTGTTTCTGTGATCTGAAGGAACCTAAGTTTCTGTTTGGCATGGCATCTGGACTGCTCAGGTACTTCTAGACAGGACATCATCATACCCAGCAGTTATATCACTAACAGAAACATGAAAAGCTGAAATGGTGAACCAGTTCAGTCAACTTGGTATATTTCTCAGAAAATCATTTGGAAGTGAGTTTTTTTTAGACAAACTCCAAGGTAGTCCAAGAACTATGCTGGTTGTAGGAAGCTTATCACCTAAGTTCACTACGAAACCATGTTGTTATAGGCACCCTAGGGCGAATTGAATCCTGTCCTGGGAATTAGAATGGATCAGGATAGGTTTAAATAAATACTGGTGTCATTTGGAGGTGTGCTATTAATTTCATTAGGACCTTTGTGAACACCAGAGGTGTTGGCACCTTAGGCCATGCTCTGTACTAGAACTGACTGCGCCTACAAGCAAAATACATGTACTTTCTGTGGAACAGTCAAACTGGGGTATGTAGCTAAGCCTTTAACAGTCTGCCAATTATATGAAATCCTTTCTCTTTAAGACGTGATTGACTTTTAAGCCTCCATCTTAAAGCACTTTTTCTGATGAACTGGCTTAGCCATTTCAAATGATAAAAAGTACTTTATTTCTTCCAGGCACCAAGGAAAAGATAGTAGTGCCAGTGCCAGGCTATTTTACTCCTCAGGGAAGGCTAATTATTTCTAACCCCCCCATGTTAATTTCAATTTTCAAAAACAGATGTCTTGTAGAAAAAATGAGAAGCATAAAACTTGAAACTGCTGAATTTATTTTAGATTGCAAGAATAAGCTATACAACAATCTTTTGGTTATTGTTCTCAAATACAAAAAAAGGGTTTTAGCATCTAAATCGTTTTGAATAATCTTGTGAATGGTGATGTTAAAATGCAAGTCTCTTAAAAGTTTTAATTTCAGCAACATCAAAATTTCACTTTGCATGCCTTTTCCTTTGCAAAGTTTGTCACCAATTCTTTCAGGTCAAGTGCTGATGCTTCAGGCATGTTCAATTGATAAAGGTCTCTTCTGCAACACTGTTAAGTGTATGTGAGTTTTTATAACTTTGAGAAACTGTGTTCACCTTTTGCCACTGACAGTGGCAGGGTGAGAAGGATCCTTAAAGCAGCAGAACATTAGGTATGTTATCTAGGAGTTTTTCGTGCAATTTGAACAGAAGTATTTCTTGTGGTCGCATAGAATCTGGAAATCCTTAAGCAACTGCTGCAGGTTCACAGCACAGATCTTCAGCATCAATATCTTTGGTTCCATTGTGCATCAATGATTTTTCCAAATTCTTGCAAGTCTTAAGTACATCTTCACTTGATTTTTTGTTGCTACTGAATATGTCATACAGGACATCAAACAGGGAATAGTATTGTTGTAGCTGTTGGAACCACTCTTCAACAGATTGTATGGCCTCATCTATGACAATCTACTTTGAATTTGGATCTTGTGGAGCCCTTCTTGGGCTTCATACTGAAACTGCCCTTTCTTTCTCCTTTGTCTAACTTTTCCTGTCTCAAAGTATGACAATATTTCTAGCTCCTTTGCAATCTAAGTAGCTTTTTACTTTTGTGCATAGTTTTCTTTCTCCAGTTACTTTCTCCAGCTATTCTAGCTACATTGTACTTTATTTCTCTTTTTTCGCTCAGTTTCTTTCACAGAGGCCTCAGAAAATGAAACATCTTTCACCTCTCTTCCAGTTCTCCCATTACCTTGTTCTTATTTGCCATATCCTTTCTTCTATTTCATGTGCTATCCCATGCTCCCAATCTCCTAAATTCCACCTACCCTTGTTAGGAAGCAACTGCAATCCCCTGCTGACACTTATTTCTATTTGTAGCACGTGGTGTGTTCTCATTAGCACTGAACAGTTCTACAACCTTGAACTACTGAGAGGGAAGAAGGACTTTTGGCCAAGAATGGACTGTATAACAGCTGTTGCATGTAGCAGCCTCATACAAAGAGTTATCATCAAAAGTGTAGGAGAATTACTGCAGCTATGAGCAACAAACAGAAGCAGGAATTCTAGAAACAAATGAGGACATTGCATTCATAGCACTACAGGCTGTGTCAGCAAAATTCATCATTCTCTGCAGTGTGTAGAGGAACCTAATGGCAACTTCTCTCAGACTTTTGAATATAATACTCAGCACTGTCATGTTTTGTCATCATGGTCTAGAAGGATAATATAGCTACATAAGACTGCTACACCCTTAGAACTTCTGATAAGTTTGTCTTTATTCAGAGTTATAGGGGGCTCTATCCTAAAGGCTTGAGAGTGGTTACAACAATTCTTAACAATAACAGGCAGTTACAATAATAACATGGAAGAGTAAGAAAATAATTTAAATAGATAAAAATATGACAAATATTTTTCAAAATCTATCACAATAAGCTAAGTACTTATAACAAAAAAAAGTATAAATGACAAAATCTTAGAAAATGTCTCTAGCGGCTGTCCCACCCTGTGGAACTCCCCTCCTCAGGAAAGCAAGCTGGCCCTCTTCTTGCTCTCCTTTCCCCCGCAGGCAAAAACCAGACTTTTACCATGTAAGCAGAGTAGTTTTAATTTATCAAAATGTTCTACAAATGTTTGCAGGTTTTCATAATTTTATAGGTTTTTTCAAAGTTTTTAATTGTTTTAAATGTTTTATTAATGCTTTGACTCTTTTGAAAGCTGCATTGGGTCACACTCTGGGGGGAAAGGCAGCAAAGGTATGTATGCATGTATGTTTGGACATTGATTTGTATTTATCTTGAAAGGAAGAGAATTTCACAACTGTATGATAACTTGTGAGAAATCTTTCCCATATACTCACTAAAATTCTGTATTATAAAAGTTTGGTGTGACAAAACCAGAGTTTGGAAACTTATTTTAAAAACACTGAGTTTCAGTTATACTTGCAGATGATTAGGTGAATGGGACCAGTTAACCACAGGTTTAGGTCTAAACTGAACTCTCAGCAAAAGTTTCTCCCTCTCCTTTCCAAACTGAGGGTTTGCTAATCCTCTAGAGCAGGTTTCTGGGGTACATAAGTGGAATGGAATAATTCCTTTCCCAATTCTGCTTATGACAGCAGGTCCATGAGTGGATGCATCCTGCTAGATCTTGTCCATAGTTACAATTTTTAGAAAGTAACTTTAGTTCCCCATTTCCAAATACTGTAACCATATAACAATTGTTATTTTTACTTTCTTTTTTAAAAATCCAAATTCTACAAGCCATTGAGGTCTACATACTATCCTCTTGTCCACGTTGCCATTTCAACACCTCAAGCAGAGCACAAGATTGCAGCTCAAGCAAGCACTTGAACCATGTGATATTCCTTCTCTACCATTTAGTCAGGCTACACCCCTAAAACTACAGAAGCAACTATAAAAGCAAAGTAATTCCTGTCAAGTTATTATTATAATGCAACTTAGTGATTCCTTAGCAAGGAATTAATTTTAAATAACTATTTATAACTATTTGTAAGCCTCCTTGGGTTGTGCACAAGAAAAAAGGTGGGACTGAAAGGTCAAGGCAGGACTTTCCTTTCTAGATTCCATGGTGGTAATTAGTAGTAAAAGAACCAATAATAATAAAAACAAAAAACAACCAGTATTTGTTGCAGTATGTTGTATGGTTTACAATAAAAAATAAGTGGAATGAGTATAATAAAAATATCATCAGAAAAATAAATATTAGAGGATCAGCAACAAAATCAATTAAAAGCTTAACAAAATAAAAACAGTGTCATACAAATGTATTTGGCCCCTTCTCTTGTGGACTCTAGGTGGACCACAAGAGAAGAAGCCAAATACATTTGTTAGGAGAAGAAATCCAAAAAGTGTAGGGGTAGCACTGAAAAAACACTGTCCCTGGTATCTGTCTACCAGAAAGCAGAGTCTATGAAGCATGTTTTCAGGCCTAGCAAAGGTTATGAGAGTTGTTGGCACTCAAACAACCTGATCACACAGTGCAGGCTTTAAGGGTTTAGTACTGAGTCTAGAAACCAGCAGGCAACCTGCACAATGAATGTAAAATCTGTATAATACAATCACATCTAGCAATCATAACTTCTGTTTAACTATTCTAGTGTTATCAATGCTTTCTGCCAAGCAGGAGAGAAATCAAGTTGATACGTCTGTAATTTTCTGCATCTTTTTAAACTGGTTTATATTGGCAAATGTTTAGCACTTTGACAAATGTTGCTAGGCCCCACAGATGTTTCTTTTTAATTTCTTAACTAGTTATTATAATCCTCTCTGTTCACCTTTCCATACTGGTTCATTGTTCTCTTCCATTTTTTACCTTATCACTTCTTACAATGTAATGCAATTGAAATCCTTATTGAAGCAAAATTGTTTTAGATTTGTTCATTTGTTTTAACATTATGAAACTTCCTGCAGCCATTTGAGTGCAAGGGCAGTGTACAAAAACAATTAAAATAACAGCATAATTAAGACAGTAAATCCAAAAAGGACATCAAGACAAAGAAAAGCAGCAAACCAACCAAAGCCAACTAATCTTAAAATGTCTTAGCAATAAAAATGTTTTTGATATGGCACTGAAACTACTGCCAAGCTGCCACTAGTCAAATCTCCATGGGGAATTGGGGCACCACAAATGTAGAGGCTGTCTCCCTTGGTGACAGATAGGGTACTGATGTAGCTGGAGAAGAGCCAGCACTGATGGACTTAAATCATGGGGTGACATGGGGAAGAGATGCTTTTGTACATATTTGGATCCCAAGTCATGTAGGGCTTTAAGGAAAAGCACTGCATTTTGAAATGGGCTCAGAAGTAAATAGTTTGATTTGCTCACATATGGATGACAATGACAATTTGGCCTTGTTTTGTCATTCTCCCAAGGAATAGAAAGATATAAAGCCATGAATCCTGAGATTCACTATATCATGCTTTGAATGTGTGTTCCTGCATGGCAGGGGGTTGACTCGATGGCTGTTGTGGTCTCTTCTAACTCTATGATTCTATGTTATCTATATATGCACTCAATACTTCTTCAATGTTTCTTCCAGTTGTAACTGCCCTCATAACACATTATTGTTAGTGGAAAAGATGCCAATAAAGCCACTTTTTGAAGATAGGGTCGAGTGGCTAAAAAGTGATTTGCTCATGTGAGTTTATTAAGCTACTCTACATTGAATAATGTCTGCACTGACTGGCAGCAGCATTTCTTCAGGACCTCTTTCTTAGTCCTGGTGCCTGGAACCCTTTTAAAAAGTTGATATAAAGAAACCGAACCTGGGATTTTCTTTATGCCGACTGTGGCAGAACTGCCTCAAAAAATTAACTTATACTGAGTCACATAGAACATCAAACCAAGTACTGTCTGGCAGCTGCTACCCAATATCAGACAAAAGCTTTGCAGTCCTTGCCACTCCTTAAAAAGTGATGGAGGTTGAACATGGGACGCTCCACACTATCTCATGTTCTCTGTGACTGAGCTAAAGGTCTTCCTGAAGTTTGCATCAAAAGGTCAAGTTGAGAAGTGTTTCTAAAGAAGACTGTGAAGAAAACTTGTGTCATTCAGCTCTTCTGCACACAACTGATATGACTGTGAGGCATATGGCTAATAGTACGTAGTCCTTATACTTCTAAGGCTGAGGAGAAATTTCTTCACTTTTCATCACTGTCATAAGCCATCTGACCTTGAATTCCATACTCTTGCATTTGCCATATGAATGTGAATTTCAGTGAAACAGTAAGTGTAGAGAGAAAGTAAACTGCCACAATCTGATGACCTGCTGGATGTTGCTATATTTTGTCATGTTATACATTATGCTAGTTCTACATTTCTACCTTTGCACTTTGCTCAGTGTAACAGAACAACATAATTAGCCACTGGTACATAGTGTTTATGTTAGCTCTCAAAAGGTTAAGAAGCTGATTATAACTAAAATCAGCTTTGCCTGAGGCTTTGGTGGCTCTGTGTAATCAAATTAGACAGTGAGGGCACAATGTCACCTAACACAAACCACTGGCATTTATGTCTTTTTCTTTACCTTTATCACTGAAAGAAAGAAAGAAAGGTAAGGTTTACCTTAACACCAAATTTTTAAAAAAGATTTTTTTCTAATAACCCCCTTTCTTACTGAGGTAACATTAGTCCAGATTTTTGAAAAACAATGCAGTGTGAATGGTCCAGGACTACTGGGAATTTTCTGACCAAGCAGCTTTTAACTCTCATAAAAACTCTGTCATCTGATCCTAAACATCTGAATAGTTTTGTCAACCTGACACATTGGAATTATATCTCTGCACAGTTGGCATTATGTTTGGCAATGATTCATGAGTACTTCTAAACATGACCCATCTTATTTTTTTAAAGAAATCATGACTCTAGTATCATCATACTTTTGGACAAAAGAAATAATCAAGTAGGACATTAAAATCTGATAGCTGACAAAGAATCTCATGAATATGGCAAATCATCTACTAATTTTAATGAAACTATAGCTAAACTACCTGATCTAGTATCATCTCTTTCTCAATGAAACTGCATTTTTGAAGTCAGATAAATTGATGGTAAAAACTGATGCAATTAACATTTGATTATCCTGATGTGTAACCTGTACACAGGACAAGAAGCTATTGTTAGGACAGAATATAGAGAAACAAAGCTGCATTTTATCACCCTACCTGTTTAACTTTTATGAACATATCATATGTAAAAGAAGATTAGACTCAGAAGAAGAAGGTGTGAAAACAGAAGTAAGGAACATCAACAGTTTAAGATATGCAGATGATACCATACTACTAGCAGGAAATAGTAGAGACTTAGAACGATTACTGAAGAAAGTCAAGGCAGAAAGTGCAAAGGCAGATTTACAGTTATACATTAATAAAACAGAAATAATGACCACAGATGACTTACTTAACCTTAAAGGAGATATTGAGGACATTGAAATAGTTCAGGATTTTCTATACCTTAGCTCAGTCATTAATCAGAATGGAAACTGCAGTCAAGAAATGAGAAGCCTAGGATTTGTAAGGGAACTATGAGGGAACTAGACAAGATTGTGAAGTGTAAAGATATAGTACTGGTTAGAATTTCCATGCCATCTTATTTCCAATTTTGGGGTACGGTTTTGAAAACCGGACAGCGAAGAAAGCTGATAGGAAGAAAATCAAGTCATTTGAAATATGGTTCTGGAGAAGAGTTCTACAGATACCCTGGATTGATAAAAAGACAAATGAACGGGTCCCAGACCAAATCAAGCCTGAACTCTCTCTAGAAGCCAAGATGACTGAACCGAGGCTATCATACTTTGGCCATATCATGAGAAGACATGATTCACTAGAAAAGACAATGACACTTGATAAGATAGAAGGTAGTAGGAAAAGAAGATGATCACATTACAGATGGGCAGACTGAATTAAGGAAGACACATCCCTGAGCAGAGAGGTTGATGACAGAGTGGCTTAGAGGTCTCTCATCACAGGGTTGCAGTAAGTTGACTGACCTCATGGCAATCAGTAACAACGATGTAGAGAGGAGATCTTGGTATCAGAGGAACATTTTGCACTGCGCTCTACTCAAATCAAAATTTAAATGTAGCTAATGCTTCCTTTGTTTGTGAAGAATATAAAAGAACAAAAAGTGTTCAAGAAGAAAATATTATTTAAAAGTTTATGAAAAACTTTAAGGAAATTAATCCTTCAAGAATGTTAGGCACAAATCTATGGGCAGATACCGGCAGTTACAACAAACACAAATAGGAGCTGTTCAACTTGCATTGCTACATTTACTCGAATTAAAACATAAACACTGCCCCATTTTAACTCAAAAATGTAGAAAAATCTGCTTATGCAGCCTGATGATCATAACTCGATTCTACATCATCACAACTGGGATTAAGTATTCATAAACTATTGTGTGATTAGCTTAGTTTTCTCAAGCTGCAGATTGTACTTTTATGCTATAAGCTATACTCATCCATCTCCCCAAAAGAGGGGAAACAACACGACAAGTTCAACAAAAGACTGGAAACATGATGCTGCTCTATATTTTTGATGAAACACTAATGACTCTGCTATTCATCTTATATACAATTTATTGCAAGGAAACACATGAAATTAAGGGGAAAATCCCGCAAAAATGAGAAAAAAACATACATTCAAATAATGTGGTATACAACTATATAGCAACAATTTCTTTCAAACATACTGACATTTGGGCTGTATGGTCAGTGAGTCTAGAAACATTTCCCAAGTTAAAAAGAAAAAAAATGTATTTTGAGACAGAACATACACTTCCTATACATCTAACGGTAACTTCCGAAGCATTTCCCCTCCTTTTCTTAAGTGAATTCTTCAGAGACAATATCTTTTTCAACTGAATGTATTACATTCATTAATTTACATCTATTGCAGATCATTCATCTGAAACAGTTAATAGCCAGCAAGTTTCTGTACTTTAAATCTTCATTTATTGCTGCAGGATGTGTGCAAGAAGATTAGGATATAAAACCCTCCGAATGAGGAAGGAGTGGTCATGACCAATAGGTCAACATAGAACTGGGCCACTTCTGCCTTCTAAACTCAGTGAAGTGGAACTAAGTGTGGCCAAACAACTTGTCGGTTGGACTCTGGCCAAGAAGCTCAAAATTGCTGACTGTTGCCACATTCTTTCAGTTTAATAAAAGGACTCACTTAAACATTTGCTAGAGTGCCAGCTGCATTTGCAAACTAAAAAAAGGAGTACAAGTGAAGCAAAGATATTCTCCTCAACATATTATTACTTTTTTTTTAACTGATAATTTCTCTTCACTGCAACAAATGGCTATAAATGGCTTAATGGCACAGCTCCAGAAAGCATGTCACAGATCTCTACTGAACATATAAACTGTGCTATAAAGCACACTCAAAGAATGTCACTAGTTCCTAATTTCTATTAATATGTAATTTATAAGGCAAATTTTATTTCAAGATTAATGTACCACTTCAAGAAGTCTGGGCATAAAAATCTGAGTCAGAAAATTATACTGGAGCATTTTTAAATGCAGAATAATATTAGTTTCATAGTAAATTACCACTTCAGGACATTTTAACCTTCTTATTGTCATGAGGAGGCTAAAGCCCATTCCCATTATATTGTACATTAATAGGTGTGTTAATATTAAAATGTAAATATTAAGACTGAGTTCTATAAGTTAATAAATGCCATTGATGAACAAAATTTGACTGTATACCTATGCATAAGTAAAAACTCTGCTACTCTTGAAAGGCTCAGTCCTTTGTAGGTTGCACAGATAGCTCCTTTTTCCTCTGCCAAATCTGATCAGCAGTAAACTTAATGTTGTAATTTCCTTCTGCTCTATACCTATCGCCATTGATATATATATTTAAAATATTTTATTCCTCTTCTTTTTCTTTGAGCTTCTCAAAAATGCCACCTCATTCAAATTGTGAAATACATATTTAAAATTCAATGAAATTGAGTTTACCTAAAATTCAATGAACTATCACACAATTAGTTCATTTGAAAAGCAAAACAGAAATAAGGTAAGAGCTTTATCTACTATACAAGATTCTCCTCCCTATTTTTAATCAGCTAATTCATAGGAAAAATACAGCAGTAACTTATTATCAGTGAACAATTGCGCAGCACACGTTATTACATCTCTTTGAAAATCAATTTCTTTGGAGAATTTCCACCAATAACTATGTGGAACAATTTTTAAACTTTTCTGTTTTAAAGAGTGGCTATGTAAGAACCACGCTGAACCCCAGTAGTATTCAATTCTTTTTCAATTTATTAACAGTTTTAACTATCTTTCTCAAAAGTTAATGCAAAGAAGTTTGTTGCAAAAACAAACTCCTCAGTAATTTATTTAATAAAAGACATTGTCTTCAAAAGCAAAGTGATTCTGTCATTTGAAAGCTAACTTCCAATGGAATGCTGCCCTGACACTTGTCATAGGATGCTTCATTAGAGCAGACAGATGAAACTGCAAACGTGTAAGCTGCAATAGTTTGACCTCAATTTTAATGTATAACAATCCTCCCCACATTCTGTTACTTGCATGCCTTTTTTGAAGCTGTGTTAGTCTTTGAAATAATCTTTAATTCAAAACTGTGTCTTTACTTTTTTTTCTTCCTCTAAACAGAGGATAGGAAGTAGATGGGTATAACTTAGTGAAGCTGCTAAGATGAGTTGTTGGCAGAGTGAAGTGGTAGATTTTAGTAATAGCTGGAAGCTGTAAGTGGTTCTGAGCTTTGAAGTCAGTATAGCTTTGATGTAGTACTCCCCTAGTTAATCGCAAGATGGTCTTGAAAGAAAGACATTCCAAATACTATTCTTAGTGTCACTGCTTGACAAATCCTTGTATCATTTTTTTTAGTAGAGATCTTCAAATCTGGCCTCAGACTGCTTTCTACTCTTTCATTCTCAAACTCTTTTGAAAGGCCTTTAAAATTCAAACTGTAATTAAAAAAAACAACCTTAGCCTACTTTGCTGTTTACTAGCTGCAAATACACTGTCCAGTAGGCCTACAGTGCTTTAACATATTCAGAGAGTACATTGCTGGGACACACAGAGTGGAAAAAGTGGCAGGGGGCAGTACATTCTGGAACATGTTCCTTCTCTCTGAATCTTGAAAGGGTCCCTAATCTCAGTAAAAGGCACCATAAAAGGTATAGCACAAAGCCACAATAAGATACCAAGCACTCTGCCAACGTAAAGGTAAACTATGGTAGAAGAAACTCATAGAAATATGAGATATGGAAAGCAGCAAACTTTTACTTAAAATTAAATGTATTTGTTACTAGCATACTGATTTGCTGGAAATGTCTACAAAATAACACAATTCTATATCCTTATATTCTGCTACAACTTGTTCTGTGTTTAATTTTAAATATCATATACACATAAAACTTCAGGGCCTAGCTAAGAACTGTTAGTCCACCACTGGCAGGACAAGAATGTTAAAGCAGTTAAACCATAATCTTTTATCTGCAGTGAAGGGCTGACAATCTGTGCACATTTGCACGTGAACTCTGAAATGAAGCTGCCATTCATAAAATCCTATGCTCATCTAAACAGACGGGAATAAAGAACATGGCATGTGACCAGTAAATTATGAGAGAGCAACACCTCAAGGTTAGAGGTCGCTGAAGATTTCAACAAATCTCACCAGATATGGCAACAGATTAAGCAAGGAGACAGATTGCCCTCCAACCTTAATCTGTTAAGACCTTTGAAGTCTTATGGTGACCTCTATTCTGCTCTTTCATATTAGTTGTTAGTTACACTAATTACAGCCTAATAGTATCCTGGTGCCAGACAATTTTTTTTCTAAAGCCATCCAGTGAAAAAATATCAGAAAAATGGTGACTGCTCCAGCCAAATTGCAGCATACACATCACAAGCACTTACTCCCAATTTACACCAGACCCTATAAACTTCTATAGACAACAATGAGAAAGACATCAATAGTGCTATGTAATTTTCTGTAACATTTCTTCCTGTAGGAAGTCCATAAATCAGACCAAAGCGGTCTTAATGTAAAAGAACAGAATTGGGGGCAAATTGTTAGAAAGGCAAAACTTTATCCTAATACAATTTAATAAACTAAAGGAATTCAAACCTTGCTAGAAAGAGCAGGCACTTCTAATATTTCTAACAACATAAAACATTTTAAGACATCTTGTCTGTGCATGTATCTGCCTTCCAGCTGCCTGTTGACTTATGATAACCGCATGAATTTCATCTGGTTTTCTCAGGCAAAGAAATGGTTTTGCCAACCCTTTCCTCTGAAATATAGCTTATGGCACCTGGTATTCACAGACAGTCTCCCATCCAAGTACTAACCAGGGCTTATCCTGCTCAGCTTCCAAGATCAGATGGGATCTACAGTACCTTAAAAACCAAATAACATGGTTGCCTCTCTTCAGATTTTATGAAATATCTCTTCATCATTTTATTCTCTCCACCATGTAGCATTTGAAAAGCCTCTCTGGAGATTCACCTAGGAAACTCTTGGGGTATGGGGCAGATGACTATAGGAAAAGAGGAAATTACCCCCAAACCACCCCACACAAATGAGTGTAAGCATCACTTCCACTATGGTTCACCATCTATCATCCCAGTCCTTTGGATACATAACTGTACCAAGCAATCAAAATTTCTAGACTTTGTAATAAGTAAGTGGAACAGCAGAATACTCCCTGCCTCTCCAAAACTTGACTTCCTTAACAATCAAATAATCATAATAATCTCATTTGGATCTTTGTGACATAATAAGTTGTGGATATTCTTGGTAAGATCCAGGAGTGTGCATGGATCCAGTGGTCTTTTTAAAAAAATTCTTCTTTGATCATGAAAGTTTCATGCCATATCAGAAATCCCTTCTGAAACCTTACCTTCACAATTTATGATGTACACGATTCTATTAAGGTTCAAATTTCATTGGCCCTGAAGAACTAGGTACATGGTTCGTTGTGTCCTAGTCTTTATATTTATATTTAGCTACATTCTCTTTCCACTTACACTAAGTCAAAACGATTACACTCCTCACTGCAAGAAAATGCAGGTTTGTAGAATTGGGATATACAAGAAAAACTGTACTCAGTACTCTTGCTGTATGTAGGCACCTTCTGTTTTAAACTATACTTATTTAGCTCCACTAAAAACTACCAATAAAATCACAGAATTCCTGCTTCCAGGATGTAACATGGTGTATGTGTTGGCCTCTCTGTTCCTTCAAAACCTTGAAATCTCTATAGAACTGGTTTTTAGGTGGCATGGACAGCTGTGGGGATCATGAGGGGAGCTGGCTACTAGCACAACATTACAAGCAAACCTTTGTTACATAATAGGTAGTGACAATCAGTTCAGTCTGTGAGGTACCATATGCTCCACAGTGCGTACTTGTTTCGCTATTCATCTGTGTCTATGATCACGAACCTGCATAAAGCAAACAACCCCACGAACTAAGGCCCTTTCCACACGGGATAATTAAAATGGTGTAGAGTGACCTCTAACGGAGGTCATCTACACTGTGGAGTGCGCTAGGGCGTTTATAATTTTGAGGTTCTACACCTCAAACCGCCCTGAAGCGACCGGAAGTGGTGGCGCCGCATGTTTTTTAAAAACCACTTTTCAAGTGGTTTTTATAAAACACGAACGTGCAGCCCCGTTCTACCTCGTCGCAGCGCCCCGGTGTAGATTTGCAGGTGCGCGCAAGTGTGTGCCTGCAGATCTGCCAGGGGACAGGCTTCCGGCTGGCGAGCTTCTCCGGTTGGTGGAGAGCCTCCACCAGTCGTAAGCCGCCGTTTTGGATGCCGCCGGACGCTGCAGGAGTGTGGAGCAGCGAACTTGCGCTGCTCCTCGTGGCGACAGACTTACCCGGCTTCTGGGAAGCTCCGTTTCTGCGCGTTTTACCCCGTTTCTCCCTCCACGTGTGGAAAGGGCCTTAATTTATGATGTGACAAAATACCTTCTTGGATATATTTTTTAAAGCACAGGGTTAAGTCACACAAAGTTAAATTAAAAGGCAGATCTGAGCAAAATGTCTGCAATTAAATGTTCATTTCAAACTTCTATAGTAGTTTGATAAATACATATGAAATACACTTTCTGTAACATATTACAGTTCTATCATGATAATTTATTGGTTTTGAAATCATAAATTGATAAACTGATTGATTGGTAATAGATAAAGAAATCAAACAGTAATAGGTATGGTTCTAAATGGATTATAAATTGACCTACACTGTAAATCTATTACTAGAAATATTTCAGTTTTTAACTCATTACAAAGAATTTCAAATCCCTTCCGCTACTCTGATTCATATAAAATATGGCAGCTACATTTTGGTCCTGTTCCCTAATAAAATAACCCTAAATAATAAAGGAAGGTTATTTTTAACTCTTAGCAGGTAATTTCTTATGCTGGATTTTTTTACATGCAATTGGAAAGAGTGATATTGTGCACTTTGGCTCAGGGAACAAAATGTTTTTGGATGGTTTTGGCAACTGCCAACATATCTGAAAATTTAAAAACGGCTACCCAACAGTGGTTATTTTTCCCCCCTATGTTCATTTATGTCTGCTTCGGCCTATCTCTTACAGTTATACACATAGCAGTGTGTGTGGCAGCATCATTAGAGGACTGGACATGTCTCAAAATGTGGGTAATCTTCAAGTTAGAACCTTCAATAAGGCTATATATACTATTTGTAGTGTAAAAAATGAGGGTGAATAATTTAGCCACTGTTCATTGTTGTAGGTTTCAGGTTACGTTCAGGATTCTTTGACTAAAAAGCAATCTTCTGAAAGAAAACTTGTCCGTTAGCCACATCTCTTTGAAGCTTTAAGCAAAATATAGTGGTAAATTACAGAACTACTTGCATACAGTTTTCTTATGTTAAGTACAAGTTTCACAAGATACAATTCACAAGGTACAAGTACATTTTCTATACCAGAAAAAAAACACCAGATCACGTAGCTAAAAAGACATACACAGAGTATTAAACAAAATTAACGTGGCAGTTTAAAACGCTTAAAACTGTTGTTTTAAGCTGCCTGTAGATTTGGGCATGCATCACTGCATAGGTTTACATTAGTTCACATATCTCAGCTAATCTTTTACAACTGATAATTGAGCCTTCATTATTTTTCTGCAGAAGTACTTTAGTTCAGCCAGGTATTTCAAGCTGGATGCTTTAATTAGCAGAAGAAATTATGTAGACTGCATTGCACAAATGAAAAAAAAAATGAATATAATATCAAGGTCTTTCGTTTCAGTTCCTTTGAACTTCTGTACAAATTCTTTACATATGAAGAAATAGTCAGGAAACCAAAAATGTAATTTAAAGTAAATTTTCAAAAGAAAGCTAAGCTAACCTACTTATATTTCAGGGAAAAAATGGAAATAATTAAACGATAAAAGCTCCTAAATAGCAAATTAATATTTACATATCAGAACTGTTTTTATTCAAGTGAATGCTAATGATAATTGTAATGGAGACTAGGAACCAAACATATTCTTACATTTGTATATATCTTCCTTTTATTTGTATATATCTCGAAAAAAGAGATCCTAGTAACCTTGAATGCAATCTCATATCAATGTAATTGAATTTGGGGTTGATTGGTTCCTTATTACAAGGGATGTCCCTTATTCTGAGGGCCACAAAACTTGTCCTTTATAGGATGGGTAGGTGTCACTTACTAAAAGGGCTTTCCTCTGTTTGAAGTTTGGAAAGCTACTTGTTTAATACAGTGGTTCTCAACCTGTGGGTCCCCGGATGTTTGTGGACTTCAGCTCCCAGAAGCCCCAGCCACTACGGTCAATGCTCAGGGCTTCTGGGAGCTGAAGTCCACAAACCTCTGGGGACCCACAGGTTGAGAACCACTGTTTTATACAGACTGTCAAAAATTCCAGCATTTTGGGGGCACGAGCCCTTCATAAAGACAAGAGGTGTATATATCATGTAATTGATGAATGAGTACCATATATTAATTTTACAGAGAAATACATGGCTAGATCAAGCGAAACAATTTCATTTGGAAGTTAGGTAGAACACAAACTTGTTAATAGCTACATCTTGATTGTAAACTGTACACGTGATGGATTTTGACTATCCCTTATTGCTAATTTCTAAACTTGACGACGCTAATTGAATCATAATAATATTCATTAGTTCATACTAATTATGTCCACAAAATAAAATAAATACTTAAAAACCTACCATGTAGTTTTTTTATTAGAAGCTAAGTTGGCTAAATATTTAGAAGCTGACACATCACAGATACTGTTCCTTTCTCTAGAATAATTTCATTTACCTCAAAGTATCTGAAAATAGTCTCTAGTATATGAATCTCCTGTGGTCGGAACGCAACAAGCTGGTATGCAGCAAATCCACTTTACCAACTTACTTCAGTACAATTGGAAGTGTGTCTAAATGTGTGCATACAAGTGGGATAGGAACAGTTTTAGACTCCCCAAACAGAAAAATATTATACACTTTTAAAGAGAAAAAGTACCATTAAATTCAATATGACTTTCTCCTGGGCAGACTTTCATAGGATTACACTAACTCTGTGAAGTCTCCAAAGCACTGTCCCACTGTCAGATGGAACATGAGGGAGGAGTGTTCAGATTCAGTCTATAACTGTTTCCTTCCTGCCTAATGAAAACATGGTGATGTGAGGAGCTTCACTCAAAAGCTTTATACAGTGCTGATCTGCTATTTGAAGAAAAAAGTGGGACAGAGGATAAAAACGCGCAGCTATTCTGAATTGATCTTCTGCTTCTTTGGCTTTCTGGACTCAGATTCATTTAACAAAGCATACGCCCATCCATTTCTTATTAAAGTTCTAGGAAAGTAATGCTTTTGCCTGCCTTGGCTTAAAAAGAAAACAAACTGAATATTTTTTGAAACATGATGTAAAAAGCATACATGAAAATATTTGTGAATAGTGTTACGCATTTTAAAAACACTTTCATAAAAATGGAAAGCTTTACATAAAGCAAATGTAAGAGTTATATATGTTGGCACTATAATTCCCTAAAGTGCCTAAACAAATGATGCACTGTACAGATATTTAAAAGCAAAACAAAACACCAAAGTGGATCCTGAAAGCAATTTTGCACTCTAGTGTACAAAACACAAATGGGAAAAAAGAACAAAAAGGGTGGCGAGACAAAAATAAAACCAACAATTCAGTTTAAAATTCTTTAAGTTTTTAAGATGTTCATAGCTACCACCATGATGTAAATGTGTGCTATAAGCAAGTAGCTTTTGTCTTTGTTCATATATATATATTTAATACAAATACAGGGAAATAATAGAGAATCCCTCGTATATGTTTTGACATCTGTAAGATCAGATTAGTGGACAACACTGGCTTAGCTGTAAGTTACTCTCGGATTCACATCATCACTTACACAGAAAATATCAGACTTCAAATGTACCCTCTTCCCTTCCTAGTACAAGGTATAAAATGCACTCATACTTTCAAGAAAGGTATGTTAGAGAGGAAGTTGCAGAAACCCCACCTGGCATTCTTAAGGCACCTCCCCTCCCTGCCAAGGTAATAATGATTTCTTGCAGCTCAAGAGACATAAAGCTAATTCACACTTGCAGTTTACCAGTCCACTAATCCACCTTCAGATGAAGTGTGAACCCAGCTGCTCAGGAGTAATTGTCCCCTAATCCTTAGCAATTTGCACTTCATTAATGAAGTGAGAGTTAACCCTTGCTAATACCTTGCATGCAAATCCCACTCCACTTTTGGTACTCCCCTTTCTTATATCATTGAGATAGAGCTAAAAGGGCTACTTTGGTCTATACTGCTATATCTTTGGTCAGAAGAAGCACAGCATACCCAAGGATGCCACACAGAGCCTAGGTCAGCTACAACTCCTACAGTGTCCAACAACAGATAAAAACTAATAGTGCCAACACCAACAGGATATACTGGTTAGGTTTAGTATTTAGGAACAAGCAATATATTTCTAGGCACGGTGCTAAACAATCTCAAACAAACTGTATGCCAGTAATTCTCAGATAATGTACCATTAACAAAAGAACAGAAGAGGTAAGATCTGACTGTTCTGCTCCCAGAATAAAAACCTAAAGACAGTGGTTCTGAGATCAGCTTCTGTATATCAAAGGTAAACTTAGGTAAATCAAGAAACATTCTATTTAGGAAGCAGTCAAATTTCTATCTGCTTTCTAAAGGACAACAAATATTATGGTATGAATATGTAGCTGCAGATATGCAGTGCTATATTGTAATGAACAGGAGACCAAAATAAAGTTTATATATTCAACGGGGTAAAATGAAAAATATTTATTAACACAGACTCTTCATAGTAGGATCAATAATAAGAATCCTTTTCTCCTTTTTTTTTGTTTCAGCTGCTCATTCCAACTGCATAATACACTTATACCAAATAATTTTTGAAAGAGTGGGGCCTTGAAATAAATGTACATTCCTATCTAATCTTTAGAGAATACATATTTATATTATTTTGAATATCTTTTTGAGCTGCAAGTACTCCTTTTGCTAAGAGAAAAAGCAATTAATGGAATTTTCCTATGCTTGCCCTGTATAGGAGTGCAGGACTGCAGAGGGATGGTATAGGTAATCAAAAGCAGGTTGGTTCTTGGGGACTTACCGATTAGACAAGTATGGGCAATACTTCAGTGGTGCCTTCTTTCTGCCAAAAACTCACATCTTTAACAAGAATCAAACGAGGTATGAAACAAGGGGGAAAAAAAGGTGTTTTCCCATAGGAAAGGCAAACGGGAACGCATTTGCAGGGTTTATTACTTTACAGAATCTGAATGCTAAATTATTTCAGGGTTTAAGCTGGTAATGATGGGGAGGATAAAGTGGAATCACAGACTTTTTGGATTAGAAGGGATCTTGGAGATCATTTAGTCTAACACACTGTTCACAGCGCAAGATCTCCAATGCAGGATGTAACTAAAGCATCCTTGCCTGTTAGCTACATAGCCTCTAGTTAAGTTCCTTTAGTGAGAGATGAACACCATCTGAGACAGTCTGTTCTACCACTGAAAGGTTCTTCAAATGAGGTGATTTCTTCAAATGTTCAGCTGAAATATGCTTCCCTGTAATTTTGCAGGTATGGTTCTAGTCTTGCATTCCACAGCAGCAAGTCTGCCCTATCTTTCCTATGACAGAAAATTCAATCTGTCCTTAACTTCTTTTCTCCAAGCTACGTATTGACAGGTGAAACTGATCTGGAGGTGACTATGATGAGAAATTACCTGGTTTGTCTTTTGTAAAATGGATTTTGTTTTGCAGTAGCAAACGGAGGATTAGAAGAGTCATTCCATGTTTAAAGGCTCAGCTCCCTTTCCAACCTTAGTACTGAATTAATTTTGTACATTAGATGAAGAATATTTCCATACAGTCAGAGAGTGCCTTTCAGATGTTTACAAGTCAGGCATGAGACACAGGAAGTTCCTATATTGTTTTTTAATGTCTGGTATTCAGAAAGGGTGCTGAGGACCAAGGAGAAGCCCAATGAGAAAAGGCCTACTCTCTTAACTTTTGGAAATCAATGGAGTTTCAGTATATGTCTCATATGAAGCACAAACAAGCAGCCAGAAAATGAATAGAATTTTTTTTTACTATAATAATAATTCAAAGATAAAAAAAAATGTAGGATGGAAAGAAAAAGACATCAGTAATCAGATTTCAAAAGAATGGCTGACTTTGGAACAAGCGTTTCCATACCTGCAGAGACTCGTGGGCAGTCTGGTAACATGGATTCTACGGAAGTATCCAAAGGTTCTGAACTTGACACCCAATTACAACAGTTCTGTTATTGAAGAAAAAACAAATCTGAATCAACAACGTGTATAATATGCCTTAACTTCTGTAGCCACAACAGACAGACGCATCTATAGGTATCTGCATACTTAAGCATGTGTTCACACCAAGGAAAGAAGCATCATCCACCAGGACCACTGCGTTTATGTATGAACTCTATCTCCAATGTGTAGAATAGATGGAGGGTGACTGGAGACACTGCTCTCATGAAGAACATATTGTAGGATTTTTCAGCCAGTTGGAAATACGAGGATGGTGAGAAGAAGGATCTATTGGCTGCCTGGTAAGTAGCTACTGTGTCTCAGGTCAATGTTTTGATGCTGAGACAGAAACAAATGTAATTAGCTCCTACTGTAAACCCTATTTAGGCACACATTTATTTCTGCATATGCTGAAAAGAATAATTGAATTAGATTATCTTAGTTTTATGTCCCAACACTTTCTTGAAATGGGTGAAGCCCACAAAAGAGCCCTATGGAGAGTATTACAAGAAACTGCAGGTTTTGATTAAATGCAACACAACACAAAATGCAAAACATTTCCTTTGTTAATTGGACACAAACTAGTAGTAACATAACTCTTAATATAACAATTTCAGTTCTTTAGGAGTGATACCTCTATATCTTGTTAATGGTCCCAAAGCTGCAGATAAAAATACAAGTTTTTACACTGGGTATTTTAAAGGTTTAGCAGCAGCATCCTATCTAGAAACACGGTGAAGTTATGATTAGATGTTACTGTCCAACTCCCTACAGTGCAATAATTCCAATTATGTCCAGTACTCTTTATCTTAAATTTAGAATTTGCATGGTAAAAATTTTAAGCATGTTTCTAAATCTATGTACTTCTTGGGCTAAATATTTCATTCATAAACATATCGTAGAATAAAATAATCTATATGACTTTTTGTTAAAATGTGAAGAAGCATTATTTAACTCCAAAAATTCAGTCATTAAATTCTGACTTGTGGGGGGGGGGAGAAGTTTTCTACACATACACTTCAAATAAATGAACAAAAAATATGGGAGCACTTATTTTATTTTCATTATTCAGCTTTGATATTTTATTTCAATTATTTTAAATCAATAATGTTATTTAAGAATGCTGTTAAACATTGCTACTACATGGGATTGTTCTTATGACAAACAAATATGAATTGTATATTTTAAAATCTTTGCTGCCCGAGTTAAGCACCATGGAATCATTCCTTACTGTGGAAAGATCCTTGACTGGTAGATCAAGTGTCTTATTGTAGTTCCTTAATTCATTCTGTCTAGAAGAAGATGTCAGCTGTGTTGCAGTGAGGAGAAAATTTCAAAGGCTCCAATCCCCACCAATAAAGGCAGAGGAATGGCTTTTGAATAGATTTGTCAAGGCAACCCTACTGTTCTGGGACCGGGGAGAGCAGGAAGAATATAAAGAAAGGGTTGCTGTATGAGATTAGAAAGTGAAGTTCACAAAGCATGGCAGATTTTTGTTAGAAACAGCAGATCAGTGACACTATTGAACTGTGTGAAAAACCCATGAAAACATTTAGAAATGTAACTGGCTAGTGTGTTTGTTATCCTTTCACTAAAATGACTGAGAAGACACTATGTCTACATTTCACAAACGCTTTAAGATGCATATTTGCATGCCAAATTTTAATTAACAACTGAATGTGGAATTTTAACACAGTAGCAAATTGTAAAAGCAGTAGTTATTATTACATATTATCTTCATTTGATATAGGTACAATTAGTATGCCTACTCATAGAGCATAATATCAAAGAATTTGAGGTAATATAGAAGATCTGAACACCTGCTACATGCCTGTAAGAATGGAATACTTTTCTAATGCACAGTGAAGATATGTAAGTGGAAGATTCGTTTTCTCACTCATCACAGTGCTTAATAAATTTATAAAACTGTGACTTCTCCTAGCACTAAAATAAGTAATTATAATATAGGATAGACAGATGCAATGAAAAATTGATATTTAAACTATTAATTCTTTCAATGGAAGCAATTAGCACTACACGTACAAAAGATCTGGAAGCAGATTTAAATTAATGTACATTCTACCTCTAATCCTAATATATAACATTTATATAATATATAAATATATAAATATAACCAGATAATACTTTTTTTAATACTAGAGAATATCTGATAAGGGAAATAGCTGTACAATCTGTTAAGGGAATAGCTGTACAATGCCTTTTAGTTGTGTGCAATAAGAGCCATTTGTCTAGAATCACTGTTAAGTCTACAAATATTTCACTAAATCAATTAAAAAACAATCATCTAAAGTTGACATAGTATAAAATACTGCATATATAAGACTATTTAATATCCCACTCATATTTGCGTTCATGAAGCATTATTCTACTTTAGCAAGTTATTATTATACTTTAGAAAGTTCTACTTCCTAAAACCAAAAATACAGAATTTCTCAAGTTTAAATTCAGTCAAAGAGCAATTACTTATCAGATTCAAGATAGAATTTAAATTATTTTTCCTTGCAGTATTTCACTTGGTAGAATTTTCTGACAAAAGCCTTTAAGGTGTAGCATTTTTTTGTATTTTAGGTGTGAGTTGTCAGTCTACATCCTAGGTAATTTGGTACTAGCAGTAATGGTCTATAAAACCATATGGTGAAGTAAATGAGGCTTTTGCTGTGCAGTTAGCCTGCCTTGTTCATGGAAGCATAGATGTTTCATCTCATGTTTTTCCAATGTTTCTTTCTTTCTTTCTTTCTTTCTTTCTTTCTTTCTTTCTTTCTTTCATTTAAACCAGAGAACAAATCAGATAATTTTCTCTTAAGCGAAAATAATGGAATAGCTGCATTAAGACTTTTAACTGTGTGCAGTTTTTCTGGAAGCACCTTCAGTGCACAAGCATTTTAATAAACCAACAGAAAAACTCAATCCTGGTTAAAACAGTTGGCTGAACTGACTGACATTGCCACCTAAGTCACTCTTCTCTTCAAGTAAGCAGGCAGTTTCTGCCAACTCTCTCCTTCACACGCAGTCCTTCTTACAATATCTTATAACTACCTCCTCCAACCTGATGCACTCCAGGTGTCTTGGATGACAATCTTCATAGACCCCAGTCAGCATAACTAGCAGGGAGACATTGAACAGGAGTCTAGAGTATGAAGGGTACGTTCAAGGTCAGAAGATGAAGGTGGGAAGGCAGGAAGCACCAGTGACTGGTTAAGAGGAAAAGCAGAAATTGCCTTAGGGAAGAAAGAGATATACCACCAGGAGGAATAGGCCTCTGCATATACACCAGTCCCAGATCTGAAGGCTACTGTCATGTTGTCCACAGCCACTTGAATAGTCCTGTGTCAAAACAGTGTCTGAAATGAGTGAAGGATTTTCACACAGTGATCACTTTGAGGATGGTGATATGACACAACTTCTCTGTGTCAAACCACCAGCTTGTGACAAACAAGTCTAGGGTGTGGGTCTAATCTATCATGGATGTGTCTGTGGTGATGACCAGAGACAGCGCAAAGGTAGGTGAAAAGTATGCTTCTCATGGTGTTGGAGAGGTCAGTCCACCAGCGGAGGGTTCAAAGAATTGTGTGTGGTACTGAGGAGATGTGCTAGGACTTTGCTGTTCAGGATAAAAGCCACTTCTCTAAAGACTTCATCCAGAGTCAGATGAAGGAAACAACCACAGTAGTAGCTGCCATGAGACCCAGCAAATCATAGAATCATAGAAATGTAGAGTTGGAAGAGACCACACGGGCCATCCAGTCCAACCCTCTGCCATGCAGAAACACCCTCAAAGCACTCCCAACAGATGGCCATCTAGCCTCTGCTTAAAAACCTCCAAAGAAGGAGACTCCACTACACTCCGAGGCAGCAGATTCCACTGCCAGACAGCCCTGACTGTCAGGAAGTTCCTCCTGAGGTTCAGGTGGAATCTCCTTTCCTGCAGCTTGAATCCATTGCTCCTTGTCCTGGTCTCTGGAGCAGCAGAAAACAAGCCCTCTCCTTCCTCTACAGGGCATCCCTTCAAATATTTAAACATGGCTATCATGTCCTCTCTTAACCTGCTCTTCTGCAGACTTAACATACCCAGCTCTCTAAGTCTATCCTCATAGGGCAGTGGTTCAAGAAGGACATGGTCAAGTCCAGAGGAGGGCGACCAAAATGGTGAGAGGCCTGGAAGCCATGCCCTATGACAGTGGTTCTCAACCTGTGGGTCCCCAGATGTTTGTGGACTTCAGCTCCCAGAAGCCCCAGCCACTATGGTCAATGCTCAGGGCTTCTGGGAGCTGAAGTCTAGAAACATCTGGGGACCCACAGGTTGAGAACCACTGTCATAGGGCATGGCTTCCAGGCCTCTCACCATTTTGGTCGCCCTCCTCTGGACTTGACCATGTCCTTCTTGAACTGGGGTGCCCAGAACTGGACACAGTATTCAAGATGAGGTCTAACGAAAGCAGAGTAGAGTGGTACCAGTACCTCCCTTGATCTAGACACCATACTCCTATTGATGCAGCCGAGAACTGCACTGGCTTTCTTGGCTGCCACATCACACTGCTGACTCATGCTCAGCTTGAGGTCTATTAAGACTCCTAGATCCCTTTCACACATACTGCTATCCAGCCACGTGTCCCCCATCCTATATTTCTGTATTCCATTTTTTCTACCTAAGTGTAGGACCTTACCTTCTCTCTGTTGAATTTCATTTTGTTAGCCTTGGCCCAGCTCTCCAATCTATCCTGGTCATTTTGAATTTTGATCCTGTCCTCTGGCATATTAGCAACTCCTCCCAATTTGGTGTCATCTGCAAATTTGATGAGCATTCCCTCTATTCCTTCATCCAAATCGTTGATAAAAATATTGAACAGCACTGGGCCCAGGACAGAACCCTGTGGCACCCCACTAGTCACTTCCCTCCAGGATGAAAAGCAGCCATTTGTGATCACCCCTTGGGTTTGGTCGGTCAACCAATTACAAATCCAACTAACAGTAGCCCTGTCCAGCCTGAATTTTACTAGCTTCTTTGCAAGAATGTCATGGGGAACTTTGTCAAAGGCCTTACTGAAATCGAGAAATCAAAACCTGAATGGATCTGGCTTCAGGCACATCAATTATGTAAGAGTTCCTATAACGAGGCTTTCAGGGTGAACACTCTGTCTTTGAACAGAAACACTCTGGACTCCATGGAGTTGAGTGCTGAACTGGATATAATAGGATGGACATAAAGAGAACTTTCTCAATTTATCATGAGGCCTAGCTCCCAAAGAAAGGACACTGTGAAGTAGACATATTGTGGGGCATGAGAGACTATCAGCCACATAAGGGAAGATGGAGAGTACTCCAAGCCTTGTCCAAGTTGCTAGCACAGCAAGACATTTCATAAAGGCCCTCAAGGCTATGGCAAGGCTGAAGGCTAGCACATGAAATTGATAATGCACCAGCCTGACACAGAATTGGAGGAAGTGTATCCTGGAAGGGTGGATACTGATCTGGAAGTATAGGTCTCTTTTGCAGAGAAGGGGGAGGATATTTCACAGGGCCAATGTACTATTTCTGGGGAAGGAAGGAATTGACTCCCCTGAAATTTAAGATTGGGTGTACACCTCCATCCCATTTGGTGATAATGAAGTACTGCTAGTAAAACCTGAGGGCTGTCTAGGATGGATCAACTTGCTCTACTGTATACTTTTGTAGGAATGTTGCGATCTCCTGGTTAAGTGGGTCTGAAAGCACTGTGTGTCAGAGGTTTTCCAATGGGGCAGTTCACAGAACTCTATGGAATACCCTTGTCAAATTATAAGGAGAACTCATGTATCTGTAGTGATAAAATTCATAAAATTCCATTTGCGCTGATTGTGAAACAGAAGGGTAGGGTTTGCAGCTCTTTGGTGAACAGGAGAGTAAAAAATGATGTCTGGAGTCATGTGGCGGTTTCTTGGCAGAGAAGTGATGCTTGATTGACTGAACATCAAGAAGAGGAGGAGCCCTGAGAGATTGTTCTGGAATGCTGATGAGATGGAGAACATAAGACTTCTTTAGATGGCTATGACTTGAACCAGTATAGCTTAGCTTTCAATTCTTGTACAGGTTGGGACTGGAGAGCATACTTCTTAATCACCGACCTCATTTTCTGGTTGTATTCCAGCTTTTCATCCATGGAAAAGTGGAACAGCCCTTGCTCATAAAACAAAATGTCTTCTGTTGTAAACCTTGCATTGTGGGTTAGACCTGCAGATTGTAGAAATATAATCTGCCACATAATTCCTTGTGGTAATCTGTTGAGCTGTCAGTTTGATCCATTAGGGGAGCAACTTGTTCTCAGAGGAAATGTCAGTTAATCTGTTATTCTTGAGGACAGAGCTGCCATAGAATAAGTCTTACGAGCCATTGCAATCAAGACACTTTTTATCAGTTGGAGAAGTATTGGCCTTCTTGGAAGATCTAGATTTTTGCCACTTCGATTATAATCCATTTTGGCTGATGGTACTTAAAGAGCATGACATAGTTTTCTTCCTGCACTTGATAAAGATTTTCGATCTTCCTTAAAAGGGGAGGGAACTGAGGCTGGAGTCTGCCAGGAGTAGGATAGCTCCTTCCAAAGTGCCAGAAGTGAACCATGCACTGCCCAGGTGGCCATTTGTGTAAGTTATAGAGATCACGAAGAAGTAGCAGAGGGACAGATGTCAGAGGAATATTCTAAAACTTGACTGTCTTAAAGACCAGGTCCTCAAGAGATGGCTCAGTCTCCTTTATTTGAAGATCTACAGCCTCAGTCATTCTGGACACCTACTCTGTAAGGATGCTAAGATAATGCAAAAGGGAAATGGGTTTTTGGTCTTCCACCAGCAGATTGAGGGAGGAGGCAAAGAGATCCTCTAGAGATGAATGTCCTGATTCCTCCTCTGATGATAATTCAATGAAAGGGTCCCTATCAACCTTTCTAGGAGGGTGAGATGGAATTGTAGCAGGGCATTGAGCAGAAGTGACATTATGTCAGTTTTGAGATAAGGAGGACTATGGTAGAGTCCAAACAACAGGGATTGGCTAGACTGAAGGCCTGGTAGTAGGTTTCCCAAGTGACAGAGGGGATTGTACTGGAGGTCTTAGTGGAGTGGAAGCTTAGAAGCTGTGGCTGCTGGATGTCTCAACTCAGAGATATGGAAGTGAGCATAGAATGAGGTAAGGCGTGATGTTTTCTACAGTGGTCTCCATAAGTCAAATAATAATCCTAGTTTAGGTCCCAGCCATAATGATAGGGGTGACACAAATATACACACAAATGGGTCATCTGTGCCTGCGCAGTACAATGTTTGGAAGCTTCTAGAGCCTGGAGATAGGCATTTTGGCACCCATCCCCCAAGACTATAAACTACCCTCCCGCCTAAACTGTTAGTTCCTTGACTGCCTAAGGCAGCTGCCAAAGGACCAACAGGTAAGCCAGGACATGAAGAGGGGAGGATGGGTGGGATTTTGTGAGTTCACAGATGACCACTCAAAGAACCACAATTACAGCTAAGCAACCTCTTCTTCTCCTTCTCCTTCTTCGTGATCTCTGTGACTCACACAAATGGACGACTAGCGAGCTATTAGCCAAGGGGGCACGAGTGTCATGAGACAGAGGATTGTAGGACTTCTCTTCCAAACATGGCATCAGTGTATGTCCTATCATCCAGCCTACAGTGCGTGATGAAAGCAGTAGCCTGTGACCAGGAGACAGCTCTGCCAAACTCATGGAGAGGAATACCATGGAGGAAAGCTGTGGATGTTGCCATGGCTCTGGTAGAATGGCTTCTCAATTGGTGAGCTCATAGGTAAAATGGATGGTTGAGGCTACCCACTTTGACAGTCTTTGTGATAAGACTAGCTGAAGAGCCTTAACATGGAAAGCTCTGTTATACCTCACTTAATGTGTTACACCTCACTTGCTGTGTCTGGCAAAACAGGCATGAACCAATCATTTGGTCTTCACCCAAGCAGAGGAGACACTATCTGTCCCCATTTGAAAATGGGTTTTTCACCCCATAGCTTAGACTGTTAACCGTGTAGAATTTATGAATCTTTGAGTTATAATTATGGATTTTGCTTTGTTTTAATTCTTATTTTCTTGTTTAATCTGTGTTTTAACTTTTCAATTCCATGATTTTTAACAATTTTTTAAATTTATTGTAAGCCATTTCAAGTCCCTACCAGGAAAAAAGTGAGGCAGAAATAAAGATAACAATAACAACAACAACAGAAGCAGCAGCAGACATTTTCTTGAAGAGAGTCTTTGCCATAAGCCCCAGACAGTGAAGAGGCAAACTGATGATCTAAGAAATGCTAAAAAGCTGAGACTTTCTTGTGATCCTACCACAAAGGCAGAAGAAAAGGAATTGAATTTCAGTGGGTCTGCATAATTCATATGTGTGCAGGTGAGGGGGCAGCGTTACCACTAAAATGCACCTCTGGAGACTTGCAAAGGTCTCTGCACTGGTGTAGAATCACTGCTTATGTACGAGTCACAGAGACCACGAAGAAGAACTCTGGCATAGATATGGGACCTCCAAACTGGTGAAGATGACCACACCAGCCCTTCCCACCAAAATGGATCCAACCCAATGTCCCAACTACCAATGAAGTTGTGACATATGAAAAAAAACAACAACCAAGAATAGCCAAGTAACAATTCACACTGCCCATTACTGACACAACTGCATTTGAAATAACAAAAACACTGGTATGCAAAATAGCTGAACCTAGAGTATTGGGGAATGGAGATGAGAAGACAACAGCCAAATGGAACTGTGGTGCCCTGGAGAACACTACCATGTACCCCACGTGGACAGAGTGAAGAGTTTTACTCTGAATCACCCCAGAAATCCCATGTTCAGCAGGCCAATTTAGGGATCTGTTTGGCTAGACAGGCAGCATCACCACAAAGGACACAGCACAGTGTGCCATCTTCCTTTAGCACACACTGCAGCTAGAAAAAGGATGCAAATAAAGGAGTCTGTGTATCAGCTCATACACTTGAAGACAAATTCCAAACTCACTTCTCGCATCCACTCCCGAATAGTTTTGCCAGCTTCTTGATGCCACACATTGTGAACTGAATCTGTCAATGCCACAGCAGTAACTTTATTTTTCACTTCTGCCTCTCGTTGAATCATCTGTGGAAAATGGAAATACAAAAGTCTCACATTTTTAAAAAGTCAATTTTTTAAACAATTCACTAAACTGCTCAGTGTTTTGGTTTTTCATGGTTTTAAAATTCTATAATTTAAATCATCACATTAAAAAAAAAGAACGAAAAAACTATGGAATATTTCTGAAAAAATCTTTTACACTATTATTTCAGTAGCAATTTCTGTCCTTTAGGGAAAGTGGTACTCAAGGTTTTCTAAAAGATATGTCCTCTAGCTATTAATTTTGAGTAGACTGCATATCAGAGGCAAAACAGCATTCTGGCCTTGTACGATCTATCCTCACTTTCAAGCCAACCAGTGCCTTGTAGCTGTAGCTCTTGGACTTCTTTGCTTTTACTCTTACTGTTATTTGTGCATCCAGTACACAATGGCCTGACTGAGTCACAGTCCAAGCCACAGTTGGTTTTATCTGTAGCTTGTTGAACAAGATATGATCCAACTTCCATTCAACCAACTGTAGTATGTTTTGCATAATACTGCTTATTTTAAAGAAGGGTTGGCAAGGCATCTTCATATCACTAGTTTTCTCTCTAATGGCTGGCTGCATGTATGAAACATCTTTTCTCAGAATCCTTCAGTAGTTCTTGGCATGATTTTGACCAAAACACAGTCCTAAGATACATCTTTCCTTCCTCATTCTCAGAGACTCCCTGGCCATCATTGTTAATCTTCTTCCTCCAAAACAAAAACAAAACAAAACCTTTCTGCTGTGGCCGCTTTTTCTATAAATGCAAAACTATTTTTCAGAACTGGAACCGAACTGATGAACTGGTGAACTAAGGTCAGATCTTAGCAATAATGTGGGCCTTTTGGTTATAAATGAGTATGGTAGGATTGCTGCAGAAATATGTATCAGTCCAACTATTTCTCTTAACTGCTGTAGATCCACTGAACCAATGGGAACTTAATATGTCAATACTTAAGTAAGTTCCATTTACTCAGTGAGTTTGGACCAACAACTGGATTTAGGCCACAGAGTTCAGCAGCAAATAGGAGAGGAAGTCTGGGGAAATTTTTAGGTCATGTTGTAAAATTGCATCTTTGCAATAATGCTAGAATAATCTTCTAACAGTTAAAGCGTGCTTTTAAAATATAGCCCTCATTAGATATAGATAAAATCATTTGGATCCTCCCTCCCTTCTAAGCTACAAGGTGGCTAAGATAAGACTCTTTCAGTTTGCTAGTGAGAAGGTATGAAGAGACAGGAAACATTTTGTGGCTTGGTGAGAGAAAATAAATTGTTGTTGCCAGGCAGTGTGAACTGAGAAAGGGGGCAATACAAAGTCAGTGAAACAGCCAGGAAAAGTCTCTCAACTGTGTGAATGTATACTAGATTAACTTTTTAAAAATGAAAGAAGCAATGCAATTTTGACACCTAAAACCCAATATTAAACAACTGTTTATGAATCTAGTTTGTTAGCCCTAAACTATAGTTAGCAACCTATTAGGTTAAGCTAAACAAATCATGGCTTGCCGTCACATATGAATCAGGCTCTAGACTCTAACTTAGAAAAATACTCCAAACAAAAATAGTGACAGTACAATACCAGATTGCTAGAAAAAGAACAAAACAATGAAACTTTGTTGAATAATGGATAAAAACAAAAATATTTACAACTTATGTCTAGGGCAAAATGACATAGATTATCTTTATTTTGAAACTACTTAATGTTCACTGAATTTTCTTCAAAGGCTAACTCAGCATTTTAAAATTACTATGTTTTGTTGAGTATGACTACACTTTAAACCGTTAATATCAATTTAGCACTGCAGCTAAACAAGACACGAAAACTATCACTATAATGCAATATGAACATAGATATTTTCATGTCACATCAGAACAGCGGCCCATTTATCTAAACTACAATCCTTGTGATTATATACAAAAGGTGAATTTACACAATCAGAGAATGTAGTTATATATTTGTGGTAATTGCCTGAGTTTGGAAACAGGTATCTGCTGGATTTATTTCTAAACACTTTTCCTCTCTGCACGGCAACACATGGGCCATGTATTAATACTACTTAATGCTTGTACTGGATTAATAGCCACTGATCCAGCCGGCACTATATGACAGAATACATTAGCCACTTTGGTTTCAAAGTTGCCCAAATCCACTGCTCTTTTTACCATTAGATTGAGAAATGTCTTGCTGGATTCTGTTTCCAGTATTCACCAAGCTGACGGCTTTGGGAAACTATTGCTGTAGAACAACAAATTATGCGGGATGGTAAAATCAAAAGGAATCAAATTCTCTATTACTGAAGCACTGATGATTGCAAGCTATTTCAGTAAAAAAACAATCATGCAATGTCCTTTCTGCTACACAATTATGGTACTGTGATTCCACTAATTGCACAGCAACATCCTAAGGAGTTCTGGGATTTGTAGTTTGGTGAGACACTACAGCTCTCTAGCTGAGAACTGAAATCCCTTTCCAGGACAATGATCTTGAATCAACTGGACTGACTCCTATCCCACCAGAGCAGTTTTTACAGAGAACTGTATTACATGAATATTGTGAACTACATTGGGGTTTACTTGTCCTGAAAGTTTTAGTAACAGCAACTGGCCCTGCAGTGGGAAAGAAATAAGTCCCAGGCTGAAGCTTACTTGTTTTTGTTTTACTCCTCACACTTACTATTTATTGTATCCCCCACTTACAACATAACTGCACATTCATCTAATGATGTTACGTTATATTTTGGGTGGCTTATCAACACTTCTCAGAAGAATCGAAGCTACTCAACATAATTTCACTAGTGACAGGCAACTATACCTCAGCTGAAATTGGAAATTATTCAGGATTTACAAGCTTTCTTAGAGAACTCAGGAAATGCCTGTCTCTTTTCCAAGCATTCTTTCCTGGCTATGATTGTCTAATGTAATCTTTAATGTGCTTTAACTTTTGCTGCTGTCAAAAATAAAATAAAATATTTTTAAAATCCTCCACAGTTTTACACTGAATTTTCATCCAAGTCCTGGACACTAATCACAGTTCAAATGCACATTTCTGCCGTAGGTCTTCAGAAATTATTTTAAAGAATTCAGAAAACTGCATGATAACTGAGCACAGTCTCTTGGAGACTTGCCATAGGACATAGCTCAGAGAAGCTCCCATACTTTGAAAACAAGGAAAACATAAAAAGCCTAAATTTGTTTGATCAAACTCTAGGAAATCTTCCTAAAACAAATGAGTTGAAACTTAGGCAGATAGATACATACTCTCTCTAAACCCTTCTCTCAGCCCATGTAGCTAGTAAGAACTCTACTCTAGTTCTATTCTGGCCATTAGCTAATAGCTAAAGGACTGAGGAGAGCTGAGGCAACCAGTTTTCTTGCTAGTGGCATCTGCCACAGTAGTGTGTAACATAAATTATTACAGAGCTGCTCCTGCCTACCGGTAAATAGATTCATCACTCCAAAGAAACAATGATATAATGCCTAAAAAAGAATACAGGAGAATAGACTCTTTGACAAGGACAGTGGTTAAATTACAGAAGTACACTGTTAACAGAAAGAGCCAAACCTCCTCAAATAAAAGCTTGTTAAAAGGCTCAGAATGCAGCATGCTTCAAAATTTCTTCCCATAAGTGTGAATGCAGAAAGGCCATGATGAAAAATCTTACGGACATTTTCCAATGATTTTATGGGAGTTAAAAGTTGCATTTTACTTAATGTTTAATATATATTTAGATATATCTTTCTAAGAGAGATACAAACTTTAGGATCAGGAAGTTGCTGATTTTCACAACAGATGGAAATTGGAATATTAACAAATTATATGAATGTTATAATTAT
This sequence comes from Iguana delicatissima, assembly GCA_948472985.1. Classification (NCBI taxonomy): domain Eukaryota; kingdom Metazoa; phylum Chordata; class Lepidosauria; order Squamata; family Iguanidae; genus Iguana; species Iguana delicatissima. Next base: position 1,318,268 of record CAOKZL010000209.1, on the reverse strand, counting down.
TACATGAATATTATAAAAATTAACATGGAAAAATGCTCTCTTATATATTCCACCTCTTATTATTTAGTCAAAGGGCCACCGTGAGATATTTTATGAGGGCAGTCATACTATATCAATTTTCTGAGGTCTATAGCAATTAAAGTGACTTGGACTGATTAGCCTGAAAGTGACTCACACATATTCATTGTTTATAATCTTTACTGAAACCTGGTATGTTATCACTTCTGTGAAAATGATGCATTTAACATTTATGCTTAGAGATGCTTGTTAATGAAACAGTCAGTGGAGAAATAGAATTTTACTGATTAAGGATGTCCAAAATTCCATGGGTCTATCACTTTGATTAAAAAATATGTACACATTTTGTTTCAGGAACTATCTGGGTCAATTTTGAGAGTGTTAACACTATATAATTCTGAATGCCATTTTAAATGTCATTGCTCCAGACCGTAGAATCCTATACTGCAGCTTGGTCCTCTAAACTACAGCATTAAAGCTTTTCGCCAGCAAGGAAATGTAAGTACTTCACTACTAGGTACCAAAGTACAAATCCCAGGACTCCATAGAATGGAGTCATGATAACTGAAGTCATATCAAAGTGCTATAACTGTGTAGTGTAGGACACTCTCTCACCATTGCAAGAATTACCAAAAAATAAATAATAGAGATATAACACTACACAAAAATTCCTAAGAATAAAACTTTACAGTTTAAAATTTTTACAGTATCAAATGAAGGATAAATGAATAACAGTCATATAGAAGACCAAGAAAAGCAAGAAGAAAATTAACAAATCAATCTGTTTTTAAGCTTTGCTAAATTATGTTCATGGAAATAGGAGTAAACAAATAAGGTTATCTGAAGGTTGACTGGAGGTACCAATGAGTAAAAATGATTAAAATACAATTAAAAACATACATAATATTAAACTGTTAACAATTTAAGACACACACTTAAAAGGACAAAAAACAGTTAAAAACAGTACAATTTAAATCAATACAGTATCCTTTTTTTAAAAAAAGTCTTTGCCTACTAACAGAAGGACCTCAAGCAAGGAGCCAATTGCAGCCTTCCAAAGGAAGATATTCCAGAGCTTAGGGGCAGCCCTATCTCATCTCTTCAACAACAGTACCTGTATAGGTGGTGGGACTGAAAGAAGGCCTCTTTTTTGGATCTGAGCAGGCTTATACCAGTAAATACAGTCTGTTAGATGACCTGATGGATTCTCTTTCTGAGAACTTTCCTTGTAAAATATAATGTTGTCTTGCGGGGGGACGAATTCTTCAGGACTATTTTTAGAAGAGAATAAAACTACTGCTACTTATATTGTTCCATTCAACTTACAAGAAAAAAATTGCTAATTGCTAATTTTCAGTAAAATGTAAAAAGCCATCTCTCTCTCTCTCTCTCTCTCTCTCTCTCTATATCTATTTGTTATATAAAGTATGTGATTATGTGTGTGTGTGTGTGTGTGTGTGTGTGTGTATATATATAATCACATACTTTATGCAACAAATAGATGCACAGCATATATTCAGTGCATGGAATGAGATGAACCATACTAAAGTCTAAATGTGGAAGGCTCTTAACATCACTGAACTAAAGGCATACATTGGCTTGCTGCTCCTGCTAGGACAGTATCATGGATAATAAACTGTGACACACAGTTTCAGAGCATTGCTACTTCACAGCAATGATGACTCTGAATAGATTTTGTGAACTCATAAGCACCTGAGGTTTTCTGGAATATGTGAACTATGTTTGTTGAATAGGCTTGATACACAGCAGAGACAGAGAAAGGAAAGGTTCATTCCAGCAATATATGCTAAGCAAACCAGGATAATATGGCATGAAGTTATTAGATCATCCTAGAATGCTTACACATCATATTCTCTGAAGGGAGAAATCTGCCTGGGCGGATAGCCTCATACATCAGAGGAAATCCAGTTTGGTAACAGTATGGTAAAAACAGTTTAAGCCATACTTCCACAGTAGACAAAATATCATAGAAGAAAATTTTTCATCAGCATAGAATCAAATCTAACTCATGCTGGCACCACTCAATGGAATTAGTTCATATATTTCCCCACCACCACCACTGCCTTGAAATGCAGCCATAACCCCACAAACAAGCACCATTCAAAATCAGAATCTTTGATTCCAATGAAACAGATTTATTCTGAGAACAGTGAAGGGTATGTGAAGGACCACCAAAACAATGGTGACATATCTGGGATATGCACCCCAACCTCAGTTTCCATCTCTACCTGAACAAGCTTCTATATCAGGGGTGGGAAAAATGTGATTTTGCAGATATTGTTGGACTGCAATTTCCAGCAGCCCTAGCCAGTGTAACCACTAGAGAGGAATAGTAAGAATTACAGTTCCACAGTATTTAGAGAACTGCATTTTAACATCTCTGCATTATAACATCCCTGATCTATAGTAAGAGGACACGGATACATCTGCAATAGGGCAGTAGATCAAAAAAGCAGCAGATTGTGCAATGTGTGTGAGATTTGCTTGCAAGACCATTGCAGTATCCAAATGACATGCTCTGGTTGTTTGTAGGTCACTAGGAAACATTTTCCTCAGCAGATACTGTTTTCCTACCGGGCAGAAAATTGTCCCATGATGATTTCACTTGTGAAAATCAGTGCTTTCCTTTTGGGTTTTTTTATTTCTGAGATTCTACATAGGACTTGGAAATCATGGAAATGGTGTTGGTTATGCTACTTGCAAAAATGAGAGTGAACAGTTTCTCAAAACAAACGTTCCACCTAATGTGCAAGTTTGTTTTCTGGAGTGTTGAGGATTGTGGAACATAGTTGATTCTGCACATCCAAAACTTCCTTAGATCTTGAAGGATTTGCAAATCTCACAATACACTGCAATTTTCATTAGGTTGTAATTCATGCGATGCATTTTTAAAAAAATTCTGATGCATTTAGGGCTCATAAAACAGTAGAAGTTTGAAACCAAAGAGTAAATTTGAGCATTACACTACACAGCTCACAAACAAAGTTTCTCACCCTTGTTATTTAAATACTTACCAAGGGATTTCCATTACGGAAATAGGACAAGACAATATTCAGTCATCTTATACTTTGAAGATTTCCCTTTTATTCACTTTTTCTGTACTTTGAAATTTTCCCTGTCATTCTTCGAATCTCTGACTATCTTCAGGAAGGAAAAGTTCCTTCACAAGCAACATCATACAGCATAGACCCAGGGCCATGGCTTCCTTTATTAAGTCAGTTCATTGGTAATGTGGGCTTCCTCTTTTCCTGCTCCTTTTCACTTTACTGAACATTACTGTCTTTTCTAATGAGCCAGGGCATCTCAAGATATTTCCAAATACAAACATTTTGTACTCAGTTTATTATTTTGAACACTACAGAGAGTTCAGGCTTGATTTGCTCTAGGACCTAATCATTTGTCTTTTTGGCAGTCCACAGTTATCTGTAGAACTCTCTTCCAGGACTAAATTTCAAATGAGCTGATTATTTTTCTGTCAGCCTTCCTCACTATCCAGCTTTCACAATAAACTGGAAATATTATGGCAAGGGTGAATCTGACTTTGTTATTCAATAATGCATCTTTGCACTTGAGTAACTTATCTAGCTCCTTCCTAGTTACCTTTCCAAGCCTTAGCCGTCTTCTGATTTCTTTATTTTGATGAATGACTGAGCCAGGTACAGAGAATCTTTAACTATTTTAATTTCTCCCGCATACACTTTAAAGTTTTTAAATCACATGTGTTCCCTATTTTTGTTTTCTTAATATTCAGTTGGAACCCTTGGGTTTGCACTTTCTTAATTGTCATCAGTATTTGTTCCAACTCTTGGCTATTTTCTGTTAGCAATATGGTATCACCTGCATATCTTAAATTATTGATGTTTTTCCTCCAATTTTCATACTTGCTACTTCCAATTGGAATGCTGCTTTCCACATGATATGTTCTGCACATAAAACAAATAGATAGAGTGATAGAATGCAGCCTTGTCTGACCCATCCCCCTACCCTGCTTGCCAAGTGAAAGTCATTCTGTTTCTCCATACTCTGTCCTGACAGTGGCTTCTTGCCCAGATCAGAGGTTATACATCTGGACAATCAAATGATGTGGCACACACTTACTTGCTTTTCTTTTAATGATCCACAGTATTTCTGAACTCAGCATGTATGTTTGGTCTTTCTGGCTCCATACAGGATGCACAGGTTGAGTATCTCTATTATTTGCAAATTACAAATGCATGCTATTTCACAAAAAACGTCTTTACCTAACTAGAATGAGGTTTCATAAAGAAATCATAAAGAAATCTCAGACATACGTCATTTGACATTTGACATTTTTTATAAAAAGAAAATTTTGGATTACATTAGTCTACAACTTAAGATGAGAACATAAGAAGTATCTCTCTGGTCAAGACCAAAATGCGTACCTAGTCAGCACTGGATACCAAAATACCTTTAAGAACTACCGCTTCCTCTGTGGCAAGCTGCCCCTGAACATGGAAGTCTCATTTAGCTGCCATGGCTAATATTTTATTTTATTCATTTATTGAATTTATCTCCCACCTTTCTCCAACGAGATCCAAAGCAGCTAATAACCACTGACAGACCTACTGCCCATTAAATTAATTCATTTTAAAGCCATCATCTCTAGTGTCCATCAACACATCATGTTGAAGTGAATCCCACCTGTTAAATGCATGCATAACTACTTTATTTTGTCTGTACCATACTGCTGATTAAGTTTACTGTCTCTCACTGTGGATGAACTTAAATTTCAACAGTATCAGCCTAGGTGATGGATTCACTCTCTATTTCCATACTATTCATAATTTTGTTAATCTCTCTCATGTTCACCACGATTTGCTACACAAAAAAACAAAGAAAATGAACTATTTGTCCTTCAAGTGAAGGTTCTTCAATCCTTTGATCCATTTTAGTTAATCTCTTATAGTCTTCTCCTGATGTCTGGGGAGAAAATCACGAGTACATACAATATTCTGAATATAGTTGTATAACAGATTCATATAATGGTGTAATATGATGTTGTAATGTGATGAATTGTGTAATACAATGATGAGAGCTAGCATGATGTACTACTTTGAATGGTGGGCTAGGACACTGGGAGACCAGGATTTGATTCCCTGCTCTGCCATGGAAACCCACTGGGTAACCTTGGGCAAGACACACTCTGTCAGTCTCAGAAGAAGGCAAGGTGTAAACCTACTCTGAACAAATTCTGCCAAGAAAAACCTGTGATCTTAGGGTTGCCATTAGAAATAACTTGAAGGCATACAACAATGGTCTAATGATTCTTGCCACTGGAATTTCAGTCCTTTCCTACTGACTTCTAACACTGAATTGTTTCCCTCCCATTGACACTGTATACTGAGTTGACATTTCCAGTGACAGAAATATCCATCATGACTTCAAGATCCGTTTGTTGGATAACTAATGCACTTGTACAGCCAGCAGACTGAAGATTTAAAAAGACCAAGTCAAAAGCAAAGGATTTCAACAAAAATTGCATTGATGCTGCCTTCACAGGAAACTTCACTACAGAAATGACTTGTCCATCTATGACACATGATAAGCTGATTGCCACAAGACACACATTATAGAACTGACTTTTCCATCTATGGCGCATTATGAGCTGATTGTCACAAGACATACATTCATGAAGTCAGAAGCCAAGAAGTATAAACGTAACATAAAAACAAAAATAAGGCAATGATATTTGTAAAGAACGCAGGTTATCTCCTTCAGAATATGTCACATGGAGATTTCTCTCCAGAGAGTGATAACAATAAAGGTGGTTAATTAGTAAGAATGATCTAAACCATTATTAATTTTTCCTAAAAACCAGATTAATTTCACTGAATAGCATCCTCTTATATTTAAATCTAAGTACCGTTGTTCTTTGTTGGTCTTCCTTACAAACATAGGTGCCAATTACTTCCTCTACAGTTTTTAGTTTGCTTGCCTGTAAATATAGTCATGCTTTTGGTCTTTTTTCCCCTTTAAATTGAACTGTACTCATTACAAATTCTTTTTTTCCTATTTGACCCCTATTCCTGTTCGTAATGTCTCTTCATATTTCTTCTAAATCAGTCTTATGATATATCTATTATATATTATACCAACTGAACCACTTCTTTTGTTGTTGTATTTGTAATGTCTGGTTTCCTTAAGATGCGCCAAAAGTCATATCTTTTTCATGTATCTTTTCTAATGAATGGAGATTTTTAATTCAGTATGTCTTCACCTGCCATATCTCTTTCCCATCCTGGTGCTTCTTTGTTTAGATGATAACTATATGTCCATGACTCCATTCTCTTTAGCCAATGTTTTACCTCCTTTTGCTGTTTTTAGTACTTTCTTTAGATGCTTAAGAAATTACCAGAATTCCACTTAGGATGCTCCTACCTATGGGAAGGAAGTGAGGTGACATCTGCAATGCCCTTCCCTTTGCAACACTCAATGTGACATCCTCTTGTTCCAGAGGGTTGTCCAACACTTCAGAACAGATTTCAGAAGACATAGAGCATTACAGGAAAAGTACGTATAATTGTTTTATACATTTTCTACCGGCTCAGAAGTCTTAAAAACAGGTATGCATTAGCAAAGCCCCTGAAAAAGAAGTTCTTTTTTTACAAAGTCTGATTATGACCATCCAGCACCCTCTCTTCTCCATATAGTAGCACTGGCATGGAAGGGATGGTGAAAAAGAGGCTGGACAAACAAAGGCCATTTCTGCACTAGATGCCATTAGCACACTGTAGCGTTACAATCCCAGCACTGCCATTTGTATGTTGCTGTCGGGTTAGGAACACTCTTTTCCGCTCCCATCTGCCTCAAGCAGATGAGTAGCAGTATTGCCACCAGTGTTGCTCCCACATTAAAGCTTCCTTGGCCACTCCTGTGCCCCACTGGTCCAGATTGGGCTTTGGTTTTTTTTGGGAGGGGGTGTTTTTGGAAGCCAAACCAACACAGCTACTTTGTAACCTCATAACATGCCAGTACACCATTGCATTTATGTGCTACTAGCATATTTACCCGGCATTGCCCAGGATTTTATTTTCTTCTTAAGAACTCACCAAACTGTCTTCTGCAGTACCTGTAACTTTTCCCCATATCCCCCAATCCAATCTGTATTCAGAGTTGTTAACATAACAGAAGTTTGGTTTCTGAGAGAATACATTGCCCTTCTTCTTACTGCTAGGCCTTATCTCCATAGCAACCAGCCTGAGGCCCAAGAGCTCTCCAGCTAAGAATTCACAACCCCAGGATTCCATAGAATCTTCACAGCCAGCCAATCATATGAAGTCTTTTCACCTCATGCAGCCAATCATATGAGGTCTTCACCTGCCTCATGCAGACAAACAGACAAACTCACAAACTTTGACTTTTATATAGTAGATAACACTAAAAAATGTATTAAAAATAATTAACTCAAGGATAAGTGCAAAATAAGCACAGAGAGGTGGTAGATTCCAAACTTGCCATGCCATGGGAGTTGTCAAGGGAGGGACAAGCTGGGCACACCCCACCCACTGCTGGATCTGCGATAACAGGAAGTGCTATCAAGCACCACAATGGTACTACACTAAGATGGCTGACAGAATTGATGCAGTGAAAGAGGATCTTAATGGATTTTTTTTTTTACTGGAAATAGAATATGGCGGGCCAGATAGCAGCTGCATAGTGACAATGTCATATGGTAGCATGGCTCCTGGACTAGAAATAGCCAGCTGCTGTGGTGGTATAGCGACATTGTATGGAAATGGCCAAAGACTTTTGGTGTTGGGTTGTAGTAGTGTGTCTGAAGCAAATGATGCAATAAAGTTTGAGCTGGGAAAGAGCAGGATTTTGCTCTAGCTGATTCTGTTGTAGCCATGTGTGCCTGTCCATGACAGGCAAGGCAAACAGTAGTTGACTCCTGAATCTCTTACTGAGCATGTATGAATGGCAAAAGTAGAGAGAAAGGGGAACATCAGGTAAGCCTGCCTCACAAACTTCCTCCAGTATGTTAAAAAAAGCACAGATCAATAAGTTTGGCTAGCAAACACAAATCATAAAAAAGTGAAGGCTGGCAAAAGAAAGAAATCATCCCTGATGCATTTTGGAAGAAAATTTCAAGCAATTCATCTATAACGTTCAAACTGTTTTTGTTTACTTAAGCCAAACTTACCTGGTTGTTTTATTTCACATGTGCATATTGTTAGTTTTGAATAAAACGTGTGCTGAAACATTTTGAATTGCTCTTCCTTCTGTGGTGTAGGACCTATCCCTATTCTTTTCATGTTATTTCTGCCTCTTTAACCTTTTCTGTTAAAGAAGGAATACAAACAAATTTACTGCATTAACTGAGGCATACCTGTAGAGAGCCCTTTCCTCTGCAGGAGGCAAATGCTAGATCCAATCTACTATTATAGCCTGCATGGTGCCTGGATGTGAATAAGTGTTGACAAACATCTTAAGAAGGTAAAAGAGGCTGGTATGTTTATAGATTTGTGGCAAAATCTGAACACTGAAGCATTAAATTATAACACGGCATCATTTGAAAACAATCCTGAAATAATTTCTCTATTACTATAAAAAACCAAGGAACTGTCTCTGAACAGTAGTACTTTCCAGAAATATAGGAAATTACTTCTAGCTCAAATTACTAGGCTACAATGTTGGAAACTGACATATGGAGCAGTATTATGATACAATCGTAAGAGTGGTAGTAGAAGTCTCTTAGTGGAGGACCTGCCATATCCACTGCTATTTCATTGCAGGCAAGGTTTTTCAACATCCCTGCATCACTGCTCTCCCTAAGGTGTCGCAAGGAACTTTGAAGAGCATAGGTGTTCTGTCAGTTTGTTATAGCTGCGTGCAGTTCAAAGTGTTGAGCTTTGAGATGTTCTGAGGGTTCCATTCTCTCTATCCCACCACCTTCACAAGTACATTTTGTAGGAACATGCAGTAGTGACTTCACAGTGCTGCTCGAGGCTCTAGAACTCCTTTCCCAGAGAGGTAAGACTGGCACTCTCTTACTATCCTTTTGCAAGCAGGTAAAATCCTTCTTATTCCAGCAGGCCTTTGAAAATTGATTTTTTAGGACACGTAGGCCTTGCATAATGACTTTTTGCTTTTGCTATTTAATGGTTTGTATTTTTAACTGGTGTTAATTTTATGATAGTTTAACCACTTTTTAACTTTTGTACGCTGGATCTGTAACTGTTCTAAGACTTTTTGACTTGTAAACCAAGAAAAAAAAAGGCAGTATCTAAATAATAATAATCAGAACGACAACAACAACAACAACAACAACAACTAGTTTTTAAAATATAAACAACTGGGTGATGTCAGACGGCCTTTGTTCACAAGCTTCACTTGCTTTCTTTCACACTTGTCTGAAAAAAAATCAAACTTTTTCACAAAGCTAGCCAATGAATATTGTTTTCTTAGCATAACACATCAAGAGAAACCTCATAAATTCTTGAAATAATAATAAAAACACCTCCTCTCTGCCACTAAGGATGACAGAATTGTACCAGCATTTGGAGTATTTTGTGCAGCCTAAATATTAATGTAGGCACAATGAGTCATATACAGGACTGCATCATTTCTCAACAGTATCACAAACAGAGTTGAGAGCTTTGCTTCATACCAAAGGAAGATCCCTGGAAGAATCAGATCTGGGAGGCAAAAAGGCAACTGAACAGAAGACGTTCTGAATAGTTGGAAGGTAAGAAGTCAGTATAGCGTATAGTAAACATTTCTGTAAAGAAAACTGGAATGTGTTGAAATCTTAACAAATGCTTAGCAGAGCAGCCCTGGGAGATAGGCAAAGCAACAAGAATGAGGTCATTTTCAGGTTCTGGATTATGTGAACAGGGAGGCAAAGGAGGGGAGGGTCAGAGGAACAAAAGAGAAGAAATTTATTTTGTACCAAGCAAAACAAAGGAAGGAAGCAGAAAAGTGACATGAGAGGTAGAATATATTATATCTGAGAGGAAGAAGTGAGTATGCCAATCAGGTTGCTGAATGAGGACAACCAAGTTAACCAGGTCCAAAGGCCTCCATGGTTAATTCAACCTCCCCGTTCACCAAATGAAACTAAGAAGTAGTACCCCCCCACACGCCATTGGAACTTAATAGGAGGGTGCTAGTATATTTTTATGGGGGAAAGAAGGGTTTAGAATCTACTTCCAGAGTGCACTGTAATTATTTAACAGCCTTTAAAAAAAGAAAAGAAAAAAAAGATGGGAATTACCAACCTCTTATACTATATACACTTTGGTCTTTGTAATGGGACTTCAATAAATCTCTGGAAGAAGGGATTGCCATAGCACAATCTCTAAGAATATCTGTAGGTTTTAATGTTCAAGCATGACACAAACATGGAAAAACCAAAACGGCATTTATAGTGGAAGAAAAGAAAACAGATTTTTTTCTAAAGTTTGGAGAATATAGATCTTAAAAGGCTCTTCGGGTTCTGTCTAGCACCTTGACCAGCGTTATAAAGAATATGTCTTACCTTCCTCAGTGAGAAAGCCCATTAAAAAGGTCAAGTACAAGAGTTTTTACCTCTTGTGAAATACATTTTCATTATATTCTGTGCAAATTTTTTTAAAAAATGTTTTCATGCAAAAAAATTATTATTGTGTAAAAACAAATAAAACTTCATGGGGTTTTTTTTGGTAAAAAAAATCCTGAAATTATCAAAAAATACATACAATTCTCATAATGTTGCCCACCAGGAAGAAAAATCTAAAAATTTTTCATTTTCATATGCAATGTTAAAATGAGCAAAAATCTATATGCCTAATCTGGATACATGTATGGAAATACTAGTACATGCAAGAAAAGGTACTTCATATATACTGCAATGCAGCAGTCTTGCTCTGAGGTCATAAAATGCATGACGACAGCCACTAGCTCAGAATCAGACAAGACTGTGACATTTTCATTAGGTGGGTTTGGTAGTTTTTGGTATGAAATTCAACCTGCACTTCAGCTTCATGTTGAAATCAAGATGACTGTGAATCTGCAGGATAACAAGGACATAGCTAGTCCTAGCTGATGGGTTTTCAGTTGCCTTTGTTAAAATACTGCATCCATTGTCTCTATCCAATGTCTAGTTATTTAGAATTAGCACACAGCTTGGCACTCTCACTTTAGCATCCTTCTGATGAAATGATCTCCTTATGTGTGGAAAGAGTTTCGTCAGAGAGTGGATAGAAAATGTTGATGGATCCCTGTGAGTGAAACCCATTGTGTCACTAGTCATTATACAGTCATCCCTCCACATTCATTAGGGTTGGGGCACAGGACCCTTGTGAAAGAGAAAAACTGGTGAACAGGCCCTCCCAAGCAATATTTAACACACACACAAAAGTATGATCAGCATATTCAACCTATCATGTGTTCCTTTTGGGCATCAGGGTTCCTTCACAAGGCAGAAGTGGTTAGCTATTGGGGGGGCTCACTGCTGCAGCACACCATTTTTAATAGGGACTTACAAGCCTCATTCGCAGTTTCTCAGTCTCAAGAGGCTTGCAATCTCTATTAAAAATGGCATAGGGAGGCAGCAGAGGTGACAGCAAATAATCCGTGAATAATCAAATCCGCAAAAGTGAAACTCACAAATGTGGAGGGCTGACTGTATATAAATGACTTCAAATAAATGTTATAGCAATTTTTTATATCAAGTATTAACTGATTCCTTTGGGTAATATAAATATTCTATTTGATGGTGTAATTTATGACCTTTAGGATCTGTTTTGCAAACATGCAGTTTACTGCTCTGGCACTTAACCCTATATTACAAGTGTTGAATGAATGTACTGTATAACAATAAAAGGTGTTTATTACCTTCAGCTTCTACCTAACTTGTTTTCCTATTGACTGGTATAGGTGGCAAAGTACAGACACTAGCTATATAATTTCTCATCAAGAGGACATTTCACAAAATAAAAAAAAATCTTGGTGATAGTATTTACTTTGCCTAAAGAGACCCGTGAACAACTCTAAGATTGATAAAATCTATAGTAAAACAAATGGCTAAAAGTAACATACGCACAATTACGTCAATCCATCACAGATCCAAAAATATGCTGACAGGTTTTCTTGACCTTTACTTTTTCTTATGTTCAGAACATATATGCACATGTGATAGCTGAATACAGAATGCCTGCATATCTGGCCTTTGGCCCTGGCTTTTTTTGGCTCATCAAGCTGGTCAGCATTTAGTTATACTTTCCCACCTATCTAAACCTTTCTTGCTCTGTTTCTTGTCTGGCTTCTAAGTATTGATCTTGCTCACTGCAGAAACTGAGTACATTATTCCAGTCAACTCTACCGGTGAATACCTATTTGCAGCTATGCTTCTGTGCTGATCCCTTTTATAACTCCACTGAAGCTAGATTCCAACTCGTTCTCCATAACTCTCTCAAAGAATACGTGGAATTTTTTTCACTATTGATCTATTAGTCTTACACTCAATAACTTTGTGTGTCAATTAGAGAATTACTTTAGATATTTCATTTTAAAACATGGCTCTTTAGAAAATGACAAGGATTTGCTGGAGACAGTTTCTTTCCGTTCTTAAAAACAATATAGAATGATTAGCAACAGAGTATTATTTTTTACTCTCAGTGACCCACTAATATTTCCTGAAGGAACTCTTCAAACACATAAGCAAGTCATTTTATCTCATTTACAGAAAGATACTCAAGTGAGAATGCTAACATGTGTGCTAATTCTAACGTCAGCGGGCACTGGACAGAGACAACTGATGTATTTTAACAAAGGCCACTGAAACGCCATCAGCTGGGAACAGCTCTTCGTCACTACTAAACAGGGGGCAGAGCTGAACCAGTGACCTAGAAGTGAAAGACTTTGTAATCTGATTACCAATCTTTTGAGCTATGCAGTCCATCCCCCTTTCATTTTTACTGATAAGAGAGAATCTTACTACCTAAGCAACTTTTGTAGTCTTTTAGCAATGCAAAAGCTTTCATTTAGTGCTCTAAAAGCAAGTCTCATGGGCACGCTTATTAGCCCATTTCAAGTATTGTTTCTGTGCTACTTTTCCTATTAATTTCAAAATAAATGTATTGGTATAAAAGTCCACTGAAATGCTTTTCTAATAATTTATACTGAAGCTCTTGCTGATCATTAGAGGTTATGATGAGCCATTTTCACAGAGAATTAGATTTAACAGACCATTTAGACATAAACCAGGAGAAAATGTAAGGCTAGGATAGTAAATATTCCAAAAACTACAAAGATATTACAACTGAACTATGAAACTACTGACTGTGAGCAGGCAATTCAGTAATCTTTTCCTAGATCCTAAGCAGAATTTTGTCAAAGTATTTGTTGTAATAGTTTTTCCTGTTTGAAACCATGGTTGTTTTGATGGCCACAGTGCATTATTATCACTTTATTGTGCTACTGTGTGCTTGCAAATGTGACAACATCCATTTTAAAAAGTGTCAAAAATGATCTCATGTGACAAGAGGATGCTGTTGTTTCTTATTTTCTGCCTTGGCCTTCCTCTCAAGAGCCTCAGGAAGAAATCTCAAAGACCTTTCCTGTCAGTTTCTCACTTCTCTATAGATATTTTGGCTTGCACATGAACATTGTTTCCTTTTGGCTTGAGGTAATAAACAATTAGCCACAGCAAAATGTAGTCTTTCAAGTTATTCCTAGCAAGAATGGACACAACCAATGTTTCAGTTTTAATTCAAGTGTACCAGCACTTCCTATTAACTTCCTAAAGCTAAACAAAATTTGCTGCTAGGAATGAAATAATCTACTGGAGGTAGTACTTGAATGTAGTCCATCATTAGGAGCAGAGTAACATTTCATAAATTAAATATCTAATACAACACAAGTCAACTAATTATTCAGTGTTTTGTTTATGAACTGCTAAGAGATCAGTAGAAGATACCTTTTACGTTCAATGATGAGACACCTACATGAACGCTTCGAAGGTATTGTGCACAATAAAAATGAGGCATTTGTTATAGGTAAAACTGCATATAGAATAGCCAAAATCCCAGCCAGAGAGGTACACTGAATCAGTGAAAAGCTGGTAACTCAACACTGTTAGGTCCCAGTGATTTAGTGAGTCTAGTCTACTTTGGACTAGCAACTAGATTTAGGTTGAAGTATTCATGAAGGTGTATGGTAAACCAAAATGAAGGTGAATTACCACATATACAGCACGTAATTTCTGTATGTGTTTTTTTAATAAATGCACATGTATACACTATTACTGGCTAAAGAATACTTTGTACTCTACATCAATATTTCATGGAGTGTATTTCTAATAAGTTGTAGCAAAATATATTATTAATTTGCTTATATAAGGTAATAACTTTTATAAGTACTGTAAACAATTAAATTCACTCCTACATAGTTGCATTTTTGAAACATAAAAGTTGTAATTTATTATATATAGAACATTTAAGTTACAATCCCCTTTTTTATATATTGAAATATTTATATCCCATACTGTTTCATGAGATCTCAATTCTATAGCTTTTACTCATTGAAATCATTTACTGATTGAAGTCAATGAGACTTACTTTTGAATAGCCAAGTGTTGGATTGCTGCGTTAAGCACTTTGAATACTCATTAGCCTGTCCAATGAATTTACTGCAGTTACCAGAATTGCTTGGTTTTATATAAGCAAACATGAACAGAAAAGAGAGAAGTTTTAGTTTGCCTCATCCAGAGGTAACCAGGTTGGCTACCACTTGCTGGAATTCTCAGTCAAACGGGGACATGTATTTTGTGTGGTTTTCAAAACCCTATTGAACTTTTCCTCTAGAAAAGTAACTATTATATATTATCTCTTTTTTCTGAGTCCTGGAGAAGGTGGAGCTAAGCAAGATAAGAAATACAGTTAATACAACCTGACTGTCTGTCTTCTGCATCATACTTAGAAATTGTTTTAGAAAGATAAATAGCACCAACTAGGACAACATTTTAGTGACTACTACAGTTCATATACAACCACCATCATACACTACAGAACTAAATGGGTTTTCAATCATGATGTGTAAATTTAATCACCAGCTTAGCATACCTTTCAAAGCACTAGGTATGACACTCACTGACATTCTGTCAATATTGAATTGCTCTGGCCTTTATAATTTGGAGAACATTGTTATTCCACTATTAAGGCTGCACAGTCACAGACACAAAATGTATACTACTTCATTTTCAGCCCTCCAACCTCAATATATCGTGGTTAAGTTTCTGGAGAAAATTAATAATATCAATAGCTAAATTCTAATTAAACAACAGAAAAATATGTTTGATGCATTCTTCAATTGAATATATGGTTTTAAATTGGTAAGACTTGTTTTGTGCACATCTTTCTCTTGACCTTTGTTCAACGGAATTACAGTAACTCTTCACTGATTCCTTCTCACTTGTTTTCTAAAGCTGTTCAATCACACTTGCTAGCAAGAAGCACAGCTGGCAAGGGATCTAAACCTCATCACAGGGCAAAGTTAGCCTTCTGGCTTTGCCAAGAATGACATTTCAAATGGAAAAAAATCTATTTATTGTATAGAACATTTGATTCTGTATTTATTCAAAGTGCAAATAGCTCCATCCTTTGTATTAACCCTGCATTTAGGCACTATACTAGATTAGATGCTGCACTAGAAACAAAAACAGCAATGAATTAAACTGTCTGCATTTTTAATAAGAATACCATTGTTAATTAAAGTAAGATTACAGAAATCAGCTGAGTTTTTCCTCACAATCCCAGAAGAACTCTACTACAGAGGATAAGCACTGCCCCCTAGTGTCATTTACAACAGACAAAAAGTAAGATAAGCACAATTCATCAGCATTTCCAGTAAAAAAAAAATACATTGCAAATATGTTCATATACAAACAAATTCACTTAAAATATATATTCAACACAGAAGTTTTAACATACAAGTAATGTTATCTTAATCTTCTGTCTTATACATATACACAGTATACATGTACACAATATGCACACACATACACACTCACTCAAGAGTCTGACATGGCCAAGATGTCTTTAATGTTCCAGGCAGCTTCAGAGGGGGGAAAAACACATTTCCACACAGAATAGCAGGCCATGCATGAAAGCGGGTGTCAGAAAGCCCAGCAGAATCACTCACTGTGAAGATGTCTAATAGGGATTGCTGAATACACAATACAGGCAGCATGGACTGAATGACTAAATTGGAAGGGCCAGAACATAGTAAGGAGGGTTTGAATCAAACAGATATTACAATTAAACATGTAATGAATGTTCTGACTTTTCTCCTTTTCTTTTGTTAATTGGAAGTTAACCCAATTTAGACACTGGTTGGGGTGTGATGTCAACAATTTTATAATTTAATTTTGATGCTTTCCAGGAAATTATCTTTGCAACCATTCACTGGATACACAGGTAATATGTTACAGCCCATGCAGAAAAATATACTACAAGAGGCCATTCAGATCTCTAATATGAGTTTAGAAGGTAGCCGTGTCAAACCATTTTAAAAATGTACTTTTTCAGATAGATTTTAAAAAGTGGGTAAAAGTTAACACTGTAAATGTAGAACAAACCAAATGCTTATTAACAATGATCATTTACAAGACAGAAGAAAAAGATAATGGAAATCATACTAACAAAGGCTTGTAAAAAGAAAAAAAAACACAAAACTGCAGGGGATTGCTATATCAGACCTATTTCAAACAGCACAAGAGTATCAAAAACTTGTGCATAAAATGTCAACCTATTTTCCAAATGTACTACCAACTTTTTGAAAGTGCTCTTTTATTTGCACTGAAAGTCAAAGAGTCTCTTTAAATGGCTTCAGATCACATGTTTGCAGTCTGCTTTCCATTTAAACCATTATAGACATTTACCATTATCCTTGCATTTTAAAAAGCAACACACATAATTATCCTTTTATGAAAAGATTACAACTTGCATTTTACATTTATGTTTAGAGCAAAGAGACACAAAATGCATTAGCTTAGTAGAAAATGCTAGACATGAATACTCAAAATGAGAGTACCTATGTATTTGGATACTTTATAATAATGATTAAGTAAAATTATGGAAAATTGTGGATGAAATTGGATAAGATACAGCAAATCTTTAATGAATGAAAGATCTGCATTTGTATTACACACTTGAATAAGGAAGAAACTGAGAGTCTCTTCGTGTATTGCTTAAGGTATTACCATAAAATACTTTAGACAGATAAATAAACATACAAAGCACATAGGCAGCAAGCAGTTTTTTCCAAAATTATGTTATTCAGATAGACTACACATGAACTGAAGAAGCTGCTGCCACTTAGCAGGTATCTATAGGCTGAAAAAATAATTTTGCTGGTATGTATTGTGTGAACTATCTTCCAAACGCTAATAATGAGGTAAGGTCTAATCATTAATATTTTAAATCAACAGCATTTTAGAAATACTAGCACCTCTAATTAAATGTCTTTTTTACTGCATGTTTGCTACAGGTAGTACTGATATACCTCCTATGTGAATCTTTTAAGTTGTAAAAGAATCTTTAAAATATCTTTATCCTAAATCTCCACTTGATTTGTTGTCTGATGATAAACTAATATTTATGTTATGGCCATAGGTCATATGCACAACCTGATGGCTACTACCAGGAAAGACACTGTTAATTCCCAGACTTGACAAAATATTCTTCAGAAACTAGACGAACAGGTACTGTCTGCAGAGGCAAACTCTATATGGTCAGCTCATCACTCTTTTCCAGATTTTTAGAAGGATGAAGAAGACTGCAAGTTTCTTCACAAGAAGGTCGATGAAATCTAGAAGCATGTGTATTCCATTCTTGCTAAATATAACCTTGGTTTTATGGACTGTTGTTTTTTGGTATAATCCTGTTTTGAAAACTCAGCTAAAAGTAAGTAAATACTAGAGTTGCTGCAACAAATTGGCTCATAGTACTGTAATTAGAAAATGATAGGTGCTTACAGTTTTCCTTACTATGTCAATACATAATTGTCATGTAGATAATCTATGCAATCATCTTTGTTTTCTATAATAACAGAAAATTAATAAAGTATGAAATCCTATACATTAAATGCTAAAGATTATCCAGTGCAGTATCATATGGACAATTAAATCTCAAATTATACCTGTCCCTCTGAAGCTAATCGAGCCTATCTGTGATCTTACATAAATGATTATGTTGTGTTTCTTTTTGCAGGTAGTTGAGAAACTGACTCACATTATACTGCCAGGGTGCACAGAGTGAGTCCACTTGCTGCTGGTAGACATGAACATTACGGTTCACTACAAATGGAGCTGGAACGATTGCAACTGGACTGCACTAGAGTGTAAAAGTCAGGGAGAAACAGGAAGAATACCTACCGCATTAAGAGCGTCAGTGGGCCTCCGATGTTTAAAAAATGAAGCTTCTAAAACTGATTAATAATTCAGAACATTTCCCAAATATACTATATAACATGTTGGGAACTTGCATGTCTACACAGATCCAGTAATAGCTACAAAGCTGATGATAGGAAAAAAAATGGCAAACAATGTATCTGATAATTCTTTACAAAGTATTGATTTCATTCTTATTATACAGGATACTTTTTGTGTAATGTGAACATTAGACACCTATTCAGTTCTAAATGCTCAAACATTTCTGAAAGTTATTTTAATATTCATAAGAAACATATTACGATAATTTTAAAAATTCACTGTATATATAAATTTTAGCCTCACACTAACAATGTAGGTATATATGATATACTGTCAGTTCTTTCAGATTTATGCAAACCTATTACAAAGTAGCACAATTATCACATTGTTTCTTTCTCACTGAAAATACCGTGATCATAATGAAACAAGCAGTAACTTGGCCTGTAACTGAATATTTCCACATGACAAAACTGGGTGCCATGTGTGAATTGCCATTCAAGATAATGCTGCATGTCTCTATATTGTTTTCATATCTCAGCTACATTTTGAAGTTCATGATGCATCAGAGTGCTATACTACCAAGGCTATAAAAGCCATGCCATGTGAAATAGATATATTGCAGACATACCTCTTTGGAGCAGCAGTGAAGCTCTGTTTATTAACTTTAGATCAGTGTGTACACTAAATATAAAACAAATCAGAATTGCTTAATAAAGTATCTGAGAGCAACAGGGACTGAGTAAAATCTAGGTCACATTTATATAAAAAAGGCAAAGCAAAGCAAAGCAAATGTAACATTTCCTCAAGCAACACACCAGAATATCCAATGCATGATGCAACTGTGGCTGCAATGTTATTTAAAAAAACAGATTATTCCCACTTATTTCAGCTTACATTAATCAAGAGACGTAAGGCTGAATATGATTGACAAAGCAACTGCTTGCGGGTGCAAAGCATGGAACAGCAAATTTATGGCATTCGGTGCTCAACCATGACAGTTTTACTGCAAGGGATAGATGACTAAATAACTTTTTACTAAGTTAATAATATTTCATATGCAGAATTGTATCAGTATTTTTTTCTCTTGCAACAGGCACATACATGAATCCTCTGTAAAACACTAGATGTTCCACAGGTTGATGATATACAAAAATGCAGAAAACCCTTCTAAACTCTAAGTCTTTGTAATCACCATTCATAGACAAGTGCAGATACAACACAAGAGCCAGCTGATTGACTGAGTGATGCTATACCTCCTATTCCAATCTATGTAAATTCAAATTCTTCACCTCAACCCAGACTATCCTACCTGTAGTTAGGTGTTAAATTGATACTGACATCAACTGTCCTTGACGTTGTTCATACCACAGTTCCCCCCTAAGTAAAATAGAGAGTTGCTTAGCAGCTTTGATGAAGATGGTTAGCGTAGTTAGCACTGATTACGGTTAATGGTGGCATCAACTGAATGCTTGAATATATTTAAGAATGCAGTGTGATGCTGCAGAAAAGGTGAATGTTATTTTAGTGTGCATTAATAGAACCACAGTTTCCAAGTCAAGGGAACTAATAATCTAACTATATTATGCCTTGGTCAGGCATTCAGTACTGCATTCAGTTCTCACCCCCACATTTTAAGAAAGATATAGACAGATAGGAGCAGGTTCAGAGACAGACAACAAGGATGACAAGAGGTATGGGGAACAAAACGTATGAGGAAAGGTTGAAGGAGCCAGGCATGTTCAGCTTGGTGAATAGAAGACTGGGGGTGACATGATACCACTCTTTAAATACCTCATGTCCTGCCACAGAGGAGGAGGCTGGTCTGTTCTCTGGTGCCCCAAAGGATAGGACCAAGCCTGGTGGTTTGACGTTACAGGAGGGTTGATTTTGACTGAGCACTAGAAGGTACTTCTTGATAGTAAGAGCCATTCAGCAATGGAACTAGTTGCCTAGAGAGGTTGTGGGTTCTCCCTCTCTGGACATCTTTAAAAAGAGGTTGGACAACTACCTGCTGAGGATGCTTTACTTGGAGATCCTGCATGAAGCCCCTCCCAGTTCTATGATTCTATGGGGCTGGAGGAATTTGTGCCAAAAAAGACGAGAGAAAGGGGAGAGGTGCTCTCCAAATTTCTAACCCTGATCAATGGACTCTGTCAAATTGGTGAACCTGAAAGTCCACTAACTTCACTTCACAAAGTGCTAGTTTTGTGTGTATGTATATATGACTCAAAGCAGTCCTCATGTCAGGCAAAAAAGTCAGAGCAACTTTAAATATTTTCTGAATGTTACTCTATTTATGGTTTTGTTTTTCATCTGAACTAGTGATCATATACTTGTGTGATCTTAGTTCTATAGATAGAAGTCAATAATTCTTTCTAGCACCTAAAAAACAACACTTTTATGAATGAGAATTGGTTTGTGTGACCATTGTTTTTTTTCTAAAGAACATATTTTTCTTCAGGAATAAAACAATCCATAGTTTCATTTATTTATTTTGTATTTAACCAATTTGACTAGCCAAAAATGAATGATAAAAGTTTACATACTGTGGCAATTATAGATATGCTGCCTGCATTTAACAGACAAGTTATACAGCCAATCACTGAATCCTCAGTCAATACTTCTAATGCATCAATCAAAAATCTTTTTATAGCTAAATAACATTACTGATAGTGTTTTTATTATAAAATTTTGCAAAATATTCTTGCATCCTCATTTGCCAATGCAGCAGAATTGTCAGCAGTTGCTACAAACATGAAATGCAGAGCAGTTTTCAGATACAATTGACAGGTCAAAGTATTCTCCCGTTTTAATAATGGCTTTTCCCTATTACATTCATTATTCATATAGAAAAAGAATAAGCACCTTTTACGCTTTATATTGCTTTCTTGAGGAATATGAGCTTTACAACTTTTAGAAGTGATTTTCCAAAGATCCTAATAGCCAAATGACTTGAGAAATTTTCTACACATGCTGTATTTGCATAATAACTAGACTATTTGATATATATGAACCATACTTATCCAAATATTTATTTATCTATGGAATGGCCAACATTTCATCCTAATTCCCCCTTTTCCTATAAAATGAATTACCTAATTAAAATCAAGTCCATTACTAATTTGTTTGAAGAAGACCCAAACAATAATATATTAACTATAGAAATCACCTATATTCTTTCTCAAAATGGAAGAATTAAACAAAATGGAAGAATTAAACAAATGCTTAAACTTTTCTCAAAAGAATGAGTTTGAAAAGCACTTAATTTTGACAACATTACTTTCTATGCATTTATACGGTATGACAATATGCATTTATACGGTATGACAATAGCACCTATTTCTATAGCGCTCCCTATTGTTTTCCAGTACCTTCTTTTGAGAAAGTTATCTATATTATAGCAGACATGTTTGCAAAACCTAACACCAGACAAAACATCATTTACAGTGAAGAAATGAGAGAAGCTAGAAGTTGAGGCATGATGTTACATTCCTGCTTTATCTTTATAATGTTCAACCCTCTGTAGATTTCACAACCTATCAAAGGAGAACACAGTTTTGAACAGGGCACAAAAGCTCATATGATTAATTACGATTTCTCTACAAACAGTTAGATTTTTAAATATAAATTGTATATTTTTGCAATGATCTGTAGGCAAATATTTGCTTTGACTATTTATAATCTTATGACCCAATATAATATTTCCATAAGTAGGAGCTAATTACATGTACAACCAGAGTGTTGGTTGATGTATTTGGTGTATAGTTCCTAATGTCAATTATATAAGACACTTTTGAACACAGTAGAGGCTTGGCTCTTCAGCAGCAGGAACTGCTATGCCTTCTGAGCAAATAGCACTTCTGTGAATCTTGGCCTGAATGCTGGTGCACAAAATACCAAATAGGGCACCAATACATGAAATAAGTGCTATACTTACTTAATCCTTCCGAAGTGGTCTCACTGACTATAGCAGGATTACTCCAAAGTAAACAGTTTCAAAATAGGATCTCAAGGCAAACTTGTGTCACTTAATCCTGGGCTAAGACTTCCATTTTATGCCAACAAATATAGAAGGAAATTGCTGGCAGAATTATTTTACCCTGATTAATTTTACTTTTATTTTATAATACTATTAAATATTAATACTGAGATTTCTATCTAGCTATCATTGTATGCTGCAGCCAATTTGAGATAATAACAATCATGTTTCAAACTAAAGGAATTCAGAGGCAGAAAGGGAATTAAAAAACTCAAGAACATCAACATAAAAAGAGTTCATATATGTCTAGGTTTCTAAATCTCTAAAAGAATGTAATTTATTTTTGCTGGAAGCAAAATGCATTATTTTGAATCAACCTAGTATGAAAAGTGGTATTTACATTGGCAACCATATTTCCTACAACTTTTCAAAATAATCCAAGCAAATGTGCACCAAACAGAGGAAATACATCCAAATTATAAGAAAGAGACAGGTGTCCTGGAAAAAGAAAAAAAATGTACTCAAAGGAACATCTGAATAAAATTGAGACATCTGCAGTAAAGTTTTACCTTCTCCCTAGAATGTTTGAGATGAACTCACTGTAACACTGTCTTCTCAGAAAAGACAAAGTGATCAATGCAAGAACACATCAGGCTCCCTTGGACAGGCCAATCAATGCAAGAAAGAACCTTGCCCAGGGCCTTATGCAAATAGAAGCACGTCCTGCAACCTAGGGAGGGAACATGCGCAATAGATCAATGGGATCTGAAAAACCTTACAGCTATATCAGCCTCAGACATTAAATATATAATGATGAATCCCTCACGTTCTCAGTTGAACTCTTAAACTAGGTTATTTTCCACAGCTAGTTGAAAATTACTGGAAGTCTGTATCCAGCAACTGTGCAAGACAGGAGACTGAATTATAGCGTTAAAAGAACATAAACAATGAAGTGTCAAAATTATTTTAACTTTGCTCACAATAAGTAGTTAAAACTCAGCAAAGTTGATTTGCAAATAAAATTAATGAATCAGTGCTGTAAAAATAATTTCTAGGTTTTTTTTTCTAGTTTAATTTCTAGTTTTTCCTCACCTAACTGATGCAGAAGAATCAATCTCTGTTGCTTATATAAGGTGTCCTAAAAAAATATATTCTGGAATACCAATGTGTGAATAGTACTTTCACCATGTACTGCAACACATTTGTAACCTTACAAGCCCTTGGAAATACAAAGGGCTTTTCCATTCAACTGATGGTTGTACAAAAGAAAGTGAAGAGGTTATTTTTCCTTCAGTGAAAGATAAATAAAGCTGAAATAGTATGAGCTATGAAAACACTCATAAAGTTGAATTTAACTTTGATGGTATGTATGGTGCTGTACCAGTACAAATATAATCATGTAATTTCTTAAAGACGAGGAATGCTAACAAATGAAGCTTCTTTTGAAGATTTGCGCATAGTAATTTATGAATTGCCATTCTTTTTAGAAAAAAAAATCTGTAAAACTTGCCTAGTTTACAGAATCAACATTACCTCCAGAATTCGGCGAAGAGAAGTTGAATACAGCTACCTAGATCATATTAAAAACATATCACAGCTATCTGCAAATAAATATGATTTAAT
Source organism: Iguana delicatissima (assembly GCA_948472985.1). Lineage (NCBI taxonomy): Eukaryota > Metazoa > Chordata > Lepidosauria > Squamata > Iguanidae > Iguana > Iguana delicatissima. The sequence goes on along the minus strand of CAOKZL010000209.1, from coordinate 1,294,194 downwards.
CAAGGTCTCATAAGCATAATTCCTTGATATCATACAGCTGTGGTGTAAAACCTTCAATTAAAAATACATTGTTTCTTATTAAAATAGTGGTCTACTTTAAAAATCAGCTAAATTATCAGCTAAAATTAAATTTTAATTTGAAGGATATTCTGAAAGCATTTCTGTGAGCACAGTTAAATTATTGGATTAACACCTTAAAATGAATGATACTTTAAAAGTATTTTTTCTGGGTACAGCATTTATGAAAGATCACCAAAGACTTTTTCTGTACACCAAATAAACGTCTGTTATTATCATGCTATAAATGAAAAAGTGGTGCAACACAGATCGATTCAGCTGAACTAAGGATCATAAACAGCTTCTGTATTTAAACCTGGAACTTTTCTTTTAGAGGAGCAGGAAGACAGGAAACCAAATTTTGTTCAAATATGAACAAGGCAATTTATTTTTTGCTAGTAGCAAAAGGCATTCCACTAAATGTACAGCTAACTCAAAACAAAAATGACACACAAAGGCAATGCATGTAAAATTCAGAGGCTGTATACTAATGGGCACTAGTTGCTAGAAAACAACTGTGGGAAAGGGCTGTCACCATCATGACCTGCTTAGGGACCTTATTGGGTATCTGGTTGGTCAATGGAGAAAAGAAAGGTGGAATCTTGGTCTGAATCAGCATCTTATGTTGAATATTTTCAGATAGGCAAGACTACTTTCTTTTCAATTTTCCCTTTTCTTTTTTTTTTAATAAGTGGTTTATGATGTGGCAACATCTTGTCACATATATAGCTGTAATCACAGAAATACCAGGCAAATTGACAATTGTAATACAATCCCAGAACAATTGTGCCAAGAGCCAAATGTGGAAGTGGGATTACATGGTAGAACACTTCCCCATTTAAACAATTTTCAAAATTCTTCATCGCACAAAACTGGAACGGGGCAAAAGCTAAACTAGATGTAATAGGGGCTGTTTAAAAAAAAAATCAAAGGAGTATTTAGACATATGATCTTACATCTAAAGTAATAAAATCCAGGAACAATTCTACTACTTCATTTGGTGTTCATGTGTACAAGATCTAACCCAGGAAACCTACAGATAAGCAATGGCAAGAGCAGCCTCAATCTTTGCTTTTATTTCATATACATAAACCACATCACAGCCATTCAAGGACTATACTTTCTCATCATGTTGATTTGGCCATGCTGGCTCTACTACGTGGAGAAGTGTTCCTGGATAACATTGAAGACACAATTAGTGACAGAAAGGTAAAATTTCTTCACTAACATTACTGTCACAGATTAGGTTCCATGATGGGCTACAGATCTGGTGCATTTTCTAACATTAAAGGAGTGCAAAAAAATGAGGTCCCCTTATAAAATTCAAAATGTTATTGCTTATAAAATATCACATATCCCACTAATAAAATAGCAAATAGGATCTGATTTATGATGTCTTTCCATGTGCCAAATTTCAAAGTGATAAACCATATTTCAAATAAACTAAATGAAATAAACACTACCAGAGATACCCAGTGAATTTAAAAGTGCTGAAATAGAAACATTTTACCCCTTTCCCTCCCATTTTCAGAAACAGGATTTTTGGTGAAAACCAACACTACTTTTTAAGAAAGCAGCTCCTTCATTGGTTTGATGAAATGCTGAGCACAGTTCAGAAATTAAGATTCTCATACTCCATTACACTTTGTAGCAGTAAATGGGGCAAAATTCATTCTGATTCTAGAATACTGCCAGTACTCTAATTTTTTAAAAGAAGAATTTGCAACTCACACTGACTTGTTCCTGGAAATTGACAAATGGTATTAAGTTTTTCCCTATTTGTTCCAACTGATCAGAGATCAGTTTGTTACAAGATCAGAGCAATGGTTATCTTATGCTAACTGATGCTTCCTAAACCTAAGAAATTGAATCTTAATGATAATGCATTAATAGCTGTGCCCCATGATCACAAAGGACGTCTGCAGTGGCCATACTGTACTTGCTTACAACTTATCCTCCACGTACCAAAACATTGCCTTTATTTTTCAGGTTTCATACTGAAATGGGGAAGATGGAATGCCTGGTACCAGTAAAGATGTCACACTTTGTTCTGGTTCCATACTGCCTTATGAACTACCTTCGATGAGCTGAGCCATGTTCTCTTCTTCTGTTAAACATGTCATTTTAAACATCTGAAGTCATGTCAGTATGAGATGAATCATGGTACCCACAGAAGCATCAACCTCTCAGCAGGAAAATTCCAAAAAACTATCAAGAAACCACTTAGATCCTTCTGGGACAGATCATTTTATTAAATTTCCCATAGCCGTCGCAGCTGCCTATAACTTAGCCACATGTAACGTGACACTTTATTCATTCCAGTTTTCTTTTCAATTACTGAAAATAGCAAATCAGTACTATCAAAATCACTTGGCACTCAAATCAGCTTAGTGAAGGTACAGCACCCACGAACAAAGAAGTCTATAGGGTTTAGTGTAATTCCGCGTTTTCTTCCTCCCATGAGTACACCCCATTAGCACACACGAAAGCAGGGGGGCTCTGTATGCCTTATACACTGCATTTGTTTTTGTCGTGTGTCTTCAAGTTGTTTCCAATTTCTGGTGACTTTAAGGTGAACCCATTATGGTACTTCCTTAGCGAGATTTTTTTTTGGGGGGACTGCCTTTGCTTTCCTCTGTGGCTGAGAGAATGTGACTTCCTGAGGTCACCTGGGAGATTACCATGGCTGAGCGGGGATTTGAACAGTGATCTCCAGAGTCCCAGTTCAATGCTCAAACCACTAAACCACGGTGACTCATGTATTACTCCTTACAAGTCATAGAGAGGAGAGAGATAGCAAAGAGAGAAGGCAATCCATAAAGACCTCTTCTTTCCTGCACTTCCTGTTCCCTGTTTGCATACATATCTGAGTGTACAGTGCTCTTACTAGAAGGCAAAATCTTAAAAAACTCTATTGAGCCCTGTGGAGCTTAACACTTCTATCCAGCTGGATACAGAACCAGACTGTCCATCAACACAAATCACAGCAGTTCCACTAGTGGCAAAGAGACTTGGATAACACACCATCTTTTTCAGCCACAGAAATGCAAAAACTGTAAAATAAAGGAACCATCTTTTACACTTTGACATAGGTTATGTAACATTAACAAGTCAGACTGGAAGAAAGAGGTTTCATTCTCTTTAATCCTAAGAGAATACAGTCTACTTTTATCAGGTCTACATTAATTTCCCCCAAGCCTATGCCATTAAAAGCTTTTCAGTATAGGATTAGGTATAAAAGCACTGCACAAGACAGTATGGTAGGCAATTCAGCTTCTTACGTAATAGGTTTATCAAGTCAGCATTTATGGATTTATACTAAGTGTCTTTATAATTATGTTAATTGACAGATAACACATAGGTCATATCTAAACTACCTGGTATTTTTTCAGATAGCTAGGCAACATGAAGTAAGACATACACTGACTTAGGTATATTTGCATAATCAAAATATTTAGCATGCTTTTTCATGGGTATATCTCTCAATGACCCCTAGTTAGCTTGTAGACACATTTAACCTGAGGTCACGCTGAATGTGGAGGAGTAGTGTAGACAGACTGCTGGAGTTATATCATATTTTTATTCTTGTTGCCTTTTGCTGAAAGAGTTACTCAGTGAATTCTGACATCCACCTACTTTTGCTCTTTTTAAAATTAAATACATAGATTTTGTGGTTATATCACATATCAGAAGCCCATTGTCAATGACAATTTGGATTTGCTTCTCCAATTTTCATTATGTTAACAACATCTGATTCTGTTCAGACATTTCTGTTTCACTACATTTCTGTCAGTGACATTGTTTCTCCAGCCACCAGTGAAAGTATATTTGTTTAGCAGTTTTCTCATTTGGACCCAACTGGAAAGGACAAAATCAACAACACATATAAACCCATGAAGCTGTCTTTATAATGGCCTAGTCTGGATGGAATATTAAGCTATAGCTTAGGGCTCCAGGAATAAACCAATATGGCTGTGAGACTAACAAAGAAGTGCCAGAAAATCCCTAGATATCTTAAAGAATTTGTCTTCGGACCCAAATGAATTGCATCCTTGGGTACTAAAGGAACTTGCTGACATACTTTCAAAACCTCTGTTTATCATCGTTCACACAACCTGGGGAGTGGGTGAGGTACTGCAGAACTGGAAACAGGCAACTGTTCTCCCAGTCATCAAAAAGGGAAGATACAAAAATTTGGAAAACTACAGATGGGTCAATATCGCTTCAGTAGATCAGGAAAGATACTACAAGGTAGATAGCATGTAGCTGACTTGCTATAATGCAATGTTTTTGCAGAACTAATATGGATTTATCAAAAAAGAAAAATAACCCAATGAAGATAGACAAACATTACCTCTTTTTTTAAAAAAACTGGTCCACTAGTTTGATGGATTATGAGAATGTTCCAGCTGTAATTTATCTTGATTTTGTTGAAGCATGTAACAATATATCCTACTGTATTTAGGTTACCAAACTATTCAGATGTGGATTAGATGAGAGTACCATCAGGTGAGTTCACACCTGGCTGGAAAACAACACTCAAAATGAATGGTTCTTTATAACAATAGAAGGTTGTTTTGAATGGCCATTTCATATGGGTGTTTCTTGTCCTTAAAACTATTTAGAGTTTTAAAAGCCAAAATCTTGAACAGAATTCAGAAATGCAATGACAGTCAGTATAGCTGCTAAATGACTGGTGCAATATGATCTGATTGCGTAACTGCAGAATATGATACGAATCATATTCTCCACCAGCTCAAGTTTCCAAGTTCTATGGGCAGTTGAAAACAAAGTCCATTAGTCTGGACATGGTTAGGGCATAAATAGCTAAGGCCGTATATTATTTCTTCAGCTATGGTCACAGCAAATACACTGGCTGATGTTGATAAGGAAATCTTGATTATATCGTCGTCATTGCTTTCACAGTCAGTGACAAGTACAATATCCCTAACTCACTACAAACTCAAATCTTCAGTGTAATGCCACCCCAGTTAAAACCAGTTGGCCCATCTATTCAGATCAACTGGTTTCCCCACAGACAGTAGTTCTGTCTTGTGTGAACTTGGCATCAGTTTGTTTACCTCCATCCGTTTCCTAAAATGCCCCAGAACTTACTCAGGAGTTCCAAAGCCTCCATAGGATTGATAAGTGAACAGTGGTCTTGTGTCACCTACATATTGAGTACCCTGAAGTCCAATTCTCCAGATGATTTACTCTAGATAAGTAGCACAGGAAATAAGATGAAATCTTGCAGTGCCCTACTGACCAATAAAATAAAAGCCCCCCCGCGGCAGCATGACCATCCGTATAGAAGTGGAGGATATCCATAAGGATATCATGATCAACTGAATGAAACCCCACTAAGATAGCCAGCAAAATAAATAAGATAGCACTTCCCTTGGCCCTATCCAATGTAAGTCATCTTTCTGAGCAATCAAGGACTTTCAAACTGGAATGGAATAGAGTAAACCAGTTCACTCTAAGATTACCCGGCTCTGAGAAGCCATGACTTGCTAAAAATAGGAAGCTAATCAAGGGTATCACAGACTGAGGAGTCTAGATATGATTTTCCAGAGGCGTTCAACCTCTGTTTCAACCTCTGCTACCTAGCACCATTCCCTCCTTTAAAAGAAGCATTTGTTACTTCTGAGATTTAGAAACTCAGCCCTTTAAGGATGGTATTTAAAAGCCAAGATTAGAAAGGATTTACCACACAGGAACTAGGTTTGTTCTTTCACCAAACTTATGTATATCCATAGATTTCAGAAGCTGAATGTATCCATAATAGGATCAAAAGATGTCTTATTTGCACTCATTCCCAACTCTGTCAACACTGTGGCATCCAACTGTGAACTTCTGTATCCAGTTCACAGATGTGAATACTTTTACCTGCAAAATGCAATGCAAATTAATCACAAAGAACTTATTCTGGGTCCTAAAAATCTATGTCAAACAGGTCCCTCAGCCACAAGAAATACCATTTCTGTCCACTCTCAGAAGTTATAGTCTCCTTGTATTGCATCCCAGCAGAGGCTGCTTTTGATTCCATCCCCAGAAAAAAGGGAGAGTATCAAATTCAATAAACAGATATTCTAAGGAGTCAAAATACCTTTGCAGGAACAACGTTTAGCATAATGAAACACATTACTTAAATGCTTATGTGAAATATTTCTGGGCCCATTTGAGTTTAGAGATATGACATAAGTGTATACTTCCACTGGTCATGGCATTTTCACATACAAAAATCACTTTATGTAGACCCTTTATTTTCAAAACAATTGTTAGAATTTGTTTCTGCACACAAAGAAATGCTTACATTTCTTATTGGCAGCTAAATGTTAAAAATTATTTATTTATTTGGGAAACAAATTATTTTAAAAGACAACATAGTTTTACTTTTCTTAGATTTATTACTTTATAAAATAGATACCACTAATAGTTTTTAAGTACTAAAAATGCTTAATATCTTGAAAAGTGATGTATTTCTAATAATTGTTCAGTTCAGCACATACACAAGAAGTTTGTCTATACTTACAGAAAAGAAATGTATGGATCACACTGTTGAAACTCTGTCTTTCACTGTGTATATAGATCTTTCTTGAAATAGAAGTCTTCTGTGAAATATATTCTTCAGATCTAGTTTTGCATGTGTGATAGATATGTGATGTGCCAGCATTATATATTATATTCTTCCTCGCATGCACACACCTCCTGCAGAGATAGCAGACTACAGAAGCTGACCCTTACTGAGACCATCTTGTTTAACTGACAAAGCTCCTTTTTAACTTCTTACTTACTGCCTACTTCCTGTGATGGGGAAAACTTTAGCTCTGCTTGTGATAATTTCACAGGCCCTGAGTACCATGACCCTAGAAGACCCAAGGTCAGAAGTCAAATCGTGTTCTGAAACATCTGTGTGCTTCATATTAAAGTAGAACAAAAGTGAAGGAATATCCACCAGCATGACAAGAGAAACAAGCAAAATGGGAATGACACATTGGTCATCTCTTAGCCATGCCATCTCTAACCAGTCACTAAAAAGAGTTGGGGGGGGGTGCATTAATTCAGAACTATTCAAAATCTTAACTCTCTAGGCAAGTACTTATCTTTTATATTAAAAGATTACCAAACTAACATTGTTTATCCCATTCTTGATTACCAAATAATCTGCTAAAAAAAATCCAAGAAGGGAAACTTTGTTGATTTTCTAAAATGTTTAGAAAAGTTAGGTATAAAGAATCCTTCTCACAACAAAGATTCCATTTCCTATTTATGAGTAGAACTGGGTAGGCAACCTTTTCTGGTTACAACATGTGCTAAAATTATCACTGGAAACATCAGCTAACTATTTGTTATGCTCCAGTGATAATTATTTGATTCATAACATACAATTGAAAGAACAGTGAAGTAACAGTAAAATAATTTTGCTATGACACTGGAAAAACTGGGAAATTATTAAAAAAAAATTTTAATTGCCTAGTTGTCCCAAATAATAACTCTACCAAAATGTATAGCAAGCAAAGATATCAGGATAAATTCATTTATCAAGCAGTCAGTGAGTAAACAAATCAAACAATTCATTTTAGTTGCAGGATTATCACTCCAGATGTAAAATCCATAACATCATCCATCTCCATTATGTACCAAAACAAAAATGACTTCTAAAGATGTGTTTTGGATTTTGGTTTCTGGCCACATAACAGCTAGTGCATTTATGCTAGTAATAGTTTTCTACCTACTAGAGAATATATTGTGGTAATACTTTTAGGAAGCTAACTGAAAAAAAGCATAAAACCTTCAGAGTAAGTTTTTCAAACCACAGCTTTCTTCATCAGGCAAAGACGGTTAAAAAAGCATACAGGGAAAAGAAAAGAAATCACACAGTTAGAATCAACCAGAATGCATGTTATTTGGACATAGCATGGAGGAAGGGTCTATTCCTCAGGCCATGCCCCCAATGGCCCTGAGCTCATTTAGAGCAACAAAGACGATACAAGAAGAGCAGTAAGATTTGGTTCTCTATCTCAGAATGTAAAAAAACCTCCCTTGAAAATTCCAGTGTGTAGCTCTCTGGCCCCTTTATAGAATGTAAAATTAGATTCGCACTGTAAAGTGTAATTGACCAAGAGCCAGAAGAATCGTGAGTTGAAGCCAGGAATATAGTCAGGAAAGAATACAGAAAGATACTATATACAGCCAAAAAGAAAGAGAAGCTTCAGTGGATGACAGATGAAACTTCAGACACTTAAGGATAAACAAGGGGCGGGGGGGAGGTGAGAGAAACAGGGTCAGAATCCTGAACACAACTGTTCAGCAACTGGTACACAGGGCCAAAGATAACTACTATACTAATAATGAATGCATGGAAATAGAAGATGACACCAAAAATGGTGGAACAAGAGACTTCATCTGCAAGATCCAAGAAATCAGAGGGAAATTTAAACCAGGATTGGGAATGCTATACAATCAGTAGAAGAATATTCTACAGGATCAAGAAGAAGTAAAAAGATGATGGAAACAATAAACTGAAGAACTCTATACAAGAAATGAAAGTATGAAAGATTCATTCAAGGAAGATTCATTTGAAGATGAGACCACAATTTTAGAAAGTGAGAGGGAAGCTGCACTCAAAGTGATTGGGAGAAATAAGTCATCAAAAACAGATGGCATACCGACAAAGCTGTTTCAAGCTACAGAGATAGAATCTACTCCAATTCTAACTAAAATCTGCCAACAAATACAGAAAACAAAACAATGGTTTACAGATTGGAAATGTTCAATATACATCCTAATCCCCAGGAAACAGGACACCAAGGATTGCAATTACCATTGAACTGTTGGATTAATCTTCGATGCAAGCAAAGTGACGCTCAGAATTTTATTACAAAGACTTTCACCATACATGGAGCGAAAAATACCAGATATCCAAGCTGGATTGAGAAAAGCTGGAGGCCCTAGGGATCATATCGTAATGTTGTGATAAGGGTTTCCCCCCCCCTTTATTCAAAAATTAATGTAATTTAAAAGTATCACTTCATTACTTTTTTTCTTTTTTTGTACTGTAATATTTAATTTTTAAAGTATTTTATTAGTATATTTATGCTGATGATGAGGTGTCATTTGTCTCCCAGAAACAATGTGGGAAGAAGAAACTCTTGCTGTCTGTTGTGATTATTCAAGATATTAATTATAATTAGATATCAAGGCCTCTCTTGTCTTGCTTTATAAACAGCTGTTTCTTTCTGAGTTGTTTAGGTTTTCAGCAAAACCTTGAAAGTTTCTTTATAAGAGGAGATGGGCAAAATGCAGTTCTTCAGATGTTGGACTGCAACTCCTGACAGCCCAAGCTTGCATAGCCAGTTGTGAAGAATGCTAGGTGTTGTAGTCTGACAATATCTGAAGGGCTATATTTTGCCCACACTTGCTTCACAACAACCAAAACATGCAGAGTGGCTTGTAAAAGCAGTGCTTATGGATAGAGTCTATGGTATGAGATTGTGCTGCAAACTTTCTAAAATACAAGTATACCTCAGCTAGGAAAGTAGGTGTGTTTCTGGGCATTACTTCTTTAACAGAATATTTGATATCACAGGCATAAATAACATCGAAAGAATAGGGGCTGGTTCCTACATCACAAAAGAGAAGAACAGTTCAATATGTTTTAACAAACTTCTTGTCCAAAACTAACAATATCCACTTGCAAAATGAAAAAAGATCAGATAAGCTTTGCATAGTCAAACAAACAAACAACCCTTCCCCAGCAAAATTACAACCTTCTAGGGATGACTTAAGGGCTCCTTCCTAAATGCACCCAGGGATGACTTTCCATTTACCACTCTCCACTTTTCTTATAATCTCCATTTCTCTGGCCAACCTTACAGATCTGTGTTTTTTTAAATATGCTGGGGCTCGGTAGTGAAGCAGGCTAATCTGCTTTCCTCTTTTCTCTCTGTTTTGCTATTCACTCTTGCTAAGAGTTGCTAGCTGCTGTTTGCCTTGCCTTGATTATAGATTTAATCTGGCCAATCTGGTTATTTGGAACCTTACAATATGAGCCTTTGATAACCCCCAACTCAGGTAAATCTCTGCTGGACTCACCAATCTGCAGAGAAGAAAAGAAAGTATAGTTTTCCTGAAAAAGGAAAACTATAGCTCACATTTGAGAATGAATACAAAAAGGAAAAGGGGAGATTTACTCTCTTTAAGATTAACTGATTTCTATTTTAGCATGGGCTTTTGTGGGTATCGATCCACTTCCTCAGTCATTGCATCTGAGGAAGTGGATTGATATCCACAAATATTCATGCTAAAATATAAATCAATTAGTCTTAAAATGGCTGCTAGATTCCTTTTTCCTACCCTCCCTTTTTCCTTCTGCAGCAAGAGACTCACAGTTCTACTTCTTTTTCACTTTCATTTTTCTTCAGATTTCATTTTCAAAAGGAAGCAGCATCTCCCATCACCCCACCACCATCTCCTAGTTCCCTAACTAGTTCATTCCCCTTTATCCTGTCTCTCCTTCTATCTCCCTCTGGAAACCTCATATCTCTCCCTCTCTGTTGTTCCTAACAGCTGGGAAAATACTGTTTGGTATTCCTTCTCTTCCTATTAAAGCTATGTTTTTTATGGATAGGCTAGTGCAATGGATGTGAAGGTAGTCCTGAAATGCATTTTCTGTTAAGATGGACCAGCACAATGCAATGTTGTTTGCTGGTGACTCTTCTTCCAGTTTGTCCTTGAAAATGTGCTCAAAGAAATGCTCTGTAATTTTGCACATCCATTCACAAGCTTAAGGTACATTCATCTGCACTGCTTTGTTAGGAGCATAGTGGTTCTTGAGATCAGCTTTGCCTTGGCTTTTTTTTAAAACTACCATTCATCAGCAGCCTCAATATCATCTCTCCTTAGCATTTAGTGTCTCAGAATTTTACTGGACAAAAAAGGAAAGAGGACAATGTCTCTGTTAATGATGGAAACACCATACTATCTGTCTAAAAGAAGGACATCTGGTTACCTCAGACACAATTGGATGATGGTCAGCACCAATCACCATCACTCTAGCTCTATAGAAAAAACTGCCTTATACTCCTGGCAATAATGAGCTAGGTGATGCCACTAGGATTATCGCTAAAACAGTGATTGGAGAAACCGGACAGATGTATTCAAATGCTTGGGAAAACCCTGGATGTTTACAGAGATACCTTAAAAAACAAACCATCTAAGAAGGGTTTGTGCCATAAAAGCATTGTAACACAATAAAAACAAAAATGTAGAATATTGTCAACACCTAAAAGCAGCACAGTCATTCTAAAACTGCCTGGGAAAATTAAAAGGTATTACTCTGAAGCTGAGAAGATCAATGTAAGTACCAGACAAGACTTTCTGGAAGGGTAACCTACAAATATGGCACCTTCTATATTTGAAGGGATGCCATGTAGAGGAAGGAGAGGGCTTGTTTTCTGCTGCTCCAGAGACCAGGACAAGGAGCAATGGATTCAAGCTGCAGGAAAGGAGATTCCACCTGAACCTCAGGAAGAACTTCCTGACAGTCAGGGCTGTCCGGCAGTGGAATATGCTCCCTCGGAGTGTAGTGGAGTCTCCTTCCTTGGAGGTTTTTAAGCAGAGGCTAGATGGCCATCTGTTGGGAGTGCTTTGAGGGTGTTCCTGCATGGCAGAGGGTTGGACTGGATGGCCCCTGTGGTCTCTTCCAACTCTACATTTCTACATTTCTATGATTCTATGATTCAGTGAAAAGATCCTCTTCCTTCTAGCTACTTGTATGGTCTCATTTAACATGGGCATCTGGAGGTGGGTATAAATTATGACCGTAGGTACTTGTAGATATACTCAGGAGGAGATGCTCTTCTGAGTAATCTGACTGTAGGACATTTAGAGCTTTTGAAGGCAAAACACAACACTTTGGACCAGAAAGAGAGTGGTAAAGAATACAGATGGAAAAGTATTGATACAAGGTAACTGGTAATGATCAGAATCAGTTAACATTCTAGTTGCCCAGTTAACATTCTAGTTTCAGGAGTGTTTTCAAAGGCTGCCCAACATGTAATATACCTAAGCTGCCTTCCTGGGATTAGTGGAAAAGAGAGATAGAACTACTTCTCATTCATATAACAATGACGTCCCAGTTCAAACCTCTGGTCCAAGTAGATGACTAACTGTTCCAAGTAGATGTTGAAATGCATGGAGACAAGCCAGAATCTTGAGAGACCTAAAATATCAATGTAAAAGGATGGAATGGAAGTTCCATAGCATCCTTTTCCGGCAGTGTGCTTCTAGTAAGTACCAGATCCACCGTACAGATTGCCTCCAAGTCCCATCCCACAGAAATAACTGAGATACTGTGCTTACTGTGGTTAATAGTATTAAAAATTGTTGAATTATCTAAGAGAATTAAAATAGCTAAATTAATACTTAATTTCAATGACTAATTGAGAAGGAAAAATCTTCACAAAACACAGCCTTCACTCTGTACTGATCTTTCTATAAGCTGATCTGTAATATATCTTCACTACTGTACAGACTTGATCATAAGCTGATCTCATGGATAAGTTGAAAGCAAGTTTTGAGTCCAAAATTAGGATTTGCTATGACCTGTGGATAAGTTGACCGCCCCCAGCAGCATGGGCTCCCTGGAGGTTCTTGAAAAACCATCCAGAACCCTGAGGAGCACATGCTGCTTGGGTGGGGGTATTAAGGGAGTGGACTGTTGCAAATCTCTCTACACCACACCACCTGTTTAGCATGTATTTCCTTTTCTCCTTTGCAAAGTCAAGAAGGAGACTGAGTGTTTTAAAGCCTCCAGTTTTTGGATCTGGTCCCATTTCATTGATTGCTTCTGGTACAAGCAAAAGGTGTTTCAGCATGCATGGGTAACAGTTTAGGATCAGGGCCCCTCCAACTGTTAAGGGACGTTGCAAATTCCTCCTGCTTGAGATGTGCGGAGGCCAGCTGGTCAACTCAAAGGAGAAGTGAAAAGGCCCTAAAGTCTCAAGCTGGAAGAAATTTGTGATGATCTACTCCCTTGACCCCATGCCGCAGCAGTATGGTTTCCCTGGCAGTGAACTGCAGGAAGCCTGTGCTGCTGGTGTCTGTGTGTGTGTTGAGGGAGCTATCATCTTGCTGTGAGCTACTTCTGTTATATTGCAAAGGGTATCGTTAGTGCCTTGATCTTGAATGCGAAGTAAAGACTCATCGGTTTTTCAAAAGACCTGTTCTTAACAGAAATAAGAGCTGTTGGAAAGTAGCTTGTTGATATAAATCAACCCAGACACCTACATTTCTACTCCCTTGACACACACCCCAAGCAGCATGGGCTCCATGGCACAAACTCCTCCCAACGATCTGCTCTCTTGACCTCACCGAGCAGCATCGGCTCCCTGGAGGTCTCATGGACAAGTCGACCCAGGGTTTTTAAGCTTGATTTTTTGACTAAAATTTCTCAACTTATAGTTTATTATATATGGTAGTCTCATTAATAGTGCCCTGAGTTTTTTCACTCTTCTTACTTCAATTCTGCATTTGCAGTTAGAGAGTTATGAATCAATTATCTGATTTCACCACTTGGTGGAATCTTTGAGACTTTCTACTTAGCAGTGAATATATCTACAACATATAAAGGAAAAAAGAACAATGAATATACCCATAAGATACAAAGTAAAGATAATTTCAAGTCCATATATTTTTTTAAAAAAAGTAAAACTAAGCTACATCTTTAAAAATATATGAAGAACAGAAAGTAGAAGGAATCGGGATATGTAAGCACTTACCAATTCTACAAATGCAAGTCCACCGTAACTGTGAGCCACAAAAAACACGTTTTCAGCTGCTGACTGGGAGATAAAGTGGTCCCATACATAAATGGCATGTTCTTCAGGAGATCCATTTTCCTAGAAAGAAAAACTAACATTTATTATGATCTATGATTATTCAAACAATGCCCAGGTTATATCAGGTGCTTCACAAAATAGTAAACATTGAATCCTCACCCAGAACATTCATAACCCAAACAGGCCAAAAACACACTGGTGGAAAAAAAGATTACAAAGGCAAACAATAACATGCACCAAAGCAAACAATCAAAAACTTCCTGTACATTCACTTGGAAGAGTGTGCAATATCTTAATTTGCTATTGTACTTCTTTTTTTAAAAAAAATAAACCCTAAAGAACAAATAATGGGAGAAAAAAAGGTTATTTTTAAGAAATGTTAAAAGTTGACAATGTACAATACAGGGTCAAGAAACCAATATGGAACAAGAACATGGGAAGAATGAAGAATTCTTAAGGAACTTCACAGAGTATGAAAGTATAAAAGACAAGTAATCACTACTCTTTTGCATAAGCATTTTACTCTACAAGAAGCTTTTAAATTATTAACCATCATTTAGACTTATACTCCTCCATATTCTCTATTCCTATAACATTTTAAAACTTTTCAAAAATATCCTTTTAATATTGAAATAAAATTATCATAAACTGAAAACTCATTTCAGTAATTAACTCTTCCATTGGTACAATCACAACATGGAAAAAGAAAGGAAAAAACAACAACAAACCAACCTTACCCTTTTTTGTTTCTCACTCTCCTGGAAACTTCCTGCTATTTGTTAAATAGTTCTAAAAGGCTCTGGTCCTAGGCTAGTCGCCAGAATTCAGCCTAAGCCATTTATTGTTACGTGGCATGCGGGAAGGTTTTTGGAGAGTAAGAAAGGAAGAAAACAGTCTCTTTTCTTCTCATTCCTGAGATCTTCTGGTATAGAATTTCCCTCTTAGTTGTTCAACTGCCTTCAACTTATTAAGGTACCTATATATAGTACTTTTTCTTGTTGTTCTTATGGGCTTTCAACCCAATTATTACTTATGGTGACCCTATTACAGGACTTCTCTTCTTAGTAGAGAAAGTGTGACTTGCCAAAGGTCATCCAGTGGGGTTCCATGGTAGGGCAGGGACACAAACCCTGCTGTCTTGCTGCAATACTCAAAGAACTACCCTGTGTTGGCTCTCACATTGTACTTTAGTGGCAGATATTTTCTACAGAATTGGGGAATCCAGGTATATAAAAACCATTACTCTGTATGTTGATGGTCCTACTTTTGTTACCCGCCTAGTAAGTAACAAGACTAAAAAAGTTAATAAATGAACAGCTCTGGAGCCTCTGGGGAATCATTCTTACCAGCAGGAATAAATGATTGCAAAATATTATTTTGTGGTTTCCATGAGAACACAAACTAGACATTAAAAATGGGCATTCACATCAGCAACTCAATCTACTTCTAAAAGACTCTGTTTCTAATTACAGTACAGGTGACAATCCATGTGCTGTTACTGTTGTACAATAGTACAACAGTACTGTATCGATTAATGCATCAGTAGGAGCCAATTTAATCAGTAGGGCTAAAATTTAAGGCTATATTTTTAAAGTTAATTATGGGTATATTGCTCTAATGAATAATGAAATAAAAGACTAAATATTAAATATAGGCTGGCATCCTGTCAGTGACCTATGCAGCTTTTGTTCAAGTTATGCCTGCATATATTTTTTATGGTTATTACAGAGGGACAACTTCAATATCTCCCTCATGCAACAGCCCCCACAACTCACCTTCCTTCTGCTGGGATCCCCTAATCATTACAAGGCCATTAAGTGGCTGGTAGAGAACAGGGGACATCAAAGAAGCATTTGGCCATGTTCCTAGAGGTAGACACAAAGGAACAAAAGCATCTTCTGGGACCTCCTGAGATCCTCTAGAGGTCTTAAAGGATGATGTCAGTGTTGTGCATCTGGCTGCATGGACAAAACCAGTTACTCCTTTCATGTTCTCCTCTTCTCTGATACCCCTGCCCTTAAATCTTCATTGGTTACTAAACAGTTGTGTGATGGGAAGGGGAGGACTGCAGATGAAATTTGAATCCCAAAAGAGTGAAAAGGGGAGATCTGGCATTGCCCTTTTTGGTGAACTCTAGATTATATTTCTCCATCCAAGATCTCACTCATGGTATTTTCTTCTAATAACAAATGGTGATATTCATTCAGTAAAGTACTGTGACAGATCCCCTCTCCAGGCTGGCCCCTCAGTTTCAACCCTTGGGCTCTTGCTGCTTTTTCCTCAAGACCCTGCCCCATCTACCCCTACCCTAAGGTTCCTCTCTAGATTGGGTAGTTGGACTTCAAGGTGACAGGTATGTGGACTGGCGGATGTGTTATTCAGTGGGTTCACTGTGGTAAGTGTAACCAACTCTCTATCAAAACTTAACTGGAATATCCAGACATAGTTGTAAAAGTAAACAAGCAAAAGTCTATTAAGACAGCTCCCCAAAACGCCATTCAGTTTGTCCCCCAGCTGACTATCGTATCCTCATTACAGCTTTTTTCTATTTTCTATGTCATCTTTCCCCTGTTTCTGTACAATCTTTTCTCTATCTCTAGGCCATCTTTCCTCTATCTCTCTGCAATCCTTTCCCTATCTCTAGGCCAGTGGTTCTCAACCTGTGGGTCCCCAGATGTTTCTAGACTTCAGCTCCCAGAAGCCCTGAGCATTGACCATAGTGGCTGGGGCTTCTGGGAGCTGAAGTCCACAAACATCTGGGGACCCACAGGTTGAGAACCACTGCTCTAGGCCATCTTTCCCTTATCTCCCATCTTATCTTGTCTGCCTTCTGTCAGAGACAAGCCCCAGTTTTGTATCTCCTCCCCCCACAGGCCCCCCTTCAAACATTTCCTGAGCTGTGATTGGCTGACACCAACTAGGCTTGCTACATCTAAAATCTCATCTCTATTCTGTTCAACACTGTGGTCTACAATATATTGTTTATAGCAGCACTTGTAGTCCCAGTGGCATGCACCTGTTGGAAGCCTTCAGAATTCAATACTCCTAGCATTCTTCAATATATGTATACGTATACGTATATATATGAATATATATGTATTCATTTGAAACTTTTGAATTGTTTCAGTTAGATTCTATTAAATGCTAAAACTAATCTTTATAGGAAATTCAACAGGTAAGACTTTTGTTTTTGGATCTCTTATTAGTATATATAGGGTTCAGCCTCTTTTATAGACTGTCATAGTGGGCAGCCCACAACAGTGAATTAGTTCTGACAGTTTAGTCTGCATTTATCTATTATTCTAAATAGCTAAAGACAATCAGGATTATGATTATTTCTATCCCAGTCCTCTTCACTTCTTATAGTTCTAGGTCTCAATAGCACATTACAGTCACTTCATTTGAAGACATTTTATTTAGATAAATGTGCTAATAAGGTTCATAAGATAGCTGTCATCAGTTCAAACAAAAGTGAACACCACTGGTAAAAAGTCTCTGAATATGATATACTGAACCAAGTATTCCAGACAGCCAAGTATAATAATTCCTGTACTGTTTCATTATGATTTTGATTTTACTGCACTGTGAAAAATCATGTTATCTAAATAGAACAGTGACACTAACATACCGAAATCGAACATATTAACCAGTCTGATTCATTTCAAACAACTGGTTTGCTGTTCAAAATCTGCTGAAGGCAAAGTAGATTCTCACATTCTGAGAAAAAGCAATTTTTTTGATCTCTCATCTACCAACAGAACTGAAAAAAGCAACATCCCTAGATGTTCCAAGTGCTTGCTTGTAACAAACTGAAAAACATACAGCTAAACAAATTCCAAAGAACGAGATCAAAACTGGTCAAAAGGAAGCCATGGAACTGGAAAACTGGACTCCCCAGTCAGAAACATATAAGTATTTTTATAAGCAAATTGTTTTGAACATTTTCCACAACAGTCTTCTGATGGTTTCCATATCTTATCTTGAGGGCTGTTTCATAAGAGATACTTCAGCACTTTGACCAACTCTGCTTGCCAGCTTAGTGTAGATAATGCATAAAGCAGATTTCTTCACTGCCATCTGTGCCACACAGTATGAGCTAAAATACTACAGCCCACATTCAAATATACTAATCATCCTTCCGATTTCACTGTTGCACGATAAACCACAGACTCTGAAGCTCTACCAGAAGAAGAGTGTGCTTAGGTGTAATTATATGTCATCTGCCCCAGTCACCTCCATATGCCAGAGGTCAACTAGAGTATCAACTGCCAACCATCCTAACAGGAAACTCTCAGAGCTGTCAGGAAACCAACTGGCTCCATCAATGTACAGAGAAGACCAGCCCAATTGCCCCCTCATTCTTGTAAAACTGCATACTTACTGAGAATATAAAGATGGTGCAGATAAATTATCAATCCATGACAAAACAGTAAGTCCCCACCTCATCCCCAATCTTGGGATCATTTTCACCTTGCCCAATATAAAGTATTAGATCAGAAATCTTACAGTGGAACCAAATTTTGTAGCTTCATAAACAAATGTCTGACGATCCCCTTAAATTGTCATCCATAGTCTTTTTCCAAATGCTCCTGCCATCTGAAGAATGGTAAATGGTGACTGGAGAGACTAGCTTTGCAATGGTGGCTTCTTGCCACTAGAATGCCCTCCAGGGAGCCCTGTCTGATATATTATTATCATCATTTAGGTTCCGTGCAAAATACTGCTGTCTTCTGAAATACCAACTCTTTAGCATTTTCTAAAGCAGTTTTGATTTTTAATGAATGAATTATTGCTGTTTTAATTTGTGTCTGTTCATACGTCTTTTTGAAAATTATTTTCTATTAGTAACTTACTACTATGCTAGTTGCCTTAAGAAAATAAATATATTTGAAAACAAACATATCTGATAGAGACCTGCTGGGTTCTACCATTCCGTCATTATTAGAAACTATCCACTGTAGTTTTTTCTATTAGACAGAATATAAATGTTATAAATAAAATGAAGAATAAATTCCTATACCATCCATGCCACCTCCTTCAACATTTATTTATTTATTTAGTTGGCTACTTTTATATCGTTTAAGGCCAAAGTATACCTCTCAAGATGACCTACAACTCAGAACAAACTCAGAACGTTCACCTAACAGGTCAAAAATCAAATACAAAATTCTGAATAACTTTATGCAGTCAGATTATATTCTCATGCCATCACACTCTACCTTTTCCTACACCCAATCCAACTCACTGCCTGCAAGCAGGATGGGGAAAACATCAATCCTTTAGGATTTATGAGAGTGAAAATCAGACACAGAGCTGCTGTTCTTAGAGTGGTTCTGGTTTAACACTGCTGACCTGTTTTGCCAAAATCAATGACATAAATAAAGTTGACAAACCAAGGGAAAATATATGTCAACTATTAGAAATCTTGTAGTAATGGAAGAGCTCCCTTTCACTAAGGTACCCAAGACACAAGTTAACAACTCCTAAGCAAATTTTAGTATGTGGCTAAAAATGATGTAGCCACAACTCTGCAGCTTTTCCTGCCTCATTTAACAAATGTTTATATTTTTTCTGCAAAACAGAAATAATGTTTTCTGACTAGAATGTAACAAGCTATTTACAGTAATGAAGAGTTTTAAAAGTATTCTTAATTATGATCTTTATTTTACTAGAGGAAAGAAGAATTAGTCCATCTTACTGTCTTGTCAGTAACTATTAAAATTATCAAGAATATCAGATACCAAGTTCCTGTCAATTCAGTGAGCTGGATACTCAATGAAAGACACTTAGAAGACAAAAGCAGTTTGAAATATTGAAGAAAAATACAATAAAAATTATTTAATCACTTCTAAAACACATAAAGTTCAAAGTTACAGTACATATTCATTTCATGCCTTCTCTTGTAGAGAAAGTAAGCATACATATTTAATATCAGATTATTCCCTCCTCCCAACACATTTGAGCATTCTTTGTAATGAGAGCATGAAAACACAAGTTCAGGCCGCAATATCTGTAAGTCCAATCGTTAACACCACAACACACTTGATATTTACATTATTATTTATTGTCTTATACAATAATGTCTATGCTGAGTGATGAGGAAGCAAGTATACTTAAGTGGGGTGGGTTAAGGAGTGGAAGCAGGAACAAATATTGGAAAGCATGTATATGAATCAGTAAAGGAGAAGGAGACTAGGCTCCACGTGCTTATAGATGGACCAAATTTTATTCTTTAAAAAAAAATAAATGCATTTTGGCTTGTTTATACATTGTTTGGCCTTCCTCGGGGGCTGTATTATAAACAAATACATTATTGTCAGTATTATATAAAAGAACAACACACATATATAAAATCCAACAACTTCAATTAGCAGAACATTACACACATATATACATATTATGAGTCCAACAGAAATTTCTGGAGTTGCTACTGCACTCTCTTTGAGAACCAGACTGATAGGTAATAAAATGAAAGGGACAAACTATACATTTTTTTGGTATTTATACAATTCCTCAGATGGTTAAGAGCATGGATTAGACTAGAATGATGTGGCCTGTTTCAAGGACATCCGATGTAATCTAGCTGTCACATATCAGTCCTGCTCATACTCTACTGCAGAAAACACTGTTTCAGGGCCTACCAACAGGTGGCAGGTTTATGTCCACAGAACTTTTTAACTGTTTAAGTGAACTTTCTGGGGCAAGCAGGACCTCAGGGCCCCAGCTGTCTGAGGGGGTTAGGACAGCTGTCTGAAGTGAGTAGGCTTATTCTGTTTGTACTGAATTATGATCTTTTCAATCAGTATTTTTGCTCACAAGCAAACCCAAACTCCATTCATATCAGAGAATGGACCTGAGCTATCTAGCACTTAGGATATCTGACGGCAGTGTACACAATTCTGTTACCTTATCACTAAAGAAAGTGCCACAGAAGCCATAGTTTTTATTGTGAGGACTGAAGTTTGCATCAGATTTTGCTGCAGGAAACAGTGTATAGCATGACAACTCTATCACTCTTACCTTGAACTGTAGGGGGTGGAATGAGTAGGGAAATCAAGTGGCTCTCCAGAAATTACTGCATTGCAACTTCCAGCTTTCCTCACCACTGATTTGTAATCCATTATATGGATTGTCATTCCTACCCTGGTTGTATTTAGATGGCATATGCCTCAGGTTGTGGGTTTTGTTTTCACTGAAGTCTTTCTTTCCGGGCACAAACTGCTGACAACAATATTTGTCAAACTGCTCATGAAATGGCCTACTGGATGAATGATTTGGTAGTTCCAGTTCCTACGTACATAGGTACCCACTGCCACATGCTGCAAGTACATGCGATGTTTCTGCAGATGGGGCAAATGGATATTAACTATGCTGGCACAGCTTTGCCCTCTGCTGACAGTTAAATGGTTCATGGCCATGATTGTCAATAAACATTTTTTTTCTCATTTTTTTTAATTTGCTGTTACCTGCTCATTTTTTTAAAAAATAAAATAAAAATGGATTCTTCTCTTGTATTCCATTGCTTCTATATTTGTTACAAGCCACTTTCAGCATTTTTGAAAACAAAGATTGGTATAAATATTTAATAAAATATTTTGAGGTCCTAGATGCCACTCTTTGTTCCAGTATTTAACACTCAAAAGGTAACCAAAGCATCAGAAATACATTTACTGAGTAATGATTGAAGTTACAAAAGGAGAGGAGGAGACACCTCTCCTTTCAGAGAAAACTATCCCTATCAGCACAGGTAAGCCACTCCCCCGGCAATGTGGACCAATGATTAACTGATAAGCCCTCAGAGAGGCAGGGTTTGTGAAGTGCCAAATCAGAACTAACAACCACAGTCTGCCTGGCAACAAAAAATACTGCGAAGAAAGGAAAACACGAGAGCAGTAAGACATACAGAATGCATATCTTGTTCTTGGTCTGTGACAAATTCAGACACAAGAATTAAACATGTTCACACACCAGGAAAAAGGCTAATTAAAAAGGGGAAGAGAGATGAATTGCTCAGGTTAATTCAACCAGACCTCAGACTTACGGTAATGTAAATGATATCTTTCACATGGTATCACTTATTTATGCATATTTTATCTCCCCTCCATATTAGATCACCTTGCTGAAGGACCCTGTGGTTCTCAAAAGAAGCATTTTCGGGACATAAGGGGATACAGCAGGGAAATTCCTTCAAGGAACCACCCTAAAATGTGGGAAATACATATATGGATCTTAACTGGACACAAATCTATCACTTGGGATACTGGAATAGAAAAATCACCCAAATTGATTTTCTACTGGCAGTAAATGATTATGATGCAGGAGAGCTCTCAGTCACCCAACAGATTGGCTAAGGTGTCCTCAGCTGGATTGCACTGATCTCAAAAATGATCTTGACCCCACAGTTGCTACAGAGGTCAGCCAGAAGATCTGATGCACTTGGGTAAGTCAAAAGAAGGTCATGATGGGGACACTGCAAGGGGAAAACACACTTCAAAATCCTACCATACCCACTCAAGTCTATGAGTATTTGGTCAAAGAGTTTTCTACTCACACATAAGTCAAAGTAAGTAGGCATGGGGTAAGTGGCAAGAAATGTGGAAGAGGATGAAGTGCCTGTGCATGGAGTGTGAGTTTTAGGCCATCTATCTAGTGACACTGTGTTGGAATTGTGTGAATGGAGAAGGAGCTGGAAAACTCAACCTCAGAACTCTATTCTGGCAGATGTCATGGGTGAAAAAACTCTTTTTAGCCACAGACTGGAGCTATATATACATTTGATCCTCTTTGGTGTCTCATTCATCTATATCAGCTAGTGGGAGCTGACCATGATCTTCCAGTGGATCCTGTATATCTTTGTGGTGGGTATAGAAACAACTTTTGTATACATTCCATAGGGTGTAGGGGTCTTACACCTCTGAGTGATGTAGACACCAGAAAATGCATCTTCTCCAGCATTTCAAAAAGACAGTTATTGTCCACATTAGTGGTTTGACGCAATCATTATACTAGTCCAACCCTTTCTGGAAGGCCCCTTGTAGAAGGTATTAGAAGGAGAGGATGAGGTGACAGTGCATGAAGTGTGAATTTTTGTGCATGAAGTGTTGTGACATTTCTGTAGATGACTTCTCATATCAGGGTCCTTCTCAAGTACTCTATGTTGTGGAGCAAATATGAAATCTGCTGAATTCTAAGGCCAGTATTCAAGTGGATCAGGGAAGAATAAAACACAAAGCAGTGTGAATGTGAAGTCTGATGTATCCAAATGAAAATTGGGGTGCTTATTTGTGATTCAAGTATGAACTCTACCAGGATTCCCAAACCCATTTTCAAAGGAGAGGAAAAGATAATCAGTAATGTGAGATCAAAAGCAAGGACTTTATGTTTTTGCTGCTACATATTAGCCTCTCTCCCTCCAAAAATGCTAACTAACGGGAAAATACAAATCTTTGGATAAAGGCATCAGTCAAGTAAATATGTTTCACTATATCAGTGTGACGGATATTACATCACTCAGGGCACTGTGACATACAATATATATTTATTTAGTTTATTTATTAAAGTATTTATATCCTGCTCACAATATCAGTGTGATGGATTCTACATCACTCAGGCCACTGATCTGACATACAATATTTATGTTTTCATTAACGTATATATATCCTGTCCTACATCGAAGGATCTTAGGGTGGCACAAAATAAATTCAATTTTAAACATTTTAAAATGTGAAATAGTGAAAATAATTTACAGTCTAGAACATATTAAACTATCTAATAAAACAAATTAAAGCATGTATCAACTGGATATATTCATTAAAACTTCAAAGGCTGTACTAAAAGCAGCACCTTAATTTAGCACCAAAACAAAGCCAACTTTGTGCAAACTGGGCCTCTAAGGGGAGGGCTATCCATAACTGGGGTCCAACCACAGAGAAGACACTTTTCCATGTCCCCACTCAAGGTGTTACCGTCGCTGGTGGGACACAAAGGAGGGCCTCTACAGCAGGCCTCAATCCTTAGGGAGGCAAACACAGTAAAATAAAACATAAAATTTATTTGTGCAGCAAAATAGCATTCAGATATTAGGCACCATTTGCAGCGATGGGGCACTGAAACAGGGAAAGTGACTTATTAAGAACTCTGGAGAGATCTGGTTCAGTTGGGGGAACAATCTTCAATAACATCTTCTATGCAGGACATACATATGTAAAAATTTCTGCTACAACTGATTTTAGTGAAACATATCCACTACTCTTTAAATCAATAAAAAGCATTTCTGCTTCATCAAATAAAATAAAATAAAATAAAATAGGCATGCACCAGAAAAAAATATTAACTGGACCTCAGCAAAACTGAAGCAGAACCACCCATATACAAAACAAGGTATTTTGCAAACATTTTTAACAAACCTACTTAGAATATAGCAGATTTAAGTAGACTTAATTTTTTATATAAAAATATTGTATTGCTTGACAATAAAACTGGCAAGGCATATAACATTTTAACGAATCAAGCCATTAGTGTATACAGATAAGCAGTGCGCATACAGTACATACAGTTCTTTTTGGAGCTTTCAAAATGCAGGTTAAAATCATGAATGGAATAATGCCATCATTAATTGTTAAATACCAAGCTGAAGGCAGCCAGAAGCCAAAGCCTTATCAACTACACCAGATACTAATACCTAGACACTGCTAGGTCTGCAGTTATGATGGACTACCTGAGCTGATAACGCGAGGAATTATCTAAACAACATTTGCATATTTGTGTAATTATTTTCTAAGGTTAATTAGCTCCAGCAAAGCAGTTTGCCCTTTGAGACTGCTTACAGTGACAGGTTCACATATTTCCTGTTTTGATGCCAAATTACACAGAGTTTTTTTTTTTTTTTTGTCCTTTTAACCTGTTGCTGAGAAGTTACAAATAGTGCAATGTTTTCACTGTTTTGATAAATTTTGAAATATCAAACTGGGCATTTTATCCCAACAAGTAGTACACATTCACCCAAATCAAATTCTCTTTAGTTGCAAAGCAAAGCAAATGGTTTACCTTATTTGATACCTCATCTTTTCATAAAAGTATTTCACATATGCATATAACATTTAAATACTCCTTTTCTGTGTACATATGACTGTACCATACGTGAACATACTTGTCTGAATACATCAGTGTGAACTTCTGGGTGTCAATCACATTCAATAGAAACACAGTTCACCTAGGACATGGTATCCACGCCCAACAAGATTTACTTACGCTGATGGCCTTATGTATGAATATATGGGAAGGGCAGCCCTGCTTTCGATGAAGAAATAACAGATTTGGATGTTTTAAGTCAGAGCCAGTGTGATAGTGGTCTGAGCATTCGACTATAACCCTGGAGACTGGGGTTTGATTCCTTGCTCGGCCATGGAAACCTGGTGGGTGACTTTGGGTGCATCACACACTCTCAGCCCCAGAAAACCCTGTGATACATTAACCTTATGGTTTCCATAAGTCAGAAATGACCTGAAATAATAACACTGTTCTAACTCTATATATCTTTTAACCAAATTATTTACGTCATTCATTTCCTAAATAAAGGACTATGTACTTCCACTGGGCAAGAGCCAGTGGTGAATGTCTGCAGGTAGAACAATGAATTCCACGGGAATGGAGGAGGGAGGAGGAGTGCAAGGTTGCAAAGCAGGGAAGGGAAGAAAATTCCACCAGCTGAACAGTGGACTTAATTAATAAGTTACAAAACATAATGAAATATATCACGAATTTAAAAATGGACTTAACAGTATTTTGCAGTTCTGCAACTTGGTTTCTGTATCTTGAAATTTATATTGCAACTTGTGGCCTAAGATCTAAATAAAAATTGCTTACAATTTAAAATACATGAAACAGCAACATTAAAACTTTGGTAAATCGTAACAAAAAATTAAAACAGCATAATTCAAGAAGAGTAAACTTTTTAGGTCTTTAGTGCTAAATAACTATGGGTATATATGAGTTTTTCATTTTGCTGACAAGGAAAGTCATCATTCATGAATTATGGCAGGCATAGCCTATGTTACTGCATAGTCATTTATAAAAACATATAATTCATATAAGAACAGTTTGCCTCATTTCTCGACTGACTAATTCACAAATGTATCAAAAACATAACAGCTATTTGTACTGCTTGATAAGACCTGTGAAGCCAAACTGTAGTATGCGTAGTCCAAGACATCCTGCTTACTAGAAAAGACTGAAAAGGAGTCTCTCTCAAAACTGTATAATTACAATGGTGGATATATGATTTCCACTTTATCTAGAAAGTTAAAACTACCCAATACCCAAATTTCTAGGAACTATAACAATGGGATGCTTTTACATATAAAGTAGACTCTTCACATTCGTGGGGGTTAGGGACACAGAACCCCTATGGAAGTCAAAAAACCACAAATGACCTTACTTTTTGCTCTCCCCACCCCCCTACTGGCGCACCCAGGTGGGTGGTGAGTGGGAGAGTGTGGAGGGAAAAGAACTTTTTTCCTGTGCTAGGGAGAGCGCAGGGAAAAATATCTTCTCTTCCTTGCACTTTCTTGCCCCCTGGTGCACGATCATGTGGGCAGCAGTGCAGGAAAGAGGGAGTGGGAAAGACCTGCCCCCTCCACTCTCTTGCTCCCCACCTGCATGATAGTGCTGAAAGCAGCGCAGGAAAGCACCGGGTGAGAAAGATCTTCTCTTCCCTGCACTTTCCCACCCCCTCCCCACACAATCGCATTGGCAGCAGGGCAGGAAAGCACCTGGTGGGAACGATCTTTCCTTCCCTGTGCTTTCTTGCCTCCCTACCCACACAATCACACTGGCAGTGGTACAGGAAAGTACAGATCGCGAAAGATCTTCTTTCTCCCTCTCTTGCTCTAAACCCACAAAAGTCAAACCCACAAATGTGGGAGGAGAACTGTAAACATTCAAGGAATTCTTCTCACCATAAAGAGCAGCACCGAAATACATGGAGTGGAAAGACAGTATTTTGGTTACATTCTGTTCTCCTAAAACACATCTACTATTTTAGCCTTATAGAGGTTTTTCAGTTAAGAACATGGATCTAGTTGTATTTACTAGCATCAATCAGTTTCAGAAGCTACCGTAAGAATTTAGATCATATAATACTGAACACAAAACATATATAACCTCCACCATTACTGTTCTATCAGCATGGAAAGAAGACATCTCAATATCCCTTTAAATCTTTTGCAAACAGTAATGTTTAACATTCATAGGCAGGATTCTGCAATAATGGCAGAGTTTCTTTTTATAAATAACAGGTCAGAGACACTTTTGTTATCAAGAGAAAGGGTTATCCACAGGACAACAAAAATTTTGTCCAAAATCCAATTTTTGATTAAATTTAATTTGAACATTGTTTTGTTCCATCCATGATTTGTCATAAATAAGACAACTGTTGCACTGTGGTAATTGTGCCTTCTGCTGTTGATGTTCCTGGAATTCAGAATTGCCACCAATGTGATAATCATTACTATTCTAGTCTGCTATTCAGTCTAACTAAGTTATTGATCAAGGTGGTATTTTTAGTGCTGTTTGATGTGGAATGAGAGTAGAATAAACAGAATGTTGAGTTGTACTACCAGTTCAGATAGGATATAACATTATATCATGAGAGCAACAGAGGCAAAACAAAAGGAAGAGAACAATGGCCTGATAAGTAGACATTAGATATGAACAAAGAGAAAGCTTAGGATTTAATTATAAATGATAGCAAATGCTGGCAAAAACGCTCAGAGAAGATTTCAACAAATGAAAGAAAGCTAACACTTTCCATGACTATCAGCAACAAGAAGTAAAGTGTGCCTCCAATCAGAGTAGCTCAAATTAGTAAATGTTTGGGACAAAAAATGGATGGCCACTGTGATCATTACCTGCTTACGAACTTCAAACAGACAACTGATTGGTCAATTATCTGAACTAGAATGAAGAACTAGATGGTAACAGCAGCTGCCGTGTGATGGTTACTACATTTTGTAGAGAACGGAAAAGACAGTAGAGGTAGCCAATGAAAGCCAGACACAAATATCACCTATGATAAACTAAGAAAAAAACAACAAATCAAGTGAAAAAAAAAAAGCCTGCAAGTCACCACATGGTTATTAGGTCCATATTCTTCAGAATATAATACTATTTCCAAATTACTGTACTTTCTTTTCTATTATTTATAAAATTCCAACACCAATTTTAGTCATGAGCTTTTACGTGGATTTAGTGTATAAATCTCTGACTCCTCTCTTATCAGGAAGGTTCCCAGCCATCAGAGTAGGGTTTTTTCCCCCAATTAATTATTGTTTATTTGTATCCCATGTTTCTCACAAAAATCAGACTCAAGGCAGCTAAATTTGATGACTTCTGAGGGGTAAAGAAGAACCTGGTGACAAAACAGTACAAAAAACAAAGAGATCCTATGTAGCTCATGTTCCACTATATGTGGCAAAAGATAGAGAGTGTGATTCCAAAAGTTAGGCAGGATTGGGGCCATGTATAATGGCAATTCCAGGTTAAATGTACACACAAGTGATAAATGCCATTCAGAGAATATATGCCACTGATAATGTACTACTCTGTTTCAGGACCCTGCTCATATGGAGGCAGAACCTGTCCTAACCCCACTTTAATACAGAGCAACCATAGAGAAATGACCTTATGCATTCAGACCCGAAGTGAAATACTTTCCTTCCCACTGGGCTCTTATTTATTATTGATTCATCATATGTAAACATGATGATACAATCTCTCAGGACTAATGGTCTAAAACGATACAATCTTTAAAAATCTTTTCTTGTTTTGGATTAACTAAGCCAAAATTTACACAGATAATAGCAAAAAAATATATATATATATCAAAATTGGGCACAATCCCGCCAGGCTGCATGTGGTCCACCAGACCCAAAAATGTGCCTCTAAAGCCCCTCTACAAAGTGGATAGATTCTCAGTACTTTAGATAACTAATAACACTTGCTACATTTTGCAATGGACAACCTTGCTATGGCAATCAAGAGCTTTGCAAATGTTCCCACCCTCTCCTTCCATCCCCTTACTCACTCTAGTCATGGCTTAAAATCTCACAAACATTCCCACTCTCTCAAAGGCTATGCAAATACTTTCACCTTCTCCTTCCATCCTCTTGTCACTCCAGTCTGAGCTTACAATCTTGTTCTTTACTTGAACATACTCCGAACTCTCTTCCTTCTGTTCATCTCATTCACTCCAGTTCTCGCTTAAAATCTTGCCCTTTGCTTGCAAATGCTTCCACTCCTATCTTCCATTCCTCTATCTCCCAGTTCCTGCTTAAAATCTCACTTCCCATTTGCAAATGTTTCCATTCTATTTCCATTCCCTCGCTCATGAGAGCCGTGACTTAAAATCTTGTTCCTTGCAAACATTCTCAATTCTTCCTCTTAACCCTCTGACTCACTCCAGACCTAGCTTCAAATCTCATCTTTCATTTGCAAATGCTCCCACACCTCCTTCTATTCCCATCCCAGCCTAAAATTAATTATATGAAAACAAATTATTTTAAAAAATAAATAAAAATTATTTTAAAATGCAGGCCCTGCCTGGATACTTCCAGATGCTTGAATATGGTCCCTGGTCCCATTGGAGTTTCCCATCCCTGTTTTAGAGTGTAAGCTTCTAAGGAAAGGGAGCTATATTCCTGTACTCTGTAAACTAACATGTGTATCAACCATGTTATATAAATATGTAATTCTGCAACATAATGGTTATAGGAACTACTTTAAAACACAAATAGTGTTGTACTAGTTTTTGGCAGCAGGTAGTATGCAGTAAAGACAGGTATCATTTCTTCAGCTTGGCTAGAGAAAAGGCTGCATGCTAAATGTATGTATTTTCGTTTGAAACTCACCTGCAAGTTAAAAAGAAAAGTGTGATGTCCCAAATTGAACAGCAAGTGCTGTTACCATTATATCTGCAAAAACCACTTTGTAGAGAAAATATCTAACATCCAGGTTGTCTGCTGTCTTCAGAATGTATATCAAACAGGTTACCTATTTCTGCGCTAAAATGACCAACTTCAGAAGTTCACATGGTAGAGTAAAAACCTGATGTGCTTCCATAGTAGGCTCACAATCATTAAAATAATGAGAAGCAGACTTCCTTGTTTCTATTTCTGATTCAGGGTACAAAAATGTTCTAACACTCTTAGTTTTGGAAATTTGAAAAGACTTTGGCAAAATACAGGTAAAGCAAAGGTTAATGCTCAACACATGACATCTTGTACTACTGAACTGTATGCTAAAGGTCATTGTAGGACAACTTTAGAGACCACGCAAGTTTTATTTTACATTAAACCTTCATACTCATTAAAACATTTTCAAAGAGTATATTCTTTTGAAATGTCACTACATGCCAACACATTGCACATGGTGTTGTAATAGGTTATACATAAACACTGTCAAACAGTTAATAGAGTAACTGAAGAAACAGTATCGAATTACAATAACTCAGAAGAGAAGCAGTAAAATCTCTTTTCTTAATATAACATTTTTACTTCAATCCTGTAAAACTGCAGCTTCTCCAATTCTCAATCAGGATGTTGTCTGGGGACATAAAGAGAAACTTTCCCATTGCTCCATCTTCTCCTGTTAATTGTTCTGTTATGCTATAGTACAACACAGCGTTCCAGAAATACTAACAAGGGACTCTGAGAACTGGACTGCAGATGTGAAAATAACAATGCTACTTGAACTCTCCATTAATGTGCACAGATATGTCCACTATAACTTTTCACCACATTTGAGGAACTGAGAACTCTCCTACTTCTACAGTATTCCAGGTCACTTGACATGTGTTTGTATTTTCCTACAGCTAAATATAATGAGGAAAATGCTGCTGGAACGAAATCTCATTTTAAGAATCAAACACTATTTTAAAGTACTACTGTAGAAAAAAAGGGAGAAAAAATCATAGGCAGTGCCTTCTGTGGAAGTACAGAAGGAATATATGACTGAACCTTTCCCAAGACTAAAGTATTCTTATCTGATGACACTCAACAAAAGAATCATCCATTAGGTCAAAAAACTTTCTTCCTAAGACAATGTCACTTTTTAAAAAATATATTATGGCAAAAGATATAATCAGGTGGCTTCCTGGTCATCTGTCACACAACTACCTTTTAAACACAAATGGTATCTGATTTTCAGTTTAAGAAAAAGAACACTGATGATTAAATTTAAATTTAAATTTAAAAAGGAGTAGAATAAGAAAAAAAAGAAGAAGGAAACTTTAAACTTCTAACATCTGAACAATCTTTTTCCAAATTAGTATTTTGGCAATTTGAAAACTTCATCTTCTCATACATTCCTGATTTTGATGGAAAAAAAACTTAAGCAGCAATGTTGTTATTGTCATTCATTCTGAATAGTCAAAGCTTGTCAGAAAATGTATCTATATAGTCTGACATGATTTGAATATATATATGTGTACAAAGACATATGCAAACGTATGATTTTAACAAAAACTTTATTATCAGAATGATTTTACTGATTATAGAAAGTTTATCAGAATGTTTTTACTGATTATGGAAACTGCCTGTATTCAGGCTATTGTACCTCTCAGATAGAAAGCCAACATTAAATAGCAAATGAAGCACAGCTTCACTCCTCCACTTCCTTCCACTATAATCCTATATTAGCAGGTCCTAATACTATTTTACATGTTGGGCAGGTAAAGTCAGTTTTGCCACACAGGAACTCAATGAGACACTGCAACCAGTACCAGGTACTCAACATGTATTATTTGTGTGAAAGCTGCACTTTCAAACTGAATTATGGAATCATAAAGTACAAAGGGGCCACAAGGGCCATTTAATCCAACAACTTTGCTTGTAGAAACACCCAATTAAAGTACTCCTGAAAGATACCCATCAAACCTCTGTTTAAAGATTTTCAAAATTTTGGTGTATTTTTGAAACACTTTAGATGTACATCTAAAAGTAAGTTCTGAATTGTTGTACATGTTGATGTTGTACACCCCCACCCCTCAATGTTGCCTCTCTGTGTCCTATTCTATACCCCTCTCTCTCACAGATGCTTTGTGTAATGGGCCAGGACTCAGCTTTCCCAGGTGAACTGCAGTGTCAAAGGAGAAGAAGCAGAAGCAAGCACACCAGGAGCTACTCAGACTGAGATGAGAGCCAGCTGGCTCCAGCCTTCTTAAGGAAGGCACAGGGCAGTTGCTTGATCCCAGAAACAACTTGTGTGTCCCATTATCAACAGGTGAGCTGTACTGACTGTTAAGTGTCTCTGTTTAACTGTGAATGGCCTCCTGCTGACTCTGCATTCTGTTGCCTGCTACAGACAGCTGACATTTGCAACACCTTGGGCTTCACACACCCTTGATCTTGACATTGCACTCTTGTACTCTCTTTGCCTCCTCTCTTCACTTCTCTCCCCCAACTCAAGAAACTACCCTGTGGTCACTAAGGAGCATGTGCCTGCTGCACCAATGACAGAACACTCTGAGAAGCTGAGTTCAAAAAGTATCAAAAAAAGAAAGCTGATTTTTGCTATGGTCTGAGGTTGAAGGAAGGCAAAACTGAGGGAGATACTTTGCATCACTCTTTTGCAGTGACCAGTCAATCCTCAACAGTACACACACACAAGCTAGCCTGTTTTCACTGCTGACTTTTCTTGTAACTCCCAGCAGCTATCACACCCACCCTGAGGGCCCCACACCTCAGTTTGAAAACAACTATCTTAAAGAATACATGAAAAATGGGCAGTTAGTCAGGTCCAGAGTGCTCCAAGTGTAGTTGGATTGCTTACTTCATTGGGAGGAGGTATGTTTTATTGAAATGAATGGGGAAGCTGTTGGAAGAAAAACCATGCATTATGTGGAAATGGTTGTTAACTGCAGCAAATTGATTGTGACCAGTCAAGATTATAAATCATCAGGTTGTTCTTCTTAATACAAATAAACCATTTGCCAATAAATAAAGTTGACAAAAATAAAATAAAAAAAGAAATCAAGCAGAAATATACTCATCACAGTGAGAGTACTTTACTCTTGCTACTCATTGTTGTAATTATTTGCTGTCAGGTCAGTTTCTTGTGAATGGAAATGTCCATGAGCCCTGGTCATCAGGAGCCCTGCTCAGATCTTGAAAACTAAGGGTTATAGCTTGCTTTATTGAATCCATGCATCTGGAATGTGGTCTTCCTCTTCTCCTACAACTGTCTACTTTACCAAGCGTTATTGTCTTTTTCAGTGAGTCATGCTATCTCATTATCTATTTATTATTATTTATCCTTTATCCGAAGATCTCAGCTTATAATAAAATCAACTTAAAACAATAAATAATTACAAAGGTTCA
This sequence comes from Iguana delicatissima, assembly GCA_948472985.1. Classification (NCBI taxonomy): domain Eukaryota; kingdom Metazoa; phylum Chordata; class Lepidosauria; order Squamata; family Iguanidae; genus Iguana; species Iguana delicatissima. The sequence continues at coordinate 1,260,920 of CAOKZL010000209.1, read as the reverse complement.
AAAAGATTAAAAATATATTTAATGCTTTCTCAATTTATAGCAGACAATTTAAAATTGGTTAAAACAATACTGAATCATAAAATACATGCAGCCTGAATAAAATCAGTTTGGCCCAAACAATAAAAACCCACTTTTAAATAATTCCAGTGTTGGTGTCAATAAGGCTTCCATGGAAAGGAAATTCAACAAATGGAGAGCAAGCGCAGAAAAGGCCCTCTTGCATGTTCAACCACATTATATTTCCCTTGCTGAAGAGACACAGAAGAGGGGCCCTCCAATAGATTTCAATTCTCAGGCAGGCAGGCAGGCTTGTATATGTATGTGTGTGTATGTGTATATATGTAGGCACACACACACGCGCACACACACACATATATATGGAGAGAGGGGGGCACTCCTTCAAGTATTGAGGTCCCAAGTCATTTATTTAGGACTCTAAATGTTATTGCCAGCACCTTGAATTCACATGCTGAATTCAAGCCAATGCAGTTCCTCTAGAACAGGTACTATATGATAGCTGAATGGAATTCCAGAGAACAGTCTAGATGCTGCATTTTGCACTGGCTGCAGTTCTCAGTTGCCTTCAAGGGCAGCCTCATACACAGTATGGTGTAGTAGTCTAATTAGGAAGTTACCAGTATGGACTACTGTGGCTAAATTATCCATTATATATCAAAGTACTATCATTTTGTACTTTTTCATTTTGGCTGCTAGTAAGAATTCAGGCTCAATTTGCTCTAGGACCCTTTCATTCATCTTTTTGGCAAGCCATATCTATAGAAACCTCCTCCAAGATCACTGTTTGAATATTCATGTATCGGCAATATTTCAATATACCATCTAAAAGCCACATTTAAGTGTCATTTCTTTCCTTCCTAAAGTACTATTTACTTCTGCAGAGTACTTTCAGCTTCTTCATATTCTTTAACAACAAGCAATTTTCTGAAAGATTTCACCACACAAATACTAAACTGACCAAAAACATAAATAAATGCAGATTTCCAAGTACTGGACAAAGTGTAGCATACTTCAATACAAGTATAGGAAAACACAAAGAGTATTTTCATTATGTTGGTTTGAACCTAGTTGAAGCTAAAAGGTCTAGTTTTGTCAATTTAATAAGTTACTCAAATACTATACTTTCACTTCATTTTATTTTCCCCTGAATTTATTGCACAGGCATTAATAATTAAACATGAATGTTTAATTATGAGACACAAGGTTCTACAATTTAATAAATTAAGGAAGAGAAGAGGGCTCCTAACTGACTTTTAAATAAATGAATTAAATCATTAATTTATCACTTTGTTTTGCATCACATATGATCACATATCTATCTGGAGAGTTACTGTCTGCACTGGAAATTTGCTAGTCTTCATAAGAAATAGCAGTAAAACACAAATATGCAGGAAAACCATCATTTTTCAAATTTATCCCCCCGTTCCAAAACCCACAAAGAAATGCAACATAAGAGATGAAAGAGGCATAGACTGCATTATCTGAAAATCCAAAGAATAAAGCTCAATAGAGGCTGTTAAAACTAGGGCTGGGCAAGAGCGCTGTATGTCAAGAAATGTGATACAATAGTGGCTAAAAGATACAGGGCCTACAAGAGAAAAGAAGAGAAAAGATTTCCTTGTAAAACATATAGAAGTAGCTTTACTTACAACACTGCCTCATAATAAAATAGACAGTCTAAAAGATGTGAGAACGGGGGAAAAAAACAGCTGCAGGTTAGAGTGACACAGGAGGAGTGGTTGTGATATAACAAAGAGAAAGTCACCAAAATACAAACTAGCTATTAGTGAGCACCGGCATGCAAAGATTGCTGCCTCTCTGATATGGTTTAAAGCCTGATTCTGTAACCTAGACTGAGCCCTATGTTTCAGTTTAGAATGGTCCAGCTCCCAAACTTTAGGACTCTTTAGGTCTCCTATGGATTTGCACTGGGAAGCCAGAACAGTTGCAACATTTCCAGCTTTTTTTTCTCTTTACACAAGTGAAATTTGGAACTCTCTTCAGAGTGAATAACCCCAGCAAATTGTAGAGATGGAAGTTCTAGTGTTTTTGTGATATCTGCCTTTAAAGTTTGCTTTTTTCAAAGATGGAATACAAATTTTTAAAACCATGTAGAGTCATTTAAGTATTCAGCCTTGGCAGCTCATTTTGCTTTCTGTATTGTAATGTCTGTGAGTTATATATGCTGCTTCTGTAGTAAGAGACTATAATGATGTGAGTGTAGTTGACATACAGAAAGTACTGACACACACACACAAAGTAATATAACCAGTAATATTGGAAGCACCATGTATATCCCCTAAGAGTGTTCTTAACATCCAGAATGCTGCAGTGTAGAATGCACAATGTTGTATAGTGTTAATTACAGTTACAATGAAGAGTGCAACTTCAGACTACTCCTTTCCCCAAGCACTATGACTAGAGAACGCCAGCGACAGTTTGGCTTCAAAGTGGAAGCTACAGCTATCTATGAATAAAGTCTAGCTCCTCTCCTCCTCACCACGGAATTTTCTTTCTAATGCTTCTACTGGAGTGAATTTTTCCAGCTTCTAAAATATGCATTTTTTGCTTTCTTGCAGGTCAGTCTGAATCACTTTGTACCAGGACTGTTCCACCCTGGTTTGGATCCAACCTATTTCTGCTCTACACTGATATGCACCAGAACAGCTAATTATTGAAAAGATCAAAGGTAAAGAGATCCTGGACTTAGTCCTAAATGGTACTGCTGAGGATCCAGCACAAGAAGTGAGTACTGTGGAACTGACTAGAAACAGTGGAACAATGCTATTGAATTTCATAATTTATATGTACCAGAAAGAGTGGCAAGGAGCTCCAGTACAGTAACATGGGACTTCAAAAGAATAAATGTCTTTAAAAAAGAAACCTGTAAAAATGATATTGAAAGGGAAAGTCAAGGGAGTCAGATCTCTACAAATGCATGGAAGATATTCAAAACCATGGCAATAGAGGCTTAGCAAGGTTGTATGCCATACATCAGGAAAGGTAGCACAAAACCCAAAAGGTCACCAACACAGTCAACAAGCACTTTCAAGAAAGCTAATAGAGAACAGTGGTTTCCTCTAGAAATGCGCACAGATGAGGACAAGAAAAAGGAACACAGTTTTGTGGGAACAGGAATACACAGAAACAAATTTATTTTGAGGAGCATATTGTTAATATCAAGAAAAACAATAATTATTTAAACACCCATGAAATAGGAAGCTGGTTAGGGAGCAGACAGTGGAGTTAAAGGAAAAAGAAGAGAATAAATCTTTTTATCTGTCTTTACCACACAGGTGTGCAGCAGGTATCCATACTAGAAATGTTCTTATGAAGGAAGATTGGAGAGCTGGGGGAAAACAGTGACAACATAGGAAATTCTAGACCTTACTAATGAATTAAAAACAGATGAAAAAGTGGATTGAGATTATATCCATCTAAGGGTACTTAAGAACTCAAATGTGAAACTGATGATCTTCTAAACAAAACATGGAATTTGTCTCTAGGTTCACTATATATTCCTGAAGATCGGACAGTAACCAAACGTATTTCTATTTTTCATTTATTTAAGTTAAATGCAACCTTTCTCTCAACAGGAAATCAAAGGCAACTTAAAATACCTCCCAACAAGAAATCAAAGGCAACTTAAAACAAAGTATAAAAAAAACTGATTGGGAAGTTAAAACAATCACATTAGCCATCATGTAAAAATATCTCAATTTAAAACATTTAAAATCATATACTTCATAAAATAATATATCAATAAAGATAATTAAAAACCCTTCTGCACAATCTGGTAATCATCAAATTTGTGTTTAAATAAAGAATTCTTTATATGTTGGCAAAAGAAGTGCAGCAAGGGGATTAGCAGAGCCAACTGTAGGAGGGAATCCCACAGCTTGGAAGCAGGCACCAAGAAGGCCATCTTATGTGTCCTCACCAGAGGCTCCTGAAACAATGTTGGGACTGTGGGAAAACCTTCCCTTGCATATTTTAGGGTTCTACAGTTTTTCAGATGATGAGGACTTAAGCCATATAGGTCATAATCTGCATTTGAACTGTCCCTTCATCTAGGCCAGTAGCCAGGGAAGTTATGGTAACAAGGGATTTATGTGTTCCCTGGAACCAGCACTGGCCAACAATCTGATCATAGCATTTTCATCTTACTGAAATTTATCAGTTTCCAAAGGCAGTTCCACATAGAATGCATTAATCAAGGCATGTGTCACCATTCTTAGATCTGAGATGGGGCACAAACTGACATGGACACAAAGGATTTTTAAATAATACTGCAAATTATCATACTGTCTTGACACAAATTTATGGTGCAGTCATACATACTGGATACAGTTGTGCTCACTGCACCGAAAAAGCATATTACAGAACCAGAAAATATGCAGAAAAAACATGCAGAAATCGCATTAGATAAATATAAGAAAGTCTCTATTCAAAACCTACCAAGTATGGAGTTTGCCTCAGAACAGAATCCAAGGCCATGATAACATAAAGAAAACATGTGGAAAAAGGCAGGCTTTGTGGCCCCTAACTGTTTTATACTCCAAACCCTCAAGAAGCTACAGTGGATTTAATTAGCCAACCACAGCTTGGGTAGCCATAGCATTCCTATCGCGTGCCGCTCTCTCTGCATTAAGGTTGCTAGATTGAGCATTTTAGAGGATTCCTGCACTTTTAATGATTTATTGGCAGAAGAGGGAATTGTAACAAACCACATTTGCTGAAATTCCTTCTTCACAACCATAAAAGATACACAGCCTCCCCTCCAGTTTTCAGTCTGATAATTCTAATATGTGTGGGTGGGTAGATGGCATATACCACTGAGGCAAAGACATGCTCTTTCCCCTGTGAGGGCAGCTGAGAACAGATGCACTAACCACCTTTGACCTGGCAAAGAGAGAAGATAACAGGTGGAATCACTGTCTCAGTGAGGCTCTTGCTCACAAAGAATGGTTCCATTTCTCAGACCCCTTACAACTAGGGGATGGGGGCTGTTTCTCCACTCTGTCACTGACTGACAGGGCACACTGGCATGTCTCTGCGTACCAGAAGTAAAAAGAAAAGTGACTGGCAGTTGAAAGTGATTTCTTGACATTTTAAAATGTCTTCTGTGTTTTTGAGAGGCAAAGGGCTTTGGAGGGTTAAGGTGACTGTACTGCTGTACTTTGAGCACATTTTGGGTGAATTGGGAGGGAAAAAGTTGCACGAAAATGGTCTCTCCAAATTTAGGGCCTTTGGGGGCCTTCTGAAGCCACACTTAGCAGTCCCACAGATTGCATGAAACTTGTGGGCCCCAGTGTGCCATCTCTGCCTTAGAAGAACAATAGTTTGCATTACAACCAATCTGACTTCTTCATAACAAAGATTCTGTCCCAATTTACACTAAACACATGTTATCTAATAGGAACATACTTGAACGCTTTCAAAGGTATCATTCCATAACAAACCATTTGAACTCAACCTACCAATAATATAAAATTAAATAGTTAAAAGAAGGAAAATAACTAATGATCAATCAAAACACTAGAAATGTCAGGAAGATCTTTAAAAAGTACAATGTCTTGAACTAAAAAAATATTTTCAAAGTAAAACCACATTCCTCTGGAGCTTAAAACACAAAAGAATATTTCAAACTACACATCTCTGGGGAGAAAGTTCCACAGCCAGGACGTCAACACTGAGAAGGTCCAGTTCTCAATCCACCTCTCATTAACCTAAGTAGAATACTTGATGAAGGACCTTCCAAAATTATGCCAAACAATGAACAAATTAATAAGGGAATAATTGTTGCTGACAAGGGTGCATCATGGGTACATCATGCAATCATTTATTTATACTTTTAAAAAATTACAACCTGTATTTTCTGACATTTGAAGGTAATAATCTGAAAAAAACTAATCCTAAAACACACACACACAAAAAAGACCTCAAGAATAAAAGCAAATACAAAGGCACATAAATATATAAATGCTTCTTCCATAGGTCCCATACTGGGCAAAAGGCATGATATAAATCAAATACAATTTAGAAAAGTTTCCTTAAAAGATTAAAACCATAAAAAACAAAATAATAAAACCATCCAGTAAAACCAGTTATGAAAGAATGCAGAATAAAAGGTCAAAGGCTGCTAAAAGAAAACCAACGGAAAGAAGATCAGACAATTAAGTACAAGTTTCCCTCTTCAGTTCAATTAAAAGTCCCAATTCTTTCCACCATTCCTTTCCAAGAACAAGTCTAGTCTGTTTATTGCAATGAAGAACAGGGACTGAAGAACAGGAGAGCTCTGTATATATACTAGATTTCCTATACTTTTAAGAAGCCATTAGATGGTTGTTCGCTAAAAGAGGCTCCAGTCAAATAGGGGTGTGTGGGCAACTGCCACAGATTGTGGGGCTGTATACTGGCCTCTTATGGAATCTTGGAGGGTGATTCCTGTGCACCCTGATTTTTCAATTTTTTTTTTAAAAAAGGGCCTTAAAAATGCCACTGTACACTCCTCCATGGGCCATGGGCCCAATTTTGCCATGTTTTTAGTTTTCCTGGACTGTTTTAAGCTAAGAGCCTTTTTTATCCCAACCAAGAAATAAACCAGAATTCAACTACAGAAGTAAATTAGAATTCAATCTTACTTCCTGAACAAAAAAGGCTTCTCATGGACTTAAAATTCCTGCCCTTGGAGAGAATGCTCCTGACTAAGTACCGCACATTGATTGTGCTGGGGGGAATCTTGGAAGGGCTTCAAAGTGGCCTTGGAGGCCTTATGTGCTCATGTAACTGTGATTTAGGCATAAACTTTGATAGCACTAGATATCCCTTTGTGATATCAAATTATTTGACCTTTCCATGGCACCCTGGCTCGAGTGTTTGCAAGGATCCCAAGGAAACACAGACACAAGGAGCAGCCATTTAATGATGGGAATTCCAACTTCCCCTCTCTCAGGCGAGCATTTCAAAGCCTTGGTTGTTGTTCCGGGATCTGGATGACCTATTCCTTTCATCTCACAAGATACCTGATTCACGCCCATAAATAACAAGACCATAAAAAGTGTCCATTGATTGGCACTTGAGCTGCATGATTGATCTACCATGGATGTTTTGATCCACTTCTAAGCCTTTTGGTGCATTTCAAAGCTAACTTTGTTCTCAAAGTTTATGACATGGATCGCAGGCACAATTTTTGTTATAAAACCCCCCAGTTCTGATAGTTGAGGAGAGTCGCCTTTTGAGTTTCACCCCGCTTTGCTGCCAGTCTGTATAGTAAGCTCCCCAAGGAATCTTACTAAGTCTCATTTTCTTCAGCTGTTCAGGACTACGTGATCAGGTGTCATATTGCCTATTCCTAAAATTCATTTCCATTTTCCTATTTCTTATTTAGTTAGTGGTGTGTTTCTTTGTCTTATTTGTTTACTTTTCAATAAAATATTAATTGGTTTACTCTGAATTTGTTTGGCTCACTGGTCTGACTCCATATACATTGGGCAAAAAGTCCTGCTAAGTTACCCTGCTTCTAGCTAGCCGCTGAGTCTGCTCCAGTTAATTCCCCCAATTTTGTGTTAATATTTGGTCATTTGGGCGTCCTTCCCAGGACCCCGGAGAAACAGGGTAACACTCATGGGTCAGAATTTCCTCATCTCTAAGCTAGAGTGTTTTACGTAAATCCACAAACATGTGTGGGAACCCTGCTTGGCAGCATAATGGCCATTTGGTGAACTCAAGAGGCTGTATATGTATTAAGATTTACACTGAATTGAGTAGCCTTAGATATACAGAACTTGTCTCACATATTCACATATTCCAAATATATGGCTGGCATGAATGTGGCTGGCAGGTACCATTGCTCTCTATTGTTGTCCTTTTGGTAAACTACTCAACCACAGCCACATATCTATTATCCTGATTCTAGCATATTCTATGGACCACGCCCATCTTTAACCTTCTAGAAGAAACAAAAGATTTATATTAGACATTGTTTTTAAAAAGGGCTAAAAAATAGGTAGACAATACTTTCAGTCAAATACTTTCACGTTTGAATTCTACCTAGCTCTGCAATATATTGTCATTTCTACCCATATTACTCATAATATATTGTTTTTGCTGTATTTGTTTTGTTGTGTGCCTTCAAGTCATTTCTGAATTATGGCAACCCTAAGAGCAAACCCATCACAGGGCTTTCTTGGCAAGATTTGTTCAGAGGGGGTTTGCCATTGCCTTCATCTGAGGCTAAGAATGTGTGATATGCCTAATGTCACACAATGGGTTTCCACGCTCTGGTGGAGATTTGAATCCTGGGCTCCGGAGCCCAAGTTCAACATCCAAATGCTGGCTCTCATAATCAAAACACAACAACAATAAAAGGATTAGTAAAGAAATTCAACATAAGAAAGAAAAGATTGGAGAGAATAAAATATTTGATTACTTTTTACATGGCATGTTTTTTTATATAATTATACAAAGAGCATTAAAGGGAAAGATACCTGAGTTGCCTAATATACTAACGCAACTGTATTCCACACAACCACTAAAAATTTAGCTCTTAGGATAAAACAACAAAAGAATCCACAAAAACCCAGCTATTTATACACAAAGATTATCATGACTAGACTGTCACACTGTGACCTTGTTGGCGTCTAGCTAATCTGACAATATTTTGTAGTGCATTGTTTCAAATCAATAACTAATTAACAAAGTACAAAAGAAGTTGCACTCTTTCGAGACTCCTTGTTAAAAATGGCTTTTGCTTGCATATGAGCAGAAAGGTCGCTTTTATGACATCTTCACAAGTCTTTCAACAACCTGCTACTGTCAGATTAAATTACTTTAAGCAATTAATTGTCATACGTTAAAACAGAATCACATTTGTTACAGCCAGTTGTCATAATGACATGGTGAGTAGTTGTTTTGATATGAATTTCTTCTACTGACCCTCTATCATATCTTAATTTTTTTGGTTGACCTAACTGGAAGATTGGGAGCAAATCATCTAACTCAGCAGCACTCAAACAGCCACACATTGGGGATTGCAGGGGAGGGGAATTTACTGAGAGTGGGATTACAAAAGAGAAGATGTAAAGATAATTTGCACATATCAACAGAAAAAAATTAATCAAAGGAAGATTTAAAATTTTTTACAGCTCTGTAATGTAAAAAAGTATATGTATACACACACACATACATATATGACATACAAGTATATGTGCATAAATAAACCTAACTAGACTACATGTAAGGATAAAAAATTCCATCCAGTCTTTGTGATAAATTAAGCATACAGAGACACACAATTCACTGTTGAATTATAGCCCATTCAAGCAAAATTTCAAAAATACCCTGTTTTTTTTAAGAATAGCAACAACTTACAAAATGACATTGGGACTGTAGTACTAAGGAAAAGGTTAACACGCATCCCAAAAGCAGGTATGTTTAATGTGATCACATGTTTAATATAATATGTAGTTTGGTCATTAGACATCATTCTAGTATTCTAGCATATTATTAGAGAGTATTTGGTAAACTACAGAAAATCCATATTGACAGGTAACTTAAAGCAATCAGAGAGACTGTGACAATGGCTTTAAAATCTGCAATATTTTAAACTGTTTTCAAGAGAAAAGCCCTTGAAATAGAACTGAGAAAAAATGTTTTAAGAATGAAAGAATGAAGCGCTACTTCTTCAAAGCCTTGTCAGAAAGGAAACATGTAAAATGTTCCCAGAGGAAAATCAGGAACAGACATTTTCTTCCATTTCTTAGATCATTCTATCATGCTCATCTTACACTTGCTAACTTCATATCAGTTCATTCACAAATATTCATAAACTTCATAATTAAATTAGTGTAGAGAATGTGTTTTTTTCTTAAAATAAATGTTCATCTATAATTTCTATAGGTTCTGATTAACATTATCTGATAAATTCCCTCATATCAAGTGCAGAAAGCAATACCGCCAAGATTCCCTCCTAGGTTCCTCTCTATATTTTTGTAAAAGTTAAAAGTAATTAAGTGTGACAAACAGTATAGGTTAATTTGCACCTCTTTGCTGTACATGCAAAATGTATTTGTTAAGGGTATTTAGGAAACTATGTATGGAAAAAGAAAATTAATCCCACTCTTTGTGTGTATAGGGAGACTGGTTCCTCCTACTAACCTGATATATTTTGGAGGCTTTGTTAACATCACAGCTAAATTTTAACAGCTGCTCAGTGGTGGAACACGTTAACCTGTATTTAGTAGACTAGGTAGTTTGGTTTGGCAGGTCAAGGCTGGGAATGGAAAGAGTAGGGTGAGGAAACTTCTGTAAGCCAGAAGTTTCTGCTTACAAAGTTCTCATGACTGTAAGATGATGCCTGTGCACATTTAAATTTCCTTTGCTAGCTTCTGCACTATATAAATCTTGGGCTTCTATATTCTTTCAGCCCAACCCTGGGAGAACATACTCTAGGTCAGTGACTCAGTCTGCTAGTCATGGGGAATTGGAATGTCAGCCATGGGACAGATTGGCAGAGCCCAATTCTACTATGAGCTGGAAGTTGTTGCTGAAACCTATCAGATGGGATGCTTTCTTGGCAATGGATTGTCTGCTACATCATTTACTACCAATAAAGCTTATCTTCTACCAGTGACATATCATTTTCTGTACGAAACAAAGTCTTGGGGTCATCCTGGGGCCAGTCTTAGCTAAAAACACTACACTTATGCCTTAGGTTAGGATAACTCTTTGCAACAGCTCCCAAGAGCTCCCAAACACTCACACAGCAGGTCCCAGAATGGGCTAAAATATCATAATGGTAAAGTGAAACAGACTCTTATTCTTTAAAGAAGCTGTTTCACCTTACAGTTGTAAAGGTAAGAGACGTGTGGTTGCAGCTGAAAAGATTCTGTCAAATGAACACACCAAAATCAGATGGAGAATGTAGTAGGGCTTTGGGTGCTCAGGAAGCAAGGGTTCTACTCCATATATAGTCAGTTGTCGTTTGTGCCTTGTTTCTGATATACTGGCTGCTTCACTTTACCTATATGGGTGCTGAAGATGAGATAAATATAAAATATCTCCTACTCAGAAAGAATGCAAGCAAAGGAACATATGGTTAACTGACACAGATTTATGATTATGGAACTGTATTTTAGAGTTGAATGTTTTGAGCACAGTAATCTGAAATAGCTGAGGCAAAAACAAAAGGATTTTGTTTAAAGAAGCCTTGAGAGAACGAGAGGAAGAAAGGTGGGGGATGTACGCAGGTAGGCATGCAGCTTCCCATACTTTTTCCTAGAACAAATAGGAAGATAAGTTGGGAAGGGAAGGGAAGGGACGGGAAGGGAAGGGAAGGGAAGGAGCAACTTAACTGTACACTTTTAACTCCAAAGATTGGAGGCGGTGTGTGAGCATGTTTAAGTAAGGAGAGGACTGATTATGCTTGAGGCCACTTCCTTACGTGGACCAACTACAATAACAAATCTTATAATAAATAATGGATTTATTAACATATACAATTGCAATTTAATGAATTTTTTCAAAGTATTTAGTGCACTTAATACCTGAAGCTTAATAATTTGGTACAGTGCTTTATTAAACTGCAGTGACAACAGTGACTAAACATACTACAAACTTGGCACACTTACTAAATAGATTTATCAATGTAATATTCACAGACAGTAAAAGTGGCATTTCTTCCATCTCCTGTGCCTAAATTATTATTGTCCAGATGACAAGAAATCACATCATCACAACTTATATTGAAGTAAGATATATAGAATCATACCACACTTGCTGAACAGCTTACCTTATATATTTAAAATGCAAGACACAAAACTATCCAAATCATTTTTACAAGTTATTTTCAACCTTGTGTTTAAACTACAATGTTGATTAACTTATGCAGTAATTTCACTCCCAGCAGTGCCATCCACGGAATATATATGTCCACAACATGACAATTTGAATAGAAAGAAAATATATTTCACTACAGATTAATGAAAGTAAACCACTGCTACTGTGTTGTAAGAACAAATGTCTATTACAGTGTGTCCTTAAGCAAAGAAACAGCATAGCATGTTGTAAAGAGGGAAAGCCCTACTGGCCTTTTTGACCTTAAAGAGATATGAACATCGTTGATCTACCCAAGCCCTCCTTTGAGTAAATGAAGAAGCGGGGCAACTAAAGAGTATGCAGCAGAACAGAATCAAGTATTTAGGGACTATCCTCTTTTCAAAGTGTCTGATTGGCTATAGCCAAGCATATATTCATAAAACATGAAAACAATATCAGATGGGGATATAGCTAACCTATCTGGGCATTTTGTGCATTATAGTTGGTCCAATAAAGATACCATTGTTTTGTGGATTTGATCATTATTTCTGTACATGAAATTGTTTCAATAGATTTTTACTTGCCTCTGTCTAGCTGAAGGAGCAATAAAAAACCCCCAAGCAAAACAAAAACAAAAACAAAATAAAAATCCAATGGACCCGAATCCAATGGTAAAATGCTTGCCTCAGTTTAGCATGTAATTGCTATAATTCATGTTTCTTTAGTAGTCCTGAGGGAAATATAATGAGTTGAATCTCAATTAGATTGTTTTAAATGAAAACAAACTTCATTACCACTTCTGTCAGAGAAGCTTCAAAAAGCTGTATGATGAGGGTCAACTAAAGTGATGCAGTCATTGCAAACAACTATTTAAGTGGCCAATTTAAATGAAAACAGGAAAATGGGATTAAAAGTTTTCCTGAGAGATTTCATAGCTCTGTGGAGTATTGTTCCTCGTAAATTTAAAGAGGAACACTATTTAAAGAGAAAAGTCTCTGAGAAAGTAAGAAAAAGTAAATATCTTCCAGCTGGCCTAAGATACAGTTATAGACTTATCTTCACAGAGAAATCACAAACTTTGTAAGGGAAGAATTTCTGCTTCCCTACTTATTTCTAGTCTGATTTGTTACTTTATCCTTCAGAACCCTCAACACTCATACTGTCTTTAGGACTGTTTCTTAATTTAAAAGAAAAATTAGAAATTTGAAGACAGTAAGCATTCGTAACATATCTGACAATACTATATCAATCAAAAATGAATATTTATCATTGAATATACTGATTTATTCTCTATATGGAAAAATAAGTTTGATGTAGATTTTCCAAGAAATACATTCACTCCTGTAAAAACAATTTTCAATAATAATAAAATTAGTAATTTCAAAATAATATTTTGGTTCCTCAGACAAAAAGAGTCATACTGGTATGATCTCTGGACCTTATACAGGCAGTCCACAAGAGACATAGAAGATAAAGTTATAAAGAAATGACGCCCCAAGACAATTTGCTTTAGACAACTCCCTAAGAGTACCTCCAAACTCCACTATGACTCACATTTTACGAAGTTTTGCTATACTGTTGAGACACTCATTCTTGAGTTATTAGCCCCGATAATGTCATCTGAAGCAGGCTTATTTTACCCTGCTGTATGGCAAGGTTAGCCCTATTATGAATCAACATTCTTCCGAACAGAGTGAAAATGGAACAGTTCTTTTGTGGTTGTATAAAACTTGCAAAGAAGTTCACAAGATTACTGGTATGTGAAAATGATTATGCACTGAAAAAATCAATACTTTTTTGAATAAATGATAAGTCAAAACTTACACCCAAAAACTGAAGGACATGTTTAGATACAATGACAGGTCGTACAGACAGCCTACTGTCAAACAAGGCTAATAATTATCTTTGCGCATGTTTAAATGGTACTGTGCTGGGAAGACTTCTGGTTGGTTGCTGTACAAGGATTGTACCAATTTGCTTTCAATGTCAATACAAAAATAATATTCAGTATTTTTATTGGGGCAGATAATTGTAGCTTTCCAGCTGTTGATAGACTCCAGCTGCCATGATCCTTCACTTTTGACTAGGACTGGTAGGAACTGGTATCTATCAACTCTTGGATGATTACATTTGTTAGCCCTTCCTTGTAGGGTGCTTAAAGCTGTTCAGATTTCACACAGGTTACAGCAATGAGCTCTTATTTCATTTAAAAGACATAAAAATGAAAAAGTAACACAGTGTAGAAAAATCTACACTACAGCCCTATGCAAGTCTATTCAGATGACAGTGGTGGTGTTAGGTGAAATGCATTCTCAAGGCAACTATTAACAATTGCAGACTTAAGGTACTTTTCAGGTAGTTCAAAGCTAAAATTCACTGCATTAAAATTTAACTTCTAGCAATTGAAAACACTGCTAAAAAAATAGAATATCTACGCTAAAATCCACTATGTTTTGTCTAACCTTCTGTCTGTTAGGCTTGCTTCCACAACATAAGTGTTCTAGAGAGGGGCGTTTCTAGAGGCACAGAGGATGGTCATAGCAGCTTCACTACAGAACAGACAATGTAAAATGTAAACCCAAGCAAAATATGCACCACTAAAATGCAGTATGTGGGACCAAGTTTAAATTAAAAACCAGAGGAAGCAAGAGACATACTTTCAATTATACACAGGTTACTTGGGATCTGAATTTTGGCTGGAAGAGGAAATTCTCTCCACATATTTAAATATACCTGTTGTTTATAAACGCTTTAAAGGCTTTGAGTCCTATTATTTATAGGATTGTAAGAAGCTGCGTTAGACTAGGTCAAATAGTCAATTTAGCCCAGTATTATCATTCTGAGTGACAATGGAGATCTTTACCATAAGCTAGTACCAAAAGTTGAATTGGGGAATCATCTGCATGCAAAGCATGTGTTCCATAAAAGAGGTATTGTTATTGTCCTAAAAATTGCCTCCTAAAATTGTGGGGTGGAGGGGAGAACAGTAGAGATTAAATTGTAGAAGCGTAAGAGGCTAGCAAATATTTGTCTCTGGCAGGTAAGTCTCTCAAGGAAAGTGAAATCACACATGCATTGTGTAAGGAGGAAATTAAAGCTATGGGTGTAAACACAATGTATAGTAAAATGTGCTCCTTCCTATTTGTCTTGTAGAAATTTCCTGTTGCCACTCCACTTATTGCTATTTTCTTTTAATAAAGCTACTCTCTCTTATCCTTCCTCCTTCTGTTTTAATTCTTTTATATCAAGTATCTACTGTTTCATTTGTCTATATGTATGATAACAATTTTGCTCATCTAAACCCTACTGATTTTACTGATTATAAAACAACCTTGTAGCAGGAATTTACTCAAAAGTGTCCTCCCATTCTATTAATTTAAAAGCAAGGAATGCCCTAGCTTTTTTGGACTGGATTTTTAATGATTCTCAAAAGAAAGGAAGAAAGGAAGGAAGGAAGGAAGGAAGGAAGGAAGGAAGGAAGGAAGGAAGAATAATAGCGCAATAACTGGACTGCTATAGTGCTATTATTCCACTTTCAACATCCTATGGAATCCTGGAGGGGGATTCCTTTGAGGTCCCTCCTTAAACTGCAAACCCCAGGATTCCACAGGATGTCGAAAGTGGAATAATAGCACAATAACAGTCTAGTACAAAAATTACCCGAGTCATATTTTGTAGAGTACAAAGAACTGAAGGGAGGAGAGGAAAGGAAGAGGAAGGGAGGCAAAGGTTCTATTAAAATTGTGTTTAGTCCAAAGTATGTAGATTCTGAAGGAAAATAGCCATAGGATCATTGATGCAAAATAAAATTAGTTCAAAATGACGTACATTCCATTCCATATTGTGTATCAGTGTATGTGTACTTTAATATTACATTAAAAAGTTGTGCCAGATACCTCTTGACTTCTGAAATATCTAAAATAATAGACACTTTCAGTACAAATACAATGTGCATTTTCAAGATGTAAATGAATTTTTTTTTTATTATCATAGGAAGAACGTCTTCTGTAATATAACGGCTGCCTTGAGTTCTATTCTGAGTAAAAGGTGGGATATAAAAATGATAATGTCCCAGAATTTAAAAACTATGCCAAATTTTTCTAGAATAGTAGTCCCCAAGCTTCATGCTAAACTACTTTCTACAACTGAGAGGACACCTTAATAACTTGATTGTATCATGTAGAGATCTGCTCTTCAACATGTATCGCATGAGGACAGCCTGGTGGGCACACATGTTAAGATTTTCTCTGTAATAGTACACTAAATGTTGAACTCCTTCCCGAGAGGAATCAGGCTGGCTCCATTCCTTTTGAGTTTATAACAGGCAGCTGTGATTATGTGGTATGCATGGCCTTCGGTCCTTGAACCTGCTCTGGCTGTTTTAACTGTCTGGTGTTAAACTATTTTTAAAAAGTGTTTTTAGTCTATTTTAGGTCTGTTTTTAAAAGCTTTTAAAATGTATTTAATATTTTAAGTGTATTTATCTAACATATATCACTTTGGGGAATTGCAAGGCAATACAGAAATACTTTAAATAAACGAACAAAAACATTAAAAGTCAGAATTTATCAGAATTCTATAAGATAAGCACAAGACAGTGTTGGATAGTGTTTTAACATTACTATAATGCTGAATACAAATGCTTGGTGTCACTGACCTGAGTTCTCTATTCCAGCAGAAAAAACTGCCAAAATGTACAGCAGCAACCTCTGGTGGTATGAATCAATAAACATACCAGTAACCATGGGAGAAGTATTTTTTAAAGACATGTATGTACTTGTTTAGTTATTTGACCGTGTTTAAATATACCATATTAACAACAGGCTTAAACCAATCAGGTAATTTATCTGTCATTTAATTAAAGGAACAATGCCTTAATTAAATCATCACGTACAAAATGTGTTTCCTATTGTACACTGCAAATTTTCACCAAGTTTTTGCTTTTATTTGAACTGAATATAATCCTATGAAACATGACATTTTTCTTTTGAATACTCAGTTGGCAGATGTTTTCAAGAACAAGAAAACTGACATAGAAAACAACACAGTAAGTAAGATTTCCTGCCATATTGTGAGATGAAGTTTATTGCCTAGACCAAATCAATCCCCTTAGCAAGCTGCAACATACATTGGCAAGTACATTATTTTATAGTTAAAAAAAAAAATTACAGCCTGAAACAATAAGCACTTTGATCTTTCAAGCTGCACTCCTGAAGTGTCAGAAGGTATACATAATCTGATACTTAGGCATTTCTATTTATATCCTGCTTATTGAAAGAGACTTAGCAAAGACCTCACTTTTGTTGTAAATTCTAAATATGGATCGCTATAAAGGAAATATGAGTGGAATTTTTACATATAAGCCATTCACAGATATCTGAATGTGTATCTTAGATACAAATGAGATGACTTAAAATAAATAACAAAACAAGATTTGACATTATAGGATTCTTAAAATAAACTGACCTAGCACCATCAGACAGGACTATTATTCATATACTTGCTAATTTATCTTCAAATTTCTAATTTATCTGGTAAAACAGTATTTTCTCTTGCAAGAGAATATTTTCTTATGTCTGTCTGTCTGTATTTATTTATTTAATAGTCCATTTTCCCTCCAAAACTCGGGCCACAGCTACCTGGTCATTTGGGCATATCTATGCCCATCTGTAACCAATGACAAATACGTTTTTGTTTCCCTTTCTGTCCATTATTCCAGTGTTTTTTTGCAACATTCCAACTAGTTCATGCATTAATTAGTGTTTCCATAGTAAGGACTGTCATATTTTGGCAATTGTTTAAGGTCTCTTGAATATACAACGCCTTCTTCACAGTACCTACATGAAATAGGATGAAAAAGAGACCTTGTAGTCAGAGAAGATCAGACTTGTGACTCCACCCCCATAAGGTGGGCACATCTATTCTCACTGAAGTGCTGCCAAGCTTAACAAACAAATTTCCAAACAAAGCAAAAACAATGCAAACCAAAAGTACAGCTGAAAATGTAGTAAAACAAATGCGTCATTACTGGGCATAAAGAAGAATATATAGGTGCAAAACAGACAGTAGTGTTGACTTTAAGATTTTTAAAATCTATATCCTTTATTCATACGTTAGCAAGTAGATAACAACATTATTTATCTTAGCATACAATGTCACAAGATTTTTGAAAATGAGACACACAGAAAATCAGAAGAAACCTTCAAATGCATCCATGCTATTAAATATGTTTTCTACTACTTTTGGCTTTACAGTGTTTTCCCAATGCAATGTGTCTATGCAACATGCACACTAATGTGTCCAATAGAGATAGAGGTAGCTTTTCAAAAGGGGGTAAACCCTCATCATCTTGATAAAAAGGTTTGACTGAGCAAAACATTCTTCTACTTGCACAAAAAAATTCTCCTCTCTAAAGCCCTTCTAAATTGGTTACAAAGGATTGGGGCCCTCTAGAGATGCTTTTCAGGAGCTATTGTCACAAGGGAAATCTGTGAACCTCCTGAATACTGAAATGCCTTCTGCCTGGCAGTGAGATCTCTGGATTAATGATATTTACAGGAGAGACAGGTTGAAATACCTGATCACTAGGTAAACAAGGCTAATATAATATGTAGTACTTGATGTGGTGTCCATACCAAACCTCAAGATGAAGTAGATCATAGCTAGTGAGTAAAAAAAACATTCTACAGGAGAAAGAAAAGATATGATAGAACATTGTGGCTGACAACTACTGCTTAGCATAACAGTCAAACTAAAGTGAAATGCAAAAAAAAAAAATAGTCTTATATATGTGCAAATCTCAAACACTCCATAACCCCAGGATTCCCTTCCTTCCAAAGGAAGTGCGCTTCATACAAAGGAACTGACTGGTGAGTAATTTATTGCATCTCATATTTGGTTATAATAGAAAACAAGTCTTTTCTGGTTACTTTTAACACTCAACTTATTTTCTTCATCTTTTCCTATTCATTCCAAGCGACAGACATATCATTTGCTCCTGTTCATTACAACTATGAATACCCCCATATATTGTACTAGATGTGCCCCATACACTGCACTCATCCACCATAATAACGTGCACGTCAAAAATTAAAATGATTCTAATTTTTCTTCTAGGTTTTCATTATTCAGTCACCATATCCAATTGACGTTGGAGCATTTCTGGTATATTTTACTGTTAAATAACAATACTAACTTTTATAAAAACAGCTTTGAAAACTGGATGAGTATGTCTAGGGTGTATAATGCATCATATGTATATGGAACAGAATGTGTCAAAGCACAAATAATATTGTTTGTGCCCCCTGCAGAATTAGAAATCCTTGGGCAGCCCTGTTATAACGATCCCATGCTGCTAGCATTACAAAGTGCAAAGGTTTGTTGACTAAGAAGAGAAAAGAGCAAAGGACAGAATTTCCTCACTGCACTATTCTTGAACTATTCTGGCTTAAATATTTATTAGGATATTAATAACTCACTTCCTTTATCCTCCTTCTGAAGTTTTACTAAAATACAGTGTGTAGCTACTCATACGGAAGTGATACATTATAGAGCAAACATACAGCTATGTAAGATGAACATCACCATTTTACCCACAGTATTATTAATTTAGTATGCATGTTTTAAAATATTAGACAATTTTTTTAAAAAAAGTCTAAATTACTGTTTCTCAAGATGATAAAAACAGTTATAACTTTGTAAACCATGTTACAAAGATCACATTTAGAAATTGCTTCTTATATACACTTAGTTGAAAAAAGCATAAACTATTCTCCATATCAGCCCTTCTTTCTGGCATTCAAAGCATATTCCTTTGAGATTATTTGAAGTTTTTCTTTGAAAATATACAGAATTTTTAATCCTAAATGAAGAGGACACTCAACTCTAATACAAATATCAACAGAAAGAAACTCTTATTTTGTGTATTTCTGTTTCATAAATAAGTCATATGTAAATTTTAAATAATATTTTAGACTGTACTTAGATAATTCAAATTATAACAATTCTTCTGTTATTTAGTATTAATGGAAAACAAACTAAGTCAACTTACTCTAATGTACAACTGCACAGTTTCCTTCTCTTTTTGTGGATTCCGATACTTCTCATAAAAGTCCCGTCGTTTCTTTGTATCTTTTTGGATTTTATCTTTTCTCTCTCTCTTTTCTGCAGGTTCATCTGAGCTATCGGGAGACAGCTGTACTTGGGCTTTTGTCTTTTCAACCTCAATATAGTTCTCATTCGGATTCAGTACTATTACTCCGTAGCCTTCCTGTTTCAGAGGATGGGAAAAAAAAATACACATAGATTTGGAGTTTGAAATGGTTTACAGTTTTAAATTAACTGAAATGTATATTGAAATATATATTGTGTTATTTTCATATAGTTAACAAAGGATATAATTCCCTTTGTATTTCTATCTGAATACACAACATCCATTTCCACTTGTTTATTTGACTAAATCGGTTTAACCTCTCAATGATTTTTCAATAGTTTATGAGACTAATTAAAAAGTGGAAGAAATAAAAGGAAAATGTAGTTTTAAAATCATCAGTATGTATGGTCAATTGGTAAAACTTTTACACTTAGTCTGTTTAAATCCTATTGATTTAAATGCTGGGATTTATGCAGTCAAACTGTGCAGGATTGCAGTATAAACCATTAAATGCTTTTGTTCAGTTCACAAACTGATGGTGGCAGTAACAATGAATCAATATCAATAGTGATCATTTGACATTGCTTACAAATCAATGAATTAGTTACCAGTTCAGATCTGAACAATTTTATTGAAATTAAATGTTGTATTATGTTTGCAGCCTGTAGGAAAAATATTAAATGTCTTACTCTATTTCATTTTTCTCAGAAAATATTAACTAATGAATATGTCTGTAACAAAAAAATTAGAAACACTGACACAACTATGAAAAAGTCTCTAAATCAAGAAACAAAGGTAAAAGAATAACACAAAAGTAAAAGAATAACACATATCATGTGCCTCAAGATTACTTAGAAATTCTTATAGTTTTCTAAACAAACTCCAGATATAAAAGTAAACCCTATTTTAACCTAGCTTAAAAAATGTCTAATAAACAACCAAATTAGATGATGAAACCCACCTATAGATGATCAAAGATCATCAAACTTAACCAGATCTATGGCAACAAAAGATACTTTATTTGGTGTTGCTTTATTCTAATCTGTGTAGCTATTCAAAAATCTTGTAACGCATTGTGGTAACTGTCAGGTAGACAGATTGTCACTTGGTGATTTTCTACAGTTCGACACACTCGACTAGTTATTAAAATCACATTTGAAGAAAGTTCTTACTCTTCCTTGTGCCTGTACAAGTTTTCACGCCCTTCTCAAATTTCTACTATACCTTCTCCTCCCACCAAAACTAAGTTAAAGAACACTGTTGCACTCTGTTAAGCAGGGTGAATTAGAGGCATTCAGTTCACTGTCTATGGTATAAGAAAACATGGTAAAAAGGTCACCATAGGCCAAAGAGAAAATTGCCTCCTTCTAGATTCTGTACCATGAGTAAGTGATCTCCTGTCATCTTTTTTCCCAGCTCTTCTCTCTACATTCACACATATTCACCACTTGCGTTGGAACTGAGTGGCCATACACAAAGCAGAAATTGTACTATACACTTTATATAAGCAACTGAAAATGAAAAATTAAGATCAGAGCATCCTGTGATCAAACATTATAATGCACTGCAAAACTGACTCCTGTCCTCACTGATGAATACAGAAGTACTAATAAAATACCATGATGAAAGTGCTTTTCACACTATTTTAAGTAAGAATTTTTAAAATAATTATTCAGAAGGCCTTTGAGTTCAGTAATTTAGTTTGCTACCCATGTTCATGACTTCTTTTTTTCTACAGACAGAAAATTCTTTATTGATTCTTTTGAATTTCTCCACAATACAAGATGTAAAATGAACGTTAATAGTTTCACATGTGTTCCCAAAATGTGAAGCTGTGTTTATTTTTTGCTAGTCACAGAAACAGACACACATAAATCATCAGAGAAGTAAAATTTGTCTAAGTTATTGATTATGTAACT
The DNA here is from genome assembly GCA_948472985.1 of Iguana delicatissima. Lineage (NCBI taxonomy): Eukaryota > Metazoa > Chordata > Lepidosauria > Squamata > Iguanidae > Iguana > Iguana delicatissima. The sequence continues at coordinate 1,239,014 of CAOKZL010000209.1, read as the reverse complement.
GAAAATTACATGACTCATTTGTCCAGTTTTATGAGGACATAATGTCAATTTTTCACAGACATATCAACAGATGAAAAATGAATCCATTCCAAAAATCACAGCTTCATAAATCAATTAAGGATTTTTATCAATTAGGTTTTAAACAGCACGAACCATTCCTCACTTTTGTCTTCAAAGTTTTTTCAAAATACCATACATGTTAGACTAATGATAAACTTAATATACAGATATTTCAAGGAAATCTATCACATGCTACAAAATTTATTTCAAAAAATCCATTATAAATGTTGTTTTGTTTGCAAAAAAGTTGATGTAATTGTTATACCTTTTGTTCCCAGCCACTTCAGCCTAAATTATATGAGGGAAAATAGGCACAGGAAAGAGGATTAGGAGTAACATACAACACTTGCTCAGATGAAAGGAGACAGAAATGTAACATAACATATATAACTGCAGAAGAACTTAACCTCTATCAGTATTACAAAATTGTTACCAACCTAACCTATCAGAAGTTAATCCAAGTCTTTAACTAAAGAATGACCTTTGTTTCCTCTTCACCTATGAAAACAAGGTATGGTTTTGTTTTTAGTATTCTGTTAGGGTCTTTAGTACTTGTAACTTAAACTGCAGAGATTTTTTTTTAAAAAAACATTGATCTTTAGTAGAACAGTTTCAGTTTCAGTATTTAAAACAATTATGTGCTACCATCAAACTAGCAAGATTAACACTCACCTGATTTGTATGCATTTTCCAAGAAGCAAAGATATATATTATCCTTGTTTCCACCAAGTTAAAGCAAAACTGATACCAACCAAAGTTTACATAAGATTTTAAATATGTTGTTAACAAGTAAGCATGAATTACTATTTTATTTTAGGCAGGCTTAAAAAGTGAGCCAATATCACTGACTTCATTGGAAAAAACCCTCCTCCAGGTTAAAATCTTAATCAAAACAGTATTGATTGGTAAATAGCTACTAGTCTTGCCTTCTGTATAGGTGGTACAACTCAAAAATTAGACGCAAAGAAAGCCTCTTGAAAATGAAAGAAACTCAAAAGCAAATATTTTAAGATGGTTTTCCTTTAGTAAACACAGAGATTCCATTACGTAGATGCTAATTTAGCATTTTTTGTTTTGTTTTTTGTTAACAAACATTTTCAAAGATTCTGTAAGATTCTGATATTTGCAACCAGTCTGGATCACAAAAACCACACATTTGTCCACAATATAAATGCGTCTCAAAAAATATCTGTTATGTTCATATGAACTAATTACAAAACAATCTATTTCAGTGTATATGGAATCCAATGAACTTCCATGTTCAGACTAATTAGTACAATTAGGTACTACCACGACAAAACACTGGTAGACAGCCAACTTAATATAATATAATCCAACTTCAGTTCTAAAAATTTACACCATAGGATATACAGTATAGAAATCTTAACTGATATGACTCCCAAGTCTATAGCTTAAGATGACGTAAGTTAAGGACATATTATTAACTATTATTTTGGCAGAGTTCAGGGTAAATGCTATTTTCAATTTTACATATGAATCTCTTTGACAGTCATTAATTTAGGTGGTGGCTGAAATAAAAGGAAGCACAGAGACACAAGTGCTGAAAATCACAGAAAATCTCAAAGGGATTGGTTTATACCATGTGTCGCACAAATGCCACAAGTGCATTGGGAAGCAAGATGGAATGGTAATAAGAGAGACATTTAACTATATTCTATATAGGATATTTCCAAGATGTGCCTAATTTTATAGACCACAGTGCGCATACAGAAAACTCATTATAGCATTCTAGCTAATAATAGGATAACAAATAACAATTAAAATATTTCAGATACATTCTGAAACTCCACAAACCTCTTCTGTCTGGTCAAATGAATAATGAGCTGAAAGTATTCAGCCCAGCATAGTAATCCAGCAAGATGGGATGTCATATGTGACTACAGAGGTCAGAGGCTAGAGTGGAATCTGTTGACCTATGTATCTATCTTTTTGGCCTGTAACTAAAAATCTGTAACAGATCATTTTCCTGAGCTTTATCAATTTGATTTTTTAAAAATCTATTTAGATAATTTCAAGCAACATCAAAGCTAATCCTCTAGAGAAAAGAAATCCAGACAGCTCAGATCTGTAACCTAGAACTGTGTATGGTTAAAATGGACACAGGAATGGCCATTCATCTTTTTGAAAGATGTATGATCTGTTTATTTCCCATCTTTTTCATGCGAAGGGTACCTATGTGTCACTGTTGCAACATCCAAGATGCAACAGTAGGATGAGGTCATGACAACCAATCAGAAGTCACTAGTGAAGCGTAAAAGTAAACATAGCTGTTGGAGATGCAGCTCAGCTTGAAAAATGCCCCCTCCATTATTTGAGCAATTTTCTCAAGACGTGACCTGAGACTGAAACGCCTGAAATGTCAGTTGACTCCTTTTTGTATTTTCTCCCAATGTGCATTTTGGCAACTGCACCCTGCTAACACTTTGTAATATTTTTATCCCAGTTACACCTCATCTCTCAGGCTCCTGAATTCCACTGCTGTGTCCAAGTGTGTAAAAATGCTGTATTACTGCCAAACTCACATTGTTCCACCAAGTTTCCAACTTAAAATAGCTCATCAAGTTAGGCAGGAAAAGAAAACATACCACAAAAAGTTTTTAGGGGACCACCTGTTGTCTATTATTTTTATATAGCACTTACTCATAAATCATAACACAGGATAATTAATCAAGCTGTCAAAGAAAAGGCCAAAGGTTAGGTAGGAGAGTCAGAAGGTCATGCATGGGCTGATAGAGGTCAGGGTCACACCACATTCCTCATTATCAAGTTGGGATGAGAGACGGTCCAAGCAAACAAAAGTGAAAGCAGATGGAGAAGTGAGTGCATAAAAAGAAAGAAAGAAAGAAAGAAAGAAAGAAAGAAAGAAAGAAAGAGAAAACTTCACAAACAAAAAGAAAAGTGAAAGAAGAGTGTCAGCTGCCTTCAAATAAAGAACAGAATAGAATTGAAATGTACTGAAATGTGCTCAAAAGATCTACTACAACATAAAGAATCCATATTTTCATTATTTAAATCTAATATAGATCCAGATAATCTTCTAGAAAGCTAGCAGTAGTATAATTACATGCATGTGAGCTTTATCAACCATATCTACCATTTCTCAGGCAAATCAGAAAAAAATAGTTTAGAAAAAATCATAACGTTATTTCTCCTTTTGGTGTTACAACCTAGGGAAACATAATAAAATCTTCTTATTTTGTATGAAAAATAGGTTCTGAGCTACTTTCTTCATACACACAAATGTTCATTAACACAAAACATCATAAAAGTCCTTCTGGATGACACAAGAGTTATAAAATATTCTATCATTACACTGACCTGAATTAGATGCAGAATACTGTGCAAAATTAGCTGTCACCCTTTCCTCAAAATCTTTGTTAATCTCATTTTGAATGTTTGCAGCTTTATCAACACATGCATCAATGTCAGCTCCTTGGTTACTGAACCGCTGTACTTGGAAGAAGATATAATTAAAATGTTTTGGCACAGAAAAGGTGAAATTGTATCTTCTCCTATTCCCTGAGGAGTCTGTAAAACATGTAGGATCTATTGACAAACATACACCCTTGTCTAGAGCCCTGACATTCCAGGTCACCAACTGCTATTTATTTCAGAACATTTACACTTAGCCATACCATCACCTGCTGAGTTACTTTTAATGACTGCTAAAGGTATAGAAATCAAACATGATAATGTGTTTCCTGATAATTTTTTTTAATTTCTTGATAATTACAGATTTAACTTTTGTATACCCCTTGTGTTTTATACAAGGGGCTTAGTATGAATTATAATACAGTATATTATTTACGACCATTGGTGTTGCAAGATTAGTATCATTAAATGCATAGCAGAGTGAGTTTATTTAGTTTCACATGACAAACGTCAAGCAAGTTAATATGAAGGGAAGTGTGCAACTTTAAAAAAATGTAATTAGTAAACTTTCTGAGTATTTCATACTATACATATATGTATATGTATACATATAGTATGCATATATATATGCACACACACACATGTACATACACACACACACATGTACATGCACATACACACACATGTACATGTAACGTGAACAGGTGTTAACATTCTGATCACACATTACAACATCTGATGAAGTAGACTTAGTCTACAAAAGCTTATGCTATCAATTTCTTTCTCTCGGTCTCAACATCCCTTTGCATTACTATGTCTATTTCTTTGTTTTAAAAGCAATCAGGAAATCAGATTAGTTCAGTCACTTTTTTAGTTTTGTTTGATGCTGGAGAACAAGTAAATGGAAAACAAAAGACAATGTATTTGTTTATTCTCTAATAAGTAGGAACATATATGATTAGGATGGGATATATCAAATGCTGTTCTAGTGTAACTTTACAAGGCATGACTTTCATAAGTAATACAGGTATATTGTGATGCAGCAAATGCAAATATCAAAGAAAAAATAGCTAGTAAAAATAGCTAAGAAATAAATCCATCCACCACAATAAACAATTTTTAAACTAAAATTACATGAACTTAAAGCAAACAAAAATATAGTAACCACAACTATCAACATCAGTAACTACAGAGACATGGTGATATATCTACCAAAACCCTCAAGATGACTTCAGAATTACACAGATAATTATATGGTAGTTTGTGCAAAGAACATATTAGACAATTTTGAGTTTTCTGAAAGAATATAAAAAAAATATTTTGGAAACAATGAAGGTCATGCATTCTATCAAAGACTGGTGCAGCATAGCACTTATGGGATTGAGCAAGGATGAAAACTTGTTGACCATGACCTCACAGGAGGTAGACAAGCAGCTTTCTCTTGCTCAGAGGCCTCAGCTCAACAAGTATAATTCTTAAAATATATTGTAGGAATACTATGGTACAGTACAGAGATACTATATACTGACTTGCCTCACAAGATTGTTGTGATATACATGGAACATCCTGAGAACTTTAAAGAGATATGCAAAGTATTAGTGTTATAATAATAAATAATCAAGGTTTTTTTTAATACAAAGAGGTTACAAAAAAACACACAATAACAAACCAATGAAAATACTATTATGATACCAACAGGAGTTCCTTTAGGGCAGGAATAGAACACACTTTGTCATGTATTAACAATTGGATAAACAGACAGGCCAGTGGCAAGTGGTACTCTGGGAGATTTCTGGAAAATTTCCAAAAACTCAGCATTCTGCACGGCCATTCCTCATTTGACTTGTTTGTGTGTGTGTGTGTTTTAGCTTTGCCTTCTGATGTATTTACCAATGCTTTGTACTTTTACATACTCTGCAGTTCATCAAAGAATTCTGATAACCACCTCTTTTTCCCCCTCAAAAGCTTCTGCTCGATCCTCAGTCACCTGATTTCACAATTACAAGGAACAAGTAGGGCTTATAACAAAAATACATCCTCATCCTCTAGCAGCAAGTGCTCAGTTCAGAGCCACAATCAATGGTGCCCTTTTCTAAAATACAAGCCAATTGCTCCCCAACTTTCTGTTTTGCAACTAATACTCAATGTTCCATGCTCAGTCCATAAACCAGTTTGGTTCATTGTTGTTCTCTTTTAATTTTCAAATTACAAACTTTTGGACACACTGCAACTCATGCATGTGTGCAGATTTTTTGTTTGTTTGAAGTAGTGTCTTTTCACTTCTTAAGTTACAAACACTCACCCACATGAATTTGCCATTAGAGGGAATGGTAATACACAAATGCATTAAAAACCTTCAAACAGTTTCTGTGAGGGAGAATGCTAACAGGGTTAAATCCTTTGAATTCTCAAGCCTAAGAGCCCTTTAATTTTATAACCCAGTTTTTGAATTAAATCAAAAGTTAGGTCCTAAATTAAATCCAGAGTAAGTGAGAGCTGGTGTAGTAGTTTGAGCACTGGACTACAACTCTGAAGACTACGGTTTCAATCTCCACTCAGGAGAACCCATTGCGTAACCTTATGTGAGTCATATTCTCTGAGCCTCAGAAGAGGGCAAAGGCAAACATCTCTCTGAGCAAATCTTGCTAAGAAACTCTTGTAACAGGTTTACCATAGGGTCATAATAAGTCTGAAACTACCTGAAGGCACACAACAGCAAACAACAAACTCCTACTTACAGTAGACCTACTGAAGTCAATAGTCTTATATCAGTTGCAACTACCAAAAAATTCAGTGGATCTATTTTCAGTAGGACTAATGTTCGACTGACCCCCTTTGGTCTTTACAGATAACTTTTACTTCATTTTTTTTTTTTAAAAAAGACAATTAGCACCCATGTTCTTAGTATGCCTTCCACCTGGGGGCACTGTTTTCTCTTTATGGTTTGCAAAGTTATTGCCTGTGGTTTTACAGTGTCTGATAGCTTATATGGACCACACAATAAAGAATTGACAAACTTTCATTGCAAAAGCTATATTGTGGATTTCTACTTTGTAAGAGA